>CM060372.1:28991502-30191502 GCA_030545235.1 Helianthus tuberosus | reverse complement strand
AAAGTGATTAAAGTTTTATCTTGGGCAAGTCAATAAGTTTGTCCAATTATGTTTTTGGTCATAATTAATTCACATTTCATAAAGTTATTAACCTTTTAGCATGCCCATTAGTAACACAAAGCACGTTAGTAATATAAAAATCAGCCATTTCCAACAAAATGGGCTTAAATTTAGATAAGACCAGAGGAAATAAACATGCATACTAAATCTTAGATAAGACTTGCTTTCTACTATGATTATTATCCTAGAGTTTAAATCTACTAATCAAAATGCATTCTGAATCTTATATACAAAAAAAAAAAAAAAAAAAGGTAACACATGTTAAAACTATAAAAAGATTTACAATTTTATTAATTATAGTCCCCGGATTATGATTAAGTGGTAACCTTTTATTACAATTAGAAGGTGGTTGATTTAAAATAATAATAATAATAATAATAATAATAATAATAATAATAATAATAATAATAATAATCTAAGAAGTTACACGATTATGGTTAGCAAACCCAAGTAAAAAAAAATCTTTTTTTCTTACATAATTTGCACATTGGAAGTCATAATTTGCACATTGTCTTCAATCTTCATTATGTTTTGCGACCTGGTCGATCCGACCCGAAAAATCTAACTAATGTTTGTGGAAATTTGACCACCCAAAAAGTGAACCCATAAGAAAAAAATTATCGATCCGTCACTGAAGCTACTAAGTTGTTAAACAAAGTGGTGTAATACTTAATTGGCAATTTTATTTATTCTGATTTATTCCACGTGGCTTTTGTATTATAAAACATAGCATTGCATTAATATAAATATTATACATCAACCATTAATATATTTCCCCTTGTTATTTAAAAAGAGGAAAAGGTCAAAAATGGACATAATGAAATGGGTCATTTCTTAAATTTGTGCATGCGCATATGTACTAGTTTTATGGGCATAAGAGTAGATGTTTGAGAATGTGGCCATTAGTACCACATAGGAGTATGGTGCATGTCACACAATGTTTAGCTAGCGTATGGTTTAACAAAGTTTGTATAAAACCTTTTCATATGTGTGTGTATACAGTGGCGGACCCAGAAATTATTTGCTGGGGGTGCGGATGAGGTGTTTAACCATATTTTCAAGGGGTGCGGTCGGGTTTTTTTACCTAAAATATTAACTAAATTTTTTTTTCAAGTGGTGCGGCCGCCTACCCTGGCTAAAGGGTAGGTCCGCCCCTGTGTATATATAGAGTGGGTAATGATTTAAGAAATTATAATACCATGTAAATAGGTATTTAGCGGATCTATATTGTAAGTTTCATGAGACAACTAATGATACTGACTTTTGTCATCGGTCCATCCTTAGTTTATGGTCATGTTTTCTTAACCATTCTATTTGGTTTCAAAAGATTTATTATTGATAACAAAGATTTGATTTAATCATTGATTTACATTATTATTATTATTCACAAACTATGGTCATTTTTTGATTAAATGATATAGATACCTTATAAGTTAATTTATAATTAGTAGTTAATACGATTTTTGTGATGACTAGAGTCTCTCTACAAATGTCTTTGTTACGAATTTGGTTTTCACCAGTTTTAATTATGTTTTAGTTATGTACTTATCCTTCTTAAAGGCCACATACTCATCGTAAACCATGTTTCACCTGAACCTATTGATTACTATAAAAACATTAGGATGCCTTGCTAAATATACCCCGTGTATTAATAGATCCCTTTGTTTTTCAAAAACAAAGTTTTGAAAATTACAAGAAACTGAAAACAAATAGAAAGAGCATGTGGGTATTGGGTTATAAAGTTTGTACCATATGTAATTCACCCTCCCTTGTTGTATCCACATGAGACACTTGGCTTTTATTGGTCACCCATTTTTGCCCATAACCATCCCACCAAGCATGCCAATAACTTTCATCCTAGCTAACTTGTTTTATTTTAGTTAAACCTTCGGTTTTCGGTATGCGAAGGTAAGAGGGGCCGGGCATGGGCCATGGGGCGGTGGAGGCAGAAGGTGTCGCTGAAGTTCAGTTTTTTTTTTTTTAAACGGAAACTTTCATTAGAAACAAAAGCCAACTCAAAACGGGCTGAAGTTTAGTTAGAGCGGAGGTTTTGCCTATTATGATTATGGGAAGGAATAAATATATGAATATATAATTAAATAATATTAAGATCTATATGATTAAATGATATCAAGAACAATTAAAATAACAATAATGAAATCATTTTCTTATATATTGTTCCTAAATTTTATGAAAGTATAAACTATGAAGTAACTAAACACATACCAGATAAAACAAAATCACAGTACTGGATTTGTTAAACCTTCACAAATCCCAAAATTAGGCTTTCTTCCGTTCACTTGGTTTTCCAATAAATAATAATAATATTATTTGTTTATAATTAAATAAATACCCGCAAATGGGGGATTGGGCATTGGATTATTATTTATTTATAATTAATTTAGGTGTATTTTGTTTCTGCATGCTTGCATGCGGGTTCATTATCCCCATGTTTTCTTGTGTTTACAAAGGGCATTTTGTAAACTCAAAAAAAGAATTTGCGCCTTTACCCATGTAACATCTATTTTGTTTTCATCATGTAACAAATTGTATTTAAAAAAAAAACAAATTGTATTTTTTTTAATATATATATATATATATATATATATATATATTCACTTCTAGTTATTTATAACTATAAAAATCAATCAAGATTAATGTTATATTTTTTCATAATTATTAAATTGTAATAACACAACCTATATTATCTTAATGTAACCAAATTTCATTTTTGTTTCATTTAGAAAACTTCACTTTAGCACTTATAAATTTTTTCAACAATAAAACAATAGCAAAGCATGAGTGGTTTTTAGTTAAAAAAAATATTAAGTGAGAGTAGTGAAATAATACAAACTTGAGTGTAAAAAAAGAATTCTAGGTGACGTTGGTGAAATAATAATACAACTTTATGATTGAGAGGTTACATATATCTTTTAGATATCTTTTGACAAAAATGGATTGAGTGGCATTTTTAATATATTTTATATTCATTCTTAGATTTTTTGTCATTCTAATTATTATCAATCAAAATTTTAATTAGATCAATTTTGTGTGTATATATTACATTATATTTGCAACACTGAGATCAAACGTGTCGAAGGAGAAACAAACGTCCCCTCTCTCTTCAACATGTTTGAATCTTTAAAGCTGCCCCCCCCCCCCCCCCCCCCCGCTCTCTCTTCCCCTCTCACATACGGATGCCCCCGAAGTCGCTAATAGAGACAGATTTCACCCTCCATCTCTCCTTAGTACGTACTTCTCGCGCGTCTCTTTTCCACATCGGCCCAAGGGTGTCCTGGATTGGAAATGTTCTAGTTGACTGAAATGTGTTCAAATATGTATGATTGTCATATAACTAATTCTAGTAAAGACAAATGGAAATTGTCAAAAGATACCCACTTGTTCAGTTTTGGTTTGTTTTGTTTTGGTTTGGTTTGTATGTTGTTTACAGAAGATAAGGTACAAAAAAACCACACAAATTCATGGGGAGCTGAGGGATGACTTTTGGTCCCCAACCAAATTGCATAGAAACAATGCTGTTGAAAACATGATGCCATTAACACGGGACACTAGAAAAGACAACTCCCTTATTCTATTTGCATACAATGTGGAGTTGTGGTCACCACGACATGGCTCTAGCAGTCTAGCTAGCTCTTTATATCAATTAATACGTAACGTATAAGTAACATAGCACATGCTAGCTAATTAAAAAGAGGGATGACGATGTGCTCACTATACAATACAAGATCGATCCATTTAACTAAGATTAACTTGAACAATGGGAAGTTATAGATAGCCAACGAGTTACCTATCAGCAGTGGCGGATCCAAGAATTTATTTCCAGTGGATTCCTATATAGATTTTCACTAAATATAATACAAAGTCTATATAAGTTCTCACTAAAAATCCCAAACCGGGTGGATTGATGAGAACCTGGTAATTGGGGATATATCAGCCACTACCTATCAGATAACGAGACCCTTGTTGTGACTGGTGACGATAAATTTGATGTAAACAAACAAAATGTACGTTGATCAACTAGTTCATATAATTAGTTTATGGATGAAGATATCCTAGATTTAAAGATTGCTACATGCATATATGTGATTAAAGTTATCAACTGATCTAGATAAGTGATTTTTAGTCATATATTATATATTATTGATCAATTGTGAAGTTTAGGAAATTTGTGGTCCTAAATTCCTAAACTTGGCTTGCAACATGAACATGGTGGCCCGAAAAAGAAGCGTACTTGTGTAGATTCCAACGTGGAAAGAATGAGACAATTTTGTGTGTATGTATACAATGTATACATATGGTTGTATCTAGATGATAATATGTGCTGTTTCTTTATAGATAAATGAAAGACGCGTTTAAGGAAAATGAATGCCACTTGACATGAATCGATGAGACTAGAAAAGAATACATTTTCTTACACTAAGATATATCTATGGAGTTAAGGAACGTTAGAAAAAAACTTTAGGGGGCTATGGGGTGTGGGGTGTGGGGGGCGTGGGTTGGCACATTATAATTTGCTAGATAGGATCATTAATCAAATGATACACTACTCTCTCCTTGATTGATGGTGGTTCACGTGGATTGAACCACGATTACGACGACCCTCCCATTTGATGATTTTTAGACAAAAATATATTAAAAAAATAAAGGGGATAATGGTTTGGTTCATGACCACACCCTTAGGGTAGTGGTTTAGGATGATGGATTAAAGGTGGGTGACATGACGCCTATGTGGAGGGCCATGGTGGTTATGAGAATCATGACCACACTCTTTAGTGTTTTGATAAAACAATTGGTCTTCTAGGAGTATTTTGTTGAACATAATAAAAATAAGAATAATATTAAATGGTTGAGATTAATTGTTTTCATATCTTAATCCATCACTTGTGGCCTAATGGTAGATAGGCTTGGGTTCTTCAATGGAGATCCAAGTTTAATCCTCATTTGTGTCACTTTGGTGAATTAGCCAATGATGGATAGAGACTAGCCTTCTTGTATCCTGAGCCCACCCGGGTTTTCGTCTCATCATGTGTTACGCTAGAGAGTGTTCAGCTCTTGTGGTGGTACAACGATTGTCAAGTGGCAGTCGACGGTATGGTTTTCCGGAGGAACGCCCAAGCCAAACTCTGAAGTCAGCATGAGCCTAGTTAAGACAAAATAGTCTGGCCGGAGTGGGCAACGAGGCTCTCCAATTTAGGGAGTATGATAGTCTAATACGAGAAAATCGCCGTTCTAAAAAAATTGTTCCCAAATCTTATAATCAATCCAGTAACAAAAACAAAAGCCCGAAGGGTTTAAACGAATAACCGCAATGTTTGACTCTTTAACAAATTTTTCTGGTGATTTATAAACGATTATAACTTTTTCACAAGTTAATATTTTTTAAATTGCACTATAAAACGAGCATCTTATTATATTTAATTTGAGTATGATATTACTATAGTTTTTTTTTAACTTAAAAAAAAACTAAAAGTGTTACATGATTAAATATCATTTACGATTTCATAGCATTACGTAATTACATAATATGCCTTATATTCACAACAATAATAATAATAATAATAATAATAATAATAATAAGATGTTATGTGATTTTGTATACACCGCATGATTACGTGATTACGTAGGACTACGTGATTCCATGTGAGTGATTATACTCCTGCATTGAAGTACACGTGTCATATGTTAGAGATCGAACCCTCTCACACACGAACTCGGACCACACACACTCTGCTCTCACACAATCTGCCACAATCAAGAACACAAGGATTTACGTGGTTCGGTCTAAACTGACCTATGTCCACGGGTAACTAGGAGTTTATATTAAGCTTGGGTGAGGTACAAAGTTTACAATACATATGAATCTCTTATATAGAGATAGAAGAAAGAGAAAGAAGTAGAAAAAGCAAGATCCGTGAATAATGGCCCCTGCCCCTTATCCTCTTATCCTGTAATCAGAGAAGCTTTTTCTAATGTCCACTTGATCAAGTGGCTTCATACTCAACAATCTCCCACTTGAAGCCACGGGATAATCTTCACCTGTGCTTCAACTATGCATCTGTATTTCTGTAAAAAAAACCTTTTGATCTTAGCTCCTTCCAAGTTACCCGGCCTTCTCCTCAATTATTCTGAAGGCCCGTTGAAGCTTTCATTAGCTTTAACACATCAGTCATGGCTAAGTCTGCCCCTGACCCATTCTCTGTTCCTATCGGCTCCCACTGACATGAACTGCCCGATCCTAGAACAACCTGAGAACAAACACTCTCCATCATAAGCAGGTAATTCACTGGAGAGACTTTCACCGCTGGAATACAGGTTCTCTTAACCCACTATCGTCTAGGAGTTCTGACTGAAGCACTACTTGTGCTCCCACTGCCACGAAAACCCCTGACTGGTTTCTCTGAACCTTTCCTAGCACGTTCAACCTGAATCTGACCTGTGGCTCTGGGTTTGTCTCCTGCAAAACAAACCTTCTTCTGCCCATGAGATTCTGTGAACCGGATCTTGGTCTTCTTCTGAATTGGGACGGTTACTCCCTCAGACGGTAAACTGACCATATACAGCGAACCCCGTTTCTTTCCTCGAGCTACGACTAGATTTCCTTTTAGAACCTTCCACTGCCCGTTCCTGAACTTAACCTCGTGCCCCTGCTCATCCAACTGCCCAACATAAATCAACTGTTTCTTCAGATTTGGAATTACTCGGACATCCTTCAAAGTCCATGAACCGACTGGAGTCTTCAGATCTAAGTCACCCATGCTCGTCACATCAAGAACCTCATTGTTTGCCAGTCTTACCTTACCAAAATCACCTTCTTTCAGATTTCGCAGTGCTTCACTGCTGTGGGTAGCGTGAAATGAAGCTCCCGAATCCATAACCCAGGAATCCACACTGCTCTCCACACTACACATCAAAACATCATCATATGAGTGGTTTACTGCAGCGTTGATTTCTTTCTTCTCATTTGGACATTGATTCCTAAAATGTCCTACCTCTTTGCAGTTCCAACAGGTTACCTCACCTCGAGCCCTAGACTGACTCCTATTTCAGTTCCTACTCCGACTATCTCTGTTATTCTTCCTTCCTCTGCCAACATTCAGTAATTCACTCGATGATCCACTCGAACTTCTCCTTCTGACGTCCTCGCTCAGAGTAAGATCACGAATCCCTTCAAAATTAAATCCGCTGGTACCTGATGAACTGGAAATCGCTGTAACAGTTCCGGACCAACTGTCTGGAAAAGAAGATAACAGTAGCAAGGCTTGAACTTCATCTTCGAATTTGATGTCCACTGACACAAGTCTAGCCAAAATCGAATTCAACTTGTTGATGTGCTCTGTGACTGAACTGCCTTCCCTCATCCTAGTATTCACCAGCTCTCGAATCAGAAAGACCTTATTAGCTGCCGAAGGCTTCTCGTACATGTTAGATAGGGCTAACATCATGCCGCTAGTTGTGGTTTCCTTCATGATGTTGAATGTCACAGTCTTTGATAACGCCAATGTAACAACTGCCCTAGCTTTCCTGTCTTTTGATTCCCAATCTGCTGGTTCCATCCTTTCTGGTCTAACTCCTGATAACACAATATCAAGATCTTTTTGAACCAATAATGCCTCAATCTGCATTTTCCACCAGCTAAAATGTGTACCGTTAAACTTGTCGATATGCACCTTCCCGTCTTCTGCCATGATAACTCAAACACGACTAAACGAAATTGAAATCGAAAAAATAAACCGAAAATCAAACTGAAACAACCAGAACAAGCACTGGTCTACGGTTCTGTTTCTTCGATTTTCAACGAAACGATATATCGAAAAATTTGCTGGTTTAACCGGTTAAAAAAAAACTGATATTGAAATTTTAAACCTTCTGTCTAATGCCCAAAAAAAACTTAGTTCTTTGACAAATAAAAGTTTGGCTACTACTGCCAAATGATTAAATAAAAAGAACTAAACTCAATTTTCTTCTTTGTTTAAAGTTGAGGGCCCTCCTTGGTCAAATTGATAAACTTCAATTTTCCACAAAAAAAAAAAAAAAAATAATAATAATAATAATAAAGCACGACTGTGCTTCTTCTTCCCCTCAGAACAAAACTCTGCTATCCTTCTTCTCTTCTCTTCTGGATGCAATCAACACCCAGAAAAAGAAAAGATTGAAAACCCTAAGTAACGGCGGCTACTGGGTCAGCAAACCCTAGTCGCGAGGGTGAAGAGTACGGAGGCGGCGGCGGTTTTGGCAGTTTCTGATGGCGGTGGAGGCGATTCTGATAGGAATCCGGCGGTGTGGGCGGCAGCGGCTTCGAACAGAAAATGGCTGACGTGAACAATCCGGTAGAAGCTGATGCAAATCGGAACCCTAGTTCAGATTCCTGCACCTTCAGGTATCTTTTTCTTCTATACCTTCGTTTCTGTTCGGTTTCTGTTCGTTCTGTTCGGTTTCTGTTCGGTTCAACAACACGAGCCTGAGCTCTGATACCAGTTGTTAGGGATCGAACGCTCTCACACACGAACTCGGACCACACACACTATGCTCTCACACAATCTGCCACAATCAAGAACACAATGATTTACGTGGTTCGGTCTAAACTGACTACGTCCACGGGTAACTAGGAGTTTATATTAAGCTTGGGTGAGGTACAAAGTTTACAATACATATGAATATCTTATATAGAGATAGAAGAAAGAGAAAGAAGTAGAAAAAGCAAGATCCGTGAATAATGGCCCCTGCCCCTTATCGAGTTATCCTCTTATCCTGTAATCAGAGAGACTTTTTTCTGATGTTCAAGTGGCTTCATACTCAACATCATATTATTGTAGCTTCCTATATTCGCACAAAATTTTCACTATATATAGGATTTGCCCGATAGCATATATATAACTTATAAAATGTTATATATACACAACCCAAATTTAAAAAATTATATACGTCCTTCAAAACTAGTTGAAATTTCATGTTTACCATTTAAAAATAAATAAATAATAATAACTCAAGAAATAACCATATTACCCTTATTTTTCTAAAATTTTAAAATTCAAAATTTATCCACTTTTTAATGTTAAGAGTTTTATATTTACCCATTAACAATATTTTTTTTAAGAAAATGAGATTTACTCATTCTACAAAGAACATGTCATTTTTATTTTTCTTAATTTCTTTTAAAAATTGTAAGGGATAATTTTTTCCCAATGTTTTTGGGTTTCTCATCGGGTTCAAGTTGTTTTATCATCGCTACCTCAAACTAACTCGCGTTAACTTAAAGTTGTAAGCTTGATGCTCAACTTGAATCGTGTGTTTATATCTGCTTGATGGTACTATTTTAATGGTACCATATCGTAATCATACATTCTTTTTTCAAGTCGACATGAATGATCTTTGGACAGTAGCGCATTTGTATCATCATACAAGTACGTAAAACGATCATGTACATGTACAGTACCATCATAATCACACGTTCTTTTACATGCCAACGTGAATGATCTTTTGATAATAGCACTACATATTCTTTCCAGTTGTATCACCTTTCAAGTACGTAAAATGAGTATGTTTGTTTATATATTCTTGATGGTAGAGCGGTGACCTCTTTACAAATATCAGATTAATAATTAATATCTTATCTTATCGTAATCGCAAATTCTTTTACAAGTCGACATGAATGATCTTTAGACAAGAGGAAACTTTTCCAGTTGTATAACCTTTCAATTGTATAGAACCATCACCTTTGTTTTTGTTTTAGTATTTTGCTCATCAACATTATCTTTCAGAAAACCATCTTATTTCATTTCAATCTTAACGCATGATTGTTGTGTTTTATGTTGGAACATTTAGTGAAAATATGTTTTTCACTAATGCAAGGATGAATGAGAAAACGAGTGGTTGAAATGAAAAAACGTGAAACTTGGGTGTATCTAATAGGATTTTGTATCCTAGTAACCTTTGGTTTTGTCTATTAAATCCTATTAGGTTTTAAATAATAAATATTACATAAATACTATACTATACTAATGATATTATTAAAGATATATATTTTTGGTATTCGTAATGAGTTTTGGAATTCCTATTGAATTCTTTAAAAACAAATATACAATCTTCAAAAATATGATGAACTAAGTTTCATTAGAAAATTGGGCATCCACCATGTTTCTTTGAAAGAGAGGAGTACTCTTTACATGTTCCACCATCTTCTCTTCTTTATCTGTTTCCATAAGTTTTAGCACTATAACTTTAACCTCGGGCGCGTGAGCATTTCCGGTAGTACAGACTGCTTCAGCTGTTGTAACCTGGGAAACAGATGCATCGTCTTTGATAGAGGCGTGAAATCTGTTTTAAGGGAAGCGTGTTGAACACGTGCCTCAACCACAACCATCAATATCAATTTGTTCATTATTGCAGCCAAGAAGGATCACACAAGGAGACGTGATTCAAGTTCTCGTTAAAGGCGAAGCGGAAATCATACAGAAAAACGCTATTCAAGCTCTTGTCAAAGACTACGGTTTGAATCAGTTTATTTAAATATGGTGTATTTCATATTTATTTTCATTTGGATTTGTACACTGTACGAGTACTACAATTTCTTAAATATATATAAAAAGAATATGTTTAATATTTTTTTTATATAATTTTTATTGTCATTATGACCCATGTCCTACATTTTATTTCTTCTACTATTAACCTTAGATTTCTGTACTTTATCTTAGTTATTAACGTTTGGTTGGTTATAATGGAAACGTTGAACACTAATACCTCACATGATGTTTGTGTGTATAGGTGTTTTTTAGTTTTAACCCATTTATATTATTTTTGTATTAATTTGAATTTTTTTCAATAACTTTTGTTTGCTAACTTAAAAAAAAACTAAATACGCAATTTTTGCTTAGTTGTTGTCCTCGACATTCCAATATAAATTTGTTGAAAATGTTATTCAAAAGAGAGTATTTTTTATTGTAGAGTGTAGTGAATATCATTACCTTGTTAAAATAAACTGATACCAATCGAACAAAACTAATACAAGACACAAGTATACTCAATGATGAATTTTTACTATGCATCGAGAAAATATTACAAAAATTACATTTTGGGGTATTAGGCTATGTATATTTGTTATTTTCATTTTAGATTTTTATAGTTTTCTCACATAATATAGAATTTATTATTAGCTTTCATTTTTTTGAAAAGTAAACTTCGATAAAAAAGAGCAATCAACCCAAGAAAGATGAAACAGGACGTTCGTTTATGTTTGTTCGTTTAATAAATGAACGAACATGAACAATAAATTTCATTCGTTAAGTTAAACGAACGAACACGAACAACGGTGGCGTTTGTTCGTTTACGTTCGTGAACGTTCGATATTGTGTTTATTTGTTCGTTCATTTAAAAGTTTTTACATGTTGTATTTTTGTTTTATTGTTTTTAGTTTTTTGAAAAATTGAAACCCTTGTTATACTATATATTTCCCCCCACATCCCTCATTTGATCTTTTTAGTTTCAGGTTATGTTAAGGCTTGACAAACTTCTAAATTTTATGTTAATCATATTTATGATAATTATGTCAATTGTGTTTGTATAATTATGCTAAGTGCTTATTTATTTTTTGGTGGATTTTTCGTGATCTTGTGGTGAAAAATGCATATTTATTCTAAAATACATATATGTTCGTGTGTATTTTATGTTTATAAACGTTGTTTTTATTTATTTATGTTCATGAATATTTGTTTGAGTTCATTTGCGCTTGATAAGTATTCGTGAACAGTTTATGAACATGTTTTATATGTAACAAAAATAAAAGAAATCAATTATTATATTGGGTTTTCATAACTTTTTTTTCAACTTAAATGGGTTATTATTCTAGCCCCCGTCCTCTATATATGATTATAGTGGCATATATATGATAGTTTTTCATTTTTTTTCACAGAAAACATACTTAGAAAAAAAATATATATTCTTATTGTCTAGTTAGCACTAACCCAAAAATAAAATAAAATAAGTAGTGAGAATTTCATGCCACTCCGATCCAAGCAAGTAACGACCCAACAACATGAATGCTGATTCACACGTAGGATCTGTCAGGTCTTTTTTTGTCCATTTTATAAAAAGTTTATATTAATGACTTTCTTTATGCTCTTCTCTAAAATTAATGACAAAAACAGTCCCTAAAAGTTCCTGCAACATATGATGTCCTAATATTGCATAATAAGGGTGTCCGGGGCACTCCCCTAAGAGGGGAGTCCCCTCTCTTACGCATAACCAATCCTCGTGTGCCACGTCAACTCCCCTCTTAAACTCCCCTAACACCCCAATTTGATGGCGCCACTCCCCTCTTAGGGGAATTGCTTTTTTTATTCAAAAAAAAAAAGAAAAAAATTCATTGGCTGAAATTGCGGCTGGCCCCACCTCCTCCCTCCTTCTTCTTCGGTGAAGACCCCCCGGATTTGGTCCCCGATTAGGGTCCCCGCCTGGATGGCGGGGGTGTTCCCGCTCGGCGAAATCGGTCCCCGCACGGGGTCACCGCGAACGCCCCGCTCACCCTAATGAATATTCATTAGCAAGTGGGCAGTGAACGTAGACATTGCTTGTATTTTAAAAACATATGGAATGTTGAAGGGAAAGATAAGAAGAATATACAACCCATAAAAATACCAAAAATTTCACACAAGCTAGGTTTTTTTCGCGCTACGCAATGGAAGGTTACGGGGTGTTAGACGTTAAGAAGAAGCAATTTTTAACATATATAAAATAAGCACTTTATACGGTTAAGTAAACATGTATAAATGACCCCTTTCCTATATATATGTGTGTATATATGTATATATATATATATATATAGGGAGAAGATCATGCGAGAACCACCTCTTATTGCGAGAACCGCGAGAATCAATGTGAACACAACCAAAAATGCCTAAAAATAGCTAAAAATCACACAATATTTTTTTTAATATTTTTTATATAAAAATCGCTACTTTTCGAAGCTAAAAAAAAAATTTAAAAAATTTTTTTTTGGCCACTAAAAGTAGCGATTTGAGCATAAAAAATATAAAAAAAAAAAATTGGATTTTTTTTTTTATTTTTTTAGATTTTTTTAGGTTTTTTGGGGATTTAGTTTTTAGCATTTTAGCTTGGGGTGGGGGGGGGGGGGGTGGGGGTTAGGCTTTTTTTAGCTATTTTAGGTTGTGTTCATATTGGTTCTCGCGGTTCTCGCATGAACTCCTCCCTATATATATATATATATATATATATATATATATATATATATAGGAAGGTTAACGTACATTACGGCTTAACGTACATCACGTACGACAGGTAATTACGCACGTTCATTTTAAAATCACGCATGTTATAACTCAAAAATCCAAAATCACGCAAGTTGAAACACAATAATCACGCATATTGAAAACATTAATCACGCATGTTATAGAACAAATCACGCACGTTGTTGTACGTGAAGTACGTTAAGCCGTAATGTACGATATACTATATATATATATATATATATATGGGAGAATGATCCGTTAGAAACCACCCTTTATTGCGAGAACCGCGAGAACCAGTGTGAATACAAACATTAATTCCTAAAAAAATCTAAAAACCACCCAAATTTTTTTTTATTTTTTTACTATTTTTTTTGTAAAATCGCTATATTTTGTTAATAAAAAAATAAAAAAAATCAAAAAAAAAAATCGAGTAACAGTTATCAATGCACATGTGCATATGTATAATTTCTTTGTCAAATTCCGTAATTCATTACAAATATTAGTCAATTGCACTTTCATTTACACTACCACGTGTAATATACTACTTTTTACGTTAACAATATTAGAAATGCACATGTACATCTATATGTATCAACACGAAATAAGGTGTTTTGGTACACTACTTTGAATACACTTTCTCTTTCATCTATCATTCCATCCATAATACACAAACATGCACATGTGCATATGTATCATTTTTTTTGACAAATTTCGTAACTCATTATAAATAT
This sequence comes from Helianthus tuberosus, assembly GCA_030545235.1. Lineage (NCBI taxonomy): Eukaryota > Viridiplantae > Streptophyta > Magnoliopsida > Asterales > Asteraceae > Helianthus > Helianthus tuberosus. Next base: position 30,177,449 of record CM060372.1, on the reverse strand, counting down.
TAGACAATTGCACTTTTATTTACACTACCATATGTAATACACTACTTTTTACATTACCAATATTAGAAATGCTCATGTGCATCTATATGTATCAACATAAAATAAAGTGTTTTGGTACACTACTTTGAATACACTTTCCCTTTCATATATCATACCATCCATAATACACTACCATTACCTCCTACCATCCATAATACAATATCATTACCTCCTATCATCCATAATACAATACCATTACCAATATTTTGACTTTATTACATGTATATCAACACCATTTATACCATCCAATCATCATATTACATCATAAAGTAACAACTATAGCCAAACCATCAACCACTAGATATAACTAACCAAAAAACATGTATATGGGCCTACTTCTCCATTCAAAATCACAAACTTTTTGTACCAAAACATGTTATATCATGGTTATACCTAATGATGCACATGTGCATTTTGAATATTGGTAATTTAAAAAGTAGTGTATTACAGATAGTATTGTAAATTAAAGTGCAATTGTCTATTACTGATAACGTATTACGGAATTTGTTGAAGTAATGATACATATGCACATGTGCATGGATAACTGTTACTCGAAAAAAAAAAGTTTTTTTTTTTGTAACTAAATATAGCGATTTTTGTTAAAAAAAAATATTAAAAAAAAATTTGAGTGCTTTTTTTATTTTTTTTAGATTTTATATTGTGTTCACATTGGTTCTCGCGGTTCTCGCAATAAGGGTGATTCTCAAATGAACCTTACCCTATATATATATATATATAGTAAACGATAAATAATGCTTCTATTAATTGCGTTGTTTTAAACATAATTCAATCTATTTCATAAAGACATTCACGTATTTAGTTTTCTTAAAAAAGTTAATGAATGCAAATTATTAAAAAAAAATAGTTTAAATAACTAATAAATAGGTTAAAGGCGTATATCATTAAAGGTATAAAATTTAGAAATGACACTAAAAGTAATGCTCTATGATAAAGTTATTATTCATATTACATAGCCAACATAAGTTTTTTTTTAAAGGTAAACTTCATTAAAACACAAACCGACACCCTCAAATCGAGGGGCCTAAACTGTCACGGCCCCCGACCCGGTTTAACCCGTTTCAGGAGCCGCTGGACAGAAAAGCCCGTGGTATTTATTTAACAGCGGAAGTTTTCATCAGGATCTTTTTAAAACTTCAAATTTCCCGATTATTTTTATTTCACAACTCGGGATAAAATCCCAGTAATTTACAATTATAAGATTTCACGGAGAAATCTTTATTTTTACAAAACATGTTTCCTTATTTTATATTGAGCCACTTCCTTAAGCTTTGTAGTGCTTCACGGCACTTTTCCTTGATCACAACAGATCACCTGAAACATGTTTGAAAAAGGTTTTGTCAGCGGGAAATACTGGTGAATCATTCTATTTATTTAAATGACACCTTTGTTATAATTTACAGTATTAAGAGAGATTACAATGTTTCATATATCAACCAACTACCCACGGTATTTGTCACTCAACCGGATCTGTGACTATGGTCATTTCACTATTGAGTCCGTTCACCCAATAGTGACGAATATCACTACTTAGGTTCGCCCACCTAAAGTGATAAAACAGCAGTAATGTGCACAATACCCCACATTCCGGCTGTAATTTGGTGACTAGATATACTTAATCACTGTAATTATAACTTTGAAAATAAACATGATTTTGAAAGTAATTTGATAAAAAGAGAATGACTCACATTGCAGATTTAATTTGAGCAGAGCCTAGCCTACTGATTAGCCTTTTAACCTAAATTTAATAACATGCACACAACTCGGTTAGTAACTTAATACAGCATTTACGATAACTCACGAGATTAAACCTTCACATCGAATGACAAAGTGCGATACTTAAACATCCATCGATTTAACGACGAATGACAAAGCATAAACCCTAATGTGGGCAGCACTTAAACATCCATTGGATAGTTTAATCGATCGGACATTGAATCGTATCAGCGATCGAGTTATTACCCTGTTTTGCGGCAGCGATTCGTGAATCGTGTGTGTTTTTATAGTAATTCTACGATGTCTCAGCGTATATTTTGAGTTTTAACGTTGTTCAAGTGCCATAATTCAAGTCCCAGACACCCCTATTTATACATGAAATTTGACCCCGTCGCGTAGCGCGACGGGTCACCCCTATGGGCGTCGCGCAGCGCGACTGCTCACCTATTTTCATAGGGTAGCCCCGTGTGTGTGTAGGCTTGCTGAGTTGACGGTTTCTTAAAATTCGTTTTCGACAGCAAGTTATTTAGATAATCGTAACTAGGGTTTACCCCCCCCCCCCTGAGTTTTAGGGGCCCTGATCCTGATCCTGATTCTGATTATTCTGAAAATTTTAGGGTTTGTGCAGAATCACTTGGGTGTCTCAATTAGGGTTTCCTATTGGACAAATTAATTTAATAAATATAACTTTTGATGAGAGTTATTACATCCTCCCCACCTTAATAGAAATCTCGTCCTCGAGATTTACTGGAATAATTGAGGATATTTTCGCTTCATCTCTGATTCCAGCTCCCAAGTGTATTCAGCTCCTCTCTTTGAATCCCATTTTACTTTAACTAACACTAGTCGTTTGTGCTTAAGAAATTTCACCTTTCGATCTTCTATCTGAAGAGGTTTCTCAACAAATTTTAACTTGTCGTTTACCTCTATGTCTTGAAGAGGTACTACCAAAGATTCGTCAGATAGACATTTCTTGAGATTGGATACATGAAATACATCATGTACTCCAGCTAACTCTTCTGGTAGTTGTAAACGATAAGCAACTGGTCCTATACGTTGAATTACTGGAAATGGTCCTACGTATCTTGGACTTAGCTTTCCTTTCTTACCAAATCGAACAACTCCTTTCCAAGGAGAAACTTTCAACAATACTTTTTCTCCAACTTGAAATTCTAACGGCTTACGTCTATTATCTGCATAACTCTTCTGGCGATCTCTGGCCGTCTTCAGCCTTTCCTTGATTTGTGAAATTTTGTCGGTCGTCTCTTACACTATTTCAGGACCTGGCAATTGACTTTCTCCTATTTCTGCCCAACAAACTGGAGTTCTGCACTTTCTTCCATATAGTGCCTCGAATGGGGCAGTTTCAATACTTGAATGATAACTATTATTATAGGAGAATTCAATTAAAGGTAAGTGATCATCCCAATTTCCACCAAAATCTATCACACATGCTCGGAGCATGTCTTCTAGAGTTTGGATCGTCCTTTCACTTTGTCCGTCTGTTTGAGGATGATATGCAGTACTTAGATTTAGTCGAGTTCCTATTGCTTCTTGGAAACTTGTCCAAAAATGAGAAGTAAAACGACTATCCCTATCCGAAACAATGGAGAGTGGAACTCTATGTAAGGATACGACTTCATCTACATACAACTTTGCCAATCTTTCCATGCTAAAGGTTTCTTTCATAGGTAGAAAGTGAGCTGATTTGGTTAATCGATCCACAATTACCCAAATCGCATCATTACCCTTTCTGGTCTTGGGTAACTTAGTAACAAAATCCATTGTTATAAGCTCCCATTTCCATACCGGCATCTCTAATTGTTGTAGTAGACCTGAAGGTTTCTGGTGTTCTGCCTTAACTTGTGAACAAGTAAGACACTTAGAAACATATCTAGCTATATCCTTTTTCATGCCTATCCACCAAAAGTTATTTCTTAAATCTTGGTACATTTTATTGTTTCCAGGGTGCATAGTATACCTAGATTTATGGGCTTCTTCCAAAATTTTATTTCTTAATTCTCCATGCTTAGGTAACCAAATTCTACTTTTGTGGAATCTCCAAATTCCATCATTCCCTTGTTCTAATTCTTTTAAGTATCCTTTCATTCCATCATCATCATCCTTAATTGCTACTTCTTAAAAATTATTCAATTGTTCCATTAAATCTAATTGTAGATTTAATCTAAGAGCATGAACCCGTCGTTGTTTCTCATGGTACTTACGACTCAAGGCATCTGCAACTACATTTGCCTTACCTTCGTGATACTGAATATCACAGTCGTAATCACTTAGGATTTCCATCCATCTTCTTTGTCTCATGTTTAACTCTTTTTGCCCAAATATATATCTTAAACTTTTATGATCTGTATATACAGTAAATTTACTTCCATACAGGTAATGTCTCCAAATCTTAAGGGCAAAAATTACAGCTCCTAATTCTAAATCATGAGTTGTATAGTTTTCTTCGTGCCTTTTCAATTGCCTTGATGCATACGCAATTACCTTCTTGCGTTGCATCAACACACATCCAAATCCTAGTTTTGAAGCATCACAATATACTTCAAAATCTTCAGTTCCTTCCGGTAAGGCTAGGATTGGAGCATTGGTTAATTTCTGTTTTAAGATTCTAAAGGCTTCTTCTTGTTTAGGTCCCCATTCAAACTTAACTGCTTTACAGGTTAGCTTAGTTAATGGTACAACTATTTTGGAAAAATCCTTAATAAACCGTCTATAGTATCCAGCTAAACCTATAAAACTTCTAATTTCCATTGCAGATTGTGGAACCTTCCATTTGGTAATTGCCTCTATCTTTGCAGGATCTACATGAATACCTTCATGATTCACCATGTGTCCTAAGAATTGCACTTCTTGCAACCAAAATTCACACTTCGATAATTTGGCGTACAGTTTTTCTTTTCTTAACAAAGTTAAGAGTGCATGCAGGTGTTGACAATGTTCGTCCTGACTTTTTGAATAAATAAGTATATCGTCTATGAAAACAATTACAAATTTATCCAAATACGGTTTACAGATCCTATTCATCATGTCCATGAATGTTGTAGGTGCATTCGTTAACCCAAAGGGCATGACTGTAAACTCGTAATGACCATACCTAGTTCTGAAAGCAGTTTTAGGTATGTCTTCTTCTTGTACCTTCAATTGATGATATCCGGAGCGTAAATCTATCTTAGAAAAATATCTAGCCCCTTGAAGTTGATCGAATAAATCATCAATCCTAGGTAATGGGTATCGATTCTTAATTGTAACCTTATTTAATTCTCTATAATCAATACACATTCTCATTGAACCGTCCTTTTTCTTTACAAACAACACTGGTGCTCCCCACGGGGATGAACTAGGTTGTATGAAACCTTTACTTAGTAATTCATCTAATTGCTTTTTCAGTTTTAACATTTCTGTGGGTGCTAACCGATAAGGTGCCTTAGCTATCGGTATAGTTCCTGGAATTAGATGAATTCTAAATTCTACCTCCCTATCTGGTGGAAGTCCTGGTAATTCTTATGGGAATACTTCTGGGTATTCTGAGACTACAGGAATTTCCTTAAGTTCTTTACCCTTAGTACTAATGATTACCGAAATCATATATACTATTCCTTGCTTTCGTTCATAACTAGCAACTTTCATTACTGATATGAACTTCATGGGCTTACGTGGTTCATCTCCTGTAATCATAATGACTTCTCCGGTGGGTGCCTGAATTTCTATAGAATTCTCATCACAAAGAATTTGAGAATGGTTGGCTACTAACCAATCCATTCCTAACACAACATCAAATTCAACTAATTTCATAGGTAATAGGTTTGCAGAGAATTTATGACCTGAAAGTCCTATTTCTACATTTTGCAAAACCTTATCTATTTTAACTGAATTTCCATCAGCCGTTTCGACTGTAAAAATCTGCCTAATGTTGATTAAGGGTATATTAAGAGCTTGGCAGAATGAAGTATTTATAAAACTTTGGTTTGCACCAGAGTCAAATAATACTTTGGCGTAAATGTTGTGAACTAAGAACGTACCAGCTATAACGTCAGGAATCATCTCGGCTTCCTGAGTAGTTAACTGAAAAGCTCGAACATTCTTCTTAGTAGCTCCATCGGCTGTCTTGGCTTTGTTGTCTGCTGGTTTTGCCAATTTAGGACATTCTGTTTTAAAATGCCCTGCTTCTCCACAATTAAAGCAAATTATGGTTTTCTTTCTGCAGTTTTCTTCACGATGTCCTACAGTTTTGCAAAACTTGCAGGTTATATTGCATCTTCCATAATGTTTCTTTTTACAATTCCTGCAGAATGGAGGATTTGAATATTGCCATGTTCCTCTTTTCTTGAAGTTGCTATTATTACCCACACGAAATCCTTGGGTAATTTTCTGAGCCAGTTCCTTCTTCTTGTTTTCATCTCTTGTGCGTACCAGTTCATCAGTTAGGGTGTTAGCTAATTCCACAGCATCGTCAATAGTACGAGGTCTCGCAGCCTTAACAATGTTATGGATTTCACTAATCAGTCCCCAAATGTAGCGAGAAATGAGTACCGGTTCTGGCGAAGCCAGCGTTGGTACCACTCTAGCATATTCAAAAAATGTCGAAGTATAACCACGACAATCTACACCCATCATTCTATGGTTTAAGAACTTATTTGCCATTTGATCTTTTTCATATTCGAGACATAATTTTCTTTCTACAAGACTCGTAAATTCTTCCCAGTTCATAGCATACGCCATCATCCTTCCTTTTGCTTGTAACACCGTGTTCCACCATTCTAGCGCCCCTTCTTTGAACAGATTTGACGCGTACATAACCTGATCGTCTTTGTCACATTTACTTATTGTGATTACTGCCTCGGTTTTTTCTAACCAACGCAGTACCGCAGTTGCTCCTTCATTGCCTGCAAATTCAATGGGTTTGCAAGCAAGAAATTCTTTGTAAGTGCAACCAGGCGTTGCAGCTTTCATTTTCTTAGGGAGTGGAGCCTGTCGTGGTTCATTATCGTGATTAATACGACCATTGCCTCCGTTTACGCTATTACTGAAGTTATCTTCCGAAATACGTTTACTCGGAATGATTTGTTGAGGTTCAGCAGGTTTCTGGACAGCAGCGACTATTGCTGGAATAGCATTGGCTATCCCTTGAGCAACGATATTTTCTATATCTTGCCTAGTCATATATTGATCCCCCGGGTGTTGTTCAGATTGATTAACCTCATTAACTGGTTCATTATTAACGTTTTCCATCTGATCATTAATATATATAATTTATTAGTATCGAATAAATAACAATTAGAAATAATCATGCAAATTTCACATACACACATATGGCCAAAACTATCGATTTCTCGATTCCCATTTTTATATAGTATGAATCAATACACACTATTTACAAAGTTTTATTTTAAGTTATTTCATCAACTATATCTTACTTATTTATTTTACAACCACAGTTTCATAAACCCCTTATCCCTCGTCAGCTAATATTTTAATAACAGCGCTCCCTCTCATCATATTTCCAGGAGATCTGTTCTCCTACTTCCCTGATCCTATTTCCGGCATCCACCAGTTCCTCGCCAAAGTGGCGAAGTTCAGCTAAATTCTCATTACTCATAGGTGGATTAGGTATAGGTTCTGGGTCAAATTGAGGAAGAAAGGAATAAGGACTATTGAGCAGGTTTTGGAACTGCCAATCATTCGTCCACCATTCGTCCATTCCTAAAGGTTGGGTGTGGACTATAGGTTCAGGGATTGCTGGTTCCAAATTGATTGGAAGTTGAGTTTCAATAGGATGAGTAAAAGCATTTTTTATTGACAGGCTGAATAGTATCACAGCTTGCCAATATAAAATCTAGCTCTTCTTGTAATGTCATTTCCTGATTTTGTTTAGAGCTTTCTCCCATTTCTATCTGGGTTTGTTTAGAACCTCCTCCAATCTCCATTTCTATTTGCTTTGAATATTCTTCAAACTGCATTCCCATCTGCCTAGACTCTTCCCTTTCTTCAATTCCTTTTCCTTTGTCTAAGGGATTTTCTATTTTGGGAATCTTTCTAGTGGCAGGCTTCCTCCTACGCACACGCCTCCATCCCACAAATCTCCTCCTTTTCTTGGGCTTGGGTTTCTCTGAAGGTGGAGCATTGAATTCAATAGGTTCTTCTATGTCAGGTATATACCTATTGAAATCTCTGGAAACTTCTATTTTTACCGGATAGAGATTTAAATTCTGAAGGGCGTCAGACAAGTCACTCATGCTGTTATACAAAATACACACAATTACTAAGTTTTAAAAATTATAACAAAATTTCATAGAAAACCTTTAAATATTATTTCAGACTGGGTAACTACAAAACAAATGAAAATTAAAACATACTAGGTTTTATTGTAAATTTATTTATTTACTGAAATAAAGTTTCTGAACTGTAGTTGATAAAGGTGCTAAGACTTGGGTAAAATTATTTAAAGATTTGCATTAACTGCTACAGTAGCTAGCATATAAAGATCTGCCCATTTCTCATCTAACTTATCCTCCCAATGTGATTTACTGGTTAATTCCTGGGTTTCCTGTTTAATCTTCTTTTCTCGGGATTTCTTTATTTTCTCTTTACTTTTCCTAATAATCATACTTCTTTTACTAGGAGAAAGTGGTTCCTCATATTGTGCCTTTCGCACAAATATTCCTTCATCAGGAATTACAGACTGATTTGAGGATTTTGTTTGGGACGAACTTCCCTTCTCGTTTGATGACCTATCTAATTTAAGATAGATGTTTGACAGCTTTTGCTTACCCATACTGTACACAAATATTCAATTAATAAAACACATAATCACAAAATGACAAGTAGAAAAATTAAGTATTTCTAAATACTTAATTGGCTTAAATCAGTGGCTCTGATACCACCTTTTTCTGTCACGGCCCCCGACCCCGTTTGACCCGTTTCAGGAGCCGCTGGACAGAAAATCCCGTGGTATTTATTTAACAGCGGAAGTTTTCATCAGGATCTTTTTAAAACTTCAAATTTCCCGATTATTTTTATTTCACAACTCGGGATAAAATCCCAGTAATTTACAATTATAAGATTTCACGGAGAAATCTTTATTTTTACAAAACATGTTTACTTATTTTATATTGAGCCACTTCCTTAAGCTTTGTAGTGCTTCACGACACTTTTCCTTGATCACAACAGATCACCTGAAACATGTTTGAAAAAGGTTTTGTCAGCGGGAAATACTGGTGAATCATTCTATTTATTTAAATGACACCTTTGTTATAATTTACAGTATTAAGAGAGATTACAATGTTTCAGATATCAACCAACTACCCACGGTATTTGTCACTCGACCGGATCTGTGACTATGGTCATATCACTATTGAGTCCGTTCACCCAATAGTGACGAATATCACTACTTAGGTTCGCCCACCTAAAGTGATAAAACAGCAGTAATGTGCACAATACCCCACATACCGGCTGTAATTTGGTGACTAGATATACTTAATCACTGTAATTATAACTTTGAAAATAAACATGATTTTGAAAGTAATTTGATAAAAAGAGAATGACTCACATTGCAGATTTAATTTGAGCAGAGCCTAGCCTACTGATTAGCCTTTTAACCTAAATTTAATAACATGCACACAACTCGGTTAGTAACTTAATACAGCATTTACGATAACTCACGAGATTAAACCTTCACATCGAATGACAAAGTGCGATACTTAAACATCCATCGATTTAACGACGAATGACAAAGCATAAACCCTAATGTGGGCAGCACTTAAACATCCATTGGATAGTTTAATCGATCGGACATTGAATCGTATCAGCGATCGAGTTATTACCCTGTTTTGCGGCAGCGATTCGTGAATCGTGTGTGTTTTTATAGTAATTCTACGATATCTCAGCGTATATTTTGAGTTTTAACGTCGTTCAAGTGCCATAATTCAAGTCCCAGACACCCCTATTTATACATGAAATTTGACCCCGTCGCGTAGCGCGACGGGTCACCCCTATGGGCGTCGCGCAGCGCGACTGCTCACCTATTTTCATAGGGTAGCCCCGTGTGTGTGTAGGCTTGCTGAGTTGACGGTTTCTTAAAATTCGTTTTCGACAGCAAGTTATTTAGATAATCGTACTAGGGTTTACCCCCCCTGAGTTTTAGGGGCCCTGATCCTGATTCTGATTATTCTGAAAATTTTAGGGTTTGTGCAGAATCACTTGGGTGTCTCAATTAGGGTTTCCTATTGGACAAATTAATTTAATAAATATGACTTTTGATGAGAGTTGTTACATAAACACAACGCCAACCTACATAATTACAAATTTACACCAATCGATCCACTCAATGTTTTTACATCTACCTCTATTTTTGAACCATAAATAACCTAATGCTTTCACCTCATTAACAATGTCCCCGATACGAACCTCCTTGCTTTCGAACCTCTTTTTGTTCCTGGCTTTCCAAATACACCAAACCGCAATCCTGATTATGCATTTGAATGCTTCCGTTTTGACCCCAGATAAGCCCACAAAATTGTGGATTTCATTAATATCTTTGAAGCTAAAAAAATACAGATTTTGAATATTACACCACCTGCTTAATTGGCACCACACCACCGAGGCCACATAACACGCTGAAAAGATATGAGCAACCGAGTCTTCCCCATCATTACAAAGGCCACACCTGTCGTCTTGCACTTGAATATTCCTGTGTTTTAGAGCCTCCACCGTCGCAATCCTGTTGAGGGTCGATCTCCACATGAAAATATTAAGCATATCCGGAATCCATTTACAGTCTTCTAAAGGGTCAAACGAAAAAGAAGCAGGCTGCCCATTACTGTTTAAGAGTTTTTTAACAGCTCCCACACTGAAATGTTTATCTTCGGCACCAATCCATTCCCACCGATCCGGTCCTTCCTCCAAGCCAACATGTATCAGCCTACTGTACAGGTCCAACAGTTCGTCGACTTCAACCCCAGCTGATACATTTCTACTCCAATCCCAGACGAACTCATGACCGAGAACGCTGCTGACCAACGAAGGTTTAATACGCTCCGACACCTTGCATCTCTTATTCTTCTCCAACTTAAACAACTCCGGCTGCTTATATTTAAGAGGCTCATTACACAGCCAAGGATCCAACCAAAACGCTGTGTAGTCACCATTTCCAACCATGCTTCTAAAGAAATTCCTTAATGATATCCCATCCACCTTTTGTTTATAGAGAACCCGAGCTATGTTACACCAAACCCCACCCATCGAAGTTCTAGAAAGAATAAAATCCCAATTAAGCCTCGTATTGTGGATGGCCTCTACCACTTTAACCCATAGTTTGTTGTTCTCCGTCTTAAATCTCCACCCCCACTTGGCAAGTAACGCGACATTGATATTTTTAAGCTTACTCAAACCGAGCCCTCCCTTTTTTTTTGGCAAAGTAACCACATTCCAAGCCACCCAGTGTAGCTTTTTGTTTTCCTCATTTCCTCTCCACAAAAACCTTCTAATTTTCGCCTCCAAGTCCGAAATGACTTTGCTAGGAGCTTTATACAACGAGAAATAATAATTCGGGAGGCTCTCGAGCACGGACTTTATCAAAGTAACTCTACCCTCGATAGACAGTAACGAAGCCTTCCAACTAGACAACCGAGCATCGAAAATCTCATTTACCGAGTTCCAATTAACACCCCGATTCATATTTGCGCCAACTTTGAGCCCTAAGTAACAGAACGGGAATGACCCCGAATTGTGTTGGATAATCTTGATGGCCTTTCATTGAGTCAGTAAGAGTTTAGCTTAGTGGGTCAAAAAAAAATTATGGGTCAGAGGCCAAGTTGTTAGTTTGCACGTGATAGTTGAAGTTGTATGCAGTGATATTTAGAAGTCAAAGTATCCGTTGGTTCTTAGGTTTAGTCAAACGGTTCTTTAGGATAGTGCCTTTTGAATCGGTAATAGTTTGTTAAGCCTTTTGTGTGTTCAGTAGTTGTTAGCCTATTTAAGGCATGTATTGGCATTGAATTGTCACACCCCGTTATTTCCACGTATTACCGGTGGGCCCGGTGGGGAGTATCGTGACGTAGTTGATATCGTTATAGTCAAACAACACAATATATAAATGCACAGCGGAAGCAAAAGATAGATTTATTTCAACCAAATAAAATTGTAATATCAAGTATCACAATAGTTGAAAATAATCCACAGGCGGATTAAATAAAAAGAAACATTGTTCAACAATTTTATGTCATCCAAGCTTGCGAGACTTATTATGGATGCTAGGAGAAAGCCAGCCTATTACGAGTAGTACTTGCACTTAACCTTTTTGGGAAAATACGTCAGTTTACACTGGTAAATACAATTAACTGACTCATTTAAAAAGGTTTAATAAAATTGATTTGAATGCACGTGGCACAAACTTTTTATAACTTGGGATAATTATTTGAATATAATACTCGTAAACGAATTACATGTTTCTTATGCGTTCAGTAGCCCGGTTCGTGCCGGGTTAAAGATCAATAGACACACCACATTATTTATTTAGGCACTGACGGGTGTACACCTACACCCCATGCTTAGGTCGTGGCCATTTCATAAAATGATGCCAAGGATATCTGGGACATGGTCATTAACCCCCCAAAGGCGTTTAAGCAAACAAAACATATTTTTAAACGGGTCATCTCGATAATACTTAACCACCAATCGATTAAGGTTGAATGCCCGACCAAGCGGTATTTTAGATACCGTACCCCAAGCCCGTATAAGGGAAAATAAGTTAAAAGTATTTACCTTTGCAAGTAATAATCTCAACAAGCAAGTGTACGCAGCTTTTACTGGGTCTCCTATTCTGGAACGAAGGTTTATAATAACCTATTAGAATCCTAACGGGTATTTTATTAAGCCTAAACTTAGACCGGTTAGTTTTAAAGAAAGATACGGTTCGAACGCGTGATTAAGCGAAGACCGGAATAGAATAGAATGTGATTTAGATCCGACAAATTTGAAGACTTGTATAATATGGTTAAACTAATCACATTCTGGATTTTGAGATAAAAACAATAAGGTTTGGCCCGTTTCGGCTAATTTATGTAAACCAGTTACATAAACCGAACCGAACGCGCAAGAAGCGTAACGGGTAACCATAAGAGTCATATACAGATTTCCTAAGTTAATATGCCTTAAATATGTTGTGATATCAGTAGGATACCTTCCATTATGCCCAAAACGAGTTAAATCTCAAATTAAGCCCTGTAGGGGTATTTTGGTCATTTTAAAGATTATAAAAGAGATTAATTATAATTCTGAGACTCGGGTCTGAAATAATCAGTAGAACAACTTATTTTAACAAGTTATATCAGTTGGTGATAAGTCTTATATGACAAAATGGTTTTAAACCTAAATTATGTGTTTAATATGCTTAAAAAGTCATTTTAAGCGATTTCCGGGTTATACAGGAAATCTGAGTTTTTTGATCAGGTTATAAAGTCCAAAATACTTCATTTATTATATAAAATCAGTAGCAATTGAATTGGTGTCAAAATATTACGTAAAACTCATTTTATACACAAAAAGGGTATAATCTGTATTTACCGAATCCAGGCCATAACCATATGTTATGATCCGTTTAAAAATAATTAAAAATCTTCAAAAATCCCAAAATATTATATTACATCAGTGGGTAAAAGTTTTGGTGTCAAAAATTGGGTTTAGATAGGCTTTACGCTAATGACGCCGTTTAATTAATAAAAACGTTCTAATTACGCCATTGAGCATAACTCCTAACCTAGACCTCAAACTGATGTGAAAATTTAGGGACATGTTTATAAATCAGTAACAGAGATTATTGTCCTTTCTCATTTCCAAAATTCTCGTTTTATGGTCAAAAGGGCATTATGGTCAACATTAAGCAATTAACGGAAACATCGGACAATCAACGAGTTAAGTAGTATAAACGCAGAGGGTTATACTATCAAACAAGCTGGTCCTAATGGAACTCTAAGGCATTTCTAGATCATACTAATACGGGTCAGAACTGAAAGTCAAAGCATAAGTCAAAGTATGCGACTTTCGGTTCCGAACCGGTCCTAAACTGAAAATTTTCGGGTCGAACATGCTTAGACATGTTCTTACATTTATTACTAAGTTATATGAGTGGTAAAATAGGTTACATGTCTCCTACATTGCTAATTAGGTGTTAATTCAAAAATTATGTTTCTGTTGACTTTTTCGGATTAAGTTTGACCCGACATTTGACCTAGTTAGAGCGGGAATCAGAGGGTGCCCTTTTAAGGGTTTATTGCCCACATAATTACCAACTTATAACTACTTTTAATTCGAGGTTTGACTGAACAATTATTGATTAATCTCGAAGTCAAACCTAAATTACGACGGTTTGACTTTTAGCTAATTAACTAAGCTAAACTGAAATAGGAAGGGTTAAGGAAGCTTACCAAAGTCCTATGCACGACTGGTGATGCTTAGGGAAGGCTCTTGAGCTCCAGAAATGATCAGAAGTTGAGTCTGGAATGAATGATTAAAGTTGCAACAATGAGGCCTTTATATAGTGCCTTTGATTGCTTGTGATCATGATAAACAACTCTAGGATTGATCCCTGATCAATTACAAGTGTCCCTAGTGCCTAAGAACTAGTTTAGGTTGCACATGGTAGTGAAAAATGGCAATGTAAGTCGGTTAAACTCGTTAAATAGGAAGTTGTCCTGTTTTCTGTTACTGGGGCCGTCTTACGGACCGTATGCGGAGGGTCTTGCGGTCCGTAAGACCTCTTACGGACCGTAAGACCATGTCCTTGCGGTCCGTAAGCCTTTACCAGATGGCAAAAATTTGTAACCTTTCAAGCTTCGAACAGGCAACTAGATATTACGAATTTGGGCCTCCATTATCAGTATGGGGCCTCTTGATTGGGTCCTGAACAGTTTACACCACCTTGCCATGTTTTAAAGTTTTCCTTGGATTCTTTTAAAAGGCCATAAACGAAGATTGTCGTGCACATCCTCATAGGATCCCATTCTTTACAATTTGAATCAATCATTGTTGTATTTACCGGATTAGAATGCTTATCTGATGTTTATAACACAGGTTAAGGGTTGGGATTTATACATAGGTCGCTCAGAGGTATGAATTAACGTGTCGACGCTTTTAACCCCTAGTATACGAATTTTATAATAACTTTCTTCTATGATAACGAAACTTGGTGAAATTTTTATTATGCATTCTAGTGAGCATAATTAATCGTTACAAGGCTTCAGGTTTGCTAAAAGGTTACTCAGAGGTATACTTTAAACATGTTGACACATTTAACCCCTGTAGTTTGTAATCTCTCACTTTCTTTCACAATTAGCTTCGTAGGATCCATGATTCATTCGTTTAAGGGTATAAACATCATGTAGGGTTATTGTAAAGTATATTTATCCATTGTTGACATTTTGAACCCTTATATTCACATACTTTCCTGGTTTGTCAACTTTAGTCCCTCTTGAGTATTCTTTTACACGTTCAAAGATTATGACACGTGTCAATACATTATTGGACATGAAAATACGAGGTGTTAGATCCTCACCCCCTTAAAGAAATCTCGACCTCGAGATTTACTGAAATAAATGAGGGTATTTTTCTTTCATTGTGGACTCTACCTCCCACGTGTACTCGGGACCTCTACGGGCATCCCATTTTACTTTTAAGATCAGTACATGCTTCCTTCGAAGCTTTTTAACCTGTCGATCCTCGATCGACACATGCTTTTCAACAAACTTCAAGCTCTCATCGATGTGCACATCTGTATGTGGTATGACTAGTGATTCATCAGCTAGACATTTCTTCAGATTGCAGATGTGGAATACGTTATGAATACTACTGAGCTCTTCAGGCAAATTTAGCTTATACGCCACTGATCTGACACATTCGATAATCTCGAATGGTCCTATGTATCTGGGGCTTAACTTGATTTCTTACCAAATCGCATTACCCCTTTCCAGAGTGATACCTTAAGTAGTACTTTATCACCTACCTCGAATTTCAGAGGTTTACGCTTTAAATCTGCGTAGCTTTTCTGCCTATCTCTGGCAGCTTTCAGACGATCACGAATCTGGACAATCTTGTCCGTCGTTTCAAAGACTATTTCAGGTCCTGACAGTTGGACATCTCCAACTTCCGCCCAACAAACGGGCGTTCTGCATTTTCTACCGTACAAGGCCTCGAAAGGCGCAGCCTTAATGCTGGTATGATAGATATTGTTGTAGGAGAATTCGATTAACGGCAGGTGGTTATCCCAGCTACCACCTAAGTCAATCACACATGCACGAAGCATGTCCTCCAGAGTTTGGATGGTACGCTCACTCTGCCCGTCCGTCTGAGGATGGTAAGCCGTACTAAAATTTAAGCGCGTGCCCAAAGATTGTTGGAAACTTTTCCAAAAATGTGATGTATATCTAGTATTTATGTCAGAGATAATAGACACTGGTACGCCATGCAGAGACACAATCTTATCTACGTACAATTGGGCTAACATGTCGGAGCTATAAGTCTCCTTAATGGGTAGGAAATGTGCTGACTTGGTCAGTCTATCTACTATCACCCATATAGTATCATTTCCTTTCTTTGTCTTTGGCAACTTGGTGATGAAGTCCATCGTCACCATTTCCCACTTCCAGGTGGGAAGTTCAGGTTGTTGTAGCAAACCTGACGGCTTCTGGTGTTCAGCTTTAACTTGTGCGCACGTCAGACATTTGGCCACATAAGCGGCTATAGACTTCTTCAAGCCTATCCACCAGAAATTTGCTTTCAGATCCTGGTACATCTTGTCAGCTCCAGGATGAACGGAATATTTAGAACTGTGGGCTTCCTGGAGGATAACATCTCGAAGTCCCCCATAAACTGGAACCCACATGCGTCCATTTAACCTCAGAATTCCGTCCTTGCCACAGGATACTTCGGTTACTCCTAGCTTTTCATCAGGATAGTTAGCTTCCAACACAGCTTCCTTCTGTGCAGCTAACAACCTTTCGTTCAAACTATTCTTTATCTCAATGCTCTTGGCATTGATTCTTATAGGCTTCACTCTTTGTTTCCTGCTTAAGGCATCAGCAACCACATTTGCCTTACCTGGATGGTATCTTATCTCACAGTCATAATCATTTAGAGTTTCCATCCAACGTCGTTGCCTCATGTTTAAATCTTTCTGATTAAACAAGTGTTGAAGGCTTTTGTGACCTGAATAGATCACACACTTGGTTCCATACAAGTAATGTCTCCATAGTTTTAGTGCAAATACAATGGCACCCAGCTCCAAGTCATGGGTGGTGTAATTCTTTTCATGCACCTTTAACTGACGTGAAGCATAGGCAATAACTTTGCCTTTCTGCATAAGCACACATCCCATCCTGGTGTGTGATGCATCGCAATATACCACAAACTCATCAATTCCATCAGGCAATGTCAATACAGGAGCGTTGCTCAACTTCTGCTTCAAAATATCGAAAGATTCTTGCTGCTTAGGCCCCCAGTCAAACTTGCTATTCTTGCGGGTGAGTAAAGTCAGGGGCGCTGCAATTCTTGAGAAGTTTTCAATAAATCGCCTGTAATATCCTGCTAGCCCTAGAAAGTTGCGAATCTCAGTGGGCGTTTTCGGCTCTTGCCAGTTCATAACTGCTTCCACCTTAGCGGGATCCACTTGGATACCACGCTCACTAACCACGTGTCCAAGGAATAGGACTTCTCGAAGCCAAAATTCACACTTCAAAAATTTGGCATAGAGCTTCTCATGATGTAGAAGTTTTAGAATACAGCGAAGGTGTTTCTCGTGGTCAGCTTGGTTCTTCGAGTAGATAAGGATGTCGTCGATGAAAACGATGACGAATTTATCCAAGTAAGGCTTGCAGACGCGATTCATGAGGTCCATGAATGCGGCAGGTGCATTAGTGAGCCCAAAAGGCATCACTAGGAACTCGTAATGACCATAACTAGTTCTAAACACAGTCTTATGTACATCTTCATCTCTAACCTTCAATTGCTGATAGCCTGACCTCAAATCGATCTTAGAGAAGTAGCTTGCCCCTTGTAATTGATCGAACAGATCGTCGATCCTGGGCAATGGATACCTATTCTTGATAGTGACTTTGTTAAGCTCACGATAATCGATGCATAGGCGCATCGATCCATCCTTCTTCTTCACAAACAGTATTGGCGCTCCCCAAGGAGATGAACTAGGTCTAATCAAACCTTTGGCTAACAATTCATCTAATTGTGTTCTCAATTCCTTCATCTCTGTTGGTGCCAACCTATAAGGCGCCCTTGCCACTGGTGCTGCTCCAGGGATGATGTCAATTCTGAATTCTACTTGCCTATCTGGTGGTAAACCAGGTAGTTCTTCAGGGAAAACTTCGGGATATTCAGAAATGACGGGAATATCTTCAATAATAGGCTTCGGCTCATCAAGGGTTACTTGTGCCTTGTAGATAACACAACCCTTCGTAAAACACCTTGATGCCTTGAGCATGGACACTTGCTCTGACAACCACTTGCTTCTTAGCACAAATGATCTGGGCTTGGTTGCGAGACAACTAATCCATGCCTATTACTATATCGAAACCGGCTAATTTCAAAGGAAGTAAAGACAATGGAAAAGAGTGGTTCCTAATGGATATAACACATGCTGTTTCTATGGTTCCATCGGCTAATTCCACCTCATATTTCACACTTAAGGTTTTAACAGGTAAATTCAACAACTTACAAAACTTATTATCTATGAATGATTTATCAGTTTCTGAATCAAATAGCACTCTTGCATAAACATCATTTATGAGGAAGGTACCTGTGATCACATTGTCGTCCTGAACAGCTTCCTTTGCATCCATCCGAAAGACCCTTGCATTGGTCTTTTTTCCCATCCTTAGTCTTCTTTGTGTTAGGCCCTAAAGTGTGAGACTGACGCATCAAATTAATACAACGAGCTATGGTTACTAGCTGGGCATTACCGGGTTAGTTTATATTAGGTTGTGGACCTTTATAGGTCACTTGGGCCAAGCTTTAGGCCATGTGGGCCAAGCAGGCCCAAGGGGAGCCTATGTAGGGAAGTGGGCTTTAGTAAGTATATAAACAAGTTTCTAACTTGTTTTTAGGTTTGAACTTCATAGTTACAAAATTCTAGAGAAACATAGAGAGAGAGGCGATTTGGTTGTGAGCACTTGTACTAGACGGTTTTGCTTTTCAAGTAATAGAATCGTGTGCAAGTGTTGAAAGTGATTTGGTGTGTTCTTCGTATTCGGTTCGTATTTTCATATTTTTCAGTTTATTCTTGAATCACACCAAGTTTGGATTCCGCACAAACTTGGTGTTGTTTGATATCATTGAAAGATCCGGTTTCACGGGACTTACAAGTGGTATCAGAGCCATTAGAACCTATTTCTAGGCTCGGTGTGATATCAAAGATTCAAGATTTTCGATATTTTTGATTCGGTGTTCTTCGCGTTCTTGGTACTGTTCATCGAATTTTTATCAAAATCATTATATTTTGGTATTTTGATCTTTTGAGAAGGTGTTAATAGATTTATCTATGTATTAGAATTTTTAAAATTATCTTCAAAAGATTTTGAAAATCCGGAATTGATTTGAAAAATCCAAAAAAAAAATCTCGGAATTCCAACTGTTCAAAAGTTTTGAAAATTTTTGAAAAGGTTTTCTATTTTTATAATATAATTAATTCAGGTTTCGAAACTGTCATTTTTTAGTCTCAGGTCCATCTTTTAAGGAAACAGTTATCATATCCAGCCGACACCATTGTCTCGAGTCATCAACAGCAAGTATCATCTTCATCGTTCATCATAACTTCCGACATCAACCTCGGTCTCGACTCTTTAGCATCTTCATGGTCTCGACTCGCAATCAACCAGTGGTCTCGACTTGTCTGGTTCTGGTCTCGACTCGCAACCATCAGCTGTCTCGACTTGTCTGGTTTTGGTCTCGACTCGCAACCATCACCGTCTCGACTCGCAACTACGGTTCCGAGTCGCAACCGAGGTCTCGAGTCATCAATTTTGAGGTCTCGACTCAACCATTGTCTCGACTCGCAATCATCATTTTGAGTCGCAATCATCATCTTCTTCATCATCACGACCACTGTTATATCTCCATCACCATCATCCACCTCCTCCGATCTCCGACCATACAAACGACATCGTCATATGCCATATCATCAGTCTTCAGCGTCTCCTCCGACACCGTCATCGACAATCATCATCTCCGGTGAGGTGTTGACGGCTGAACATTATTAGGGTTTCGGTTCGGTATTTGTGTAACGAAGAAGAAGAACAGTGTTTGATTTAGGTTTTTATTAATAATAATAATTAAAATCATTACGTAATCATTGCTTTTATAATTATTAATTATAATAATATTAATAATCATAATAAGTATTTCTTAAAAAGGGTTTATATTCTAATTAAAAAAAAAAGGGGGTTTGGTTGTGATAAGGTTTGACAGGTTTTGAGGTGCGGTTCGGATAGCGGGTTCATTCAACTGCTGAGGATTTGAGTTAGCGAGTACACGGGTTCTCTCTTTGGACTTGTGTTGAGGAAATAGTTAAAAACGCACAATTTCAGGGGATTACACTTTCGGAGATCACAATTTTTTTTTTGGGGATCACATCTTAAAAATGTCTTCTAAGAGAGAGGTGCTTGAGCAAGAACTCGAAGGATTCAGATACTTATATGGTGAATCTATAGAAGCACTTACAGGTCGGTTTGCTAAACTGCTCTCTGAAATGGAGAAGGCAGAGATGGTGGTGTCTACTCGCATGAGCAACAGAAAGCTTCTGGATGCTATAAAAGGGATTCCAGATCAGGCGAACTGTAGTTGGTTTCGCAATGTTAATCAGATATCAGTGACAACCGACAGCAACTGTTACAAAATGAAGTCAGATGAGCTAATCTCACTCATCAAATCATATGACAATGCTGACAAGCAGTCTACTCAAGGCAACACATCTGCTGCTAGTTGCTCATCCACACAAAATTCTGTATTTATGTTTAACAAACCCCTGGCTCAAGGAATTACTAAAGAACGTGAAGAGATACTTTTTGTCTTTTGCACTCCTGAATGTAGAGAAAGGGTTGAGGCATATCATTTACACAACGCTGAGCTAATACAAGATTATCAAGACATAAAAAATAAAAATTTTACTTTATCAAAGAATGAAAAACTTTATAAAGAAAAGATTGAAGCTCAGCGAAAAGACATCGTCAAACTTAAGGATGATGTAAGTGTGAAATCATCTCAACTCTTATATGTTCAGGAGAAACTGTGCGCTGTGACTAAGGAACTGGAAGATATCAGAGATAGATATCAAATAAATGAGCTTAATATTAAGAAATTTGATTCTTCCAGCAAATTAGTCAAAAACTTGTGTGATCAACAGCTCGCATACAAGGAAAATAAAGGGCGTGGTTTGGGTTTTAATCAGGTTCCTCCTCCTTATAATGACAATTATACTTATTTACCCATGACTGAGGAGGAGATGATGAATGAGAGTAGAATGACTTATGGTCCCAAAAACAATAAGTCATCATTTAATGACAGACCAATTGAGAAACAGAAGTCTGCTCAAATAAATTTTGTTTCTAAAGGCTCTATTGATCCTAACTCTTCGTCTTCATGTGCAGATATAGTATCTGAAGTAAAATGTGAAGATGTTCTTGGGAGTGAACCAGTTGTTCATACTAATATTTCTGAAAATTATTTTGAACAAACTGAATCTGATATTGCTTTTGGTCGGTCTTTGTTTGCGTCATTTTCTGCTTATGTTTCGTCTAGTGAGCCTGATGTTTTGGGCAAAACTGATAATGTTTGTGGTGAAACTTTGAACAATAAGTCTGGTGATGAATCTTCTTCAGTTAATGATTGTGATTGTGATGTTTCTAACTCTTCAGTTGATGATTGTGTTACAGGTGAGGTCCCTCAGGATACATTCAGTGAAACCACTGAAACTTCTTCTCAAGAAAATCAAGAATGTCCTGATTCATCTTCTGAATCGGTCTCAGTGGATGTCCCTAATGTTGAATCTAGTGGGACCCCATTGGAAACCGTGAATGAAAGCAAACCTAAATCAGATTCACATGATACATGTGTTGACGAAACATGTGTTGATGAAATTTCAATTTGTTCTAAAATTAAAACTGAATCTGAATCTATTAAAGAAGAAAAAGGAGTTGAAATAAATGAACAGTCACCGAAAAATGTTTCGGAAAATAAAGATAAACCTGAAACACCGGTTTTTCAAACTGATCATGATAAAAGTGAGAAGGATGAATCTCATCATCCGTCTACATCTCATGCTTGTTCTAGTTCTGATCAGCAGGTACAGAAGAACTCAGAAAAGGCACATGGAACACAAGCAACGCAAGCTCGGTTATCTAGACCCATCAAAACAGCTAATGCTGCTAGCTCTCAGAATCTCCATACATTGAAACGACAGACATGTTTCAACTGTGGAATTCCTGGACACATTGCTAGAAATTGTGTTCATCATCCAAAAGTGCAACAAAATGCCAACACTCACTTGTGTGCTGATGTTTGTGAGCCGGTTCACAACACGCAAAAGGAGCCAAAACGAGCAGATCAAAATCTAGGGTATAAGAAGTCTGCTCATCAAGGACAAGGCAGCAATAATCCTCATAAGGCTCGTGACAAGGTGAATGAAAGATCCAATCAGGGAGAAAAGACGAAGCATGGTGCTCATAGCAACAAGAGTTCTGCAAACAGCAAATTTAAGCACCCAAATTCATCTTCGTCTGAAAGTCATGTGCAGGTGCATCCAACACGAAGAGGACCGGTTTGTCCTTCAGGGTCTGCAGGAGCAAATCCGGCTGATCAGAATGCTTTCTACATGAAGAGACAAACATGCTTCAATTGCGGCATTGCTGGTCACATAGCTCGGAACTGCACACATCGTCCCTACGTACCATATTATATGCAAAATCGGAGGGTTACACCAAAGGACAACTACCATTCTAAGCCAATGAAGGTATCTTCACCTAAGGCAATGAAGAATGTGAATCCCAAGGTTAAACCTTCTGATGGGGATTGGAATGCTGCTAAAGCAAAAAGAAAACAAGCTTTGAAACCTACACCAATTTCGAAAAATAACAAGGTTGATAAGCCAACTGTTTTGCCAAAGGCATCTAAGAAACTAGAAAAGCCTAAACAAATTTGGAGAGCAAAACAAAAAGCAGCTACATCTCCAATTTTTGAAACGAAAGGGGACTTGTGTTTGAAGGAAGTATCTTATTTTGATGCTTCAGGAAATCCCAGGACCACGATGGCCTGGGTACCCACGTCTTACTAATCTCCTTACCTTTCAGGAACAACCAAGGAGGAGCTGTTGACAATCTCTGGAATGTTGATAGCGGTTGTTCCAGAGATAAAAAGGGTAACATTTCACTGTTGCAAAAAGTTCAAATTTTTTTTCAGATGATATGTTTCCTTTGGAGGAGATTAGAGAAGTAAGTTAAGATCAGCAAAAGGTACCGTTTAAATTCAGTACTTTGATTTGAATTTTGATTAGTCTTCAATCTGATGACAGAACGGTTAAGCAAAAATATTTTCTTTTCTAGTTCATTACTTTGTATATAAAGTGTCCTTTCTCTAGTAAATGGTAAATTTGCGCAAAAATACAAGATTTATGCACAAATTTAGGGGGGGAGAGGAACATATAGATAGATATAGAGTTTTAGGGGGAGAAAACTCAGAAAAGAAAAATACAAAAAGAGTTTGCTGTATATATATGCATTGTTTTGGGGGGAGAAAATGAGAAAAATACAAAAACATTTGAAAAATGAAAAAGTCAAAAAGAAAAATTTCATGATATGGGAAGTGAAATAAATGTTCGTGTTAAAGGGTTTGACTAACACATGTAAGGTGCCATAGCTGAAAAGACTAGGATCTACTGCGATATGTCGATAGGTTTGACGCTCAACATGATAAAAGATACTAAGTGATATAAACATAACGAACTATGTACCATGTGGGTAACATACCAACGGCGTATGATTTTATGGTCTTAAATCTTGCGTTGATAGATAGCCAACATCTGAGGTTTCGGGTCTTTATATTGTTGAATCATCCGGGGATATCTTGGCTGTCCTTCTGTTCAGAACTAAAATTGTACATGAACCCAGGAAAGAAAGTCACTTGGAATTAGCTCATTTCTATTTGAATGTCTGTATGTTGTCCCGATACACACAATTTTGATCTGATTCTGAAATCTTCTCTGAAAAAGTCGTGTACCTCCTCTGCTGCATCCAGATATATGCTAACCTGGAGGTGCTAGGCAACGACAGCTTCTGCTGCATCCAGATACATGCTGACCTAGCTGTATGTTGTCGCGCTATAGATCTAATACACCCGAAAGAGGCCCTCAAGTGCCCAAAAGAAACCCAAGAAACCTATATCAAACTGAGAAAAACTCATTTGATCTGTATATTATACCATCTCTACAAAAGATCTATTATGTTCTCTTCTCAACCTATTCCCAGTTAAGATTTCAGAAATTTGGATTGGACTTGTGAAATATGTGGTAGGGAAGATACTTGCATGATAGAGTGTGCTGTTTATATTTCCAGGATTTGATTAGTATTTATTTGGGTGTTCATTGTTAAGAAATCAAAACATGATAAAACAGATTATATGCAGACCTAGATACAGTCAGGATATCTTAAAGGATGACATCAGTATACTCACCTGCTACGATGATTCGTTGTGCTTACCTTGATCGCGGGGGTATGCCTTGGAATGGGACACACGGGTATAATAGTATAATATTACCTTAAGCATATCACGAAGTTAAAAAATTGAAAGTTGAGCGTTAAAGTTTAAGTGGACAAACATATTGGCAATCGCATAGACCAGTTTGATTAGGCTCGTACTGAAAAGTGTTCCTTAGTCTGCCTGAGAACGAATTTTGATCCCATTGCAATTGTAATTGTATATTATGGTAGTTGTTTATATTTTGAGTTTTTATTTGTTTTTAGTTCTTAAATTAAAAAAATAAAAAAAAATTAAAGGCTATAAAAAAATACAAAAATAGTGTCTTGTTTTTTTTATATAAAATCAAAAATCCAAAAATAGAGTGCTTATTTGTTTTTCTTAAAATTAAAAATGTAACCGTTCTTGAAGATTTTACTGATCATCAAAAGTTAAAAGAATTTAAATTGTGAAATTTCATGTACCTAGTGTTCATGTGGTACTCTTCCTGTTGCATAAGAAATGTTTGCTTATGAGTTTGTGAGCATGTGTAGAACTTGATTTCAATCAGGAACAGGGATTGATGAATATTGAGATGTTGTTAGTTGCTGAAGAAGCCTGAAGCAGCTCAACAACAAGATGTACCTGAGTCAGAAGAACTGGATACGAAACACCGTCTGACAGTGAAAGTACATTTGAAAAAGTACCATGAACCTGCTTGAAAGACAAAGATTGCAGAAGAAAAGAGCTGATGAGAATCCTCCTCTCACATTCTTTTTAACAAGATTTTCAAGCAAAGCTGATCGAGATCCTGATATGAAGCTAACCACAAGAGCTGAAGAAAAGAGACCCAGTGCTGAGAGTTCAGAAGTCAAGAACTTCCACAACATCTGCAGCATAGCGACAACCATAGACTTCGTTGAAGACGTTGCTGAATTCATGCTATGAAGACAATTTGATGGCATCAGTCTAGGGGGAGATTGTTAGGCCCTAAAGTGTGAGACTGACGCATCAAATTAATATAACGAGCTATGGTTACTAGCTGGGCATTACCGGGTTAGTTTATATTAGGTTGTGGACCTTTATAGGTCACTTGGGCCAAGCTTTAGGCCATGTGGGCCAAGCAGGCCCAAGGGGAGCCCATGTAGGGAAGTGGGCTTTAGTAAGTATATAAACAAGTTTCTAACTTGTTTTTAGGTTTGAACTTCATAGTTACAAAATTCTAGAGAAACATAGAGAGAGAGGCGATTTGGTTGTGAGCACTTGTACTAGACGGTTTTGCTTTTCAAGTAATAGAATCGTGTGCAAGTGTTGAAAGTGATTTGGTGTGTTCTTCGTATTCGGTTCGTATTTTCATATTTTTCGGTTTATTCTTGAATCACACCAAGTTTGGATTCCGCACAAACTTGGTGTTGTTTGATATCATTGAAAGATCCGGTTTCACGGGACTTACACTTTGCAAATTTTGGGCAGTTGGACTTGATATGCCCTTTTTCATTGCAGCTATAACATGTAGCATCTTTGATTTTCTTACAGTCTAGGGTCTTGTGCTCAGAAGACTTGCAAATTCCACATGCCCTTGGCTGTGACTGGGATTTCGACTCATATCTGCACTTCCCGAAGTGCTGTTTCTTACAGATCTTACAATTGGGTTTATCACCCGATTGACGACCATCTTTCTTAGATCCAGAACCCTTCTTGTGGTCATTGTTTCCCTTATGTCTCTTATCCGATCGTCGTGAGCTATCATCCTCACGCTTCCTTTTCTCAGCATCAGTGTTTCTCAGCGATCTCTGCCTGACCGCGTCCAGAGTAAGAGATAATGCTATATCAGCTGCAGACCGAAAGGTAGCAGGTCTAGAGGCTTTCACACTGGCCTTAACTTCTGGGGCTATACCCCCCGATGAATCGAGCTATCCTCTTGGGTTCCGGTGTCACAAGATAAGGAACCAACCTTGACATGGTGTTGAAGCTTGTAAGGTAGGCTTGACAATCCAGGTTTTTCATAACCAGAGACAAGTAATCAGCTTCAATCTTCTCAACCTCATGTTGAGGGCAGTAGTTCTCTTTGATCAGTGACACAAACTGTTCCCAAGTCATATTGTACAATGGGACTTTCCCTGTAGCTTAGATCAAAGACCTCCACCAAGCTAATGCCTCACCCTTGAAAGACTGAGACACGAATTTCACCACATCCTTGTTAGCGTAACCACTGATATCCACCACAGTGTCCATTTCATCCAACCATGTCATGCAGTCTATAGCTCCTTTTTCCCTAGTGAAATCCCTGGGTTTGCATGAAACAAAATATTTATAGGAGCAACCCTTATCTCGGGGTTCCTGATTCGGTACGATCCTTTGAGATGGAACACTCCTTTGGTTTGATGAGTGATGGGAATTACTGTTGTGAGCAGTGTGAGTTTTAGAGGGTGATTTAGAGTGTGGTGCAGATTGGGTCCTTTCATGGGTACCACTAGATTCATGGAACTGTCTATCCAACGCTCGAGTAATGGCATTGTCTATCATTGCCTGCAGTTCTGCACCCGCTACGTTGATTCGGGTATTATCGTGATTCTCCCTTGGGTGACTGTTGATCTCTTCCGAGTCAGCCATGTCGTTTGAACTGTTACATAAGATATTGACAATAATTTATTTGGGAGTTTATTATGGAATTGTCTTTTATGGCAATTCATTAACCATGGTAAACATAGACCATATTTGGTTAATTTGTTAATCATATTTATTTAGGATTTTTATTATAATTTATCCTAATTTTAAAACAATAACAGTATTATTAGTGGCACAAAAGGCCTAGTCACAGGGACATTCTAAATCATAAGCCATGATTTCAGAGAATCAATGCATTAAGGTTTGAACATAGTTCTTTACCTTTTTCTGACAGGGAGTCGTAGACTACTACTGTCTTTTGTCTCATATGACAATGAGTATGGCCCGTAGGCACTACATTACCTATGGATGTTTAATATATAATCATCTTAATTGATGGTTTAAACCCATGATTTATAGATCATCAGGTTAGGATAGGAATCTTTTGAAGAATCCTATAATAAGAATGACGTGTGTGATTTTTAACGAATCACGTCTGCCAGGAGCGTTAACATGTTTTCAGATGTTAACAGGGATTTGAATCTCTTTAAACAGGTCTTACCATTTTGGCCAAGTCTTTTAATGACAAGCAGGCTAGGTTACACCTTTAAGTTTCTTATTCAATATTTAATAGGCAGATTTTATTTATTTATTTATTTTTTGAAGGAATGATTTTTAATTTATTTATTTCACGTATAATATATTATGCATATAATAATAAAAATGAAAATTTTAAAACTTAACATTCCATTAATCATTAAAGGAGTACATATTGCCCTAAACGAGACTTTTAACAGAATTAACTTGCCCACGCAAGGGCTAAAATGATAATACAAGTCCTCGCAGGGACTGATTACTAAGATAGGTGTCCACGCAGGGACAAAAAAACAAGTCCACGCAGGGACTAAGTACATAGATAAATGTCCACCCAGGGACTTAATTAAAATAAGGAATTACAACAGTACATACAGAGATTTAATGATCCCTCTTCTTATTTCCTTTTAATAAGCTTGCTAGGCCCTTGAGGAATCCCCGGTTGTTCCTAAGTTCTTCTTGAAATTCTTGCTCCACCCTGTGTAGCCTGTGGAGGATTTCCTCCTGTTCCGGTGGGGAAAACCGTGGTGGCTGTGGCTGGTGATGCACCGGAGGTTGAGCAGGTATTTGATACCCATGAGTTGGGTATCCCACTCCCCAAGGGGCTCTATACGGTCCTTCAGGATGAAGGGCGTTGTAGTTTGCTGCTACTCGGTATGGGTCGGCTTCAACATAGTTGTAATGAGTGTGAGCCGACTGCTCAAAAGGATTATACGCCGTTGAGCCAGCGTATGTAGGAATCGGGTTACCAAATCCCGATGGTGGCGGCGGTGGTGCAACTGGTGCAGAATTCACCGCTGGAACTGGGTTTGAGGGCCCACCCATTTGTGGGTCTTCATGCAGTGGCGGATAGTGGCTGCCACTGGAGTGTTGAGGGGTGCTAAAGTGAAAACCCCTTTCTCGCACGGACATTCGTGCACCTGTTCTTCTACGCCTCGGTGGTTCTGGAGGCGCTAGCTGTACTGGTGGCGGTGGTGGTGGTGGTGGTGGCGTGACTGCCACGAAACGCGAATCCTCAGAGGGATCCTGCTGCTGCTGCTCATGAGGCGATGAATGGTGAGATGGTGTAAAATACCACTCATACTGGTTGAACCTTGCTTGGTAACTATCTGGACCACGGTAACGTGATCCATGGAAAGATGATCCATCAGAGACTTCAATAGGGTGCGTGGGGGTTCCAGTCGGTGGTTCAACAGGGTCGGTGTCCTCATCCATATCCATGGCTTGATCGCCGGAAAAATGATCCTCTGGTCCCAATGGGTTAAAACCCACTGGTTCTTGAATATAGTTTGCCGGGTTAAACCGACCCTGAAAGACAGGAGTGGGGTCGCCAAAGTAATGGTGCGACATGGATCTCTGCAACGGCAAGTAGGAGTGGCGTGAGTCTTCAGGCTCGTTTTCCGATTGCGGCCCAAAGGAATGGCGGTAAGGAGGCGTTGAGCTATGCGAGACAGATCGTCTAGCGGGCTCTGTATAGGTCCTCCAGTCCCCTTGAGGACTGGCACTCATAGTTGCAGGAGGAGTTCACCGGTGTGAAGGCCCGGCCTCGTGGTCATTGGGGGCGTGCATTGGCCCCTTGCCTCGTCCTCCTCTCCGGAATCTCGGTGGCATATTTCCTGTCAAACAATTTACAGATACAACAAAGAAATATAAAGGACAAAGTTAAAAATTTAAAAACAATTTGGATTGGTCCTAAGTTCTTTATCTAGACTCGAAAATTTAGGAATGTGCAATAGTGTAATTGAGATTAAACACAAAGGCTAGTGTTTAATTCACTCAGTGTTGGCTCTGATACCAACCTGTCACACCCCGTTATTTCCACGTATTACCGGTGGGCCCGGTGGGAGAGTATCGTGACGTAGTTGATATCGTTATAGTCAAACAACACAATATATAAATGCACAGCGGAAGCAAAATATAGATTTATTTCAACCAAATAAAATTGTAAAATCAAGTATCACAATAGTTGAAAATAATCCACAGGTGGATTAAATAAAAAGAAACATTGTTCAATAATTTTATGTCATCCAAGCTTGCGAGACTTATTGTGGATGCTAGGAGAAAGCCAGCCTATTACGAGTAGTACCTGCACTTAACCTTTTTGTGAAAATACGTCAGTTTACACTGGTAAATACAATTAACTGACTCATTTAAAAAGGTTTAATAAAATTGATTTGAATGCACGTGGCACAAACTTTTTATAACTTGGGATAATTATTTGAATATAATACTCGTAAACGAATTACATGTTTCTTATGCGTTCAGTAGCCCGGTTCATTCCGGGTTAAAGATCAATAGACACACCACATTATTTATTTAGGCACTGACGGGTGTACGCCTACACCCCGTGCTTAGGTCGTGGCCATTTGCCAAGGATATCCGGGACATGGTCATTAACCCCCCCCCCCAAAGGCGTTTAAGCAAACAAAACATATTTTTAAACGGGTCATCTGTCACACCCCGAATTTCCACGTGTCACCGGTGGGCCCGGTGGGGAGTATCGTGACGTAGTTGATGTCATCATAGTCAACAACACAATATATAAATCCACAGCGGAAGCAAAAGATAAATATATTACAATCCGAATATAAAGTAATATCCAGTATTACAACGGAATATAAAGGATCCACAGGCGGATCTTAAAACATAAACAGCGTTTAACAGACTTTAGACGCCTAGAACTTGCAAGATTCCTTATTAACGTCCTGAGCAGCTTCCAGCCTATTACGTACTTGTACCTGTCACTTAGACTTTTGAAAATACGTCAGTTTTCACTGGTAAATACACTCAACCGACTCATTTGAAAAGTGTTTAAGAAAATTGATTTAGATGCACTAGGCACAAAATATTTTGACACTTTGATTAAAATGCACAAGGCAAAATTAATCTTTTATACTTGGGACAAACTATATCTCATGTTATCAGTTTTACATAACTTGCTCTACATACGGGGCCCGGTTCTATGCCGGTTCATGATTAACCGACACACCACTATTCCCTTATTGGGAATCCCTTATTGGGTATAATTAATTAATAAGCACATAGCATCTGTCAGGTGTATGCCTACACCCCGTGCTTAGGTCGTGGCCATTGCAATTAATGAGTCAAGGATATCCAGGACACGGTCGCATTAACCCCCAATGTTTCAGTCAAGCAATACGAATTAAAAACAGGTTATTTGGATTTCCTGACTCATTGGTCTTCGAATCCCATACCTGACCATGCGGTATTTATATTACCGTATCCCAAGCCCGTAATAGGGAAAATAAGTTAAGAGTATTTACCTGAGCTAGCTCCTGTCTTAAATAGCAAGAATTTATTAACTCAGCCGTATTCACTTAAGTAAGCGTAGGTACAATTTACCGGAAGGCTCTAGTCTGGAATGATGGTATAAATAACCAATTAGAATGCTAACGGGTCTTTAATTAAGCCTAAGCTTAGACCGGTTAGTCTTAAGGGAAGATATGGTTCAAACGCATGATAAGGCGAAGAACGGTTTAGAATGTGGTTTTGACCCGGCAAGCTCGTATGCTTGTTTAATATGGGTGACTTAAACACATTCTGAATTTTTGAAATAAAATGATAAGGTTAAACCCGTTTCGGTTATTTTATGAAAACTAGCCTCGTAGGCTTAACCGTACGCTTATAAGCGAAGCCGGGTAACCGGATGAGTTATACACAAGTTTCATATGCCAATATGTTTAAAATATGTTAAGATATCAGTAAGATATCAACATGTATGCCCGTTATAGTTTTAAAACCGAATGAAGCCTCAAAAGGGCAATTTGGTCATTTTACGGTGCATAAAGAGGGCTAGTGGATAAACTGATGTCATGGTCATTATATTTTTGTAAAAATACTTTATTTATGATGTTATATCAGTAGGGTGTCGAAAATATGTGTGGTTTATAGTTTAAAACCAAACTATGCCCCAAAAGGGCATTTTGGTAATTTCACACATAGTTTGGGGACTTATTGGAAATCTGAGTTTGGGTCAAGTACCTACTGAATTTATATTTAAAATATGTTTAATAATCAGTAGGTATCAAGTTTTATTTCATAGATATGGTATTAAACCATACTATGCGCCGAAAAGGCGTAAAAGTCGGTAAATGACGATCTAGATAAGGTTTAAGGTTAGGTATATGTTATGAACAGATTCGTAAGGTTAAAATAAGTTATTTATTAGTTCATAACAGTAGGTAAAAGATTTAGTTATGAAAATGTACTAAAATTCATTTTAAGCCTCATAAGGGTATTTTCGTCATTTATCGAATACACGCAACGCATGCATGCAACTCAGTTTGAATCTGATTTAATATTCAAAAATTTTATAAATATAATATAACATCAGTGAATAAGGAGTTTTGCCATAAAAATCATGTTTATACCATTCCATATGCCGAAAGGGCATTTTGGTCATTTTAAAAATATACAAAATGGTTTTTATGCAAAACTCAAATCATGACCAGATCTTGACATCAAAATAAATTTGAAATATTGTTAGATCAGTTTATAAACCACATGCACGCTCATATTTATTAAAAATTCTCATTTTAACATAAAGGGCATTTTAGGCATTTTAACGGAACTTGTGTTAAATCTCAGCTTTTGAATATGATCTTGTAGTATGACCACAGAGGGTTATACTACATACCATAAGGATCATAATATGACTTTGATTCAGCCCTTAAAGTTATTAAACCGGGTCAGAACTGAAAGTCAAAGGTTTGGTCAAACTGTTAGACTTTTTGAGTCAAACAAGCAATTTCACCAAATTGATCAGTTTATCATGTTCTTGTAACAATTACCAAGTTATTTAGGTGACAAAACATGATCCATAACCCCTAAATTATCAGTTTTGATTAATTTAAGAATCTGCCCAATTTGACTTTTAGATTACTAACTTTGACTTATCAAATAGACTAGAATTCGTGGAAATCAGAAAGCATGATCCTAATGGATTATAACCAACTTGATTACCATCATAAAACAAGGTTCAATTGGACTTTTTGCTGATCAATTCATGATCAAATCAGAAAGTCAATCAGAAGTCAAAATATAGTGTTCTTGGCTAAACTAAACTATGAACAAGAATCAAAACATGATTGGAATACTTACAATCACTGAATGAAAGATCAAGAACACTAGAAAATCCCAAGATGATACTCCAAATTTCGGATTTGAGCAGATGAGGAAAGTTTGAAGTTGCAAAATTTATAAAAATGAAGAACATGTTGTGTTCTATAGGATTCTTGGGGTGAATCTGATTACAACAGGTGTTATATGATCTTTCAATACAGTGGGCAGCCCCTAGGATTGTAAAAAAAAACAGTTGCAAATGGTTTAGAAGTGCATAACAGCTGGAACAGGCTGTTTACAGCAATTTTACACATCTGGGAGGCTGATGCGGCCCGCTTCAGGATACACCAAGACTCAGGCGGGCCGCCTGGAGCTTCTGATCAGAAAACAACTTTGAAAAATGGCAGAATCAGTCCCTGTGAGCATATAAGGTTATTTTAAGCACGTTCAAGGCCCGTTAACCTCATTTTAAGGCTCCACTAGGATGATTAAACATAGAGGACATGAAGAATGTTTAAAAACATGTCGGATGTCGGTTCGTTTGGCCGTACGGTCACGTTGTGCGTCTAATTACGACGAAACACGAACGGACGCGAAAAACGAACCAAACGACGCGACGAAAGGAATTTTATCAAGGAGATCACTAAAATAAAATATTTTAGTGCTTACATAAATTTTTGGGTGTCCGGGGATATTCAGATTGTGAGATATGCGCGAAAATGCAAACTTGTGCACTTTTTGACACTTTTAGTCCCTGGTGGACTTGAAAGTTTATTTTTGCGCACCAAACACCTCTAAGCCTATATCTAAGCTATAGAAATGATAATTAGGGCATTTTTAACTCATGGAAAATTTCCGGAAGGTCCGTTACCGTACGAATCGACATACTTTTGCAGTTTGACGCAAATAGTCCTTAAATTGCGCAAAGTAGCGCGAAATGCCATTTAATGTTATCCAAGCCTTCCATGGCCCATATTTATCCTTCCCAAGCATATAATTAAATATTAATACGCTCTCGCTCGCTTAGATGGTCACCGAAAGGCGTAGATTCAAAAGTTGACGCTTTAGGCCCCTCTATTGCGCAAACTTGCGCATCTCATCACTTATTGGCATTGAAGCCTCATCTAACCTATATTAGACATTATTGAAAGTATTATTAATCATCACGATGCTTTGGGTTTGCTAAAAGGTCACTCAGAGGTGTAATTAAACATATTGACACTTTTAACCCCTCTAACTTGCAAAGTTGCGCGCAACTTCACTTAAAGGCATAAAAACCTTAGACGACCATTATTTGGCATTCCCGAGAGTATAATTAAATATTATGAAGCTCCCGGTTTGTTAAAAGGTCACTCAGAGGTAAGAATTTACATGTTGACGCTTTTAACCCTTTATTGCGCAACTTTCAATTAATTATGTAAACGGCTACACTTATTCATCAAGTGGCACATTTGTGAATATAAACATCGTAAGAAACTTATTTTAGGTATGTTAACACTTCCAGTCCTTTCATAATCAAAGTTTTCGATTTTTCGAAAAATTAGTCCCTAAATTTCAGGGTTTGACTTCATTAGGGTTTATTACACGTGTCAGTACATCATTGGACGTGATTTTACGAGGTGTTACATCATCTCGATAATACTTAACCACCAATCGATTAAGGTCGAATGCCCGACCAAGCGGTATTTTAGATACCGTACCCCAAGCCCGTATAAGGGAAAATAAGTTAAAAGTATTTACCTTTGCAAGTAATAATCTCAACAAGCAAGTGTACGCAGCTTTTACTGGGTCTCCTATTCTAGAACGAAGGTTTATAATAACCTATTAGAATCCTAACGGGTCTTTAATTAAGCCTAAACTTAGACCGGTTAGTTTTAAAGAAATATACGGTTCGAATGCGTGATTAAGCGAAGAACGGAATAGAATGTGATTTAGACCCGACAAGTTTGAAGACTTGTATAATATGGGTAAACTAAACACATTCTGGATTTTGAGATAAAAACGATAAGGTTTGACCCGTTTCGGATAATTTATGTAAACTAGTTACATAAACCGAACCGAACGCGCAAGAAGCGTAACGGGTAACCATAAGAGTCATATACAGATTTCCTAAGTTAATATGCCTTAAATATGTTGTGATATCAGTAGGATACCTTCCATTATGCCCAAAACGAGTTAAATCTCAAATTAAGCCCCGTAGGGGTATTTTGGTCATTTTAAAGATTATAAAAGAGATTAATTATAATTCTGAGACTCAGGTCTGAAATAATCAGTAGAACAACTTATTTTAACAAGTTATATCATTTGGTGATAAGTCTTATATGACAAAATGGTTTTAAACCTAAACTATGTGTTTAATATGCTTAAAAAGCCATTTTAAGCGATTTCCGGATTATACAGGAAATCTGTGTTTTCTGTCACACCCCGATTTCCACGTGTCACCGGTGGGCCCGGTGGGGAGTATCGTGACGTCATGGTTGGCAACATAATAGTCAAACAACACAATATTATTAAGCACATCGGAAGCAATTGTAAATATAATACAACCGAATTTATTATTGTAATATCAACTGTCACAATATTCGGAAGTTTATCCACAGAAGGATCGAAAATAAAATGGAAACAATAGTTCAACAGACTTCAGGCATCTTAAGCTTGCGAGACTCTTTATTGATGCTAAGGAGACAATCCAGCCAATTACGTTTAGTACCTGCATTTAGTCTTTTTGGGAAAATACGTCAGTTTACACTGGTAAATACAATCAACTGACTCATTTTGAAAATGGTTTAAGAAAATTGATTTGAATGCACGTGGCACAAAATATCTTTTATAATTTGATTAAAATGCACAGAGGCAAGATTAATCTTTTTAACTTGGGAGAATTATTTAATATTATAATCTTGTGAACGAATTACATATTACTTGTGCGTTCAGTAGCCCGGATCTTGTCCGGGTTAAAGATCAATAGACACACCACAATAATGAGTTATACACTGACAGGTGTACGCCTACACCCCGTGCTCAGGTCGTGGCCATTACTTCGAATGTTGCCATGGATATCCGGGACATGGTCATTAACCCCCCAAAGGCTTTAAGTAACAAAACTGTTTAAACGAGCCGATCAAATTATTCAACTACCCACTTAATGGTGGAGATTTGATGCCCGATCAAGCGGTATGCTATATACCGTAACCCAAGCCCGTATAGGGAAAATAAGTTAAAAGTATTTACCTGAGCAAAGTATAATTCACAATTAGCAAAATGCACGTAGCTTTTACTGGTCCTCCTAATCTGGAACGAAGGTTTTATAATAACCTATTAGAATCCTAACGGGTCTTTAATTAAGCTTAAGCTTAGACCGGCTAGTTTCAAGATACGGTACGTACGCATGATTAAGCGAAGACCGGATAGAATGTGATTTAGACCCGAAAAGTTTGAAAACTTGTTTAATATGGGTTTATTATTTACATTCTGGATTTTGAGATAAAACCGTTAAGGTTTGACCCGTTTCGGCTAATTTATGTAAACTTGTTACATAAACCGAACCGTACGCGTAAAAGGCGTAACGCGTATCCGTAAGAGCCATATACAGGTTTCCTAAGTTAATATGCTTCAAATATATTGTGACATCAGTAAGATGTCTTTCATTATGCCCGAAACGCGTTTAAACACAAACTAGGCCCCGTAGGGGTAGTTTGGTCATTTAAAAGTTTATAAAAGAGTTTAAGTAACAATCTGAGTTACAGGTCTGATGTAATCAGCAAATATACTCAATTTGATAAATTAAATCAGTAGGATAAAGCATGTATGTGAACTTTATCATTTTTAACCAAACTATGCCCCGTAAGGGTGTTTTAGTAATTTCACATAAGCCGAAAAAGCTCAAAACTGAAGTCTGAGTTTATAAACCTTTTCTTACTGTTAAAATATTATAATTTGCCTCATATCTCAGTAGGTATCAACCCGGGTATGTCCAATGTAACTTTGATACATACTTTGCGTTAAAAACGCTTAATAAGGCGATTAAAGGCCATTTCCGGGTTCGATACTTAAATATGATATTTTTATATTTCCAGAAGGCTTAAAATAATTTATTTATCATATGTGATCAGTAGCAAGAGGTTTGGAGTCGTTTAGATATGTAAAACTCATTTTTATGGCCCGTAAGGGCAAAACCGACAATTACCGGATTAAGCCTACGACTACTAGTTATGCTCAGCCTAAAATTAATTAAAAATCTTTAAAAATCCCAAAATAATATATTACATCAGTGGGTATTAAGTTTGATACCAAAAAGTAGGCTTAACTAGGCTATACGCTAATTACGCCGTTTTATTAACATAAAGCTTTAATTTTGCGATAATGAGCATAACTCACTATCTATAATTCAAACTGATGTCAAACTTTGCATACAAGTTTATATATCAGTAATTAAAGTTTCTACTCCTTTACATTTTCAAAAATCACGTTTTAAGGTAATAAGGGCATAACGGTCAACATATGAGCAATTAACGGAAACATGCATATTAATTGGATAACTAATGAGCCGAGGTGCATAATCACAGAGGGTTGTACTAACATGTAACCTAGTCTAATTAAAGCTCTGAGGCATTTCTAAAACATGCCTAAACGGGTCAGAACTGAAAGTCAAAGTGAAAGTCAAACTATGTGACTTTCGGTTCCGAACCGGGTCTAAACAGGAAATTGTCGGGTTGAACATGTTTAGACATGTTCTTACACTTATTACTAAGTTATAACAATGATCCAACAGGTTGTATATGATCTATAATGATAATTATGCATAAATGGCATTTTAGACTTCCTGTTGACTTTTTAATTACACGTTTGACCCGACATTTGAACTAGTAAGAGTGGTGATCAGGGGAAACCCTTTTGGGGTTTTATTACCCACATAAATACCAACTTATAACTACTTTTAATTCGAGATATGACTGAGCCATTTATAACTAATCTTGAAGTCAAACCGTAATTACGACGGTTTGACTTTTAGCTAATTAAACAAGCTAAACTCAATTAAAGAAGGACTAGTAGACTTACAAGAGTCCTATGCACGACTTATGATCAGTTGGACCTGCTTGAGAGCTCCAGAATTGATCAGCTTGCAAGAAAATGGTGTGTGGAACATTGTTGCACTACATGGCCCTTTTATAGTGAAAATTCCACTATGAATCATTGACACATGGATCTACAACCCACCACAACTGATCAACACTTGTTTCTAGAGCTTAGGGGGTGCCTAGGGGTCGTCCACAAGTGAGAAATACCGGCCAGATTGGTTAAAATCGCGCATAACAGGCTGCTGCCTGTTTTTCTGCATCTGGCGGCCTGACGCGGCCCGCCTCAAGATTCATTAAGGCCCACGCGGGCCGCTTGGCCCTCAAAAATCAGAATTCTCATTTTTATTGTTTTGCAATTTGACCTTTGGCTTCACGAAGGGGCAACTAAGGTTATTTCTTGCATTTTGACCCCCTTATATTTACCCACAAGGGCTTTAGGACTTATACCTACTTTGCCAAGTCCCTGAACACTTCCGGTTAACCCGAAAAATCTTAACTTTCAATGTTTGCACTTTAACCCCTCGCACACGAAATTGATCATAACTTTCTCATACGATAACGAAACTTTATGAAATTTATATCGTGCATTCTAGTGAGCATAATTAACATTTACAAAGCTTCGGGTTTGTCAAAAGGTCACTCAGAGGTATATCTTTAAACATGTTGACACATTTAACCCCTGTAGCTTGTAATCTCTCACTTTTTGCTTCGTATGATCCATGATTTATTCGTTTGAGGTTATAAACATCATGTAGGGTTATTATGAAGTATATTTATTCACTGTTGACACTTAGAACCCGTATAATCACATACTTTCCATGTTTGTCAACTTTAGTCCTTTTATAACATTCTTTCACACGTTCAAACTTCATGACACGTGTCAACACATTATAGGACGTGAATTTTCGAGGTGTTACATTTTCTGATCAGGTTATAAAGTCCAAAATACTTCATTTATTATATAAAATCAGTAGCAATTGAATTGGTGTCAAAATATTACGTAAAACTCATTTTATACACAAAAAGGGTATAATTGGTATTTACCGAATCCAGGCCATAACCTTATGTTATGATCAGTTTAAAAATAATTAAAAATATTCAAAATTCCCAAAATATTATACTACATCAGTGGGTAAAAGGTTTGGTGTCAAAAATTGGGTTTAGATAGGCTTTACGCTAATGACGCCGTTTAATTAATAAAAACCTTCTAATTACGCCATTGAGCATAACTCCTAACCTAGACCTCAAACTGATGTGAAAATTTAGGGACATGTTTATAAATCAATAACAGAGATTATTGTCCTTTCTCATTTCCAAAATTCTCGTTTTATGGTCAAAAGGGCATTATGGTCAACATTAAGCAACTAACGAAAACATCGGACAATCAACAAGTTAAGTAGTATAAACGCAGAGGGTTGTACTATCAAACAAGCTGGTCCTAACAGAACTCTAAGGCATTTCTAGATCATACTAATACAGGTCAGAACTGAAAGTCAAAGCATAAGTCAAAGTATGCGACTTTCGGTTCCGAACCGGTCCTAAACTGAAAAATTTCGGGTCGAACATGCTTAGACATGTTCTTACATTTATTACTAAGTTATATGAGTGGTAAAATAGGTTACACGTCTCCTACATTGCTAATTAGGTGTTAATTCGAAAATTATGTTTCTGTTGACTTTTCGGATTAAGTTTGACCCGACATTTGACCTAGTTAGAGCGGGAATCAGAGGGTGCCCTTTTAAGGGTTTATTGCCCACATAATTACCAACTTATAACTACTTTTAATTCGAGATTTGACTGAACAATTATTGATTAATCTCGAAGTCAAACCTAAATTACGACGGTTTGACTTTTAGCTAATTAACTAAGCTAAACTGAAATAGGAAGGGTTAAGGAAGGTTACCAAAGTCCTATGCACGACTGGTGATGCTTAGGGAAGGCTCTTGAGCTCCAGAAATGATCAGAAGTTGAGTTTGGAATGAATGATCAAAGTTGCAACAATGAGGCCTTTATATAGTGCCTTTGATTGCTTGTGATCATGACAAACAACTCTAGGATTGATCCCTGATCAATTACAAGTGTCCCTAGTGCCTAAGAACTAGTTTAGGTTGCACATGGTAGTGAAAAATGGCAATGTAAGTCGGTTAAACTCGTTAAACAGGAAGCTGTCCCGTTTTCTGTTACTGGGGCCGTCTTACGGACCGTAAGCGGAGGGTCTTGCGGTCCGTAAGACCTCTTACGGACCGTAAGACCATGTCCTTGCGGTCCGTAAGCCTTTACCAGATGGCAAAAATTTGTAACCTTTCAAGCTTCGAACAGGCAACTAGATATTACGAATTTGGGCCTCCATTATCAGTATGGGGCCTCTTGATTGGGTCCTGAACAGTTTACACCACCTTGCCATGTTTTAAAGTTTTCCTTGGATTCTTTTAAAAGGCCATAAACGAAGATTGTCGTGCACATCCTCATAGGATCCCATTCTTTACAATTTGAATCAATCATTGTTGTATTAACCAGATTAGAATGCTTATCTGATGTTTATAACACAGGTTAAGGGTTGGGATTTATACATAGGTCGCTCAGAGGTATGAATTAACGTGTCGACGCTTTTAACCCCTAGTATACGAATTTTATCATAACTTTCTCATATGATAACGAAACTTGGTGAAATTTTTATTATGCATTCTAGTGAGCATAATTAATCGTTACAAGGCTTCGGGTTTGCTAAAAGGTCACTCAGAGGTATACTTTAAACATGTTGACACATTTAACCCCTGTAGTTTGTAATCTCTCACTTTCTTTCACAATTAGCTTCGTAGGATCCATGATTCATTCGTTTAAGGGTATAAACGTCATGTAGGGTTATTGTAAAGTATATTTATCCATTGTTGACATTTTGAACCCTTATATTCACATACTTTCCTGGTTTGTCAACTTTAGTCCCTCTTGAGTATTCTTTTACACGTTCAAAGATTATGACAAGTGTCAATACATTATTGGACATGAAAATACGAGGTGTTACATGAATAGATCACTGAGTTTTTCTCCATTTTCTTTCTTCTGCAAGTGTCACATATTTGTATAAGATTCATACGTGAGTTTGAGAGTGATCTTGAGGGCCTGAACCAACATTTGGTATCAGAGCCTAGGGCTCGGGTGAAGACGGTACAGCCGGTTTGAGAGTCGTGTTCAGAGAAGGGGGTGCAGTCCTCTAAACTGCAATGGCTGAAGAGAACGAAGAAAGATGAGACGAAAGAAAGAGTTTGCAGACCGACGCCGGCGAGTAGAACAAAGCCATAATTGATCGGTGGCTTGAAAGAAAGACTGAAGAACTCGCTAGGAAGACCGTAGGTTTGAGCCAAAGACTGGAAGCTTACATCAGAGAAGACCGAAGACCGTGACCATCGTCGGATCGGAGATACCGACGTGAGGAAGACCGTTACCGGAGAAGAACCAATGCCGTGAAAGACCGAACGACGGAGACCGAACCAGTTCTTCATCCGGAAAGAAAGATCGTGACCGCTGTCGGAAGAATTCTGACGGGAGATCGAGAAGACCGGCATAGCTGCAAAGACCGGTGGCAGCTAGACCGAGACCGTTGGTGTGACCATGACCGGAAGTTCACACCAAGATAGACCGAGAAAGACCGTAGACCGAAAGAAGCTTTTAATGAAGAAAGCTTAGACCGCAAGACCGAAATTGTGAACAAAGACCGTGAATTCACATTAGACCGAGTCATGAACCGAAGACCGAAAGTGTTCACGTTAGAAAGAGCAAGACCGAACCTTTGTGGTTCGAATAGAAAGTTAGCAAGCATGAAGATTCGAAAGCAAGAAAGTTCGAATCAAGTAAGAAAGTAGCAAGTTTAGCAAGATAACTGTTTCGGTTAAGCAAGAAAAGAAAGAACGAGCGCAAGTAAGAACGAAGCGAGTAGTAAGAACCGAGATCAAGATTATGGGGGTGAATATTGGATAATCTTGATGGACTTTCATTGAGTCAGCAAGAGTTTAGCTTAGTGGGTCAAAAAAAATAATGGGTCAGAGGCCAAGTTGTTAGTTTGCATTTGATAGTTGAAGTTGTATGCAGTGATATTTAGAAGTCAAAGTATCCGTTGGTTTTTAGGTTGAGTCAAACGGTTCTTTAGGACAGTGCCTTTTGAATCGGTAATAGTTTGTTAAGCCTTTTGTGTGTTCAGTAGTTGTTAGCCTATTTAAGGCATGTATTGGCATTGAATAGATCACTGAGTTTTTCTCCATTTTCTTTCTTCTGCAAGTGTCACATATTTGTATAAGATTCATACGTGAGTTTGAGAGTGATCTTGAGGGCCTGAACCAACAAATTGCACCGGACAAAGGAAGCCATATCCACTAGATCCTCTGATCTAACCCCCATTCTAAACAAGTTCGATTTGTCTAAATTGATTTTCAGCCCCGAACACAAGTGGAAAACTCTAAGAGTACGAACCACATTAGCGATATTCTCTTTCGACCACTCCCCAATGATAATCGCATCATCAACATAAAAAAGATGCGATATGGACGGGCCATTGTTAGGCAACACCAACCCGTTAACCAAACCTTCTGTCTTAGCCCTATCAAGCAAACCCGAAAGCACATCCATAACCAAAATAAAGAGAAAATGGGAAATGGGATCACCTTGTCTCAAACCCTTGAAACATTGAAACTCAAAAGTCGGCGATCCATTGACGAGCACCGACGACCGAGCCGATTTAAGAACACCTTTGATCCAAAGGCACCAACGATCCGAGAAACCCTTCTTGGACATCGTATCGAGAAGGAAATTCCAGTTCACGTTATCGTACACTTTCTCAAAGTCTATTTTGAAGAAGAATCCTTTTTTTCTTAAACTTATTGCCCCACCTTAGTATTTCGTTAACAATGAGCGGACCATCCAATATGAAATTTCCTTCCAAAAACGCAGACTGGGATTCAGACACAACTGAACCGATCACTTTCTTTAAACGATTCGCCAGGACCTTGGAAACCACCTTACTAATTACCCCTATTAAGTTAATAGGCCTATAGTTTTTTAACTCAACGGGGTCTTTAATTTTAGGCACCAACGTAATAAAAGAGGATCCACTTCCCACACTAAACTCCTCGTTGATAAAAAATGAGTCGAGAACCTCTTTAAAATCCTTCTCAAACAAATGCCAAAACTTTTTGATAAATTTAAAATTTAGACCGTCCGGGCCAGGCGATTTATCGCTCCCACAATCCGCGACTGCAACTTTGATTTCTTCCACCGAGAAACTTTGGGTCAGAGATAGTTTATCAGCATCCCCCAAAACCTTCATCCCTTCACACACAACCTGCGGCCTCACTTCCCAATCCTCTCTGAATCGGTTCCTAAAGAACGACATAATTTCTTTTTTAACCTTGGCCGGTTTAGAGACCCACCTCCCATCGATGTTCAGCCCTGGGATTAAGTTCGACGCTTTTCTTTGATTAACCAAGGAGTGAAAAAAATTAGAATTAGCATCACCTTCCGACGCCCATTTGACCCTGGCTCTCTGTTTCGCCTCCGAACATTTTCTGAGGTCCGATTCCATAATAACCTTCCTGTTTTCAGCGAGAACCCATTCCTCTTCTTCATTAAGGTCACGAACTTCCAAACAACTTTCCAAGTTCTCAATCTCTTCTAATGCACGGGAGAAATCTTCACTTTCTTTTTTAATAAAGTTGTCACACCAAACTTTTACAGCCCTCCTAATATTAGCAAATTTTTCCGTGAGACGTCTGTCCGGAGGGCCAAAAACTAGACACGAACTGGCTGCAAGTTCCACAGCTTCACAGAATCCTTCTTTATCCAACCAAACATCAAACACCCTAAAGGGTTTCGGACCAAAGTTCTTATCTCCGACTTCCAAGACAAGAGGACAATGATCCGAATAAAGAAAAGGCAAAGCTCTAAGAACTGCAGAAGGCCATCTGTTAAAAAACTCCGGGCAAACCAGAATTCTATCCAGCTTACTGAGCTTCTTACCGTTATTTCTCGAGCATGTAAACCTGAAACCTTTCATATCGTACTCCAAAAGGTTAGCTTGAGCGATAAACTCGTTAAATTTTTTTGCACAAGATGCCTTAAAACCAGAATTTTTTCTTTCGGAGACATCTCTGACTGCGTTGAAATCCCCAGCCACGACCCAAAGGCCATCCCAACCTCCCATGATAACCCCGCGGGTATCTCACATATCAAATAGACATAAATACCAACTCAATTGATTATACATTAATCTTATGCAAAATTTAGAATGTCATTATAACTAACACAATTGATTGTATAGTTATATATTATCAACAAATTATCTTAACACATAACATACTTAAGTCTATCGTAGTCCTTAACATCTTTGCGAGCTTTGTAATGCGCATATAACGCGCCGAGCCGCCGATGGTTGCTCGCAACTCCGCTTGTGTTTTACAGTTGTTACTCACTTTCTCAGTTAATTCGTTTATTTATTTTTTTTGCATGACTCGATGATATCTTCCAATCCATATAAATACATTTGATTTTTCATTTGAAAATGACATTATGAAAGAAACATTAAGACATTTACCTAAGTATAGTGCGTTTAAATAATATAAGACGAAATTGCATTTTACGTCCTTTATGTTTGAACGGAGTTACAAACGTTGTCCTTTAACTACAAAAAGGACGTAAAATGCAGTTTCGTATAATTTAAAATATATAAACAAATTACCATAAAGAACCCCAGAACAATGTCATTTATCATTACCATTCATGACTTA
This sequence comes from Helianthus tuberosus, assembly GCA_030545235.1. Classification (NCBI taxonomy): domain Eukaryota; kingdom Viridiplantae; phylum Streptophyta; class Magnoliopsida; order Asterales; family Asteraceae; genus Helianthus; species Helianthus tuberosus. The sequence goes on along the minus strand of CM060372.1, from coordinate 30,132,802 downwards.
TATAGTGTTAATTTGCATTTTGAACACGTAGAGTTCTAAGAGATAGTTGCAACCGGTTGCTTATTTCTAGTTATCGAAGTTGCAATGCCAAGAACAACATATCGTCATTGCCAACTCAAACCAATCTAATTACAACTTGCAAAGAATAACCAAAAAATGATTACTTATCATGTCAAATCCACATAGCAAAAATAAAAACCATCAAACAAACACATTAACATCTGAGATGATACCAAGCTCATCTTCATCAACTTTTGAAAGCCGTAGAACAACCCCAAACAAACACTGGTGGCACACACAAAGAAAAAAGAGGCTCAAGTGTTATGAACTGATGACAAAGGCCAACAACATATAAAATACCAGATAACCACAAAGTAGAACACCTAAAAGCGCAAAATACCAACAAAGCACGAAGTACAACAACATGAAACTCAACATCGTTACAGATTAATATTGTATAAACATAAATATTCGAAAGACAAACGATCTCATTTGCCTTGCGTAGGCTCAGACTCTTGGTTGCACCTTATGTGATTGCTCGTTTCAAGCATCACAACTGCCACACCAAGAATTAATCATTATCGCCTAAGCCGCGTACACCGAACATGGCTCAACAACGCATCACAACTCATACATTTCTAAGTTTTCCAACAAACAGTCCACAATGTCTAAACTTCATTTCCCATTCCAAGAATTGATCACAAATGCCTAACCCATGCACAGTTGGCAAAGCTCATCAATGCATAGTGTTTTTAAAAGCAAAAATAACCAACTAACAGTTGTTTAACAAATGCCACATAAACATAATATTCAACATCCCAATCAACCACAAACTATCATCATAGAACATAGACTTTCGCAAAGGACCAAGAGGAACAACGAAACCTCTCGGATGAACTTGTAATCATCGTCATCAAGCGTACAACAAGCCGAAACAATTACAAACATTGCATCATATTCCCATAACCAAACATAATAACATCTCGGATGAACTTCTGTTCATTGTCCTCGAGTGTATAGCAAGTCGAAACCATTACCCAAACAAAAGCACAACAAACATGTCGGCTTCATCAACCTTTTTAAAACCCAACACTAACAATCACAACATCTAAAGGCTAAATGAAAACCAACAAATGAAAATAACATATTAACAAACATCTAAATCAATAGACATTAGTCAAAACCCCAACAACTCAAACAACCAAGAGTCCACTTCATCGGCCTTTCTAAACCTAAAACAGAAGATGACAACATCTAAAGTCAAAACACAAACCAACAGGGCAAAGAAAAAACAAATCAAACTATCTAAAGCAAACGATGTTAGCCAAAAAACTACCAAATCAAACAACCACAACCACTAATCGGAAACCCACCATATCAAACAACCACAAGCACCTACCTTTGATCATCGGAGATAATCGCAGTACCCAGAGGAGTACGAAGAGAAAGAGATAGATAAGAGAAAAAGTGACGGTGGATTAGGGTTTAAAAACCTCAAACCAACATCAGTGGCACAAAGAAAAGAGGCCCAAGTGCCTAACAAAAAATAAAATACGAAATAACCACAAAGTACAACACCCAAAAGCACAAATTACACACAAAGTATAAAATACAATAGTTTGAAGCATAGCAATATTGCAAATGATACCTATATAAATAATTGGTGATGAATGAATGAATCCAGATTTACAATTGATTAACTTTTGAGTTTATAATTCCAATTGTTAAAGTTGATCGATTTTGATTATAGTTTAGATTGACGATTTCACTTGGCATATCATATCATATTTCATTGTATTAAAATCACATTATGTATAGAAACACTCAAGATCAATTCACAGTGTAAATTCATAAAATTAAACACCAAACAAAGAATCTCAATAATTTTGTGAACCATTTAAAGTTGATAAGATCAATCCTGCCTTTTAAACAACATGAGATGTCTATGTTGCCTCACAAAAAACTAGACCAAATGGAGGACCAACCGTTGCTTTAAACATAAAGTGTATTCCTTATAGTATATATGAAATACAATTAAAAGAAATAGAAAATCATATCATGATTCATTCATCTAGAAAAAATTAAAGGTGAAACATTTTAAAGAGCTTGATTTAATTATAACTCTTAATGTAAAATATAAAAACAACGTTCATTATGTACCTTGTGTTCTTGTGACAGAAACATATAATCTTAAGAGGCTACATACAAATATTTTAGGATGAGAGGCATAAAATAAAAATTAAAATATGGCATCTGGTGGTACCATGCCTATCCAATGCCATGCCCCCTTAAAAAATTAAATAGGCTTATTTTACAGGTATGTTGAATATATGTATTTTTTTAGTTAGTCATACTTACTCAAAATGTTTTGATAGATGATGTAAATAGAGAACGGTTTAAGATGATGTACCACTTGTCTTTGATTTAATTTTATTTAGAGCTATGTTCAGTGAAATGTATGTGAGGTGTATAAGAGGGGAATGAGGTAGAGTGCCCGAATTTGTCCAACATCTTTAAGGTGGAGAGAGGTCGGTAAAGGTAAGTATCATGCTCTCAATCATCAATCTCATAACACGAATACATGTGTACAATCAACCTCTATATACATAGAGTCCAAAACCAAAACTAACTGTAAAATATTGTAATCCCTTGGGGAATCTTATTAACAGAGAATGAATATAAATACATACAAAGGAAAAGGATAATTACGGAAATAATCAAAATACAATCAATACATTTATTTACAAAATATTGATCCGAAAATTGTGTGGCACAATTATCGGTTAACACGCCCCCGCAGTTTGAGCCGGAGATGACCGAAGGCATAAACTGGATCGAAAACGTTGGAACAGATGCTTCGGTAATCCTTTCGTAAAAATGTCTGCATACTGGTAATCGGCAGGGACGTGAAGGACCTTGACAGAGCCAAGGCGGACCTTTTCTCGGACGAAATGGATATCCAATTCTATATGTTTGGTGCGTTGATGTTGAACCGGATTATCTGAGAGGTAGACAGCCGAGATGTTGTCACAATAGATGAGCGACGCGTGGCGAACAGGAACATGTAACTCGAGTAGAAGGTTGCGAAGCCAGCTGAGTTCAGCAACGGTGTTTGCCACAGTGCGGTATTCAGCTTCTGCACTTGACCTGGAAATGGTGGATTGGCGTTTAGAAGACCAAGAGATCAAGTTGGATCCCAAATAAACACAATACCCGGATGTAGAACGTCGGGAGTCAGGGCACCCACCCCAATCAGCATCTGAATAGGCAGTCAATTCTGTGTTGGATGACTTAGAAAGCAGTAAACCATGATCTAAGGTGCCCTTGAGGTAGCGAAGGATCCGTTTCAGAAACTGAAAATGTGGTTCTCTAGGGGCATGCATGAAGAGACAGACCTGTTGAACGGCATAGGCGATGTCAGGTCTGGAAATCGTGAGATACTGAAGAGCCTCGGCTAAACTCCTGTATAGAGAACCATCTTCAAAAGGTGAACCACAGTCAGCACTAAGTTTAGAGCCAGGCTCGACAGGGGTGCTAGCGGGTTTACAATTAGACATGTTTGCACGAGTCAGAATGTCCGCTGCATAGGTAGACTGAGATAGAAATAACCCGTTAGCATGTTTAGTCACAGCAATTCCCAAGAAATGATGCAAAGTCCCCAAGTCAGTCATTTTAAATTCAGTCGTAAGGGACTTAATTATTTTCCGGAGCAGGTCATCACTGGATGCAGTTAATATAATATCGTCCACATATAATAAAAGATAAGCCATCTGATCTTCGTGATGGTAAATGAAAAGAGACGTATCGCACACACTGCTCTGAAATCCACACTTGATTAAGTAACCTGCAAAATGTTGATACCAGGCTTTAGGAGCTTGCTTTAGACCGTATAAAGATTTGTTAAGTTTGCACACATATTTGGGGTTAACTGAACAAGTGAAACCGGGTGGCTGAAACATGTATACAGTCTCCTTTAAGTGCCCGTGTAAAAACGCATTTTTGACGTCGAGTTGGTGAGTCGACCATCCGCGTGATATGGCAAGACTAAGCACAGTGCGAATGGTAGTGGGTTTGACTACGGGGCTAAAAGTTTCATCACAGTCAACACCCACGGTTTGGCTTTTCCCATTAACAACCAAACGAGCCTTATGTCGTTCCAGAGAACCATCGGCGTGGAACTTGTGCTTAAAAAGCCACATGCATCGTATAACCGGAACATCAGGTGGTCGAGGGACAAGTTCCCACGTGTTGTTGGCCAATAGAGCTTCATATTCGTCAGTCATGGCAACTTTCCAGTTCGGGTCGGATAGGGCGGTTAGGTGAGACTTTGGAAGAGGGGACATGGTGGGAGTAGTGTGTGTATGGAGAGAGTAGGGTAGTTTAGGTTTGAAAATTCCCGAGCGAGAGCGAGTTTGCATATGATGAGATGGTGTAGGTGTGGGTTTAGCTTGGGCCTGGGAGTGGGAAATGTTATCGGGTGGAGAGGAGGAGTGGGTCAGAAGAGGGTGGATCGTGGAGGGGGTATGGGCTGGGCCGAGGGATGGGCTGGTAAAGAGGTGGGTATGGGATGGTTGGGTGATTGGGTCGGTTCAATAGGCGGCTGTGGACGAGGTGGGCTGGGTTGGGGGTATGGGCCATGGGCTGTGAAGGGGTAGAGAAGTAGGTAGGGTCAAAAATGATGGGGTTGGGGTCGAGGAAGTCATGCGAGGGCGGTGGGGTGGTGGGAGTGGCCATGGGAAAAACTTTTTCGTCAAAGGAGACATGGCAGGAAAAGATTGTTTTGCCCGAGGTGAGGTCAAGACAACGGTAACCACGGTAGTTGGCCGGGTACCCGAGAAAGAGACACGCGACGGATCGGTGGGTAAGTTTGTTGGGTCGGGTGGCGGAGGTGTTAGGGTAACATATGTATCCGAAGACGCGGAGTGTAACACCTCGAAAATTCACGTCCTATAATGTAATGACACGTGTCATAGGTTTGAACGTGTGAAAGAATGTTCTGAAAGGACTAAAGTTGACAAACATGGAAAGTATGTGAATATACGAGTTCTAAATGTCAACAGTGAATAAATATATTGTACATTAACCCTACATGATGCTCATACCTTCAAATGAATAAATCATGGATCATACGAAGCTAAATATGAAAGAAAGTGAGAGATTACAAACTACAGGGGTTAAATGTGTCAACATGTTTAAGTTATACCTCTGAGTGACCTTTTGACAAACCCGAAGCTTTGTAACGGTTAATTATGCTCACTAGAATGCACGATATAAATTTCATAAAGTTTCGTTATCGTATGAGAAAGTTATGATCAAATTCGTGTACAAGGGGTTAAAGCGTCAACGTTGAAGTTTATGACTTTTCGGGTAACAATAAAGTTAACCGAGGGCTAAACAAAGTGGGTAAATGTCTTAAAGCCCTTATAAGTCAATTTAGAGGGCTCATTGTGCAAAACAAGACGTGAAAGCGACCTTTAGAAGGACCAGGGACCAAAACTGCAAATAATGGAAAATTGTGTTGGATGGACACCACATGCTCGCGTAGCGCGAGCACTAGCACCTATGTCGTCGCGCTACGCGACGGCCATATCTGATCAGAATTCTTTTTTTTCTTGGATTCTTGTCTGCCATAGCCCTTGTAACCGCCTTTAACTCGATTTTCCTCATCTTTCTTGATCCCTAAACGACCCCTAGACACTTAGGGACATCTGGAAGTGATCCATGGCCATTGGTAGTGTTGTGTGTCAACAATCCATGAAGTTTTGAGCACTATATAAAGGGCCAAGGTTGCAACCAATTCTTCACACCTTCCATCTGCACTTTGGAACCTTTCTGGAGCTCAAGACTTCTCTCTAAGCTTCACAAATCGTGCATTGGACTTCAGTAAGTTTGCTTAACCTTCCTTAGTTAAGTTTTTGCTTAGTTTTAGCTTAAAAGTCAAACCGTCGTAATTAACGGTTGACTTAGCGATTAATCATTGATGGTTCAGTGATTAGTCGAATTGAAAGTAGTTATAAGTTGGTAATTATGTGGGCATTAAACCCTTAAAAGGGTTCCCCCTGATTCCCACTCTAACTAGGTCAAATGTCGGGTCAAACTTGTTATTAAAAAGTCAACAGAATGCTCATTTTCTAATTTATGCATAATTAGCAATGTGGAACACATACAACCTGTTTGATCATTAATATAACTTGGTAATTAGTGTAAGAACATGTCTAAGCATGTTCAACCCGACAATTTTATGTTTAGACCCGGTTCGGAACCGAAAGTCGCAAAGCTTTGACTTTTGCTTTGACTTTTGCTTTGACTTCAGTTCTGACCCGTTTTGGTATGTTTTAGAAATGCCTTAGATCTTTAATTGGACCAGGTTACATGCTAGTATAACCCTCTGTGATTATACACCATGGTTCGTTAGTTAACCAATTAATATGCATGATTCCGTTAATTGCTCATATGTTGACCATTATGCCCTTTTCACCTTAAAACGTGATTTTTGAAAATGTAAAAGCGTAGAAACCTTAGTTACTGAATTATAAACTTGCACCCAAAATTTGACATCAGTTTGAGGTGTAGATTAAGAGTTATGCTCATTAGCGTAATTAGAAAGCTTCTTTAGCGATTAAACGGCATAATTAGCATATAGCCTACTTAAACATACTTTTTGATATCAAACTTATTACCCACTGATGTAATATATTATTTTGGGATTTTTGAAGATTTTTAATTAATTTTAGGCTGAGCATAACTTATAGTCATAGGCTTAATCCGGTAATTGTCGGTTTTGCCCTTACGGGCTATAAAATGAGTTTTACATATCTAATAGACTCCAAACCTTTTGCTACTGATTAGATATGATAAATAAATTATTTTAAGCCTTCTGGAATAATAAAAATATCAGCTTTATGTATAGAACCCGGAAATGGCTTCTAATCGCCTTTTTAAGCGTTTTTAACGCATAGTATGTACTAGAACTATTTTAAACATACAAGGGTTGATACCTACTGATATTTTAGGTAAATTGTAATATTTTAACAGTAAGCAAAAGTTTTTAAACTCAGACTTCAGTTTTGAGCTTTTCGGCTTATGTGAAATTACCAAAATGCCCCTACGGTGCATAGTTTGGTTATAATTGATAAATTTCACATATATATTTTACCCTACGGTTCTAAATTAGAAAAATAAGTATTTTTTCTGATTATAGCAGATTTGTAACTCAGGTTAATACTTAAACTCTTTTATAACCTTGTAAATGACCAAACTACCCCTACGGGGCATAGTTTGTGTTTAAATTCGTTTCGAGCATAATAGAAGACATCTTACTGATGTCACAACATATTTGAAGCATATTAACTTAGGAAACCTGTATATGGCTCTTACGGATACCCGTTACGTTTATTACGCGTTCGGTTCGGTTCGGTTTATGTAACTAGTTTACATAAATTAGCCGAAACGGGTCAAACCTTATCGGTTTTATCTCAAAATCCAGAATGTGTATAATGTACCCATATTAAGCAAGTCTTCAAACTTGTCGGGTCTAAATCACATTCTATCCGGTCTTCGCTTAATCATGCGTACGAACCGTATCTTTGAAACTAACCGGTCTAAGCTTAAGCTTAATTAAAGACCCGTTAGGATTCTAATAGGTTATTATAAACCTTCATTCCAGAATAGGAGGACCAGTAAAAGCTACTTGCATTTGCTTATTGTGATTATTACTTTGCTCAGGTAAATACTTTTAACTTATTTTCCCTTATACGGGCTTGGGTTACGGTATATAAAATACCGCTTGGTCGGGCATTAAATCTTCCATCGTTTGGTGGTTAATTGAATAATTTGATCGGCCCGTTTAAATATGTTTTGTTTAGTTAAAGCCTTTGGGGGGTTAATGACCATGTCCCGGATATCCTTGGCATCATTTTACGAAATGGCCACGACCTAAGCGCGGAGTGTAGGCGTACACTCGTCAGTGCATAAATAGATTATGTGGTGTGTCTATTGATCTTTAACCCGGCACGATCCAGGCTACTGAACGCATAAGGAACATGTAATTCTTTTACGAGATTATATATTTAAATAATTATCCCAAGTTATAAAATGTTTATGCCACGTGCATCCAAATCAATTTTTAATCATTTTTAAAATGAGTCAGTTTATTGTATTTACCAGTGTAAACTGACGTATTTTCCCAAAAAGATTAAATGCAGGTACTAAGCGTAATAGGCTGGATTCTCTCCTTAGCATCAATAAAGAGTCTCGCAAGCTTAAGATGCCTAACGTCTGTTGAACTACTGTTTCCTATTTAATTTCGATCCGTCTGTGGATAAAATTTCAACTGTTGTGATACACGATATTAAAATATTTTATTCGGTTGAAATATATCTTTCAATTGCTTCCGCTGTGCATTTAAATATTGTGTTGTTTGACTATTATGTTACCAACCACGTCACGATACTCCCCACCGGTGATGCAGTGGAAATCGGGGTGTGACAGGTTGGTATCAGAGCCAACATTGAGTGAATTAAACACTAGCCTTTTGTGTTTAATCTCAATAACACAATTGCACATATCTAAACTTTCGAGTCTTGACAAATAACATAGGACAAATTCTACCTTGTTTGGTTTTGTTGTCCGTTATTTTATTTTATATATATTCTTTTCGTTATCTTATGTTATATTGACAGGATTAATTATGCCGCCAAGATTTTTTCGACGAAGAGGACGAGGCAAGGGGCCAGTTACCGCCCCCAATGACGACGAGGCCGGACCTTCGCACATGCGAGCTCCTACTACCACTGCGAGTGCTGACCCTAGAGAAAACCGGAGGAACCTTTTTGAACCTGCAAGACGATCAGTATCGCACAGTTCGACACCTCCCATTCACAACTCATATGGGCCACATTCGAAAAATGAGCCCGACAACCCTCAACCTTCTTACATACCTCTTCAACGATCTCTATCGCACCATTCTTTTGGTGACCCTACACCTGTTTTTAGGGGCCAATTTAACCCGGCAAATTACATACCAGAACCAGTGGGTTTTAACCCATTGGGGCCGGAGGATCATTTCTCCGGCGATCATGCGGAAGATATGGACGAGGACACCGATCCAGTCGAGCCCGCAACCGGAACTCCGAACCATCCTATCGAGGTCTCAGATGGTTCATCTTTTCACGGATCACCCTACCATGGTCCGGACAGTTATCAGGCGCGATTTAACCAGCACGAGTGGTATTTTACACCCTCGCATCATTCGCCGCCTCACCAGCAGCAGCAGCAGCAGGATCCCTCTGAGGATTCACGATTTGTGGCAGTCACGCCACCGCCTCCACCGCCACCTGTTCAGCCAGCACCTCCGCAACCGCCGAGGCGTAGGAGAACCGGAGTGCGGATGTCCGCACGAGGAGGAGATTTTCATTTTATCTCTTCTCGACAGTCAAGTGGCAGTCATTATCCGCCACTTCAAGAAGATCCACAAATGGGTGGACCTTCGAACCCAGTTGCACCGCAACCACCACCGATGGGTTTTGATAACCCGATTCCAGCATACACGGGTTCTATGGCGTACAACCCGTTTGAGCAGCCGGCTCACACCAACTATGGATACGCTGAAGCCGACCCATACATGGTAGCGGCCAATTACAACGCCTTCAACCCGGAAGGACCGTATGGAACTCCTTGGGGAGTAGGGTACCCAACTCATGGGTACCAGATGCCTGCTAGACCTATAATTCGGACGCAATCACAGCCGCCACGGTTTTCTCCCCCGGAACGGGAGGAAATTCTTCAGAGGTTGGACCAGGTCGAGCGAGACTTTCACCGAGATCGCAGGGAGCGACAAAGTTTCTTCCAAGGATTGACAAGCCTTGTAAAAGGGAAGAGCAAGAAGGACCATTGAATCCTTCCACTGTTGTTGTAATTTCCTTGTATCAGTTGAGCCCCTGCGTGGGCCTGTCTTGCTGTATTAGCCCCTGCGTGGGTATGTATGTATGTTGTTTGTTTTGACCCCTGCGTGGGTCTATCTTTCTGTTAACCCCTACGAGGGTATGATGTTTGTTTAAGTCCCTGCGTGGACTAGTATGTTGTTTGACCCCTGCATGGGTATGTTGTTGTTTAAGTCCCTGCGTGGACTAGTATTTCAGTTTGACCCCTGCGTGGGTAAGTATTTGTTAAAAAGACCCGTTTAGGGCAGTATGTAATCTCTTAATAATTAATGGAATGTTAAATTTATAAATTTCATTTTGCTATTATATGCATAAACATATTATATGGAATAAATAAATCAAAATCATTCCTTTTAATAATAATCTGCCTATTAAATATTGAATAAGAATCTTAAGAGTGAAACCTAGCATTAGTGTCATTATAAAGACCTGGCCAAGATGGTAAGACCTGTTTAAAAGATTCGGATCCCTGTTAACCTCTAAAAATATGTTAACACTCCTGGCAGACGTGATTCGTTAAAATCACACACGTCATCTTTGTAATAGGATTCTTTAGAAGATTCCTAACCCAACTAAATGATCTCTGAATCATGGGTTTAAATCATCAATTGAGATGATCATATTTTGACCATACATTTGCAATATAATGCCTACGGGCCTTGCTCATTTCTACATGAGCCAAAAGACAGTGGTAGCTATGACTCCCTGTCCGAAAAAGGTAATGAACTATGTTCAAGCTTTAAAAGCTTTGATTCTCTGAAATCATGGCTTATAATTTAAAAATGTCCTTGTGACTAAGCCTTTTGTGCTACTAATAAAACTGTTATTGTTTTATAATTAGGATAAATTATAATAGAAATCCTAAATAAATATGATTAATAAATTAACCAAATATGGTCTCTGTTTACCGTGGTTAATGAATTGCCATAAAAGACAATTCTATGATAAACTCCCAAATAAACTATTGTACTTGTTTTATGTAACAGTTCAATTAAAATGGCTGACTCGGATGAAATTAATAGTCACCCAGTGGAGAATAATGATAACGCCCGAATTAATCTAACGGGTGTTGAATTGAAAGCGTTAGTAGACGACGCAGTTACAAAGGCCTTAGAGCGGCAGTATGAAGAATATAGTGGGACTCGAAGTAGGACCCTATCTACACCGCATTCGAAGCCACCTTCCAAGAAGGAAGAACCGAAGAAAGATGATGATCGACTCTCTTCAAACCACCACAGTGCTCCATCTCAACAGATTGTACTAAATCAAGAACCCCGTACTAAGGGTTGCTCCTATAAATACTTTGTTTCATGCAAACCCAGAGATTTCACTGGGGAAAAATGAGACATTGACTGCATGACGTGGTTAGATGAGATGGACACAGTAGTGGATATCAGCGGGTGTGCTGAGAGGGATATAGTCAAGTTTGTGTCACAATCTTTTAAAGGCGAGGCCTTAGCCTGGTGGCGATTGCTGATTCAAGCCACTGGGAAGATCCCATTGTACAACATGTCTTGGGAACAATCTGTTGCCCTCATCAGGGATAATTACTGTCCTCAGCATGAGGTCGAGAAGATTGAGTCAGATTTTCTTTCGTTGGTAATGACCAGTCTAGATTGCCAAGCTTACCTCACGAGCTTTAATACCATGTCGAGGTTGGTTCCGTATCTGGTGACCCCGGAACCCAAACGAATCGCTCGTTTCATTGGGGGTTTAGCCCCCGAGATAAAGGCAAGCGTGAAGGCCTCTCGGCCAGCTACCTTCCGATCCGTAGCTAATATATCTTTGTCCCTCACTCTGGACGCGGTCAGACAAAGATCGCTGAGGAACAAAGATGCTGAGAAAAGAAAACGTGAATATGATAATTCACGGAGGTCAAATAAGAAGCACCGAGGAAACGATGACAACAAGAGGGGGTTGGAGTCAAAGAAGGATGGGCATCAGTCTGGTGATAAGCCCAAGTGCAAGATTTGCAAGAAACAGCACTTTGGAAAGTGCAGACTCGAATCGAACTCGTAGACTCAGTCGAGAACTTTTGCTTGCGGGATATGCAAGTCCAAGGAGCACAAGACCTTGGATTGCAAGAAGCTGAAAGATGCAACGTGCTACAGTTGCAATGAGAAAGGGCACATCAAAACCAACTGCCCTAAATATGCCAAGAAGCCTGAGGAGGCCAAAAAGACCAATGCTAGAGTCTTCAGGATGGATGCGAAAGAAGCTGTGCAAGACGATAACGTGATCACAGGTACTTTCCTTGTAAATGATGTCTATGCAAGAGTCCTTTTTGATTCAGGCGCTGATAAGTCTTTTGTAGATGATAAGTTTTGCAAATTGATGAATTTACCTGTCAAAACCTTAAGTGTGAATTATGAGGTGGAGTTAGCAGATGGCACCATAGAAACCGTCTCAACTGTGTTAGATAGATGTGTTATATCCATTAAGAACCACTCTTTTCCTCTGTCTCTACTTCCCTTTAAGTTAGCCGGTTTTGACATAGTATTGGGTATGGACTGGTTATCTCATAACCAGGCCCAAATTGTCTGCAACAAGAAGCAAGTGGTGATCGAGACTCCGTCTGGTGAATCACTTACCATTCAGGGAGATACCCGGTATGGACTGCCTGAGCAAGTGACTATGCTCAAGGCCTCTAAGTGCTTGAAGAAGGGTTGTGTCATCTACATGGCACAAGTGACTTTTGATGAGCCGAAATCGAAGATGGACGATATTCCTGTCATTTCTGAATACCCTAAAGTGTTTCCTGAAGAACTACCTGGTTTACCACCAGATAGGCAAGTGGAGTTCAGAATCGACATCATCCCTGGAGCAGCACCTGTTGCTAGAGCGCCTTACAGGTTGGCACCAACAGAGATGAAGGAATTAAGAGCGCAACTAGATGAATTACTAGCTAAAGGTTTCATTAAACCTAGTTCGTCTCCTTGGGGAGCGCCAGTCTTGTTTGTCAAGAAGAAGGATGGATCGATGCGTCTGTGCATCGATTACCGTGAACTTAACAAGGTCACAATAAAGAATAGGTATCCTTTGCCCAGGATCGACGATTTGTTCGATCAATTGCAAGGGGCAAGTTATTTCTCGAAGATTGAATTGAGGTCAGGCTACCACCAACTGAAGGTTAGAGATGAAAACGTACACAAAACTGCATTTAGGACTCGTTATGGACATTACGAGTTCCTAGTGATGCCTTTTGGGCTCACTAATGCACCTGCCGCGTTCATGGATTTCATGAATCGCGTCTGTAAGCCTTATTTAGATAAATTCGGCATCGTTTTCATTGACGACATTCTCATCTACTCGAAGAGCCAAGCTGACCTTGAGAAACACCTTCGTTGTATTCTTAAACTCCTACATCAGGAGAAGCTCTATGCCAAATTCTCTAAGTGTGAATTCTGGCTTCGTGAAGTCCAATTTCTTGGACATGTGGTTAGCGAACGCGGAATCCAAGTGGACCCCGCTAAGGTTGAAGCCGTCATGAATTGGAAAGAGCCAAATACGCCTACAGAGATTCGTAGCTTCTTGGGATTGGCAGGATACTACAGGCGCTTTATTGAAAAAATTTCAAGGATTGCTGCACCCCTAACTTCATTGACTCGTAAGAAAATAAAGTTTTATTGGGGCCCTAAGCAGCAAGAATCCTTTGATATCCTTAAGAAAAAGTTGAGCAACGCTCCTGTTCTGACATTGCCTGAAGGTACCGAAGAATTCGTAGTTTACTGCGATGCATCACACGCCGGCATGGGGTGTGTGCTTATGCAGAAAGGCAAGGTTATTGCCTATGCTTCAAGACAATTAAAGGTGCATGAAAAGAATTACACCACCCATGACTTGGAGTTGGGTGCCGTTGTATTTGCACTGAAGCTCTGGAGGCATTATTTATATGGAATCAAGTGTGTGATCTATTCTGATCACAAGAGCCTTCAGCACTTGTTTAATCAGAAGGAATTAAACATGAGGCAGCGCCGATGGATGGAGACGTTGATTGATTATGATTGTGAAATCAGATACCATCCCGGCAAGGCGAATGTAGTCGCTGATGCCTTGAGTCGAAAGGAAAGGGTGAAACCCATCCGAATCAATGCCAAGAGCATTGAAATAAAGAACAGTTTGAATGAAAGGTTGTTAGCTGCACAGAAGGAAGCTGTGTTGGAAGCTAACTATCCTAACGAAAAGCTAGGAGTAACGGAGGAGCAGTTATCTCTTGGCAAAGACGGAATTCTGAGATTGCATGGACGGATATAGGTTCCAATTTATGGAGGACTTCGGGATGTTATCCTCCAGGAAGCCCATAGTTCTAAATATTCCGTTCATCCTAGAGCTGATAAGATGTACCAGGATCTAAGGGCAAACTATTGGTGGATAGGCTTAAAGAAGTCTGTAGCTACCTATGTAGCTAAATGCTTGACGTGTGCACAAGTAAAAGCAGAACATCAAAAGCCGTCAGGTTTGCTACAACAGCCTGAACTTCCTACTTGGAAGTGGGAAATGGTAACTATGGATTTTATCACCAAGTTACCTAAGACAAGGAAAGCAAATGATACCATATGGGTAATCGTAGACAGACTGACTAAGTCAGCACATTTCCTACCCATTAAGGAGACTTATAGCTCCGACATGTTAGCCCAGTTGTACGTGGATAAGATTGTAGCTTTACATGGCATACCTGTGTCTATTATCTCCGACAGGGATACTAGATACACGTCACATTTTTTGGAAACGTTTCCAACAATCTTTGGGCACGCGTTTGAATTTTAGTACAGCTTACCATCCTCAGACAGACGGTCAGAGTGAGCGTACTATTCAAACTTTGGAAGACATGCTTCGAGCATGCGTGATTGATCTAGGTGGTAGTTGGGATAACCACCTGCCATTAATCGAATTCTCCTACAACAATAGCTACCATACCAGCATTAAGGCTGCGCCTTTCGAGGCCTTATACGGTAGAAAGTGTAGAACGCCCGTTTGTTGGGCGGAAGTTGGAGATGTCCAATTATCAGGACCAGAGATAGTCTTTGAAACGACGGACAAGATTGTCCAGATTCGTGACCGTCTTAAAGCTGCCCGTGATAGGCAGAAGAGTTACGCAAATCCAAAGCGTAAACCTATGAAATTTGAAGTTGGTGACAAAGTTTTGCTTAAAGTATCACCCTGGAAGGGGGTGATGCGATTCGGTAAGAAAGGTAAGTTAAACCCGAGGTATATAGGACCGTTCGAGATTATCAAATGTGTTGGATCAGTGGCTTACAAGTTAAATTTACCTGAAGAGCTCAGTGGTATTCATAACGTATTCCACGTCTGCAATCTGAAGAAATGCCTAGCTGATGAATCGCTAGTCATACCACACACAGATGTGCATATAGATGAGAGCTTGAAATTTGTGGAAAAACCATTGTCGATTGAAGATCGACAGGTTAAGAAGCTTCGAAGGAAGCATGTGCCTATTGTAAAGGTAAAATGGGATGCCCGTAGAGGTCCCGAATATACGTGGGAGGTTGAGTCCACAATGAAAGAAAAGTACCCTTATTTATTTCAGTAAATCTAGAGGTCGAGATTTCTTTTAAGGGGGTGAGGATGTAACACCTCGAAAATTCACGTCCTATAATGTGATGACACGTGTCATAAGTTTGAACGTGTGAAAGAATGTTCTGAAAGGACTAAAGTTGACAAACATGGAAAGTATGTGAATATACGAGTTCTAAATGTCAACAGTGAATAAATATATTGTACATTAACCCTACATGATGCTCATACCTTCAAACGAATAAATCATGGATCATACGAAGCTAAATATGAAAGAAAGTGAGAGATTACAAACTACAGGGGTTAAATGTGTCAACATGTTTAAGTTATACCTCTGAGTGACCTTTTGACAAACCCGAAGCTTTGTAACGGTTAATTAGGCTCACTAGAATGCACGATATAAATTTCATAAAGTTTCATTATCGTATGAGAAAGTTATGATCAAATTCGTGTACAAGGGGTTAAAGCGTCAACGTTGAAGTTTATGACTTTTCGGGTAACAATAAAGTTAACCGAGGGCTAAACAAAGTGGGTAAATGTCTTAAAGCCCTTATAAGTCAATTTAGAGGGCTCATTGTGCAAAACAAGACGTGAAAGCGACCTTTAGAAGGACCAGGGACCAAAACTGCAAATAATAGAAAATTGTGTTGGATGGACACCACATGCTCGCGTAGCGCGAGCACTAGCACCTATGCCGTCGCGCTACGCGACGGCCATATCTGATCAGAATTCTTTTTTTTCTTGGATTCTTGTCTGCCATAGCCCTTGTAACCGCCTTTAACTCGATTTTCCTCATCTTGCTTGATCCCTAAACGACCCCTAGATACTTAGGGACATCTGGAAGTGATCCATGGCCTTTGGTAGTGTTGTGTGTCAACAATCCATGAAGTTTTGAGCACTATATAAAGGGCCAAGGTTGCAACCAATTCTTCACACCTTCCATCCGCACTTTGGAACCTTTCTGGAGCTCAAGACTTCTCTCTAAGCTTCACAAATCGTGCATTGGACTTCAGTAAGTTTGCTTAACCTTCCTTAGTTAAGTTTTTGCTTAGTTTTAGCTTAAAAGTCAAACCGTCGTAATTAACGGTTGACTTAGCGATTAATCATTGATGGTTCAGTGATTAGTCGAATTGAAAGTAGTTATAAGTTGGTAATTATGTGGGCATTAAACCCTTAAAAGGGTTCCCCCTGATTCCCACTCTAACTAGGTCAAATGTCGGGTCAAACTTGTTATTAAAAAGTCAACAGAATGCTCATTTTCTAATTTATGCATAATTAGCAATGTGGAACACATACAACCTGTTTGATCATTAATATAACTTGGTAATTAGTGTAAGAACATGTCTAAGCATGTTCAACCCGACAATTTTATGTTTAGACCCGGTTCGGAACCGAAAGTCGCAAAGCTTTGACTTTTGCTTTGACTTTTGCTTTGACTTCAGTTCTGACCCGTTTTGTTATGTTTTAGAAATGCATTAGAGCTTTAATTAGACCAGGTTACATGCTAGTATAACCCTCTGTGATTATACACCATGGTTCGTTAGTTAACCAATTAATATGCATGATTCCGTTAATTGCTCATATGTTGACCATTATGCCCTTTTCACCTTAAAACATGATTTTTGAAAATGTAAAAGAGTAGAAACCTTAGTTACTGAATTATAAAGTTGCACCCAAAATTTGGCATCAGTTTGAGGTGTAGATTAAGAGTTATGCTCATTAGCGTAATTAGAAAGCTTCTTTAGCGATTAAACGGCATAATTAGCATATAGCCTACTTAAACATACTTTTTGATATCAAACTTATTACCCACTGATGTAATATATTATTTTGGGATTTTTGAAGATTTTTAATTAATTTTAGGTTGAGCATAACTTATAGTCATAGGCTTAATCCGGTAATTGTCGGTTTTGCCCTTACGGGCTATAAAATGAGTTTTACATATCTAATCGACTCCAAACCTTTTGCTACTGATTAGATATGATAAATAAATTATTTTAAGCCTTCTGGAATAATAAAAATATCAGCTTTATGTATAGAACCAGGAAATGGCTTCTAATCGCCTTTTTAAGCGTTTTTAACGCATAGTATGTACTAGAACTATTTTAAACATACAAGGGTTGATACCTACTGATATTTTAGGTAAATTGTAATATTTTAATAGTAATCAAAAGTTTTTAAACTCAGACTTCAGTTTTGAGCTTTTCGGCTTATGTGAAATTACCAAAATGCCCCTACGGTGCATAGTTTGGTTATAATTGATAAATTTCACATATATATTTTACCCTACGGTTATAACTTAGTAAAATAAGTATTTTTTCTGATTATAGCAGATTTGTAACTCAGGTTAATACTTAAACTCTTTATAACCTTGTAAATGACCAAACTACCCCTACGGGGCATAGTTTGTGTTTAAATTCGTTTCGAGCATAATAGAAGACATCTTACTGATGTCACAACATATTTGAAGCATATTAACTTAGGAAACCTGTATATGGCTCTTACGGATACCCGTTACGCTTATTACGCGTTCGGTTCGGTTTATGTAACTAGTTTACATAAATTAGCCGAAACGGGTCAAACCTTATCGGTTTTATCTCAAAATACAGAATGTGTATAATGTACCCATATTAAGAAAGTCTTCAAACTTGTCGGGTCTAAATCACATTCTATCCGGTCTTCGCTTAATCGTGCGTACGAACCGTATCTTTGAAATTAACCGGTCTAAGCTTAAGCTTAATTAAAGACCCGTTAGGATTCTAATAGGTTATTATAAACCTTCATTCCAGAATAGGAGGAACAGTAAAAGCTACTTGCATTTGCTTATTGTGATTATTACTTTGCTCAGGTAAATACTTTTAACTTATTTTCCCTTATACGGGCTTGGGTTACGGTATATAAAATACCGCTTGGTCGGGCATTAAATCTTCCATCGTTTGGTGGTTAATTGAATAATTTGATCAGCCCGTTTAAATATGTTTTGTTTAGTTAAAGCCTTTGGGGGGTTAATGACCATGTCCCGGATATCCTTGGCATCATTTTACGAAATGGCCACGACCTAAGCGCGGAGTGTAGGCGTACACTCGTCAGTGCATAAATAGATTATGTGGTGTGTCTATTGATCTTTAACCCGGCACGATCCAGGCTACTGAACGCATAAGGAACATGTAATTCTTTTACGAGATTATATATTTAAATAATTATCCCAAGTTATAAAATGTTTATGCCACGTGCATCCAAATCAATTTTTAATCATTTTTAAAATGAGTCAGTTGATTGTATTTACCAGTGTAAACTGACGTATTTTCCCAAAAAGATTAAATGCAGGTACTAAGCGTAATAGGTTGGATTCTCTCCTTAGCATCAATAAAGAGTCTCGCAAGCTTAAGATGCCTAACGTCTGTTGAACTACTGTTTCCTATTTAATTTCGATCCGTCTGTGGATAAAATTTCAACTGTTGTGATACACGATATTAAAATATTTTATTCGGTTGAAATATATCTTTCAATTGCTTCCGCTGTGCATTTAAATATTGTGTTGTTTGACTATTATGTTGCCAACCACGTCACGATACTCCCCACCGGTGATGCAGTGGAAATCGGGGTGTGACACGGAGGTGGTCATATGATGGCTCACGAAGATATAGGAGGGACAAAGGGGTACTGTTTTGGTGCAGTTTAGTGGGAAGAATGTTGTGGAGATATGACGCGGTGTGAAGAGCCTTAACCCAAAATGTTGAGGGAAGGGAGGCATGAGTCAGGAGGGTAAACATGATTTCGTTAATACGACGAATCATTCGTTCCGCCTTCCCATTTTGTTGAGAGGTGTGAGGGCATGAAAAACGAAGTTGTATGCCGTTTTGAGAGGTGAAGTTGTGGAAGTTGGTGTTGTCAAATTCACCGCCCATGTCGCATTGGATGGCTAGTATGGCTAGCCGAAATTGTGTGGTAACAAATTGGTGAAAATGAATTATTTTTTAATAAGTTTCTGATTTAAATCGAAGAGGGTAAACCCACGTATATTGAGTAAAGTCATCAATGATTACTAGATAGTATTTATAACCTGCATGACTTACTAAAGGTGATGTCCACAAATCACAATGTAATAATGAAAAAGGACATAAAGTAGAATTGCTAGAGTCAGAAAATGGTAATCATTTGTGTTTAGACAACTGACACGCATGACAAAGAGACGAACTCTTCTGTTTATTACAAGAAATAAAATTATTCAAACGAAGAAAATCCATAACGGGTTGACCCGGATGACCGAGTCGGTTGTGCCAAAGTGGAGATTCTTGGGTAGACGCAAAACAAGCAGTGGCGGAAGCATTGGGTGTGAGCGGGTACAGGTCACTCGAACTGTTGTGACGACTCAGGATCGTGCCATCCTTGAAATCCTTCACAGAAAAACCATATGGGTCAAATTCAATGGAAGTGTAATTATCTATATTGAATTGGCGAACAGAGATAAGGTTTTAGACAATATTGGGATTAAAAAGGATATTTTTTAGGTGTAAAGGTTTTGAGGCAAAATTAAGGGTTGAGTGTCCCGAGCCCAAAACCGGAACTTTGTTGCCATTACCGACAATTATTGACGCTATTGGTGCAAACGTAGAAAACATGTCAATATCAGTTTTATCAAAAGAGATATGAGAGGAAGCACCTGTGTCGAAATTCCACTGATCATCGCTTGAACCTGAATCCATAGATAGAGCATGAACCGCGTTCCCAAGCTGGGTGGGTTCGAGAGGATCCACTGCAGCCAAATTAGCCTGTACCGACCTGTTATTGCCTTGGTTGGACTGGGTGTGTGGAGGGGGTGGGGGCTGCCATGGGTTGGACCAATTTTGAGTTGGATAAGGGCATGGTGGGGGTGTCCAATAGGGTGGGGCCCAAAAGGGTGGGTAGAATGGCTGCTGGGGTGGTTGAGTGAAAGCTCTGTTGTAGGAGTGTTGAGATGGGGCATTGTGGTTTCGGTTTAAGTAGTTGTTGGGACCACGGTTATTGTTGTGATTGCGAGAGTTGGAGCGGGTATTATTACGTGGGTTGGGGTTACGGGTGTAGTGGACTCGTGGGTTACGGGTGTAGTGGGCTGGTGGGTTGAACTGGGCTGGGCTATGATGAGAGGGTGCAGCCGGTTGGGGGTTGGGTGGTGTCGGCGAGGGTGGGATGGCAGCAACCATAATCGGAGAGTTAACAACCGCATCTCGGGTTTTTATACGACCAGATTCAGAGATAAGTTGGTCGACAGCATCTTCCCATGACGGGAGAGATTGGTTGAGAATGGCAGAGATGGTGTCATACTCTTTTGGTAAGCCCTTAACAAGATGTAAAATGCGCTGCTGGTCGTTCATAGGGAAATCCAGGGCATGTAGTTGGTCGGTTAGATCACGTATTTTCTGACAATAGGCGTCCAGGCTAGGCATAGAGGCAAGGGTGAGATTGGCAAGCTCATGTTGGATAGCCTGGGAACGGGGTCCTTTGTTATTCACAAAGAGTCGTTTGACCCGTTGCCAGGCCTCCGCAGCAGTGGACTGATCGGCTAGAACTCGGACGAGTAAATCATCCGAAAGGGTGCTATAAATCCATTGCAATACAATGGAATCAATGTTCTCCCATGTCACGAATTCGGGAGAGTCTTTAGCAGGAGACGGCGAACCGTCAATATGAGAGAGCACTTGGTAGCCTTTAGCATGAAGCATAAAAAGCTTAACCCACGATGCATAAGAAACTTTGGTGCCATCGAGAATACGTACTTTATTCTGGATATTGCTAACGGTGTAGACCAGATGCAATGGTTTGTGGGTTGAATCGACAACAGCAGCAAGGACTTCCTTGTCTGCAGAAGTATTGTTGTCTGTCATGGGTCAGAAGTGAGTGAAGGCTGATCGAGATCAGACTTGGACGGCAGGAGGGTGATCGAAATCAAGAACCCTAGAAGGGTGGTACCATGTAAAATATTGTAATCCCTTGGGGAATCTTATTAACAGAGAATGAATATAAATACATACAAAGGAAAAGGATAATTACGGAAATAATCAAAATACAATCAATACATTTATTTACAAAATATTGATCCGAAAATTGTGTGGCACAATTATCGGTTAACACTAACTACAAACTAGACAAGTATTTGGTCAAAAGATCTGCAATCTGAAGTGTAGTAGAAACATACCTGAAGAAACACCAAGTTAATCCGGCGATTAGCTTGTGGTTTGTGTCTCGTCCAAATAAGGTTCATCTTCTTCTGAACTCGATGAACATCTAAGTCAATCCTGCAAAACAATCAACACACCGTGAAACTCGTTACAACGAAGAGAATAGGGGGGTTCTCCTTGTAAGCACCCTCCGGCGTGAGAATAAGAACTTTCTTTGAGGATAAAAGTGTGTATTAAGTGAGAGAGCATGAGAGCGATCCTTGAACCTGTAGGTGAAGTTCTCTATTTATAGCGGAGGTGAATTGTGAAGGAGATGGGCTGATGGGCCTTGGGCCCGAGACCGTAAACAAGGAATATCCATTTTGTCTCTCCTGTCACGACCGTTATTGATTCCCGACGAGTTGGTAACTGGCGCATGCTGAATGGATCCACGTGTCCTCACGGTTGTCCTTATTGTCTGGTCTGTCGTCAGCCGTTAAGTGGAGATCATGGAGCAATAGTCGGTGCAAGCTGATTGGTGCCACATATGTGTCCTTGTGTACTTCTTGTCCCCTGCACGATTGTTCATCATGCAGCATGACACACTACAGCCTGTTGAGCGCCTATTGGCCAGTTGCTCTGTGATGACTGTCGTGAGTGTAAATCAAAAACCTAAATAACCTAGATAGCTAGGGTAAGCAGGGTATCGAATCCAGGGGAGTCTGGTGAAAAGCGTTATGAATTACGTACTAAAAACTAATTGCAAAAATATAAAATCAGTTAGTTTGGTTGTTTGATTAACTAAAAATTACTAAGCAAACGAGTTTGTAAACACTTCTCTCACTATTTCTCTATATATACACACAGATATCACATTTATAAACAACTCTTTATCCTTTATGCACTACAAAATTTTAAAATATGTTCATCTCTAATGACATTACATCATCCAAGTCCGTTGATATTTTCTACCAAACAACAGTGATCGCGTCCCAAATGTTAATCCTACAAGCAAGGAGCTCATGTCCAATTACAAGAAAAGTTGCTTTAAGTCGGGGTAGTCAAGCGTCTCATAAAGGTGTCCTTTTCGTGTGAGCCGACAACTATTAAATCATACGAATATTTGTGGATTTGGTGAAAGAGAAAAGCCATGATTCAGACAAAAGTATGATGCAAGAGGACGAGAGGTTGATAGGGTTTTACCTCATAACAAAAGCAAGTATGACAAAAGTAAGTATGACAAAAGTAAGTATGATCCGAGAGGCAAACTGAAAGGGTATGGTCCCAAAAAGCCGCATAGACCACTTAGGTCACGCGTAGTACCATACTCCTTACACATCAATCTGACTAATCTACAGACCCCGCGCGGGCTACTTAGGCAAAGCCTAAACCACGCGGGAGGTCCAAGCAAGATTTAAGATCAGATACCACACTTAGCATCCTGAGTGAAAGCAGTGGCGGACCCATAAAATTTTTTCATAGGGTGCGGATAAGGGGTTTAACCAAATTTTCAAGGGTTCAAGGGGTGCGAATAAGGGGTTTAACCAAATTTTCAAGGGGTGCGGGGAGAATTTTACCTTATAAAATACACTAAAAATTTTTTTTCAGGGGGTGCGCCCGCCCAACCTGGCCTCTTACTAGGTCCGCCCTTGAGTGAAAACCTTCAACCCCTAGACCTTGCGCCGGTTGATTGGACACATGCCAAGGGCCGCGCGAGGGTAGTGGCGCAGGTTCATTCCAGGAAGCATGAAAGGTACGAGTGGCAGAAGAGTAAGCCAATCAGCGTTCAACAGGCTGTATTATATCATGCTCCACGATTAGCAATCGTGCAGGAGACAAATAGTACACAAGGACGCCTACGTGGCACCAATCAGGGGGCGGTGACAACTACCCCATGATCTCCATTCGCCTGCTAATGTCAGAGAGACAACAAGGACGACAACCCGGACACGTGGCTCCAATCAAGGTCCTCCAGCACCAAAGATCTTCTAGAAGACACTAACGGTTGTCACCGAAGAGACAGGACGGATATTCCTTGTTGTCGTCTTCAGGCCCAAGGCCCATCAGCCCATCTCCTTCTACACTACTCCGGCTATAAATAGGGATCTTCATACACAGGTTGATTCATTCTGCTCTCTACTCTCTCACTCTTAACACACACTTGCTTGCTCAAAACAAATACTTATTCTCACGCAGGAGAGGGGTTAAGAGGGAAACCCCCATATTCCCCTCTTAACGAGCTTAACTGGGTGTTGATTGTTTTGCAGAAAGGATCACAACTCTAACTCAGGAAGGATTAAGAAGATTAACCCTCATGATTGAAACATAAACCAAACTAATAAACCCATTCGTCATACGTTTTATAATGTCTAGTAATGCAAACATGCAAGTCATTGTATCTAAACTAGTGACATATGTGGTATATCATGAGTTTTAGCAGCAAAGGTTGTTTTTTTATTAAACTAGTTAATCAAATTACTTTTATAAGTATAACACCCTAATTTATATATATTAACTTTCAGAAAATACAGCCAAATTTTGTTCAAGTTATATACATGCAAGATTCAATGTAAGACATAGAACAACACTATGTGGGTTGAGGTTAGTAGAAAGAAAACATAGTGGAATAGATAATAATTGAGTGAAAAAGGAACAACAAGTATATGAGCATGTTCAATTTTGGCTACTCTCCATGGAAAGCCTGTCAAGAAACCACTAACTTTCTACAATCAAAGGATAGGAGAAACAAGTACACACCCGATTCGTGAATCGTTTCAATTCGAGGGCGATCTTTTTTGTGTCTAGTCACGTTACAACACGTGGACGCGCCTTTTATTTTCTGGCACAAGGGCACCTCATATCTTTTTAGAGTCTTTCATTTTGTACTTACTCTTATTTCATGTTCATACCCCTTTAGCATTACCATAATAGCATTATAGTCTTCATGATCATACACTCAACTTAGTGATCAAAAGCAATATAATTCTTGACGCAGAGCGAAAGAAATAAAACACTGAGAGTTTCTAAATTTGACAGGTTTGTTAAATTTTCGAAATACTAGCTGGAATTTAGTGAAAGTAAGACCATAGATAGACATATAAACATTGATTTACGTGTTTTAGACTAAAAAGTAAACTAACAAAAATTGACAAAATCTTATGGAAAATCTTGCTTGACGAAATTGGAGCATTTAATCAATGAATTCACTTCTGGCAGTTGGGTCAAGACATTTTTTTCACTAGTCATGGCCCCGTAACTCCATCCATAACCCAAGTTATGCCCGATTAATAGTTACTAGTTAAGTCTTTTCTGTCGTATTTTCCACTATCGAGCTTGTTAATGTAAGATTTTGCTAACTCCTTGGTCAGTTCCTCATCAATTAAAGTGACCAAAAACCTAGAAATGTGTGCAAATCTTTTGAAAATGCTGAGAGTAACTTAACATAGCATACTAACATGCACTAATCAATCCCAAGGTTCATTTGGAAAAGAAAAAGGTGTAAGACCTTTTTTTAACCAATAAGAAGGCAGAAGTACATACCTCAATGAGAAGATTGAAGAGTCTGTCAAGTGAAAAAAGATGAGCATAATATTAATTCAAACCTTTAACCCTTTACTTTAACAGACTAAAAGTAAAGAAAGTGAGTGAAAGCACAATGATTAAGTCTCAATTACTAAATACTGTCTGACATGCATGGCATAACATAAGTTCGGTTTAGTTGCTAGCTAGCAATAATATAATAATGTCACTCTTTAGCTTCAAGTCAAAGATAACAACAAAGGCATACGTACGATTGAAATCATTGAGGTCATAAATACTGTCTTTACCATGATTTAAATTGTTTGCATAAATTGTATCGATGCGGAACTCTATCATACTCACCACTCAGTTTCATGGATCTCATCAAATTTTCGACGCTTCCTTTTTTTGCAAAGTTTTAAGCTGAAATCGTCTATTTTCCTTTTTTTTTAAGTTTGTGACGTGGCGCTGATAGAGACAAGTGAGCTAGAAAGTGAGCCAAATTAATATGGGCATCAAGTTCGCTAATTCAGGAGTTACCCGTTCATAAGTGATGGAAGTAATGATCGAAAATGTCTCAACATGTCAAGACACTTGAACAGGCAGACATATGCGGTTTGCCTTATTTCTTCATATGGAACTTCGATTTCAAATTACATGTTTTTCTCCATTTTAGTGATTTTAATTTATTAATCTACTTGTTTATATATAATATGTTAATTTACCAACTATCTCGATGTAAATTCGCCTTATATATTAGTAACTTAATTTTTATTAAACTAATAATTTAAAATTTCATTTTAGAATCTTTGAAATACATGCCAAATTTATAACTTTATTATAAAAGTGAGTTTGATATTTTATCCATTCAATAATATATATTTCATGTGCCAAGAATATTATTTTATTCTATCTCTGTTTGTATTATATTTATGTATTTTCATAAGGAAAACATACACATCATACATATGACTTAAAGAACACTAAACACCCCCCCCGGCCTAACTCGTCTAATAGGCTAACACTAATTACTCTGTTACATACATTATTATGCGCGTTCCAGGTTAAAATGGAAGTTGTTGGACATTACAGGGTGTAACGCTTTGGTGAAGATGTTAGTATGTATGTTTAGTACGTTGATATTGAACCGGGTTGGTTGAAACATATAACAACACTGATATTGTCACAGCATACAATACTGTCATTAATAAATGATATTCTAGACGTTTTACTAACGTGCACGTCACACATTTTTTTAAAACCGTGTGCAAAGTCGAAAGTTACGATTTTCGTTGGACGAGTGTGAACGCGTCATAACATCTTCATCCCAATATAAGACACTAAGACATGGAACCATGTTTCCACTCATATCTGACTTATAGCTACTTGTCGTAAGTCGTTTAGTTTATTAATACACCGCGGTTGAAAAAACATGAAACCATGTTTATCCAACTTGTATAGGAGCAATGATTACCTAATTAAGAATTCCCATTTTTTTTAATGTAAGACATGGTCCATGCACCCGTTATGGTCTTTCTGGTTGATCACGCCTAACGACATTATTTATTCACAAGTCACTTGGTTTCTTGTGTTGTGACAGTGGTGTCAATGATCTTGTCCCCTACTAGCTGGACCTCAGTGGCTCAGTTCAAGCAGGAGTTCATCTTATGAACTGGATCTGTCTGTATGGCCCAACTTTCATATAATGTGTTGGGCTCACATGTAGGACTAACTGACCAGGTGTTTAGCTGTAACTAACAACAAACAGGGACCACTGGGCCAGGGAGGCCCATTGGTGTAACTGAAAAGGCCCACCAAACTCTAGTTTCAAGTTTCAACTATATATGTGGAGGCCCATTTGTGTCTAGTAGCTTCATGGGCCTCACCTTAATGATACATGCAAGATGCAACAAAACAACTGAATGGTAGAAGTGCATTACAAATAGGGTTTTTGGCCCAAACTGGTTCGGGTTGAAACTGGGTTACATACCGATTTCAACTATTCGAGTTGGGTCAAAGAAGATCATTGATAAAAGCGGTTTGGGACCTGGTTTTAGAGGGGGGGGGGGGGGGGGGAGATTGAGTTTGACCGGTTTGAAACCTGGTTTTAACATGCTCGGTTCGGGTTTGGCCGCTTCAACTTATAGAGTTACAGACCGGTTTCAACCCTACGGTTCGGTTCAGGCTCAACCAAACCATGTTCACAATCAGGTTCGGTTGGGGTTCAAAACTCGGTCCGGTTCCCAACTCGGTTTTTTGCACCTCTACTGAATAGTTGATATATTGAATTCTTATGTCTTTTTGGTGGTGAGACCTGAGTTCATAACTAGTAGGAGAACAAAAGGCAATTTTAGAATTACAGATGCAATCCAAGAAATCATGTGAATATGACCTTTGCTTCAAGTGCATACATACATTGTATTACAAGAATTTTGTTACATCTTATATGACCATTTTAACAAAAACAAAGGCGATGTACACGCATTATTTCAAAGAAGAACACGGCCCGATTCACACTCTCAATCAAAATAGTCAGGATCCTTTGGCTTTGGGACCGGGGTACGAATAATCTCATCAGATTCAAATATCTCACCTCTTCTATCAGTCTTTGTATGCAAAGATAGTCCAGTTTCCCTAATCCTTGCTTTGTTCCGGCTTTGCTCACTAAGATTCACTTTGTTATAATTCTCTTTAGCCTTAAGCATATTAACCAACTTGCGCCATTTATATTGTTTCCACGCAGCTTGTATATAACAAGCAGCCCAAGTCCTCCACTGGTGTGAGTGAACCCGAAACGTATGCCTCAGCTTCTTGTTGTGCAGCTTGCGAAACTGTGTGGCGACAAACGTCAAGTCCTCAGCAGAAAGAGCGAATGCTTCCACATCAGCAACTGATGTGACTGTCCGCGTAGACAATGGTAGGATGTCGGTTGAACGTGGGTCCAGCACCCATGTCAGCAGCTCCTCGCCACAGAAGTCCCCGGGCCCAATCTGGCATTGGTTCCAAAAACCCGTTCGGCCTCCACCTGTAGTGTAGGAGTCTAGCTGACCATGCATGATGAAAAACATATCGTTGGTCGGGTCTCCTTCGCGTAGTAAACAAGTTCCGGATATGCAGATAACAGGTCTTAATCGGTCGCATATTGCATCCACCGTGCGCTCATCCATTTGTTCGAACAGTGGAACCTATTCAAGTTTTGCATTATATGTAACATCTTTATTGATATTCTAGCAGTATATAATAATATTATTAGCGAACTCACTCGTCTAACTAGTTCGATGCATATGTGATGCTTAATATCTCTTCTGACATCCAAAGGAAGGGACTCCATAATAGCTTCTTCTTCAACATTCCTATGTTTAATCCATCTGTAAAGATTGTGTTTGCGTACGCGCTCCTTCATTTCATGCGGCAGTTGCCTATGGCTCATATATTCTTCGGTATCCATCTGTTGGATCCTATACTCTTCTAGTCTCTCGGTTCTTGATTCAATGTATGTCTGTTAATTTCCATGTTAAACCGATCAATCAATAAGCAGTACTTAATCATGCATTTGGTTTACAGTGCGGTGATAACCAAAGGACTAAACGGTAAAAACTCACCTCCATGGTGCCAATGATCATAGCAAGAAGCAACAGTCCCGTAAGCGAAATGATTATGCAGAAATGTGTTTCGGCAAAAAATGTACTTGCTTGAACTTCCTCAGCTCTCGAGCTGATCCAAAACGTTACGTTAAACATATTGTTAAGTGAGTTAAGATCGCGGTTTGGAAGCAAAGATAAAAACATTGCTTGTTACCTTAAAGCTCTGAGTCCCCACCAAAGACAATAAGAGTATTTAGTGAAAAACTCCAAAGATGCAACTGTAAAGTCTACAGCATCAGTAACCAGCCCGTATTCGAAAAAATCTGTTTCGGGTCCACACATACTAGTGATATTGCTTGATTGATACCACGAGGCTCGGCCAGCTTCATCAAGGAAACGACAGTTGAAATACCGCTCACCGCAGGCTGGTTCTTCAAGATTGCATACCTCTTTCCAACACATTCCTTGCCTCACAATTGCTAGAAGGTAATAGCAGGCTCCAAAAACCTTCAAAATGACAATAGATGTTTGTAACTTGGTTAACGGATGAAATACGACGTTAGGAAATGCAAAGAAGAAGAGCAAGAGAAGAACGTACATGAGCTGCCAATAGAAAGAGGAGTATGTTATAAACAGACCCTGATAATGTCGATTCAGCCACCACACCGGCTTCTTGTGTTATATGAGATGTAAGTTTAAATACAAGATAAAGCCTCAGGAAGAACTGGATTATGATGAAGTATAGTACGCTGAGTTTCGTGCTCATCATTTCTGAATTGTCGAAAAATGGGAGCCATGTCATTACCTGAAATGTTATGTTATCCAACAAGATAGATCGACAAACATGTGCAAAATCAATATCATCTTGTTTCACACTCTTAAATCCTTAATTTCTTGAGTTCATATATGATAAGTAGCCGATCCAAAGACAAACGGGCTAGGAAAGGGCCCAACTTAAAAAGACATAATTTGGGCTACGTCTGGAGTTACGGTCCCCATAAGTAATGGACGAAAATATCTCGACGGGCTGAATCATGTGGCAAACAGTCGGACCCAAGATCTGGGTCCCTGATTTTGGCGATAATGGGATTTTCACAATTTTAGCAATTCTATGCTATTTCCTTTTCATTGTAAAAATCCTGATTAGCATCTGATTAGTCTGCCCTAATCGCTAGTCGGAGGTTCACCGAGTAATTTTCCTTTAATCGGCCACTTAATCTGCGGTTCCGTACAAATTCTGGCCAAACCTTGTTAATTTCGGTGATTAATCTTGTCTACTTTAAAAAATGAGTCAATGAGGGGTTAAAACTTGTCTTGCTAATAAATTACACATAAAAATGTGTGCGTATATATATAAAACTGAAGATTACATATAAAAATCCCAATCTAATTAATCTCGATTAATCGCTAGTCCGTACCCCACCGACCGACTAGCACCTAGTGATTCTTACAACGCTGGTAAAAACTTGTGATCTTTGATTTAAATAATTTATGTGTTTATCCTGTCATATTTAGAAATTTATGGTTTTTTCGTCGCGAGTATTATCTTTTTTTTTTCTGCTTCCGCTCTGCGTCAATACAAATTTATATAAAAAATCTAACCTGTGGAATAGGAAGAGCTGCAAGCAAATCAAGAGTAAAGTCTCTCTTGAGATACCTCTGAGAGATCTTAAACGGGTCTAAAACCAGCTCGCCTCTTCCAAGCAAACGCATCGAAGGTGCATCGAACGCAGTCCTGAACCGCACGTAGATATGATACGCGTAGAACATGTCGACAATCGACCGAATGACAGTAAGAGTTATCTTCAAGGAAGTATCTTCCTCCATGCACATCTCTTCCACATTTACTTCAGGCAAGTAATAGAAAAGAGGATCAATGGCGATCGAAATAAGTGCAGCCACCAAGAAGTACCTGTTCCATTGCTTCACACGCTCTCCTCGAGGATCGAATATACTCCCTTCGATCTTCTTGTAGTCCTCGGAGAACACTCTGGTAAGAGTTTGACTTAAAGCACGCCTGTTTTTCTTCGGCGAAGGAGGTTGTTCGATCTCAAATCTGAAAAAGAATTATACAAGAACTAATCATGTTAAGAAACAAAGATCAAGTGATCAAATGTAGTGCATTTTCATTTTCACACACCTGGATATTGTTGGTGAATCTGTATCCATTTTACATGAACAAATTTGTAATTACAGAAGTTGTAAATAAGTTATAAAGATGAATTGAAGGCCTGATATTTATGCACCAAGAGAGGGAACATGGAACATTTTTGAAGGATATTGGCCAATATTAACATGAGATTCATAGGCTTGTCTTTTGTAACTTGTTAATGAATTTATAAATACCTTCTTTTGCTTTTATAGTTTTATGTTAATAACTATTGTGAATAGTTTTATATTATGACTTATTGAAAACTACAAACAAAGCCAATCATAGACAACAAGATACAAATAAAAGCATATTGCTTGAAATTCTGCTCTTTGTTGTTTACATGATTAAACAAGTATTGATTGATGATGTGGTCAAGTGTCTGTATCATATATACAATTGCGAAATTTCTAATACCAAGTTGATCCAAAAGCTATCAGACTTATACTTAAACAGGATGGAAGGCGGTAAAACGGGCTACAAAAGAGCCCAACTTAAGAAAGGCCATAACTTGGGTTACTGCAGCCATAGATAAGTGTGTCAATCATGTCGGAAAGGTGGGATGAACTGTTCACAGCCCGAATAAGACCCATATGTTTATTTGTGTAAAAAACTCTTAACTCGGGCACGCTTATAATTAGGTAACCCAAACACGACCCTTTAACTTATTTATCTAAACATGTTATACGTAGGGTTTACTTTTTGGTGGGTTGTAATCACGTTGTAATTGTGTTAATTGATGGGTTGTAATAAAAGAGATCGGGTCATAAACGGGTTAGATTGATGTAGCCTCTTTTAATTATGTGGGCTAAGCAGGTCAACATTTTAGACATGACAACCAAGAACCTGATTATTTTTGTGTCACGTTGAAAAGTGTTACCCTTGCCCATAAGCAATATACAAAAACGTTTTAACGGGCTAGATGATATGAAAAATACCATATGCGATTTGTCCCAACCGTTAGACCCGTATTCCATCATCTAGACTATAGAGCCCTTACAAATTTATATTAGTTTCTTTTCTTGTAACGCACGTTTGATTCGAGTAATTTACACGTTTACTCGTTAGTAGTTTAATCATTAGATATTATATCATATTTTCCTCGAAAGCATTCTGTATTTCGCTCTACATCAATTCAAACAAAACAAAACAAAATCAAAATCGTTGCAACATCTACCCTAGCTCAGAGCCTGAGAAATCTAGTCAAAGATTGTTCAAAATTGACGTTGTTGCCGAGCTTCAGCAAGACTAACTCTGATACTTCTACCATCAACATTCTGCACAACAAATAATAACAAGATTCAAAAAAACAAAAACATGAAAGAAACATACATGAAAGTAATATAAAACAATACTTACAAGGCCATCCATTGAATCAATAGCTTTATTAACCTCATCCATCGAACCATACGTCACGAAACCAAAACCCTTTGATCGACCGCTATCCCTGTCATAAACCACCCGAGCTTCCATAACATTTCCTTGCTCTTGAAACAAGGTTTCAAGAGCCATATTGTCCACACTCCAGGCAAGGTTTCCAACATAAACCTTATTTGTGCTGTCATAACTTCTCCCTCCACCACCTCCACCACTGTTGTAGCCGCCACGACCACCGTCTCTTTGCCCTCTAGAGAAAGAGTCTCCTTTGCTTGGTGGTGGCCCGGAGTTCACCCTCAATTGCCTCCCGTCGAGTTCCTGCAATTCCAATCATTGACGTTAACTTATATGGTGTCACGATTAATGAAAAAGTGATTTTGGGTCTTGTTTACTTACATAACCATTGAACTGTCGTGTAGCCGCCTCAACTTCTTCGACGGTTGACATGGTTACAAAGCCGAAACCCCTGCTTCTTCCACTGCCTTTGTCATAAACAACCTGCAATATTCACAAGACAATAACTATAAATCAACAAGATAAATGATAAATTAAGATTTTTCTCAATTGGGTCAGTGATTTTACTTCACTTGTCATTGCAGATTAACTGTTATTTCCATAAAAATCCCCAAAAAATAAAATAAATAACCCACTAGCTTGCAAGATTTATCAATTGATTATGTAAAGGCAAATCACAAACAGAGTAAAGATGTTGAAAGGGTCAATAACTAAATTGATTTACCAATAACATTCAGCAAGAAAACTCACAAATTAAACTGATTTTGTAACATCCGGCATCTCATACCACCAATATTATCTGTTTTGCCGACGAGAAGCTTACATTTTTTTTTTTGGTTGCCTAAGTGGAGACTTCCCAATAGGTCATCCACATGCCCCGCCTCAAATACCACCAACGCGTTTTGGACGCAATAGCTGTGGATGAGAGAATAACTCTACATATAAGCGTGCTTAAGTGAGAGTAGTACCGGAATGGGTGACCTACCGGGAAGTCTCCACTTGGGCAACCAAAAACAAATATGTAAGCTTCTAGTGTGCAAAACAGATAATATTACATACATTAATGTATTATACAATTAACCTTAAATTCATTCAATTCAAGTAGCAAAGCAAACAACACAAAACCATAAACCAATAAAGTATACAAATGTATGAACCAAAAACCAGTTTAAAGCAAAACAATAAAGTGTACCTCAACCATCTCAACATTCCCAGCTCGTTGAAACAACTCAGCAAGAGCCGCACTATCAACATTCCACGGCAAGTTACCCACGTAAAGTTTAAGGTCAGGTGAATAACTAGGCTGCTGTTGTTCATCCTCGTACAACTCGAAAGATGCGGCGGCAACGGATAGATGTGGGACCAATCGGGAGGGTTTAAAGAGGGTAGTTGAAGTGGGTATGGAGAAAAGCTTAGGAAGAGTGTTAATGGTGGACGGGAAGGTGAATAGGGAAGGGGGTTTGGAGATGGAAGATAAGGAAGTTGCAGCAGAGAGGAGATGAAGGGAAAATGTAGATGAAGAAGACATTGTTGTGTGTGTGTTATGGGTAAGGTTTTAAGGGGGTGGGATAAGGGTTTTTTGATAGGAAGGTGGTGGGTTTTATAGTGGTTGGGTTGTTGATGGGTCGGGTTGACCTGACCTGTTTGGAATCTTATCTTATCGAAATATCAATTGATATCGAAAGAGCACCATCAGTACAGATGTATATTTCACTCATTTCGTTTTTGGTATATTTCTTGTATGATATTGGTTTGGTATATTTCTTGTATGATATTGGTATGGTACCGACATGGTCGGTCCAGAGGGGTTGAGGTGGGCAACGGCTCAAGGATCAAACATTTCGAGGTCCTGTTTTTTTTTTTTTAATATATTTTACTCTGTAAAAGTTAGAATATGTATAAAAAAGTGAAGTAGCAAAGAGCAAAGTCAAGCATTTAGTTTGGTCGTTTATATGTCGCTTTAACGGGGTGTTTGGGATTGCTTATTTAATTCAAAAAGGACTTTATGGTAAAAGTACTTATTCACTTATGACTTATCTAGAATGAGATTTTAAAAAAGTGTTTTGATTAGCTTATGTGGTGGGAAAAATCAATAGGTTGTTTTATAAAAGGTGTTTGGCATTAATTGAGTTTTGTTTTTCTTAGGCCATCTGGTATACTCTAACACTCATAGGTGTTAATCCTAGTTGGCATCTATTAACACCTGTTAAACCGCTCCTGAAAGGTGTTAGATGCATTAAAAACTTCACATGTTAAGAAGTTAACTAGGAGAGAGAGGGAGGGAATTAAGTATTGCAAAATTTGCACACACACACAACAACATGCTATATATATGTATTTTAATTAATTTTAAGGGGCGTTAATGGGGTTAAACCACTTCCTTGGTGTGCGGTGAAGTGAAAGAGGGTCAAGTAGGTGATGTGGCGCCTACGTGTAGTTAAGGGGCGTGAAAGTACACCTCATAGCCTTATTGCATTAATTGCCTAATTTTGTTAAGTTACATAAATAGGAATTATTGTATAGTTTTCCCAAGTTTACATCTTTCCATTTAGATAATTCCTACGTTTAGCTTACAAATCATTATTTAGATTAATTCTTAAATTATTGTTTAATAATTAAATAAATTTTAGTTGAAAGAGGCCTGCCGTGACATACATACAGGTGATTCCCATAAGTTTTTAATTCATTTTAGTATATTTTAAACATTTTTATATATTCTTTTAAAAGTTTGTATTTTAGGGGCTCGTATCTTCTATTTGCCCAAGACCCGCAAATTTCGTAGATTTTTGGAGGCGGCTCTGGGTACCAATCTCATTCATAATTGAGAAGTGTCTAAAATATGGATCTCATATGTTTGTTTGTTTTTTTCAACACCACCATTATACATTGTAGCCTCATTTGTTCAAGATATCGGTAATCCTTGATTTTTGGACAGGATGGAACCTAACTAGGGTTCACGTTTTTCCAACAACTACCACCCAATGACTATTGTGTCGGAAAGAAGGAAACAAATAGTATAGGGGCTAGTGTGTAATATGGTGGTCTATATAAACACCATCTTTGTGTAACCCTAATCTTGTACAATACAATTTTTTCAATACAATTCAAACCCAAATCGGAGATTATTCTCTACCAAACAACATGGTATCAGAGCAGTGTTTCTGATTCTGAAAAACGTTGCTCATCATCTACAATCAACCCCAGCCAATCCAACCCAAACCAAAACAAAACCCTGATAATCAAATCAAAATCAGAACCCGGAAAATCAAACCTGTCCGCATCAAAAACAACTACTAGCAGACGCCAACATCAACAGTCTCCGCGTTCATCTTGTCAGCAAACCGGCCGCTCGTCGCCGCCGCCAACAACCTCCGTTACCGGCTAGAGACAGTTGAACAAACATCGACCGCCGGAACCGACTGTTGCGTTCTTGTCTTCTCCTCGTTCCCATCACACGTGATCTTTTGAGCCGCTGTGAATCGATCAGATCGGATATGTTTTTTGGAAACTATGTTTGTGAGGGCTTTCTTAGGAGACAGCGTATTTATTGAAAATAAAGTTTGAGAAATTGGTATCCACTTTAATTTGAAGACGGCGTATTTGTGTGGGCTTTCTAGAAGTTTGAGAAACATATTATAAAACCACTGCAAGTTGAAGTTTGGCTAGCGGATTTGTTTTTTTTTACAAACTCAAATCTTGAATGCGAGTTCAAGTTACCTGGCGTATTTGATAAATACGCCGGTAAGTTAACGTCTGTTTTGGGCGTCGTTATTCTGGCGGATTTTCGCTCCACCAGCATATTTGTTCCCAGTGTAATTGATAAATCTTGAACGCGAGTTCAAGTGTCCAGCATATTTATTAAATACGCTGGTCTGCTGTCTTATCCGTACCGACAGCTTATTTACAAAAAAAGTTAAAAAATGGAAACCAATCATGGAAAAAACAGCTCTTGGATATTCGATTCTGGTGCCATCGACACCATGACGTTTGAACCATTAGACATATGTTCAATGACCCAACCTCAAAAAACTCAAATTCATACAGCAAACAACAGAATGATGCAAGTGAAAGGAGGAGGAGTAATTGAAATTTCACCAACTATGAAATTATCAAACTGCCTCTATGTTCCGTCATTATCACACAAATTGCTCTCAATTAGTCATATTACCAAAGAATTGAATTGCACGGTACTAATGCACCCTACTTTCTGTCTCCTACAGGATATCAGGACGGGTGTGATTATTGGACGTGGTACTGAGCGCGACGGATTGTACTATGTGGATGAAGTGGCTCAACAGGGTACTGTGATGTTGGCACATGGAACCGAAAACCGGGAAGCCTGGCTATGGCATAGACGCTTGGGACACCCATCTAGTGGTTATTCGCACCTTTTGTTTCCAAAACTCTTCCCTTCAAATGGAAAAACAGATTGTGAAACCTGTTTTCGTGCTAAAAGCCATCGACAACCATTTAAACCTAGCAATACGAAAGTTGCTTCACCTTTTTCACTAATCCATTCTGATGTGTGAGGTCCTGCTCCTGTGATGGGGGGCAGGGTCTTCGGTACTTTATACTATTCGTGGATGTTAGTGCACACATCTGTCGTCTTCGTCTTATATCGAGTCTTGGACTTGTTGCGTTTCTGTTCGTGCATAAAGTCAAATATGTAGGTTTCTCTTGAAAGTGGAACTTGGAGGTTTCTATTGAAAGTGGAACTTGGAGGTTTCTCTTGAAAGTGGAACTTGTAGGTTTCTATTGAAAGGTTTCTATTGAAGCTGACATGTGTGTTTTCAATAGAAACCAGGAACACTATAAATAGGCATGAGAGCTATTCATTTGTAAGGATTCCAGATTTGATACCGAGGTGCTGCCGGTATTCCTTGTGATTGTAATTGCTATTAAATCAATACACAAGACGTTTAAAGTGATATTCAAGTTGTTTTTACATCCGTTTCTTAGTTTCCGCCTCTGAAACGGACTAGAGCTCTTCCGAACGACTCATTCAGGTCGCAAATCGATCCTACAGTGGATGATTGCACTCGCATGACATGGGTATATTTTTTAAAGAACAAAGCCGAAGTTTACGAAAAATTTATCACGTTTTATGCTATGATTCAAACTCAATTCCAAACTCAAATCCAAATCCTTCGATCTGAAAATGGGGGGGAATTTGTCAATACATCCATGAAACAATTCTTTAAAACCAAAGGGTTAATTCATCAAACCTCTTGTTCTCATACCCCCGAACAAAACGGTGTTTCCGAACAGAAGAACCGTATTATTCTTGAAATGACTCGAGCCCTTTTAATTGAATCTCAGGTCCCTAAATCTTTCTGGCCGGAGGCAGTTGCAACCTCCGTGTATCTCCTAAATCGGCTTCCCACGAAAGCTCTTAAATTTAAGACTCCCTTAGATTGTCTGTCCAAGTCTGCCAATATTCCCCATCCTCTTACACTTGAACCTCGAATCTTCGGGTGTACCGCATTTGTCCACATACCCAAAATCAACCGAAACAAGCTCGGCCCATGTGCTGAGAAATGTGTATTTGTCGGCTATGGGATCGACCAAATAGGTTACCGGTGTTATAACCCAAAAACTCATCAAATGTTCACCACAATGAACGTTGACTTTCTTGAAACAAAATACTTTTATGACACCCAACTCAGTGGTCAGGGGGAGAATGAATGTATAGACACCCTAAGTTGGCTAACCCAACTTCCCTCATCTGAAGAAGTAACAACAGAAAATCATCACAGTACTGCGAGCCCTTCAAACACAGCCACACAGTCTGCGAAGCACAGTACCACTGAAGAAAGTCCATCCAACGTGATACCTAAGGTAAGAAATACTGAGGAATCTGGATGTTCTACGTTTTATAACCATGAGACAACAGGGGAACACATAGAACCGACAACAACGGAACCTACTCCACAGGGTGAACCAAATGTGGAACAGGGTGAACCAGACTTGGAAAAGGTTGAACAAGTTGTTGAACATATGGAAGCAGTTGCAGCAGAGACAACCGGAAGATACCCTCTCCCTCCTAGAGCCAATAGAGGGGTCCCTCCAAAACGATACTCGCCAGAGAGGGAAACCAGAACTTCAAGGTAGCATGTAGCTAATACAGTTAATGGGAACTTATCGAACAGTGCGAAAGCATTTGTCACCTCTCTATACTCCGAACAAATACCTGGCTCTGTAAAGGAAGCACAAGGTAAGAAGAACTTGAAAGAAGCAATGGAAACAGAGATGCAAGCTCTTATGAAAAACAATACGTGGGAAAAGTGCATTCTCCCAAAAGGAAAGAAAACAGTTGGCTGCCGATGGGTGTATTCAATTAAGTATAAACCAGATGGCTCTATTGGAATATACAAAGCTCGACTTGTAGCCAAAGGGTACACTCAGACGTATGGGATCGATTACTCTGAGACGTTTTCTCCGGTTGCAAAAATGGACACCATCAGAATCCTCTTCTCCGTGGCAGCCAATAAGAATTTGCCTTTCCATCAGTTTGATGTTACAAATGCATTTCTCCATGGAGACCTAGCGGAAGAAGTCTACATGGAAGCACCTCCAGGTTTTTCAGGGGGTTTTAAAGATGGGGAAGTTTGTCGGTTAAAAAAATCTCTATACGGGCTAAAACAGTCACCTCGGGCCTGGTTTGGAAAGTTCACATTGGCCATGAAAGAAGACGGGTATTACCAAAGTAACGCTGATCATACCCTGTTCCTCAAAAGAAGAAACGGCCTCGTAACTTGCCTGATCATATATGTAGACGACATGATTATCACCGGAAATGATGTAGAAGAGATAGCACGGCTGAAAAAGAATTTGTTTTCAAAGTTTGAAATGAAAGACCTTGGGAATCTCAAGTATTTCCTCGAAATAGAAGTTTTTAGGTCTAAACAGGGGATTTTCATCTGCCAAAAGAAGTATGTCCTTGATCTCCTGGCGGAAACTGGTTTGATTGATTGTAAACCAGCAGATACGCCAATGGTGGTGAACCACAATCTTCATATGGAACTTAATGGCGAGCTTGCAGACAAAGAAAGGTATCAACGGCTCGTGGGCAAGTTAATTTATCTTTCTCACACTCGCCCTGATATAGCTTATGCTGTTGGAGTGGTAAGTCAGTTTATGCACCAACCGCAAGTTGCCCGCATGGAAGCTGCTCAGAGAATTCTAAGGTATCTAAAGGGAACCGCAGGCCATGGAGTGTTATTCAAAGCAAATGGACATTTAAATGTTGAGCTCTACACTGACGCCGACTGGGCAGGAGATAAGGGAAATCGAAGGTCAACATCAGGGTATTTCTCCTTAGTTGGTGGAAACCTTGTCACCTGGAGGAGAAAGAAACAGAAGGTGGTCGCTCTGTCGAGTGCAGAAGCAGAGTTCAGAGGCATAGCTCGAGGGTTAAGCGAAGTTCTTTGGATCAGGAAACTTCTAGAAGACATTGGTTTCTCCCAAAGGGCAGCACCCAGTAAAATTATATACGACAATACAGCTGCAATACAAATCTCAGAAAATCCAGTTCAACATGATCGAACAAAACACGTGGAGGTAGATCGACATTTCATCAAGGAAAAACTGGAGGAAAGGATCATAGAGCTTCCGTATATATCATCAAAAGATCAACTCGCGGATATTCTCACAAAAGCAGTCAACGGAAACGCTTTTAGTAGCTGTTTGAGCAAGTTAAGTATTGGAGATCCCACTACTCAACTTGAGGGAGAGTGTCGGAAAGAAGGAAACAAATAGTATAGGGGCTAGTGTGTAATATGGTGGTCTATATAAACACCATCTTTGTGTAACCCTAATCTTGTACAATACAATTTTTTCAATACAATTCAAACCCAAATCGGAGATTATTCTCTACCAAACAACATATTGTAAATATTTGAAGCGCTTCGAGAACCAAGCATTTAATCATAATGAATGCGAGGAATATATGTGATATTAAAAAGGTTAGGGATGACTTACAAGATCTACTACGCTCAAAGTATTTAATGCTTCAAAGCATCTACCAACTTAAAGCTCGATGACTTACAAGATCACCTATTTGGAAGTATTTCGACTATCTAAGAATGCCTTAAGGCCCAAACACGGCTCGATGCGTTCGTTGCGGTAATTTCTTCGACCTGACTCCTTAACGACTTAAAAAAACATTTCCCCAAGTGTTATCCTTGAGACGAACAATAAACGAAGACGATCAAGTTATTCGAAGCTATCTATGTTAAACATCTTATTACACGGTCTATGTTTATTATTTAGGTGTCATGTAATCTATGTTTTATGAAATAAAAGGTTTTGCATTTTATATTTCTATGTTTTATGTGTTGGTTCAGTTCTGTTTGAATATAATGGAAAACATGAAAACATACCTTTGGTTGCATCAGCACAGGCAAGCAGAGAATCCAGCAATGGAGACGCAGCCATTAAGGTTGACATGATTGTCATCTTGGTCTGGTTCCTCCTTAGGGTGCTGACTGATGATGGTGGCTAAGTAAAACCGAAAAGGGATATCGGCTATAGGAGATGGAGGACGAAATTATGATGTTATGGCTAATGGGGTTTGTCTGATTGTGTAACTGAGTAACCCCTTAACCTCCACTTAATTCTCCTTATATAAGCACCCAGGAGGAAACCCTAATTAGTTAATAAGGGTAATATGGTCCATCAACAATTACCAACTAATTATTTAATAGGATTGTTATATATTTTGATCTATATAATGTAAATGATTATATGGCTACTAGATTAAATATTAATACATAATATATTTAATCTTACATTCTCCCACTTAGCCGAGTAATCATTTACTATGAGTATTAGATAAGCCTGATCAGGAGTTAACACTCATTTTAGCCTTAAACAAGTACTATAGCAGAAAAATACAGCCGTTGAATCATTATGCGACTCAGGACCCCCATTAATCATACTATAGCCTTAATTTAAAACCTAATCGTCATGATCAAAATACGCATAAGCCCTTTGTTTGATTTGTAACTTTATTTGTCTTATATGCCATTATGTCGACTTGACATATTCTTAGAGACGTACAAAATCAAACTGATGAGGAAAATATTAACTAATACTTAGTCATTCATAGTACAATATGCAATTGCGCATGGCCATTAACTAATACCCGTCTATGAGCTCTCTTAATAAGACTTATGGGTAGTGGCCCTTCAGTTATAGGATCCTTAAGCATATCATGAATGATTTCGATACAAAACTTAGTTTCCTCAATTCGTTTATAAACGAATATTAATTGTGTATCGAAACTTAATGCAGCACCTCTTGAACTGTTACTGTTCAAGGAGTCATGGTAGCTGACTTTATCACACTAAGTCTTCAAAACATTAATTATATGGAGTTAATAAACTTATGAGTCCACTGATATATTTCCAACAACATTTAGTGACTATATTATG
This sequence comes from Helianthus tuberosus, assembly GCA_030545235.1. Lineage (NCBI taxonomy): Eukaryota > Viridiplantae > Streptophyta > Magnoliopsida > Asterales > Asteraceae > Helianthus > Helianthus tuberosus. Next base: position 30,091,114 of record CM060372.1, on the reverse strand, counting down.
TCGTTATAACTTAAGTTGTCAATATCAGTGCATTATGACTCCTCCATGAGATATGTTTTGTCTGCTAACATAAGGATATACCCGAAATTACATTTTATCATCTTTGAATATCACAAAGTTATAGTAATAAACCGGTTTTAATTCTCACTTCTTCTTCAAATAATAGCCTCTCGTTTCTTTAAAGATATTGTAATACTCCATTAGATGCTTCACAATAATCTAGACAAATCTAGTATGTTGCAATGTGAGTAATATCTAAACGAGTATAGACCTAAACTTACATAAGGCTTCTAATTTAATGAAGCGTAAATAAATAATCTCACTTATCCTATTATCCTCTAAAGGAGAGCAGTATTGTTTGTTACATACGTAAGGACCCATTTAATGTTAAACTTATGGAACAAAACTAATATCCCATTGGGTCTATCTCAGTATGTTATGATATCAATTACGTAAGAGATATCTCTGAGATTTATTATATCAAAGTTTGTGTTAACAATACTTTGACTTATGTAACACATACTTGTCAAAAGAATGTCATCTATATAGACAAGTTTATCTTAGTTGCTCCCACTCATCTTGAGGTAGGTACATTAATCCACTTAATTCTTGATGAAAATAATTACATTAAGATTTCATCACATTATAATGTTTGCATTAACCCATACATGGATTTTATTGGCTTACAAATAAAGTGTTCTTTAACCTTCAGTTTGAAACTTTAGATTGTTATCTAATGAACATATAAATGTGTCAGCCATTTGTTATGGAAAATTGTTTATAATGTTCATCTAATGTAGCTTTAAACTATTATAAGCTACTAGAACAGTGATGATCCTTAAAGAAATCTTTTGTAAGATAGGTAAGAAAGACTCTTTCATAATTTATCTCTTCCTGAGTATAACCTTTGACAATCAACCATGCTTCTTAGTGTCTTAACGTTTATATTAGGATTTGATTTAGTTATGAACACTCTTAGGTAATTCAATCAAATCTCAAACGTTATACGAACACATAAAATCAGTTTTACTAGAAAACTGTTTTATTCCATTAAGAATATTGATTGACACTAATGGCTTAATTTTAAGAGATAGGATCAGTAAACATTTCCAAAATCCATTTCAACTTCAGTTAGGGAGGTTATGTAATCATCAAAATTATTAGGCTTTTAAACCTAGATGACCTCCTGAGTTGATTATTGGGTTCATTAGAAGTTTCAGTTTTATGGATTAGCTCTTGGTTAGGTTGCTATCATTTTCATTCTAAGTTTGTAAGAGTTGGTGCAGTATGGTGTACAAGAGGTGTAATCGGAGTTAAATTTGGAAGTGAAATTTAATGACATTCTTCCCCCCGCCTCTTGTATTCCTTGCAAATCATAATAAGGACTTTTACTGCTCCCACTGACCTTAGGAATCTTTAGGAACTCAGCATGCTTAGGGTCAAAGCTTAACGACCAATAAATTCTAATAGAGAAACAAGTTAATGACGTTAGTCGTTGTAGTTTCTCTTGTTGAGGATTATGTTAGTTTAGGTAAGAAATCTAAGTGTGCTCACAATTAAGCAACAATGAAACTTTTGTAAGAGTAGCATTAGATTTTAAGGAGACAAGTATTGATAGAACAGTGTCGTGATGGAGCGGTGTCTTGTACAAGAGGTGCAAACTGAAGTAATGTAAAATTTTCACTCCCCATCTCTTGCAACTATTGCAAGTTATTAATAAGACACTTAATGCTCCCACTGATCTTTAATATCTCTAGAATGCTACAAGAGAAGTTTCAATGAGGCACGTGACGTGGGAACTTATCATATATACGTTAGACTTTATTTGATTTCTTTAATGTCCAAATATCATAAGAAACTTTAGGGACATATCTAATAGAAATCTAATTAAGTATATATATGAATAGATTTCTTCTAATACCATGTGCCATATGCGACAAAATTTAGATACAAGTTGATAGTCTTTTAAATGATAAATGAATTATGTCTGAATATTCCATAAGTTCCACGAATGTCAATGAATGACTTATGATGGACCCATACTTATTCCTTAATCCAAGTAATATTTAGGGCTTTAACGTCATGATTTAAAATCACTTAGAATGAGATTAGTTGAATAATCATCCTCATTAAGAAAGTCATGATGTCTCATGAATTTCGGTTATAATGGATGAAATTTATAAGTCTCATTTTCCTTTTGTCAAGTTCTCATTTGCATGATAACAAAAGTTGTGAAAATGTAAGGTATCATCTAGTTTCATTTTAATAATGTTTCAATCCAGATAGTTAGAACAAATAAGATGAGAGTTTAAGATAAGTGTGACTTTATGTTGACTATGCAAACCTCACAACCTTCATGACATAGCCTAAGTAATGATACTGTACTCTGATTAATAATCAGAACATGTAATGTATCGAAAAGCTTTGTTAGAAGACTGCTTATTATGGTTCTTATAGCCTTAACATTTAATTTTGTCACTAACTCTCATATTAGTTATTTGTCGAGTTCTGGTAAGGAAACGTATGGAACTAGAGTCAACTAATCATGTGTTAATTGGAATATTGAAATTACCAGACTTAAATATCATTAATAAGTGACTATCTAATTAATTTACCCAACTGTTCTTTTAGAATAATGGATAGTCTCGTTGCTTATGTCTAGCCTAATGACATAGTTATGCAGTGAGATTTTCCCTTGAAGAACCTTAATGTTGGAATTAGCACTTGTAATTTGTCTATGGACCTTAGAACAATCCTCTTTAAACGTTTTAAGTGGTTGTAAGGTGAATAACAACTTATTTTCCAGCTTTAAACATTTATTTCTTTGTACATATGTTGCTTATCAACACACTCGTTATACTTTGGTATTTCTTGAGTGTTGTAGTTGATTTATAATGCATCAAATTGTACAAGTGAAAATGTTAGTATGTAATGTACTGGAAAAAATGTACTTATTTCCATGCGTAAGCCCTTAACTTTATGGGTCATGGTTTTGTACATTATAATGTATTCACATATACCACTTAACTTTATAGTTTAGAGTTTCAAATTAAGGCATGCATCTTAGGAGTTCTAGTGATTATTCCATAAATAAAGATTAGTCTCAAGAAAGACGTAATCTGGAATAACTTTAGTGATAGCATTTACGTTAGAGAGTTCTTGATTATCATAATAGACATCATATTCGATTTGTCCTATTCATCATGCTCTAACTTTCTTCTTTATAATCTTTATCAGAAGAGAGCAATAGGATTATCGTGTCTTAGGAAATAATCAAGGATTTAATTTAAGAGCTAATTCTAATAGAAACTTTAAATACTTTAAATAAAGCAAACATTTTAGGTTTAAAAATTAGAGTGGATGAGATATTGATATAAAGAAGAAAAAATTATAGTGAGTAACATTATGGGTAATAAGAACAAGGCAGACGAAATGATCATAAAAAACTAATTAAGGATCATTAAGCTAAGGATCATTATGTGAAGAGATTGTGATATGTCTATTACTAACATCAAAATAATAGACTTAGCTAAAAAATTCTACTTAAACGAAGACAAAACAGCTTTGGCCAGAAGTGTAATCATTTAAGCATATGTGCAAAGTGGTTGTAACAAATCAGCTTTGGCCAGAATTGAAACAATCACTTTAGTTATGCACTTGTTGAGTATGCCATCGATGAATGAATTAAATCAGCTTTGGCCAGAAATTAAGACATTCATGCTTATGATGCATACACAACATAGCTTTCGTAATACTTGAATGATAAGTAGATGTATCAAGTCAGCTTTGGCCAGAAATGATATATCAGAAGCTCATTCAAGTTAAGCTATTTTGGTTTTGTAAAACATTATTTGATCCTTATTAATTTAATTAAGTATAAACAACTTAAAAGGTCTTGTGCGATCAGTAATGCATTGTGCGTTTCACGAGTCTTGTGCGATCAGTAATGCACAAAGACTTGTGCGATCGGTAAGGCCCAAAGACTTGTGCGATCCATAAGGCCCAAGTGACTTGTGCGATCCATAAGGCCCAAGTGACTTGTGCGATCCATAAGGCCCAAGTGACTTGTGCGATCCGTTAGGCCCAAGTAACTTGTGTGATCCATAAGGCCTTGTGCGATCCATTATGTCTTGTGCGATTAGATCATCTCTTATGTAATCTGATCTTGTGCGATTATCTTATGCGATCAGATTATCTTTTATGTGATCCAATCTTATGCGATAAGTTGCTGTTTGTTGTGATAATATAACTAAAATTCGAAAATTATGAATTGTTATATAGTTTCCTATTATAACATTGATCTATTTTATCATAAAATTTCGAAATTAATATCTGCTTATCCTTATAACAGATTTCGAAATAAACTTAATAGACAAATTAGATCAAAATTAGGGAAACATTTAACAAATCAAATCATATTCCAAAACTTATAGGAAATTTCGAATTTTAACTAAGAACATTATGAACCCTAAAGACATAAAACATGATTCTGGAACCCGAAACCTGAATTTTTAAGGTTTTCTAAAACAGATTTCGGTCATAAACATAATCCAACTAATTTTAACCCAAACTTCGGTTAAAACATGAAACATATAATTAATCCATATTTCGAAAAACAGTGATTTCGAAACTTTGATTGTTCATAAGATTTTCAAAGAAAAATTCTGTTTTCCAAGTTTCAATCCCAGAATTATGGATACGAAAACAGAACTGACTAATCAACATATGCTCTGATACCACATGTTGGTTCAGTTCTGTTTGAATATAATGGAAAACATGAAAACATACCTTTGGTTGCATCAGCATAGGCAAGCAGAGAATCCAGCAATGGAGACGCAGCCATTAAGGTTGACATGATTGTCATCTTGGTCTGGTTCCTCCTTAGGGTGCTGACTGATGATGGTGGCTAAGTAAAACCGAAAAGGGATATCGGCTATAGGAGATGGAGGACGAAATTATGATGTTATGGCTAATGGGGTTTGTCTGATTGTGTAACTGAGTAACCCCTTAACCTCCACTTAATTCTCCTTATATAAGCACCCAGGAGGAAACCCTAATTAGTTAATAAGGGTAATATGGTCCATCAACAATTACCAACTAATTATTTAATAGGATTGTTATATATTTTGATCTATATAATGTAAATGATTATATGGCTACTAGATTAAATATTAATACATAATATATTTAATCTTACATTATGCAAAAAAATGAATATAAAAAACCCGATCAATACCCAAGGCATACCCGAATCCTACCCGAACCTGAAAATAAGGTATTATAATACTCGGGTATTAGAAAACCTGACCCGGACCCTACCTGAACTCGGGTATATAGGGTATACATTTTCTGTATAAAACCCGAACCTGACCCGGGTATTGTCAATACCCGAATTTAAAGAACCCGGTTGTACCCGAATCCGGTTTCATACCCAAAACCGGGTATGCAAAAAAAAACCCGAATTGTGCACCACTACCTATATGCACTGGAGATATAATTCTAAAGCCTTTGTTGATTTATATGTGTCGAGCCCAAACCAGTTAGGCCATGCCTAGTTAAGGACTACCTTTACACTTACATAGGTGTTCTATAGTTATACTTTATTGTGTTTTGATCGAATTCTCATAAATAGGGTTTGCGATTCATTCTAAATCGACTTGTAACATGATAGTATGAAACTTTAAAGCATAAACTATTTTTTTTGTTCATAAACTATTATTAGTGATGTGAAAATAAAATATGTTTACTTTTCATTATCTTTTGACATTAATAGGAAACAAAAAAATAATAAATACAACATTCTCGAAGAGAAAACTAATATAATATTGACTGATCAAACTATTACATCAAGTCTTTTATAGGATATATCTAAATTTGTCCAATCCAGCCAAATTTTAGAAAAAATGAAATAGATTGTCAAATCAAAGATCCACACGTCTTTATGATGAAAGGTAGATAAGTTTAAAACTTCTAGAATTGAGAAAAAAAAACGATGACTTTGTAAACTGAGGCTCCATATGATGAAATGCATGTGGTTTGCCACATGATCAGACCCTTGCGTTCAATGTTTATGAATCTCATAACTTCGAATGCAACGCAAGACACAAGTTATACCCTTGGTGTCGTATCCCGCAGGTGTTCGCATTCTCTAAACTGGATATTGTCAATATGCATCTTCATGTAGGCGATTCAGAGGTTAAAAAACAAGTCATCCAGTGGCGGAACTAGCCCTTAAAATCAGGGGTATCCCGATTTTTTTACCATATAATCGGTAAAACCAAAGCTAACTTCACTACCAGATAAACCAAATGACAAGAACTATGTGTTTCGGTTTCCACCATAAGACGAGCAAGATCACTTATTCCATTCAAGTTAGCAAATCTATCATCATCACTTATAGTGTAACGAAATGACTCAATATCACCCAAAAGATTCTCTAATTCTTGTGTAGTAAAATCATCCGGATACATCTCAGCAAATGCCAATGTCTTCGATGGGTCAAACTTAGAAAACTCGTTACAAGGATTTAAACCTGGCATAATTTTTTATCAACGTTTTAATTTTTATCCGTATAACAATGTTTTCACGATTGCATGTTGAACAAGTCTTCTTACCCGTCCACTGGTCCGATTGGATTCATAAGCGAATGTCGGTTTCTTTTTTCTACAGTCAGTATATTACAAACGCATGAATGATTGCAGACTTCTTTCAAAACATATTTTTACAAAAAGATATTTTATGTGATAAAAATGGTATAAACTAAGTACTAAAAGTTAAATAACAAAACAGATGTTAACAAGGCTTTATATCAATATTAATATTAATATATTAAGTTAAATGAATAAATAATGAAAAATTAATTAAATAGAGAAAAATGTTTGAAGTTTGACTTAATTGTATTTGTACTTGTCGAGTTGTATTGTGGTTGTGGCTTGTGGGTTAAAAATCTGAAACTATATTGGGTTGGGTTTTATAAAAAGTGGCCCACTTCACTAGTTAGGTTTATCACTTTAAGTCATCTTCTTTATTGTAACACAGCAGCCACCACTCCACAAAATATTCTCCACTGTCGGCCGGACATCTTTCCGATCATCCCATATTTAACAATAACTTTGGTCGGCCATGTACGGTGGGCAAGCGCTCACCCTCAGTTGTACATGAATCCGCCACTGATTCTAACGTACAAAACCGAAAAAAAAAATACACTACGATTACGGGGTTGAGCCGTAGCCCGTGCTACAGCTGGTTCTTCACTAGTTCCGCCCCTGAAGTCATCCACGCTCTCTTCATGTTGGCATGCTGGCTTATTTGGAAATCAAGGAACGAGGTGATCTTCAGATCCAAAAGGGTGGTTATAGAGCATATTTTAGACGAGCTGCGTTCGGTTGGATTTCTATGGATCAAAAATCGATCAAATGTCGTTAATCTAGAATGGGATAAATGGTTAGATTTTAGTTTCTGTGTATAGTTGTTGATGTAATTGGTTGTAGGCCTTTGGCTGTTTTTTTTAGGTGTTTATAAATGGTTGCCTTTAAAAAAATGAGCTTTTTTATCTTATTTGTGTTCCTTCAATTAGTCCATATTTTATAATATTTAACATGGTCATTTGTAGGGCTGTAAACGAACCGAACGTTCAGCGAACAGTTCGTGAACCGTTCGGCGGGAAGTTCGTTTATGTTCGTTCATTTAGTAAACGAACGAACATGAACAAGAAATTTCGTTCGATTAGTTAGATGAACGAACATGAACAGAGGTCTCGTTCGTTCAGTTGTGTTCGTGAACGTTCGGTAAGGTGTTCATGAATATTTGTTCATTGCATTCGTTTATGTTTGTTTGTTTGTTTGTGTTTTAATTAAAGATTTTTGTACTTTCATATATTTTATCTAACAATTAAACTAGGATGCCTTATTTCCACCTTGTTTATGCACAATTCACATTTCTTTACTTATTATTTACATCAACGAATATGATCAACCTATGTTTCACAATTAGGGCTTCAAGTTCCAGTGCTACTTTCTAGGCCATCCACCTTTAGCTTTCGTCGCGTTCGCCAAATGACTCATTTGATATTTATTTGCATCAATAGATTGAAATAATCACTTTTTTATAGTTTGCTTGAGTATCGAATTACTATGGCCACATTTTTTTTTAAATGATATATTTTCATGAGTTTGATTGGTGCATGGAAGTTTTGGGTTATTCAAGTTGGCCACAAAAGTTAGTTGTCTTTGAAAATTGACACAAGAAAGTTTATAAATTTTTTATGTTGGTCACTTAAGTTTGTGTTTTGAACACCTTAGTTACAATACTTAGTAAAGTTTTGATTTTGGCCACCTAAGTTTTATGATTGTAAAGTTTTTCAAGTTTTGATTTCGCCACATAAGGTTTTAACTTTGTGTTTTGAACACCTTAGTTACAATAGTTTGTAATGTTTTGATTTTGACCACTTAAGTTTTTTAAGTTTGTGTTTTGAACACCTTAGCACGGGGAAAAACGATCAAACTCTCACGGCATTGCACGGGTGAATAGCTCTTGTTCATTCACTTTTTATAAAGTGAAATACGCGTCCGAATTTAGGTTTTTTGTCGACCTTCCACAATAATTATATTTTTAAAAACATAGTTATATTCAAACATGAGTATTTCTCTGGTATCATAGGCTATATCGAGTGTGGTTATTGTTGCGGTGCCATGACGAACCAAACTGATTATGAGCGAACATCTTCGTTGCTGGTATTGTTATTATCGAAACCAGCATGTGTATTCACTTTTATGTTTGAGACGAGCTAAACCGCCAATGATCAAAGTCACGCCGCGTAGTGTGAGTAAAACGATTAGAGTCTCGCCGTGAAGCGTGACAAGAAAAATTCTAGTTACTTTTTTATAGTTTGCTTGAGTGGTTGAGTAACGAATTACGAATAATAGTGTGATCAAGGTTGGAGAACTCGTTGGTCGGTAGTCGGCCGGTGAGGTGGGGACTAGCGACTACTCGGGATTACTCGAGATTAGTCGGGATTAATCGGATCGGGCTTTTTATATGTAATTTTCAGTTTTATGTATACATATACACATTTTTATAGGTATATATTTTAAATAGCTAGGTTTTAACTCTTACTCAACTCATTTTTTTAAGTATACAAGATTAATTGTTGGAATTCATATGGTTTGGTTGGAAACTGGCCGAAATTTAGAGGTTTTGGCCGAAATATACAGGTTTTTTGCCGGAATCTGGTCGGAATCGCCGATTTTTTGCTGGCCGAATAGGTCCGACTAGGCCCGACTAGGCCCGACTAGGACCGACTAGGACCAACTAGGCCCGACTAGTGATTAATGGACTGATTAACGAAAAATTACTCAGTCACTGGCCGACTAGCGATTAATCGGCGACAAATCGCCGCCTAGTCGCGATTTTTACAACATTGAGTGTGATACGGGTTAAAAAAGCTGAAAAGGATACAAAATGGGTTGTGAGCCCACTTTCAAATACAATATGCTTTGGGTTACGCAGCCCATGTAGAAGAATGTTAAGTTTTTGTTTTTTTTGGTTGCAAAAAATAATAATAATAATAATAATAATAATAATAATAATAATAATAATAATAATAATAATAATAAAATAACCGTCACGTTTCCATAAAATGCTTATCTGTCCATATAATTCACTTTTTTCCTCTCTCATACTATGCTACTATGCTCACAACAATAGAGGATGCTAGACGACTTCTGAATGGGGGTAAGTGTTAAACTAGTAAGAGATCCGAACTATTAAAAGCTAGTATAATGGTTAACCATGCATAGGCAAATGTCTGACCAATTATGATAAGAGATCTTAACCATTTAGACTCAGTATACTGCTTAACCATTCAGATGAAAACATCTGAACCATTCAAAAATCTGCTTGCAAAACAATCAGTCTGAATCATTAATTGTTTCACCAATAAAAATTCTAAACCATTAAAAGTCCACTAAGAGCTGAAACAAATAATTCCTAACAAAAATTGGTTGTGCAACTCTTAGGCTGGAGTGTGTGGGGGCGCCACCCAACCCAGCTGGCACTCTATAGCGCCCCACCCCCGCCATCGTCCACACCCCCGGCGCTATGCCGGGGCGCCATTGAACGTCCGCCACCGTGGTAACGAGCTCGAAGGGCTTCATCAGGTGGGGCCCACAACTTGTAAACCAATCAAATTTTTTTTTTATAATTTTGTTTAATATGGGGTTCCATCCACACCCTACAAATTAAAGGAGGGCTCCATGGCTGACATGGATCTACGTGGATCATACGTGGACTTGATAAAGTCCCATGGGGCTCCAACCACACCCTATAGCCTTATGTTTATTTACATGAAATTGATTTCGTATTGAACGCGTCTTCCAGTAAAATTTCTCTTTTTTGTTCGAATTACAGTCCAGCCTTCAAAATTTAATCCGCTATTTTCACATTAATTTAAGTGGCCAATAAATGTATTTAACTTAATGTTTTTAAAAATATATAAAAAAGCAAATATGTATTGTTTTGCCTAAATTTACCAAAAAAAGAGTAAAAATAACTCCCAATGTTTGATCTCATGCATGCATACACATGGTTTTTCATAATTCCATGAAGTAAGGAAGAAACTACCAAATTTTGGTGTCGGCTACGTTACAGAAGACATGTGTTTTTAGAGACAACATACAGTGAACCAAACACTTGTTTGCGGTAACCCAAATATCACAATCTAAGAAACCAATTAAACCAATATAATCTAGATATTTCAAATAAAATATAAGTAAATTATTTAATACATAATTATATATATTTTAATATTATTATAACAGTCTACTTAGCAGTTAACAGTTAGCACATAGTTTAAGCAAACAAGATTGATATTTTAAAGGAATATCGGATTTTAATAATTCTGACTATTCGTCGTTGGCCACCAAGAGTCCTATCTTCAAAAATAACTACTGGCAGTCCCAACTATTAACATATTTGCCTACAATGGACCCTGACTAACAGAACCCTAACGCCATTAGTCTCCGGTCGCCGAAAAAACGTTTTTGGCTGGAAAACTCAACATTTTCGTCCTAAACATCTTTGTAACCTTATTACGGACCTTTAGGAATCTTATTCTAGTAAAAGCCCAATTATTAAGGTCACCGGAAAACTTCGTTTTGGCCGGAAAAATCAACTTTTTCGTCCCAGCCCTCTTTGTAACCTTAGATCGAACCTTTAGGAACATTTTTCTAGTCAAAAACATTTTAACGGCAACCAAAGACTAACGGTGTTAGGGTTTTGTTAGTCATGGTCCATTGGCGGCCAATATGTTAATAGCCCGCCCATAGGCACAACGTAAAACCCGTTTGACTCAAGGATCCAACCCAGGTTTCCCTGGGTCTCCTATCATTGCCCACCAGTGCCTCACTCTGCACCAAGTGAGAGTCGAACCTGCATCTCTCAAGAGAAATGCAAGTCTTCCACCACTTGATCTAGAGATCATTGGCACCTAATCAACTTGTACTTGTAAATATTTAAACTCACAAGTGTGAGAGACAATCACCAATACTATTAGACCACAAAACAAAAAGATCAAACACTAGATATCCTTAAAAAGTATCCTATAAAAAGCTGTTGAAAGTTACTTGATCATGTGTATCCTAAAACTTGGGTACAGTCTGGTACATTTAACTCCTAATTAGCATATTTAATATGGTTTTATGTTATCAGTGAATTAGTTATTTATCACTGTTAAAATCTTGGCACGAGAATAATATCTTTCGGATCTGTAAATATATTATTATATTCTTTTTTATTTATACCCTTTTTGCATTAAATGTACATTGAACATTGCATGTTTAATTAGTTTGATTAATCCTAATTACCAATTTAGCTATATTGCATTTGACATGTTACATGGAAAAGATTAAATTTATATTATTCAAGCATATGAGTTTTACAAGTTCTTTTAAAGTTGTATCTTCCACTATTGGATATGCAAATTTGAGAGACATTATTAATTTTCTTTTCGGCGTTACATAATCATTTGTATATAGACAAATTTTATGTTAAATGTTTGGTTACTAACTTTAATGGTTGCTGAATGGAGTAAGTTATATAAACATAATATCTTATTGTGTTATGATATTGATTGATAGATGCATAGATTAAGAAACTTAAATACTCATGAGTTTAAAAAAACATTTTTGACGTTTGAAACATATTTTAGTTGATAAATAACATCTAAAGCATATAGAGAGAGACGGGGTTGGGTTCGGTAAAAAGTGTATTGTGTGTAAAAAGTGTAATAAGATTTATAGACTATTTAGAGGATTCGTTGGCAGTTAAAAAAAAATTATAGACTATTAATCAAAGAATAATGGTCAAGATGAACGGAGTACCACATAAACATCAATGTGTTATCTCTGACAAACAAGTTAAAAGGGTAACAGTTTGTTTGGGTTCCACAGTATCTTTAAATGCAAATAACTTTTTATACCATATTATTATTTTAAAAAATATCATAAAATCAAACATTTTATATAACAATAAGACGTTTTAGTTATTTCATCATGGCGTTTTAATTTTCAACATGGTGTCTGCCTTATTTCAAATGACGTTTTATTTTCGTTTGACACATTTACGCTTACCTCTTAGGATACGTGACACTTCATGTGCGTGTTGAATGCGGTTACACAATCGCCTACCTCACTTTCCTATTAAATTATCAATACACTATGTATGTGATTTGTATGTTTCTCGAAGTTCTCAACATAAAACTCAATTATGAAAAGAACTCTCCCATGTACGCCCACACCAAGGCCGGCTATTGGGCCGACCAAGTCGGGCGACGATCCGAGGCCCAAAATTCCAAGGGGCCCGACGAGTTTTTAAAAACTATTATATATTATTTATAATAAAAAAAAAAACTTTATTTACCTTCATGATAACTTGCCAAATCTGTAAAAGGCTCAATTCTTCGTTTAAGCCCAAATTTCAAACCCAATTAAAAAAATAATAAGGATGAGGCGCTAAAACTTATACATCGATTGGGGTTTCCCACTCCTCGCGACATCAACGACATCGCAGAACAAGGCAACAACAATTGGGGGTTTCGACCATCATAAGCAATTGGGTTGCCATTTCGTGTTCAGAACCAGAAGCCAGAAGCCATACGGAATCCAACACAAAATCGCCGTATTGTGGTTTTTTAAGTATGATTGATGAGATTATGTTATAAGGAGAGGGCATATCTCACACAAGGCCCAAATTTTTTTTATTATTCTTGCGGAGGACCTTGACGTGCACACACATTGAGAATTTGCAAGAACAACATATATCATTTTTTTTTTTAAGTTTTAGACAAAGCTTTATTTAAAAAATAACCCATTTCTCTAAAAAATAACTTATTTCTTCTAAAATTGCTAGAACATAAAACCGTGAAAACTAATCAGTTTGTCTTATCTTTTTTCTAACCATAGTTAATGGTGAGATCTAATTTTTTTAGAGTATTGGATTTAAATAATCTCAACTATCAGCAATTGACTGCTATCAATCCAAACTAATAAAATATATGTTGACACTTTTAACTTTTAACATATTGGCCACCAACGGATTATGACTAAAAATAATTTGTTCCATTAATATAATTAGTTAATTTATTTTTAGTCATAGTCCCGTTGATGGCCAATATGTTAAAAGTTGAGACCGCTAGCATATATTTCGTTAGTTGGAACTGATGACGACCAATGACTGATACATGAAATTATTTAAATCCAATCCTTCATTTTTTTTCGAAAACTAGTTGAACAAAACTCTAAAACATCTCTTGCTAGTTTAATATTATAGATACATATACACGTATTATATATGCATGTATGGTCTATTTGTGGTCTCCACTCGTCACTTAGTTTGTGTTGGGATTGAACCCTTCTAAAGGAACAGATAATTAAAGCCAAAACTGGATCAAAGCAGTGGATCCAGAATAAGCAGATGTTATGTATACAAGTCTCTCCCCTTGAAAGTGGTTTCAACATCTGTTGACCTCCTATCTACTGATCGTACAAACTGCTGACCTACAAACTGCTGATCAAGTAAAAGACTGATGGAAGATTAAAGCTCTGTTGTTCAATCTACTGCCTTGAGTCAAGCTCTGTTGATCATGACAAGTACTGCTGGGTTCACATCAGTGGAAGGATGCAGCAGTAGTTTAGCTATCTTTATGTAATAAAATGTAATAGCAGTAATTAGCATAGCAGAGGTTGTATAGATCAGAGGTTAGAGTTTGTTAGGAGGTTAGATGTCACTTTCATTGTGACGTCAGCTTAGATGCTTCAGTGGTTTGCTCGTGCCTATAAATAGAACAGTACCATGCAATGTTCTATTTAGCTCTTTCACTATCTTCTTCCTGCACGAACAAATACTGTGAGCTCAGGCTGAGGGGGAGTTTGTTGCATACTTGCAAATTGTAATCGTTGTTGAAATTAAATTCAATCATTCGGTTCAATGTTAAACTTATATGTTAAAAGCAATTCTCTCGTTTGATTGTGAAAAGTTTGTTTCCATTATAATTCCGCTGCACAGCTCGTTCATCTTCATCTTAATTCAAACGTAAAACACAATCAAAACCAAACTCAGATCCTAACAATTGGTATCAGAGCTTGGACAGTCAAATTTGATTTAACAATCATTTTGACATAAATAGTTCAGCTCATAATCGTTGATACTGGTAGTTTGTTCGTTTTGTTGAAAAACAGAGTAAGGTTTAATCACCATCAAAGTTGATTAATCAGTACCTGTAAAACAACCAGGATGACGTCACAATCACAAGATGATAAGAATAACATTGGCTCTCTTTTCAAACCACCTATGCTTAAACGTAATGAATACAACATCTGGGAGAGAAGGATGGGTCACATCCTTGCTCAACAGAACACTGGATGTTGGAGGTCTGTTGTTTTTGGTCCCCATGTTCCTATGGTGCCAAGTGCTGAGGATGCAAAGAAGTTCGTACCTAAACCATCTGAAAACTATACTGAAACTGATTTTCAAAAGTTCAAACTCGATGCCAAAGCATTTAGCATCATAACATCCGCATTACCCAATGAGATCTGTGCTGGACTGTTACATTGTAACAGTGCCAAAGAGCTATGGGATGCACTGAAGTAACAGTTTGGGGGAACAGAAGAAGTCATTGAAAACAATAGGGAAATTCTGAATCAGCAGTATGAAACATTTTGTCACATCAAGGGTGAATCATTGACTCAGCAGTTTGAACGATTCAGTTGTCTCATTAGTGAACTAAGGCTTGTTAAAGTAACATTTCCAAATTCAACTCAAAATAGCAGGTTCCTTAGATCACTACCAGAAAAATGGGATACCATTGCATTTGTTACTAGAAACTCTGCTGAGTTCAAAGATCTGACCCTGACCCAACTTCATGGTAGATTCCTGAGCTATGAAAGGGAGTTAAACCAGAAAAAGAAGTTGCAAGAGTCTGGCAAAGTTGCTGATGATTATTCATTTGGCAGCACAGCTCTTCTTGGTCAGGAAGAATCTGGTAGCAGTAGTAAGGATCAGGGTTATGATCACTTTATTGATATAACTGCTAGTGGAAATTTCAATAACCCTGATTCTCACTCTGCAAATTATGCTTTTACTGCAAATTGTGAAAACCAGATATCAGATAACTTGTGTTTTGAACTCAATGATTTGCAACACTTTGATCCCACTGACTTAGAAGAGATGGACATTTTGCATCAATTGGCTTTGCTTAGTGTAAGAACAAGCAAATTCTACAAAAGAACAGGGAGAAAATTCCCAGGGTTACATGGGAATTTAAAAGTGGGGTTGGATAAGTCAAAAATTAAGTGCTATAAGTGCAATAGGCTAGGTCATTTTGCTAGGGAATGCAGGAGTCAAACCACTGGTCCCATAATCACTCATCCTAGCTCAAACCCTAGACCACAACATCAAAGCACTGTGCACTATACCCAATATACCCTTGCTGCCCATGTTAACACTGCTCACTATGCTGCAACCCATGTGCCCGTGCATTATGTTCAAACCACTGTTCCACAAATTCAGTATGTTCAAACCCATGTCCCTCAGGCACAAGTGCAACCTGTTGCACCTCAACCAGCTGCTCCAACAGTAACACAACCAGATCAGCAAAGGTTTTTCACTCAAGGCTTTGTTGACTGGAGCAGTATGCCTGATGAGCTTAGTGATGAAAATTTTGCACTCAATGCTTTTAATGATCATACTAATGATGAATTTTGTTTGATGGCATTAGAGTCTATACCAGAAGGGGTAGAAACTGAAGGTGAACAGCTAAGTAGTGAAACAGTGGATGAAGTGACTGAAGCAGTGGTTACTGCAGCTGCTGGTGAACTACTGCTGGGAGAAAATTCAGAAACCCTGATTGAACCACTGTCTGACCCCTGGTCCGAAGAAGACAAAGAAGAAAAGGAAGAGAAGAAAACAGGTGAGAAAGAAGATAGAGCTGATGGAGAAGGTGATTATAAATGTGATTGTGCCATGATGGCTGCTGCTAAGGTAACACCTCAAGTTCTTGAAAAAACTGTGTTCTGATCAATGCATTATTGCATTTGCTAACATCAAAGAGGTAAATGAAAACCTTAGGGATAAAGTCTTATCTGATGAAGTCAAATTTGAAAAGTCATTAAAAGAACTTAGAAACAAATTGGCTGAAAAAGATAAAGAAATCAGCAGTCTCAAAGAAGAACAAAGCATTACCAAAACCCAACTCCAAACCATGATAGAAAAATATCATGTTTGCAAAAAGGAGTTGGAGTCCACCCAAGTCACATGTGAGAAATGGGTGGAATCATGCAAAGGAGATCCACTGCTCCAGCTGGTGCAGCCATCTTAAACTTTTTGAAACCTCTGCTTCAGGATAGTCAGGCTTTTGTGGAGCATTAGGATCTGTCTTTCTCAATTTCTCCAAACTTTTGTAAGTAGCCCTGACTTTATCTTCTTTCCATCTCAGCACTTGATTTAAAGACCCATAATCAGCAGTAGCTAATTCCTCTTTCATTCTCCTCAGCTCTACCTTTTTATCAGGTACATTCTTTTTGAATTTTGCCCAATCTGGAGGAGTATGTTTCACTTTATTCTTGATCATGTCTTGAATCCTGGCTGTTTTACTTTCCAGCTCAGGAATGGTCCAGTCTTTATACATGTGTATTTATCCTTTGTATTTCTTGTGGGCCATGATGTTTTCAACATAATCTTTTCTCAGGGATTCATCTGCCTTTTCTGATACTTGCTGGCACACATTCTTTGCAAATTGTTCCAAATATCTGACTTGTGTGAGCAAGTATTGATAGTTCTGCTGAATTTCTCTATCAGATTTCCCTTGTGAATTTATTTTTGAGATATCCTTTGCTTGTTTAGCTTTGACTTTCAGATATTCTTCAATATTATTTGGCCTTGGATATCCTTCAACAGATGGCAAACTCCTTTTAGCAGGAACATCCTCATAGTAGAAAGATTTTATTTCTTCTCTGACTGCTATGAGTTCAAGAGGAAATTGAACACCTGCAGGAGCTAATGGTTTTTGAATTTGAGCTGATGAGAGAGGAACAGGCTTTGGTATTGAAACAAGTGATAGAGATTTTGAAGATGTTGGTGGTGGTGATGGAGAATCATCATCAGGAATGAAAATCCTTCTCCTTTTTATTATAGGAGAGGCTGATGATGCTTTGGGTGGATCAGTGGTGGTGTTTTGGATGGCAGTGGTTTGTGATTGACTAACAGTTGTTGAAACAACTGGTGTTTCAACCACTGTTGTCATTACAACAGATGTTGTAACATCTGATGTCTTCTGCTTTTTGGCAGGAGGAGATGGTGGTGAGGTTGTTTTTGGTGGTGATGGTGGTGGTGGTAAGGCAGTGGTTGTGGTGTGTGTTGAAGTGGTGTGTGTTGAAGTGATGGCAGATGTTGAAACAACTGAAGTACCAGCAGATGTTGATACAGC
This sequence comes from Helianthus tuberosus, assembly GCA_030545235.1. NCBI lineage: Eukaryota > Viridiplantae > Streptophyta > Magnoliopsida > Asterales > Asteraceae > Helianthus > Helianthus tuberosus. Next base: position 30,073,137 of record CM060372.1, on the reverse strand, counting down.
AGGAGTTACAACAACTGTTTGGGTGGAGGTTTGATGTTGGGGGCTTTTGGACGGTGGTTTTGGAGTATGCTTTGTGAGTCTGGATGGTATGGATTTGGGTTCCCTCACTTTTCTAGTGGGATTTCTTTTTGGCACAGGATTTTTAACATCCTTTGGCCCAGAACAACCCTGCGCATTCAGCTCCATGTAAGCTCTTTTCTCCTCATTCCATCTTGACATATCCTTTGCCTCTCTGTCCCTTTTTACACTTGCTATAGCTTCATCAAGTGCATTTTGGGTAACATCAACCTTTTTGCTACCATCTGGCAAGGGAATCTTTCTAGTCATGGCATCCTTTTCATGTTCAATGTAAAGACCATCATCTATTCCCTTCTTCTTCCACTCCTGAATTTTCTCCCCCTTTTTGGCATTATCTGGGGGTAATTAATCAATAAAGAGAACAGTTGGAGAAGCAGTGCCAGTGGTTTTCAATATGTGGGCCTTGATAGCCTTGATGTCTGCTTGTGTGTTCTTGAACCTAGACTCCATTGTGTTTCTCAGCTCTTGTACATGTATTGCATGTTGCTGATCAGCCATTTGTTTTTGTTGTTGGAGAAAAGGTTGAAATAGATTCCATAGCTCATTTGCAGCAGTTGCTTGAGGTGGAACAACAGTGGATTGCACCTTTTGTACTTTCAACAACTGATGCAGCATTTCTTTAATTTCTGCAACAGAGGTATCCAGTTTTTTAACTCGTTCCGTCAATTCCAGGTACTTTAAACCATCACCCAATTTAATGGGATCATCTGATTTCCCACTAGCAGTGGTTTTATCAGTGGTTGAGGTAGGGAGTGTACTCCAAACATTAACCACTGATGCCCCTTTTTCTTGGTACTGGGGTCTTCTTCCTTCAACACTTGACAGCCTTTTGATTATACCAGAGGGTAAAATAAACTCACTGGTGGATATCAGAGGTGCTATGGAAGGAATTGCCTCCAAGGAAGTCTTATTAATGTAACCACTGTCCAAATGTAAACCAGTGGGTTCAACATTTGTAGTGGCTGCTTCACTTAGACTACCACCAAGAGTTACTTGTAACTCAAGGGGTGTAACCTCCTCAGGTCTTGTTGGTGGGTTAGCTATGATTGATACATCAGACCCAGTCATTTGTTGAAGTATATTCTCATTGATAGGTGATTGAGAAGGACTGGTTTGTGCCTGGTTCAGATCAATAGCATCCAACAATAATTTAGTTAGTGGGGGAATTGTGGATGTGAGGTTAGGTGTAGAAAGAGAATTTGCCCCAGGCATTGGGCTGTGGATGATGGAAGCAAGTGATTCCAGAGCATCATATAGTGGAGTCCCTATGTGTACAACCTGTTCTTTTTTAGAAGAAATAGGAGGAGTTTCGGTTATGGGTTGAGATATTTGTACCAACTGCTGTGAGGAAGTAGCAGCAGTGGTTTCTTGTGACTTTTGTGTTGTCACTGGCAGTTACTCTGGTATCTCATCCTCCAGAGTTGCCTTTTTGATAGGTTTGGGGGTTTTTGAGTTTTCTTTTTGTGTGGCTTTTTGGTGATTATAGGTGTGGGTTTCAAAGCAGTTGTTTTGCTACTTTGATCACCTTGAGCAGTGGGCTCAGCAGCAGATACCTGAGGAGCAGTGGTAGCTGCTAAAATCTGCTCAGGCACCTCTGCTTGTGTTTTGCAAGGTGTTGACATTCTTGTAAAAGTTTCAGCAGTTAAGCTGTTTATTTGAAAAGATTCACCTTGTTTTATTGCCGCATCATCATTCTTACCAAGTTTCTTTTCAAAATAGTAACTTAAAAATCTTGGAAAAAGTAAGAATGGCTTTTTATCAACATTTTTAACCAGATCATTAAAGATTTCCTGGGAGTAATTGAAATCTTCATCTTGAAGTATAGCATATCCCAGATTTTGAATCTTTAATGGTATTTCATTAAAAGAGGTGGTTTTGTTTAAAACACACATAAGCAGAGTATGAAACAAAAATCTTGTTGCAGGTGGAAAATAACCTTTTTGTAAGGTATCCCTTTTTATTTGCTCTGCATAACCCCTTCCAAGGAAATCAGTTTTTAACTCATTTTTAGGAAAAGAAATTTTACCTTGCTGATCATTGAGTTCAAAGACTTCCGAGATGGATTGTGGGGTAATTTTGACAGCTTTACCCTTTAGAGAAGAATTAATGGCTATAACAGTATCACCTTGTTTGTCAAGGGTTACATTTTTCCAGAACTCTCTTTGGGTCGCCAAGTAAATTGGTGCATCTGCTATTAACAAAGTTTTATACTTTGATGCAGACATGATATCAATGATGGAGTCGAAGGTGTCAGTGGAGCCGGGTTTTGTGAGAAGACCCAGAAGGTTTGAGAAGGTTTGTATGGAATTTCGATGGATGTAGCCTTTTGAGAGGCCTCTTGTGAAGATGATTTGGAAATGGGTTTTGCAGATGACTTCGATTTTGTCATTTTGGAGATGATGATCGAAGAAAGTTGTGAAGAAATTTGTGAGAATAGGATGAAAACTGCTTTGAGAAAGGAATTTTTAAGAATTCAATTCGACAGTAAAACCCTGTTTGGGGTTTTGAAAGGGGTTTTATGGAGAAAAAGTGAATGCTGACGTGGCAGCGGTTACAAAAGGTCTGACCGCTATGTAATGTCCACGTGCCAACCCCTGATGAAATGAAGGACAGTACTTTTATGAAAACTACTGATGAAAGGCAGTGGTTACAACGGTAACAAATGGAAGCAATGGGTGATTTTCACTATCAGTAGATAGCACATCAGTGGATAAAACACTAATTTTGAGCATCAGTGCTTATCAGGAAAATGAGAGAACAGGGGTTGACTTTCAGCAGTGGACAGACTTTGAAGTAAAGCAGACTTTTGAACAATCAGTGGTTATGGCAGACTTTTAAGGATTTTAATGAAAACTTCATTTTCAGCTATTTTTAAGGATGGATTTTTTATTTTCTGAAAACATTTTAATGCTTTTATTCATAGAAAAACAAGATTTTGCTTGTTATTCCATGTTTAGCACGCCAATTCTAGAGACCAAGCTTTCAAAAGTGGATGTATCTAATGCTTTTGTGAGCACATCTGCCAGCTGGTCTTTAGCTGGAACATGATGCAGAGAAATCAAACCTTTTTCATAGCAATCCCTCACAAAGTGATGTCTGATGTCGATGTGTTGGGTGGTTGAGTGGGAAACTGGATTTTTTATGATATTTTCTGCTGTCTGGCTATCCAACATGAGTGGTGTCTTTAAGGCAGTGATACCAAAATCCAATAACTGATTTTGAAGCCACAGGAGTTGGGCTGTACAGCTTGCAGCAACAATGTATTCAGCTTCAGTAGTGGATATTGAAACAGCTGCTTGCTTTTTGCTTTCCCATGAAACTAAGCAATCACCTAGAAACTGGCACCCTCCTGATGTGGACTTCCTTGTGGTGTTACATCCAACAAAGTCACTGTCTGAAAATCCTGAAAGCTTAATATTCCCATTAGCTGGATACCAGATACTAAGTGTGGGAGCACTTTTTATGTATCTGAATATCCTTTTTACAGCAATAAGGTTGGATTTTCTAGGGGCTGATTGACTCCTTGCACAGACACATGTTGCAAACATGATGTCTGGTCTAGATGCAGTTAGGTACAAAAGAGATCCAATCATGCTTCTATATAGAGTTTGGTCAATCAGCTCATCCTTTTCATCAGACATGACTAGCTTATTTGTTGCCATGGGTGTGCTGCATGGTTTACAATCATTCATATCAAATTTGTTTAAAAGTTCTTTAGCATATTTACTTTGATGAAAGAAAGTTCCATTTTGCATTTGCTGAACTTGGAGACCAAGAAAGCATTGCAGCTCACCCATTGCACTCATTTCAAACTCAGCTGTCATGAGTTCCCTAAACTCTTCACACATTTTATTACATGTGCTTCCAAAAATAATGTCATCCACATAAATTTGGACAATCATTAAATCCTTTCCTCTCCATTTTAGAAACAATGTTTTATCAATGGTACCTCTTTTGAAACCATTTGAGAGTAGAAAAGTGGAAAGAGTTTCATACCAGGCCCTAGGTGCTTGTTTCAGGCCATACAAAGCTTTGTTTAGCTTGTAGACATGATCTGGATAAAATGGATCCTGAAAACCCGGAGGTTGACAGACATACATCTCTTCTTGAATTGTACCATAGAGGAAAGCACTTTTGATATCCATTTGAAACACCTTCATGTTGTGGTTGACAGCAAAGGCCAGGAACAGTCTTATAGCTTCCAATGTTGCTACAGGTGTAAAAGTTTCATCATAATCAATCCCCTCTTCATGTCTGTAACCTTGAACCACAAGCCTGGTTTTATTCTTGACAACAATGCCCCTTTCATCAGTTTTGTTTTTTAAGACCCGCTTTGTGCCGATGGGACTTACTTCTTTTTTCAGTGGTACAAGCTCCCATACTTGTTGTCTTTTAAACTGTTGGAGCTCTTCTTGCATGGCTTCTACCCAGCTGTTGTCTTTCAGTGCCTCTTGGTACTTGACTGGCTGATGGAGTGATAGAAAACCAGCAAAAAGACAAATGTTTTGGGTTTGGCTTCTTGTGAGCACCCCTTCATTGATGTTGCCAATGATTTGGTCAGGTGGATGAGATCTCAAGAAGATTAAATCTCCTTGGTATGGTATGATGGCATTTGTTGGTGAAGGCTGCAGATGTGTATTATCTGAGCTAACCACTGCTGGTGACTTTGATGATCCAGCAGTGGCTTCAAAAGGTGGTGGAATTGGAGGTAATGGAGTGAACACATGCTGACTTTTATCCACTGTTTGGGGACTTTTGTCAGCAGTGTTTGATGATGTGGAAGCAGTGGTTGATGGGCTACTTTGGTCAACAACTGTTGAGGTAGCAGTGGTTGAGCTTTGACAGTTGTTTTGTACAACTGATGTTTTTCCCATTGTGGTAGACTTTTGTTGAGGAATGATGATCTCATACCCATAGTCTGGTGATGAATCCTCTGATGAACCTGCATTGTTAGTCTTGACAGCAACACTTTCAAATGTGAATTTATCAAGATCAAATAAATCAGCAAGATTTGCTGAGATTTTCATTGATGAAAGTTCATTGAACTTCACATTCAAAGTCTCTTCCACTGTTTTAGTTCGTGTGTTAAACACTTTGTAGGCCTTAGCAGTGGTTGAGTATCCCAGATGATAACCACTGTCTACTTTGGCTGCAAATTTTGAGATGGAATCTTTTAAATTCAAAATAAAGCATGGGCAGCCAAATACTTTAAAGTATGAGATCAGTGGTTTGATTTTATACAGAATTTCATAAGCAGTCTTTTTGTGCCTGGGTTTTATTAAAACTCTGTTTTGGACATAGCAAGCAGTGTTTACTGCCTCTGCCCAGAAAGTTAAAGGCAAACCTGAGTCAGCAAGCATGGTCCTAGCTGCTTCAATCAGTGTCCTGTTCTTTCTTTCAACTACCCCATTTTGCTCTGGTGTTCTAGGGATGCTGTACTGCCTTACAATCCCTTTCTTCACACAGAAGGCATCCAACTCCTTATTTTTGAATTATGTGCCATTGTCACTCCTGAAGACTTTTACTGGAAGGTCAAATTGCTTTTCAACCTGTGTCACAATGTCTTGCAAAATGCCTGCAGTCTCATCTTTTGAGTGTAAAAAGAAAGTCCATGTAAACCTAGAGAAGTCATCAATAATAACCAAACAATATCTCTTCTTATTAAGACTCATGACTTGAACTAGGCCAGACAAATCCATGTGCAGCATCTACAAACACTGGGTTGTTTTGGACTCTTCAATGGACTTAAAGGAGCTTTTATGTTGTTTTCCTTTTAAGCAGGAAACACAATGCTCAGGACATGAAAACAATTTTTGTGGTAAGCCTCTTACAAGGCCATTTTTTGAAATTTCAGTGATTGTCTTGAGATTTGTGTGTCCCAATCTTCTGTGCCAAAGTTCTATCTCTTTGTTAGAGGCAGCTGAGAACAAACAGGCATTAGTTCTGGGACACTCTTTTGACATATCAACAACATAAACATTGCCACTTCTTTGAGCAACAAGTTTAGTTTTTCCATTCTTTATTATTTCTTCAATCTTTTTAACCATTTCTGGTCCAACAATCCTACAACAATCTTTTGTGAAGAATGACCCAAACCCTTTGTCACTCATTTGGGACACACTCAGAAGGTTGAATTTTAGATTGTCTATTAGATTGACATTTTCAAACTTAACATTACCAGACTGAACAGAACCAGACCCTAGAACCTTTCCTTTACTATTATTGCCAAAGGATATATCACCCCCTCCATGAGTTTTGAAATCCTTGAGAAGGGCTCTACATCCTGTCATGTGCCTGGAGCCTCCACTATCTACATACCAAAGACTATCTAAGCATGCAGAAGCTCCCTGCACATGAAGTAAAAGATTAGTTCATTAAGGTCTCCAAAGCCAATATGGCTTTGGATGGGGTATCAGCAGTTTCTAGGTTAAGTTCAGATGGATGGGCAGTGGTTAGATCAGGTGTTTGGACATTTTTGGTACATATTTTCTTTAACCACTGTTGGGGGTCTTGCCCAATCATCTGTTGGTACCCAAAGGGATTCCGGTTCACTCTTGGTTTTGAGGGCCTTTTGTAAGCCTCATAAACGTGTTGAACCCTAGGGTATGGTGGTTGTCCCTTACCTCTTCTATATTGATTTGCAGGGGGTGCATCAGTAACCTGAACATCTCTTTTAACAGATGTTTGGTTCAGCTGTTTTGTGACAGCTGTTTGGACTGGCACAAACAGTGGTTGATTCTTGGTGAATTTGACAGATGATGTTGATGAACTCAAGGATGTTTTTGCAGCGTACTCATTCCTTTTTACATCAAATTTCTTGAGATACACACATTCTTGAGTTTTGTGGTTTGGTTTACCACAGATGGTGCAGCTTTCAGCAGGGACAATGACACTTGTTTTGTTTAAATCATATGCTTTTAAATGGAAACAGTCTTTTGTCAGATGATTCCTTTTTTCACAAAATTCACAAACACAGGTTTTTGATCTTTTCTCTCTTCTTTCTCTTTTCAGACTCCTTTGCAACAGAGTTTTTAACCTCTGTTGGGATGTCCTTGAGAGGGATGACTTTTGCTTTTGAGCTTTAACACCATCAGTGGTTGTGAAATCCATGGGTTTAAAATTTTCAAGAATGTCACACTCATCAGACCATGTGGGTTTAAATTGGTATTTCTCAATTTCCTCAAAAGTTAAGGATCCCACTGGTCTCTCAAGTGTGATTTTGTTACCAAGTTTATAAGTGATTTTCACTTCTTGGCCATTCTTGTTTGTGGGGATGAATTCAGTGGATTCATCAGTGGTTTGAACAGATTTTTCAAAAGTAGTGTTTTCAACTTCATCATGTTTTCTAAAACCAATACCAAATTTCACATTGCTTTTGATCTGTTTTTCCAACAAGAGTTCATAGCCTTTACATGATTCCACCCATTTCTCACATGTGACTTGGGTGGACTCCAGCTCCTTTTTGCAAACATGATATTTTTCTATCATGGTTTGGAGTTGGGTTTTGGTAATGCTTTGTTCTTCTTTGAGACTGCTGATTTCTTTATCTTTTTCAGCCAATTTGTTTCTAAGTTCTTTTAATAACTTTTCAAATTTGACTTCATCGGATAAGACTTTATCCCTAAGGTTTTCATTTACCTCTTTGATGTTAGCAAATGCAATAATGCATTGATTTGAACATAGTTTTTCAAGAACTTGAGGTGTTACCTTAGCAGCAGCCATCATGGCACAATCACATTTATAATCACCTTCTTCATCAGCTCTATCTTCTTTCTCACCTGCTTTCTTCTCTTCCTTTTCTTCTTTGTCTTCTTCGGACCAGGGGTCAGACAGTGGTTCAATCAGGGTTTCTGAATTTTCTCCCAGCAGTAGTTCACCAGCAGCTGCAGTAACCACTGTTTCAGTCACTTCATCCACTGTTTCAGTACTTAGCTGTTCACCTTCAGTTTCTACCCCTTCTGGTATAGACTCTAATGCCATCAAACAAAATTCATCATTAGTATGATCATTAAAAGCATTGAGTGCAAAATTTTCATCACTAAGATCATCAGGCATACTGCTCCAGTCAACAAAGCCTTGAGTGAAAAAGCTTTGCTGATCTGATTGTGTTACTGTTGGAGCAGCTGGTTGAGGTGCAACAGGTTGCACTTGTGCCTGAGGGACAGGGGTTTGAACATACTGAATTTGTGGAACAGTGGTTTGAACATAATGCACAGGCACAGGGGTTGCAACATAGTGAGCAATGTTAACATGGGCAGCAGGGGTATATTGTGTATAGTGCACAGTGCTTAGATGTTGTGGTCTAGGGTTTGAGCTAGGATGAGTGATTATGGGACCAGTGGTTTGACTCCTGCATTCCCTAGCAAAATGACCAAGCCTATTGCACTTATAGCACTTAATTTTTGACTTATCCAACCCCACTTTTAAATTCCCATGTAACCCTGGGAATTTTCTCCCTGTTCTTTTGTAGAATTTGCTTGTTCTTACACTAAGCAAAGCCAATTGATGCAAAATGTCCATCTCTTCTAAGTCAGTGGGATCAAAGTGTTGCAAATCATTGAGTTCAAAACACAAGTTATCTGATATCTGGTTTTCACAATTTGCAGTAAAAGCATAATTTGCAGAGTGAGAATCAGGGTTATTGAAATTTCCACTAGCAGTTATATCAATAAAGTTATCATAACCCTGATCCTTACTACTGCAACCAGATTCTTCCTGACCAAAAAGAGCTGTGCTGCCAAATGAATAATCATCAGCAACTTTGCCAGACTCTTGCAACTTCTTTTTCTGGTTTAACTCCCTTTCATAGGTCAGGAGTCTACCATGAAGTTGGGTCAGGGTCAGATCTTTGAACTCAGCAGAGTTTCTAGTAACAAATGCAATGGTATCCCATTTTTTCTGGTAGTGATCTAAGGAACCTGCTATTTTGAGTTGAATTTGGAAATGTTAATTTAACAAGCCTTAGTTCACTAATGAGACAACTGAATTGTTCAAACTGCTGAGTCAATGATTCACCCTTGATGTGACAAAATGTTTCATACTGCTGATTCAGAATTTCCTTATTGTTTTCAATGACTTCTTCTGTTCCCCCAAATTGTTCCTTCAGTGCATCCCATAGCTCTTTGGCACTATTACAATGTAACAGTCCAGCATAGATCTCATTGGGTAATGCGGATGCTATGATGCTAAATGCTTTGGCATCGAGTTCGAACTTTTGAAAATCAGTTTCAGTATAGTTTTCAGATGGTTTATGTACGAACTTCTTTGCATCCTCAGCACTTGGCACCATAGGAACATGGGGACCAAAAACAACAGACCTCCAACATCCAGTGTTCTATTGAGCAAGGATGTAACCCATCCTTCTCTGCCAGATGTTGTATTCATTACGTTTAAGCATAGGTGGTTTGAAAAGAGAGCCAATGTTATTCTTATCATCTTGTGATTGTGACGTCATCCTGGTTGTTTTACAGGTACTGATTAATCAACTTTGATGGTGATTAAACCTTACTCTGTTTTTCAACAAAACGAACAAACTATCAGTATCAACGATTATGAGCTGAACTATTTATGTCAAAATGATTGTTAAATCAAATTTGACTGTCCAAGCTCTGATACCAATTGTTAGGATCTGAGTTTGGTTTTGATTGTGTTTTACGTTTGAATTAAGATGAAGATGAATGAGTTGTGCAGCGGAATTATAATGGAAACAAATTTTTCACAATCAAACGAGTGAATTGCTTTTAACATACAAGTTTAAGATTGAACCGAATGATTGAATTTAATTTCAACAACGATTACAATTTGCAAGTATGCAACAAACTCCCCCTCAGCCTGAGCTCACAGTATTTGTTCGTGCAGGAAGAAGATAGTGAAAGAGCTAAATAGAACAGTGCATGGTACTGTTCTATTTATAGGCACGAGCAAACCACTGAAGCATCTAAGCTGACGTCACCATGAAAGTGACATCTAACCTCCTAACAAACTCTAACCTCTGATCTATACAACCTCTGCTATGCTAACTACTGCTATTACATTTCATTACATAAAGATAACTAAACTACTGCTGAAGCCTTCCACTGATGTGAACCCAGCAGTACTTGTCATGATCAGCAGAGCTTGACTCATGGCAGTAGATTGATCAGCAGAGCTTTAATCTTCCATCAGTCTTGATCAGCGGAGCTTGACTCAAGGCAGTAGATTGATCAGCAGAGCTTTAATCTTCCATCAGTCTTTTACTTGATCAGCAGTTTGTAGGTCAGCAGTTTGTACGATCAGTAGATAGGAGGTCAGCAGATGTTGAAACCACTTTCAAGGGAGGAGACTTGTATACATAACATCTGCTTATTCTGGATCCACTGCTCTGATCCAGTTTTGGCTTTAATTATCTGTTCCTTTGGAAGGGTTCAATCCCACAAACAAGAATGGCCAAGAAGTGAAAATCACTTATAAACTTGGTAACAAAATCACACTTGAGAGACCAGTGGGATCCTCAACTTTTGAGGAAATTGAGAAATACCAATTTAAACCCACATGGTCTGATGAGTGTGACATTCTTGAAAATTTTAAACCCATGGATTTCACAACCACTGATGGTGTTAAAGCTCCAAAAGCAAAAGTCATCCCTCTCAAGGACATCCCAACAGAGGTTAAAAACTCTGTTGCAAAGGAGTCTGAAAAGAGAAAGAAGAGAGAAAAGATCAAAAACCTGTTTTGTGAATTTTGTGAAAAAAGAAATCATCTGACAAAAGATTGTTTCCATTTAAAAGCACATGATTTAAACAAAACAAGTGTCATTGTCCCTGCTGAAAGCTGCACCATCTGTGGTAAACCAAACCACAAAACTCAAGAATGTGTGTATCTCAAGAAATTTGATGTAAAAAGGAATGAGTACACTGCAAAAACATCCTTGAGTTCATCAACATCATCTGTCAAATTCACCAAGAATCAACCACTGTTTGTGCCAGTCCAAACAGCTGTCACAAAACAGCTGAACCAAACATCCGTTAAAAGAGATGTTCAGGTTACTGATGCACCCCCTGCAAATCAATATAGAAGAGGTAAGGGACAACCACCATACCCTAGGGTTCCACACGTTTATAAGGCTTAAAAAAGGCCCTCAAAACCAAGAGTGAACCGGAATCCCTTTGGGTACCAACAGATGATTGGGCAAGACCCCCAACAGTGGTTAGAGAAAATATGTACCAAAAATGTCCAAACACCTGATCTAACCACTGCCCATCTATCTGAACTTAACCTAGACACTACTGATACCCCATCCAAAGCCATATTGGCTTTGGAGACCTTAATGAACTAATCCTTTACTTCATGTGCAGGGAGCTTCTGCATGCTTAGATAGTCTTTGGTATGTAGATAGTGGAGGCTCCAGGCACATGACAGGATGTAGAGCCCTTCTCAAGGATTTCAAAACTCATGGAGGGGGTGATATATCCTTTGGCAATAATAGTAAAGGAAAGGTTCTAGGGTCTGGCACTGTTCAGTCTGGTAATGTTAAGTTTGAAAATGTCAATCTAATAGACAATCTAAAATTCAACCTTCTGAGTGTGTCCCAAATGAGTGACAAAGGGTTTAGGTCATTCTTCACAAAAGATTGTTGTAGGATTGTTGGACCAGAAATGGTCAAAAAGATTGAAGAAATAATAAAGAATGGAAAAACTAAACTTGTTGCTCAAAGAAGTGGCAATGTTTAAGTTGTTGATATGTCAAAAGAGTGTCCCAGAACTGATGCCTATCTGTTCTCAGCTGCCTCTAACAAAGAGACAGAACTTTGGCACAGAAGATTGGGACACACAAATCTCAAGACAATCACTGAAATTTCAAAAAATGGCCTTGTAAGAGGCTTACCACAAAAAAATTGTTTTCATGTCCTGAGCATTGTGTTTCCTGTTTAAAAGGAAAACAACATAAAAGCTCCTTTAAGTCCATTGAAGAGTCCAGAACAACCCAGTGTTTGCAGATGCTGCACATGGATTTGTTTGGCCCAGTTCAAGTCATGGACTTTCTTTTTACACTCAAAAGATGAGACTGCAGGCATTTTGCAAGACTTTGTGACACAGGTTGAAAAGCAATTTGACATTCCAGTAAAAGTCTTCAGGAGTGACAATGGCACAGAATTCAAAAATAAGGAGTTGGATGCCTTCTGTGTGAAGAAAGGGATTGTAAGGCAGTACAGCATCCCCAGAACACCAGAACAAAATGGGGTAGTTTAAAGAAAGAACATGACACTGACTGAAGCAGCTAGGACCATACTTGCTGACTCAGGTTTGCCTTTGACTTTCTGGGCAGAGGCAGTAAACACTGCTTGCTATGTCCAAAACAGAGTTTTAATAAACCCTAGGCACAAAAAGACCGCTTATGAAATTCTGTATAAAATCAAACCACTGATCTCATACTTTAAAGTATTTGGCTGCCCATGCTTTATTTTGAATTTAAAAGATTCCATCTCAAAATTTGCAGCCAAAGTAGACAGTGGTTATCATCTGGGATACTCAACCACTGCTAAGGCCTACAAAGTGTTTAACACACGGACTAAAACAGTGGAAGAGACTTTGAATGTAAAGTTCAATGAACTTTCATCAATGAAAATCCCAGCAAATCCTGCTGATTTATTTGATCTTGATAAATTCACATTTGAAAGTGTTGCTGTCAAGACTAACAGTGCAGGTCCATCAGAGGATTCATCACCAGACTATGGGTATGAGATCATCATTCCTCAACAAAAGTCTGCCACAATGGGAAAAGCATCAGTTGTACAAAACAGCTGTCAAAGCTCAACCACTGCTACCTCAACAGTTGTTGACCAAAGTAGCCCATCAACCACTGCTTCCACATCATCAAACACTGCTGACAAAAGTCCCCAAACAGTGGATAAAATTCAGCATGTGTTCACTCCATTACCTCCTATTCCACCACCTTTTGAAGCCACTGCTGGATCATCAAAGTCACCAGCAGTGGTTAGCTCAGATGATACACATCTGCAGCCTTCACCAACAAATGCCATCATACCATACCAAGGAGATTTAATCTTCTTGAGAGATCATCCACCTAACCAAATCATTGGCAACATCAATGAAGGGGTGCTCACAAGAAGCCAAACCCAAAACATTTGTCTTTTTGCTGGTTTTCTATCACTCCATCAGCCAGTCAAGTACCAAGAGGAACTGAAAGACAACAGCTGGGTAGAAGCCATGCAAGAAGAGCTCCAACAGTTTAAAAGACAACAAGTATGGGAGCTTGTACCACTGCCAAAAGATGTAAGTCCCATCGGCAAAAAGTGGGTCTTCAAAAACAAAACTGATGAAAGGGGCATTGTTGTCAAGAATAAAGCCAGGCTTGTGGTTCAAGGTTACAGACAGGAAGAGGGGATTGATTATGATGAAACTTTTGCACCTGTAGCAAGATTGGAAGCTATAAGACTGTTCCTGGCCTTTGCTGTCAACCACAACATGAAGGTGTTCCAAATGGATATCAAAAGTGCTTTCCTCTATGGTACAATTCAAGAAGAGGTGTATGTTTGTCAACCTCCAGGTTTTGAGGATCCATTTTATCCAGATCATGTCTACAAGCTAAACAAAGCTTCGTATGGCCTGAAACAAGCACCTAGGGCCTGGTATGAAACTCTTTCCACCTTTCTACTCTCAAATGGTTTCAAAAGAGGTACCATTGATAAAACATTGTTTCTAAAATGGAGAGGAAAGGATTTAATGATTGTCCGAATTTATGTGGATGACATTATTTTTGGAAGCACGTGTAATAAAATGTGTGAAGAGTTTAGGGAACTCATGACAGCTGAGTTTGAAATGAGTGCAATGGGTGAGCTGCAATGCTTTCTTGGTCTCCAAGTTCAGCAAATGCAAAATGGAACTTTCATTCATCAAAGCAAATATGCTAAAGAACTTTTAAACAAATTTGATAAGAATGATTGTAAACCATGCAACACACCCATGGCAACAAATAAGCTAGTCATGTCTGATGAAAAGGATGAGCTGATTGACCAAACTCTATATAGAAGCATGATTGGGTCTCTTTTGTACCTAACTGCATCTAGACCAGACATCATGTTTGCAACATGTGTCTGTGCAAGGAGTCAATCAGCCCCTAGAAAATCCAACCTTATTGTTGTAAAAAGGATATTCAGATACATAAAAAGTGCTCCCACACTTGGTATCTGGTATCCAGCTAATGGGAATATCAAGCTTTCAGTAGTTTTCATAAAAGTACTGTCCTTCATTTCATCAGGGTTTGGCACGTGGACAGTACATAGCGGTCAGACCTTTTGTAACCGCTGCCACGTCAGCATTCACTTTTTCTCCATAAAACCCCTTTCAAAACCCCAAACAGGGTTTTACTGTCGAATTGAATTCTTAAAAATTCCTTTCTCAAAGCAGTTTTCATCCTATTTCCACAAATTTCTTCACAACTTTCTTCAATCATCATCTCCAAAATGACAAAATCGAAGTCATCTGCAAAACCCATTTCCAAATCATCTTCAAAAGAGGCCTCTCAAAAGGCTACATCCATCGAAATTCCATACAAACGTTCTCACAACCTTCTGGGTCTTCTCACAAAACCCGGCACCACTGACACCTTCGACTCCATCATTGATATCATGTCTGCATCAAAGTATAAAACTTTGTTAATAGCAGATGCACCAATTTACTTGGTGACCCAAAGAGAGTTCTGGAAAAATGTAACCCTTGACAAACAAGGTGATACTGTCATAGCCATTAATTCTTCTCTAAAGGGTAAAGCTGTCAAAATTACCCCACAATCCATCTCGGAAGTCTTTGAACTCAATGATCAGCAAGATAAATTTTCTTTTCCTAAAAATGAGTTAAAAACTGATTTCCTTGAAAGGGGTTATGCAGAGCAAATAAAAAGGGATACCTTACAAAAAGGTTATTTTCCACCTGCAACAAGATTTTTGTTTCATACTATGCTTTTGTGTGTTTCAAACAAAACCACATCTTTTAATGAAATACCATTAAAGATTCAAAATCTGGGATATGCTATACTTCAAGATGAAGATTTCTATTACTCCCAGGAAATCTTTAATGATCTGGTTAAAAATGTTGATAAAAAGTCATTCTTACTTTTTCCAAGATTTTTAAGTTACTATTTTGAAAAGAAACTTGGTAAGAATGATGCTGCTGCAATAAAACAAGGTGAATCTTTTCAAATAAACAGCTTAACTGCTGAAACTTTTACAAGAATGTCAACACCTTGCAAAACACAAGCAGAGGTGCCTGAGCAGATTTTAGCAGCTACCTTTTCTCCATCAACAAAAACAAATGGTTGATCAGCAACATGCAATACATGTACAAGAGCTAAGAAACACAATGGAGTCTAGGTTCAAGAACACACAAGCAGATATCAAGGCAATTAAGGCCCACATATTAAAAACCACTGGCACTGCTCCTCCAACTGTTCTCTTTATTGATCAATTACCCCCAGATAATGCCAAAAAGGGGGAGAAAATTCAGGAGTGAAAGAAGAAGGGAATAGATGATGGTCTTTACATTGAACCTGAAAAGGATGCCATGACTAGAAAGATTCCCTTGCCAGATGGTAGCAAAAAGGTTGATGTTACCCAAAATGCACTTGATGAAGCTATAGCAAATGTAAAAAGGGACAGAGAGGCAAAGATATGTCAAGATGGAATGAGGAGAAAAGAGCTTACATGGAGCTGAATGCGCAGGGTTGTTCTGGGCCAAAGGATGTTAAAAATCCTGTGCCAAAAAGAAATCCCACTAGAAAAGTGAGGGAACCCAAATCCATACCATCCAGACTCACAAAGCATACTCCAAAACCACCGTCCAAAAGCCCCCAACATCAAACCTCCACCCAAACAGTTGTTGTAACTCCTGCTGTATCAACATCTGCTGGTACTTCAGTTGTTTCAACATCTGCCATCACTTCAACACACACCACTTCAACACACACCACAACCACTGCCTTACCACCACCACCACCACCACCACCATCACCACCAAAAACAACCTCACCACCATCTCCTCCTGCCAAAAAGCAGAAGACATCAGATGTTACAACATCTGTTGTAATGACAACAGTGGTTGAAACACCAGTTAAAGTAACATTTCCAAATTCAACTAAGGCTTGTTAAAGTAACATTTCCAAATTCAACTCAAAATAGCAGGTTCCTTAGATCACTACCAGAAAAATGGGATACCATTGCATTTGTTACTAGAAACTCTGCTGAGTTCAAAGATCTGACCCTGACCCAACTTCATGGTAGACTCCTGACCTATGAAAGGGAGTTAAACCAGAAAAAGAAGTTGCAAGTTAAACTTGTATGTTAAAAGCAATTCTCTCGTTTGATTGTGAAAAGTTTGTTTCCATTATAATTCCGCTGCACAACTCATTCATCTTCATCTTAATTCAAACATAAAACACAATCAAAACCAAACTCAGATCCTAACAGTTTGTTCCATCAGAAACGAGATAAACTTGACATGGGTAAGGGTCCACATTCCATTCTCATGTATATCCACTATTTATTAAGAAAAAACTAAATAGTTATTTGTACTCTAGTGGATGTGCTTGTCTTATATTCTAAATAAAATTCAGTCATTCCTTTAACAATTCATTTGTTGAAATTTATGTGTCAACTAGCAATAACACCCGCGCGCGTTGCGGCGCGGTACATCGCAAACATCAAATGGATTAGTCCAAACGTTATGTGATGCGTTAACCATACGAATACACGCGTTTCAACGTATCCGATTGAACTCAACGTAACCTATATAAGCATTGCAATTGGATCAAACATAAAGTAAATCAAATATACCGTACAATTATAATGTATTATATGTGACCTGATTCGTACATTGAAAATGTAGCGGGTATAACGGAAAAGATGACACGTATAACCAAAAGAGATGAATTAGAGCTTTAGTATAAATGAAAAAAAAGAAAACCACAATTTGACTCCACTCATTTACAAACAAAATTTACCAAACATCACCTAACTCGTTTCCCAAAAAAATTACGTCGAAACATACACCAACTCAAATTAAACCGAAACTTACATAAAAATATGCACATAAAAATGTTTTTTTAAACGAAAACGTATTATATTTGACCTGACTCGTTTTCAGAAAAACTTTATGTCGACACGTAGAGCATATCGAATTTATACCGGCACGTACATAATAATATGCACGTGAAAATATAGTTTTGTTAAGTAGAGAAGGTATAACGGTAAACTCAAAACAAATTATTAGTACAAAAGTTAATAGGTCAATAATGTTTGTAAAATTGTGCCAAGTAGCACTAATGCCAAACCAATGCCAGCGAACACCAACATCAGAAGAGCTTGTAAAAATAAAATAAAAAAGGGTAAAAAATAACACCGAACAAAAACATACGTAAAATTGTTCAACCACGCACGCCCGTTGCGGCGTGTTAATGCGATGAAATTAGACAGAAACGTAAAATGTACAAAAGAATAACTAAGCTGATCTAAGATTCGCGCGTTGCAACGAACTTGTCAAGCGGATTAAAATAGATGCATTGCGATTGGCCTGTCAAACGGGAAAAAACAGACAAAAAAACGTTGAATCTCACACGCATGTTGTTGCGTGTTGACTCGCAAAATTTAGAACGAAGTGCGAAATGAAAAACTTGTGAAAAACGAAAAGTGTTGGGGACCAAAGTTGAAAATTAAAAAGTGTTGAAGTTAAATTGACTAGTTGAAAAGCTTAGGATTAAAACTAAAAAAAGTCAAAGGGGTTAAAAGTGAAAAATGCAATTTTTTTTTAAAAACTCCCCATCCATATGTTACAACCATGTAAAACAACTAATTGTTGCTAATTTATAGTTTTTAAATGTGAGTAATCCCTTTTAAGAAAACGGCTCTGAAAATAGTTTGTTTTGCAAGAAAACCTTTCTACTCATTTTTTATAATAAAAATTCATTAAAAATGTTACATTCTTAGTAAAACATCTATCTACTATAATAAAAGAAACCAAGTTTTGAACACGTGCCATTCATGGAAGGTATCCTCAAATCTATACTTATCTTATATTAACTAGGGGTGCAAACGTGCTGAGTGACTCGCGAGCTACTCGAGATCGGCTCAAGAAAAAGCTCGAAACGAGTCGAGCCTTATCGAGCCCGAGCCGGCTTGAGGCTAAAACAAAGCTTGTTTGTTTATCGAGCCCGAGCTCGAGCCTCACATGTGAAGCTCGTTAGGCTCGTCGAGCCTTATCGAACCTTAGTGTAAATGAGCCGAACTTATTTAAACCTGCTTACAAGCCGACCTCGAACCTAAAAATAAGCTTATTTAGTAAACGAGCCCGAGCCCAACCTTCACTTATTGAGCTCGCGAGCCTTAAAAGTCTATTATTTATATTATTTTTATTTAATATACTAATTAATAGATAATAAACGAGCCGAGCCCGAGCCGAGCTCAAGCTTGAGAAAATACAAACGAGCCGAGCTCGAGCTTTGAAAACAAAACTCGAATCGAGCCCGAGCTCTTATAAGTTAATCGATCTCGAGCTCGAGCCTGGTCGAGCTCGGGCTCGGATCAAATCGTTTGCACCCCTAATATTAACTAACTAAATAAATAAATAATAAATTAATATTAAATCTTAGCATACTTTATTAAAATATTATTCTCAAATCTAAATTGTTAATTTAATATATTTTGAAAACAAATACGTCCCTTTCCTACTTATCTTGTATTAAATATATAAATAATAAATTAATATTAAATGTTATCCTAATTTATTAAAAATATAATTTTTTTATTAATTGGTATACAAAATTATATTTATTCAACTCGTGTAAAACGCGTAGTTTTTTAAAATATAATTTTTTTTTATTATTTACTATACAAAGTTACATTTATATAACTTCTCAAATCAAAATTTAATTTAATATATTTTGAAAACAAATACCTATCTTTCCTACTTATCTTATGTTAAATATATAAATAGTAAATTAATATTAAATGTTATCCTAATTTATTAAAAATATAACTTTTTTTATTAATTGGCATACAAATTTATATTTATTCAACTCGTGTAAAACGCGGGGTTTTTAAAAAATATAACTTTTTTTATTATTTACTATACAAAGTTACATTTATATAACACGTATAATACACGAAGTTTTTAAAGATATAACTTTTTATCATTTGCTATGTAAAACTAGATTTATTCAACATGTGTAATACACGGGGTTTTTAAGGATACAATTTTTTTATTATTTGGTAGATTTTTCAACCCGACTATACACGGGTTTTTTTAAAGATACGACGTTTTTAGTATTTAATATACAAAATTACATTTACTTAATATGTTTAATACACATGGTTTTTAAAGATAAAACTCTTTTTAGATCTATTCAACACGTGTAACATACGAGATTTTTAAGGATGTAATATTTTTATTATTTGGTATATTTATTCAACCCGATTATACACGGGTTTTTTAAAGATACGACGTTTTTAGTATTTAGTATACAAAATAACATTTATTTAATCTGTGTAATACACATGGTTTTTAAGGATATAACTATTTTTTATTATTCGATATATAAAATTACATTTATTTAACCCGTACAATATATGGGGCTCATAAAGATATAATTTTTTATTATTTAATATATAAATTTATTTAACCCGTGTAATACACGGGGTTCTAACCTAGTTGTATTTATATTAAAATATTCAAATTTGATCAAAGAGTTCAATATTTCGTTTTTATAAAAATCATTCACTTCTATTACACCATACAAAAAATTAAACTCGATTAATATTTCATATGTTTTATTTAAAATTTAAGTAATCTATTATATTATTTTATTTTATTATATTGACTATTTAACATCCATGCATAATTACCAATGAGGTGGTCCATTGGCAAAGACAAAGTCTTTAAACACCTAATTTGAAAGGGGAGTCTTGGGTTCAAGCTCTACAGACGATAAAGTTTAAAAGAAATTTGACGTTAAAAAACATCAACGCATAAACACTATCCATCATTATATCCAGGGGCAGACTTAAATAGATCTTTGGGGTGACGAACGCACACCTTGAATGTTTTTAGTGTATTATTTAGGTAGAAATCCAGGTCGCACCTCTTAAAAATATGATAAAATCCTTTGTTTGCATCCCAAAAAATAAAGGGAAATTGGATTTAAATAATCTCAACTTTCTCAATTTGGCCGATAATAATGCCAACTCAGTTATTTGCCAATAATAATCCGAACTGGTCCGCTTTTAGGCGATAATAGTCTACGTTAAAAATAACGTAACAGATTTAAGTTTTTTTTTTCAAATTACAAACCGATGTTTTAGGGCTTTTGATTAGAACAAGAATACCAGTTGATTGATGTAAAATTTACCTCGAAATACTAATACTGCCCCAAACAACAAAAACGGTGCTTCAATTCGGGTGTTTAAACTTCAAATTAACAAAATCAAGCCGTTTGGAGCACCGTTTCAAAGTAAGTTTTACATAAATCGACTCGTATTCTCGTTCTGATCAAAATTCCTAAAACATCTGTTTGTAATTCGGAAAAAAAACTTAACTCCGTGAAGTTATTTTTAATGACGGACTATTATCAGTAAAAAGTGGACCAGTTCGGATTATTATCGGCAAATAACCGAGTTGAGATTATTTTTGACCAAATTGAGAAAGTTTGAATTATTTAAATCCAATATGCCAAAAATAAATAAATATTGGGTCGTAACTGATTATATCATCGAGAAGGTGGAACACACACGACCTCACACAAACATAAAAAATAACTTAGGGCTTTATATTTTGGCAAATTGGAAAATAATAATCCCATTTTTCTGAAATTGGCCGATAATAATCCCAAGTCAGTTATTAGCCAATAATAATCCGATCTCGTCCAATTTTTTTTTGTAAAATAGACCGCCATTAAAATAAGCTTAACGGAGTTAAGTTTTTTTTTCGAATTACAAACCGATCTTTTAGGGCCTTTGATCAGAACGAGGATACGAGCCGATTGATGTAAAACTTACCTCAAAATACTGCCCCCAACCCACGAAAACGGTGTTTCAATTCGGGTGTTTAACTTCCAATTAACAAAATTCAAGCCATTTCGAACACAATTTCGAGGTAAGTTTTACATCAATCGACTCGTATCCTCGTTCCGATCAAAAGCCCTAAAACATCGGTTTGTAATTCGGAAAAAAACTTAACTCCGTTAGGCTTATTTTAATGGCGGTCTATTTTACAAAAAAAAAATTGGACGAGGTCGGATTATTATTGGCTAATAACTGACTCGGGATTATTATCAGCCAATTTCAGAAATATGTGGTTATTATTTTCCAATTTGCCTTATATTTTTTCTTAACAGCAAAGGTTACACTTGTAAATTACTTCCCACTCCAAGATTTGAACTTGGTTACTCCACAAGAATAAACCCTCTTGACCACCAGGGATGACAATGGGTCAGGTTTGGGACGGGTTTAGGTAATCCCAACCCTAAACCCAGTTAGATAATCTTGTCCCAAACGTGTCTCAAAACCCGTCGGGTTTCTAGCGGGTAAATACCCATCGGGTATCGAGTAAACTCGTTAACTTAAAAAATATTACCCGTTGGGTATACCAAATCCAAAACTCATCGAGTACCTATTAGGTAACTACCAATTAGTGATATTTAATATAATCACTATAAAAATATATCAAACAACTACAATGCATATGAAATAAAATACCAATATGCATAAAAAATGGATGTATAATATATATACATATTTAAAAATATAAAAGAAATTATATCAAGTAAATGGATACACTTTATCGGGTAAATGAGTATATCACCAAATCTCAAACCCGTCTTAAACCAGCAAAAAAAAAAAAAAAAAACTAGTCCCAAACCCAATTAACCGATCCCAAACCTATCCTAAATGTATCGGATTTCACGTTTACCTATCAGGTTCGAGTTTGGTTTTAATCCCTACTCGGAGTTAAAAGATGCTTTGACACCTGATACTAGATTTACTTGGAGTTAAAGACCATGAGTTCTAACTCAAGCAAGAGATGTATATATAGATGCTGAGGATTTTACCAAGGGGACTCTTGGTTGTTGACCTCCGTTATCCCAAAGGTATCTGGGGTGTTGTTAAAAAAAGATGATATTGGCATAAATCAGGGATTTATATTTACTTTTGAGATTATCAAAAGAAAGGAATATAAAAATTATATGATTGATTACATGTTTTTTATCCAAAATTATTTTTGTAAAATTTTGTTATACTTCTATTACTTTTTTAGCTTGTACCTTGGGTTTCGAGTTTTTTGGGTTTTAGGTGAGTTTTTTGGGTTTTAGGTGGGGAAAACTTACCCAATAACCGGACCATTTAAAGCTGGTTGGGTTCAGGTTGATCGGATCGAGTTTAATCAGTAATTGGGTTATTAAACACTAAGGTACTGTTTGTTTTTTAAGAGGTAAACTGTCTGCAGTCTGCGGACCACATCTGCAGACATCTGTTGAAGAAGAGGTGGACCAAATATCTGCAGTCTGCAATAAGAAGACTGTTTGTTTTTTAACATATATAGACTTCTAAAATAAACTGGTGGAGGTGTACAGACGGTGGTGGGTGGTGGACGGTGATGGTGGTGGTGGTGGATGGTGGTGGTGATGGACGGTGGTGGGTGGTGGTGGTGGTGGCGGTGGTGGTGGTGGTGGACGGTGGTGGTGGGTGGTGGTGGTCGGTGGTGGTGGGTGGTGGCCGGTGGTGGTGGGTGGTGGACGGTGGTGGTGGGTGGTGGACGGTGGTGGACGGTTGTGGTGGGTGGTGGTGGTGGACGGTGGTGGACGGTGGTAGACGATGGTGGTCGGTGGTGGTGGGTGGTGGTGTTTAACCCTCTGCAGACCTTAGAAGATCTTAGAAGTGGTTGGACCAAGTCTGTACCAAGAAGACCTCGCGCATACCTTTTTTAATGAAACGTCTTCGGAAAAACAAACAGTCTGCGCATGGCAATGTCTGCGCGTGGTCTGCGCCGCGCAGACAGAAGAGCCTGCACAGACGTTTTATCAAAAAACAAACAGCACCTAAGTATACATGTTTAAGTTTCTATGATCTTTTTGCAAACACTTGAAAAATAACAATTATAAGCTTCTTAAGTTTTTTTTTTTTGTTTATAAACAAGTGGAATTTTGATATAAACGAAATCGTTGTATATATATTTTTGGACAGCAAGATCAGCTGGCAAAGTCAGGCACCAAATCCCCCAAAGCCCGTGTTCGAATCCAAGGGTGCCTCTCCCTTTTGGGTCATAACACTCACCATTTTCTAGCGGATATCCGAAGTTATTCCCTTAGCCTGGAATCGAACTCGAGATCTTCCGGGCAGGAACCCCACTTAAGTAGGTAAACCTTTCCACCTCTGACTAATTAAACTAGCCATCACTGGCGAAATCTTTGTATATTTAGAAGTCAAAATCAAACCTGATGTTTACTAATAGGGAGAATCTATTGGCACATCCCCTTTGTCTATCTGCACACCTTACTTTTTCAATACGCATCGTATAGGCCTATACGATGCGCATTGGTTCAAAAGTCAAATTTGCATGTGTCAGTTCTTGTCTGGCGGCTAACTTTTTCAATACACATCGTATAGGCCTATACGGGCCGTATTGCTTTGGTTTTTTTTTCTTTTTTCTTACAAATTTTTGTATATATTTAATCATAGTTTTAACAAAGTTTAATAAAAGAATTCTTTTATTTTTAAACAAAAAACATTTTTAAAAATTTATCATGCCGTATAGGTTTGATACATGTTTATTATACTATACTATCTATGTTATAAACGTATTATATACTACACTTTTTTTACATATTTTTGTAAACATTTAATCAAAGTTTTAACAAAATTTAATAAAAGAATTCTTTTATTTTTTAAACAAAAAACATTTTTAAAAATTTATCATGCGTATAGGTTTGGTACATGTTTATTATACTATACAATCTATGTTATAACCGTATTTTAAATTACATTTTTTTAAATTTCTACTTACAAGTAAAGAATTTAAAAAAACCAAGATATAAAACATTTTTTATACTTTATAAAAAAGAAAAAAAAACATGAATTTTGAATCAATACGATGCGTATATCGAACCATCTGATACGCATCGCATCGTATAGACCTGTACGATGCGTATTATATCCCCGAAATTACTGAAATACCCCTGAAATACCTTTAAAATGCGTCGTTTTGGTGACGTTCGGTTGCGTGCGATTATCGTATTCTATGATTACGTACAGTTTTGTTTGAAAACCACTTGTATTGTATAGTGTTGTGATATATGTATACGCGCGTGGAAATATCATTAGTTCTGTATTTTGACGTATTTTTGCGTATTTTGACGTATTTTATCGTATTGTTGCATATTTTAGAGTATTTTGACATATTTGAGTGTATTCTGACGTATTTTAGCTTATTTTAACCTATTTTTAGGTTATTTTAACGTATTTCGGTGTATTTTAACGTATTTTGGCGTATTTTAACGTATTTTATCGTAATTTGATGTATTTTAGTGTAATGCAACGTATTTTAGCGTATTTTCATGTATTTTAGCGTATTTTAACGTATTTTTGCGTATTTTAGATTATTTTAGCGTATTTTCGCATATTTTAGCGTACTTTAGAGTATTTTAGGGTATTTTCGTATATTATATCATAGTTTGACCTATTTTAGCGTAGTTTAGAGTATTTTAACGTATTTCAGCGTATTTTAACATATTTCGGCGTATTTTAGCATATTTTAAAGGTCTCTCTCTAAAAGATGCAACTTTACGGCACGCTTACCTTAATCACATCTTTCATGGAGTCACAGTTCCGATAATAGGGCCAACGGATCTTATGCCCACCCGAGACCGACCTCTGGACTACACGTTGTACATGGTTTTTAAAAACAATGAAAAAAAAATATACGGGACATTTACTACACCTATATATGCTCATACAGGACCTATACCTCATCTATACTATATTGCATTGTACATGGTATTTTTTTAAAAAATTAAGAAGTTTTTATTTAAAAAAATAAATATTTCTTAGAAAACTTTGTTAAAACCATAAACAAATGTATAAAAAACTGTAAAAAAAAAAGACTTAACCAATACGACTCACGCTCATACAGGACCTATACCTCATCTATACTATACTAATTATACATGGTATTCTTAAAAAAAATAAGAAAGTTTTTATTTAAAAAAATAAATATTTTTAAGAAAACTTTGTTAAAACCATAAACATATGTATAAAAAGAATTGTAAAAAAAAAGACTTAACCAATACGACTCATGCTCATACATGACCTATACCTCATCTATACTATACTACATTGTACATGGTATTCTTAAAAAAAATTAAGGAAGTTTTAATTTAAAAAAAATAAATATTTTTTAGAAAACTTTGTTAAAACCATAAACAAATGTATACAAAAAATTGTAAAAAAAAAAAAACAACCTTAACTGATACGACCCGTATAGGTCTAGTCAAATAGACAAAATCTGACACATCAGTCTTTATTGGAAATTGAAAAAGTAATACGCATCGTATAGGCCTATACGATGCGTATTGAGGGTGTCGATTTAAGGGGTCAGGTGTGCCAATAATACGACCCTTACTAATAAATATATTATTTAGGATTTTCCTTATATTCAGTAGTGAAGCATCAATCATAAAAGTTAATAATTTTGTTGGTTTTAGTTGTAATTGTCTAAGACTTGTTTCATTGTTTATATATACATTTTTTTAGTTTTACGGCATTAAGTCTTTATTTCTAAAAAATTCCACATAACCAAAAAATTAAACATCTTTCGGTACTTGCTCTAGAGTTAAATTATGCTTAAAATGAGGTATGTTTATCATGTAATCACTAATAAGTAAAAGTAAACACATTTAAGCATATAGAAATCGTTCATCATAATCAAATTAATTCATTATATAACTAAAATAATTTATAAAAAAATAAAAAATCTCTTAAATAGTTATTCGAGTTACCTAATCCAATAATCGACTCAATTAGATATGTTTGGTTGCAGGTTTAGTATTGATGTTGTTTAAATTCCTTAAGCTTTCACTAAGACTGAACGGTGTGGGCGTGAAGAGGTAACGTGGGGCTTCCCCAACGCTGGCACACCACCCCTTCTTACGGCATGGACGCGGCGTGGCTAAAAGGGCATGGGATTATTGCACGGTGTGGAGAGCGATAAGGTGGCGACTTGGTGAATAATATAGTGAAATCGTTTGCTAGAACCGTGATGATGGTAATCCGCTTCGGAACTCCTTTAAAAGTGTGGTTGGCAATGGGTGGCATACCTCCTTTTGGTTGGATCCTTGGCTATTCAACGAACCATTAAAAGATATTTATCCTAATATATTTAAACCTGAGGCTAACAAAAAATGTAGTGTTGAAAGCAGGTTTGAAGGCGGAACTTGTGTGGTAGCTTGGAATTGGAAATGCGGGCCAAGAAGCTTTATAGAGATCTCGGAGTTAAATTGGCTGCATAGAGATTTGGATGCGATAACCCTCGAAGACCGAAGCGACCGATGGACGTGGATCGGGAGAGTTCTGGTGAATACGTGGTTGGAGCGGTGAGAAGACAGGAACATTGATATTGAAGTGGTGTAAGTGGATTCCTATGAAATGCAACATGTTCGCCTGGAAGGAGGAAATGGGAATATTTCCACAGGGACAACGCTCAATGACAGGAACATTGAGATTGAAGACCTCTCGTGTCCTCTTTGCGGGTCAAGTGATGAGACTTCTAACCATCTATTCACGACTTGCATGGTGGCGAGTATTATTTGGCAAAGAATATCGGCTTGGAGCAGGGTGGCGCTCATAGTCGTGTCGATAGTTAGGGACCACTTGGAGCTTTGTAATCATGTCGGGTTGAAAGGGACTGTTAACGAGATTTTCCATGGGCTTGTGATGATTAGTTTGTGTATTTGGCGGGCAAAGAATGGTGTGAAGTTCGCTAATAAACATGCCCTGGTGAAAGATATAATTAGTGACATTAAGTCGATTGGTTTTCTTTGAATTAAAAAGAGATTCAAAGCTAGGTCAGTTTCATGGACCGAGTGGTGTAATTTTGTAAATATGTAATTCTTTTTTCGGTTAGGCCGCCCCATTTTGTGGGTTGTTGTGTTCTAATGAAGTTTACGTTTCAAATAATAATAATAATAATAATAATAATAATAATAATAATAATAATAATAATAATAATAATATATTAGGAAAATTAGAATAGTTCGTTATGTTTATATATTTCTTGCGTATTTTATCTTAACAATTCTGTAAGCACTTCATCTTCTCATATTCTGAAATTTCTCTTCCTCTATTCTCTCTCTCTCTCTTCCCATATCTTTGGATCAACCAAAAGAACCTTGTGTTTTTCTTAAACACACTTTGTTTCATGGCATGTTTCTAATCTTATATCCTCTGTTTTTTCAGTTTCACGTAATATATGTCTTATTGGTTGATCACACTTTTTTTTTGTTTTCTACAATCTTTAGGCGTTCGAATCTTCAAATGTCAAATATGAGGAGGTACATATTAATATTGAGTTTTCATCATAATGCTTGGTTTTCCGATTCTTTAAGATATTATGCATGAATGAATCATATTTTTGCCAATATTTTCAGGAATTTATTACAAATTCAAAGGGAAAAAAACTTTTTACATGTCGATGGATTCCGACGAATTGTGAACCAGAAGCTTTAGTATTTCTTAACCATGGATATGCTATGGAGTGTAGCGTCTCCATGAAAGGTGAATATTATTCTAAAATTTTATATAAACATTTTATATCAGAAACATTACGAAATTATTGGAATAAACAGGAGCTGCAATGAGGCTTGTAAAGGCAGGATTCGGAGTTTATGGAATAGATAATCAAGGCCATGGGAAATCTGATGGAATTAAGGGTTTCATCTCTCATTTTAATGATCTTGTTGAAGACTGTTCTCAATTTTTCACAAGCATTTGTGGTAAATTTTATTTAGTTGTTTTATGTATATAAATTTTGGGTTCTTAGATGTTTGTTTTATTTTAGTGATATTTATAAAATCGGGACGATTAATAAAGTGGTCACACTAGCGCTTCATTAATCGGACTCGTTGAATTGACTGTGAATCAAACTCGAAGAAATCAGATGGGGTTATATTTATAGATTGCATAAGATTTAAATAATATATATATTTATGTTGTATATATTTAAGTAAATATAAGGTTATATAGTTTTTTTTTCAAAGAAAAATATAAAATAATAAAGAGATTTAATGGAAGATTGAGCATTAAATTTGACTATGGAGAAATAAAAATCAACATGTTTCTTGACTAGTAGGTAAACACAAAAACTTACATATGTGTATTAAGAGTTTGTAAGTTTAATCACATGTGATTCAACCGGTGTCAATTCAACCCAAACTGACCAAACTGGTTAAGGGTTCGGTTTCCGATTCAATCCATTGTTCAATCATGTCATAAACAAAATATTTAGTTTTAATCTTGATCAATTGTATTCAAACTTTTATTTCTTTTATTTATTTTCAGAAAGGAAAGAGAACAAAAATAAATTGAGAATATTGCTTGGAGAATCCATGGGAGGAGCAATGGTGCTTCGGTTACATTTGAAGAAACCAGACTTTTGGGATGGTGGAGTATTGGTTGCACCCATGTGTAAGGTGTGTACCAGTGTTTTCAGATCTGGACCGGACCGGCCGGTCGAATAGGGAATTGGGACTTTAGTCGGTCCGGTTTAGGCTATCGGATCAGATGGATGAGAACTGGGAAGTCGGACTGGGAACTGGTCGGTCGAAACGGAAAACTAGGAGGTTGGACCGGAATTTTATGGGGTCGAACCGGATTTTGATTAAAAAATTCTGAATTTACCTTATTTATTTTTATATTATTTAGGATTTCATCTGATTCTCACATTTGATCTTACCGGTCTGACTAGTAGACCATTAAAGAGACCGTTTTGGCGTTTGTTCCGATTCTGTAAACATTGGTGTGTACACTCTCTATCCTCTGGTTATTGTTAACAATTTTACATTAATATATTTGGATTTTAACCTTTTTATTTTCTTTTTACTAGTAATGTCTTAGCAATTTTAACAACATTAGTTCCTTTTAGTAAAGGGCTTAATGTTACAGAGCAATTTTCTAACTCTTGTGCGGCGACTAAGAATCGATCTAAGTTAAGGCTTTGGCACGGTTTTGTTGTGATTCAAGTAATGTGATGCATAAGCGTTTGAGTTATGAATAAACAAGACTTTATGTTGATTGAAGGAACAAGGGTACAAGAATATATTTACAAGACTTTTACAAAGCTAGTAGTGTTGTGAAGTTGTTTAGGTAATGCGGGTTATGAGTAAGTTGTGTGGGGTAATGTGGGGTGATTACAAATAATGCATCGCATCCCTATTTATACTACTTCAAGTTTCTCTATATCATTCTAAGTCTAGAGAATTTTATACAACAAAAACTCTTGAGAAACTTGAAGTAGTATAAATAGGGATGTGAGACATCATTTGTAATCACCACACATTACCCTAGATAACTTACTCATAACTCACATTACCTACACAACTTCACAACACTACAAGCTTTGTAAAAGTCTTGTAAAGATATTCTTGTACTCTTGTTCCTTCAATCAATATAAAGACTTATTTGTTCATAACTCAAACGCTTCTGCATTACATAACTTGAATCACAACAAAATTGTGTCAAAGGCTTAACTTAGATCGATTCTAAGTCGCCGCACGAGAGTTAGAAAATTACTCCGTGATTTATGGACCCGAACGTTGTAGCATTTTCCGGAGACTTCCAGGAGAACATGGTGCTTCTTGAACGGCCCGGAAAGTTCCGAAAACAAGATCTAATGATATGATTTTTAGGCGAGACGTGGCATCAAGCAACTAACATGTTTTTAATATAATAAAAAATAGAAAGTTCGACAATTTTAAATGAATACGATAATATAATAGTAGTTCAACATTGTCAAAGGAATGAAAGAACAAAGAAAAAGAAAGATCAAAATGGTAAATTTTACCAAGTTAAAATTTGTTGTACTCTTTAACCCCCTAAGATATCAACTTTTTGTCAGAACAAGTCCCTAAATTAATGGAAAACATGTGGTGCTAGTCGTTTATTAGTTAAGTCTTATGTCTTTGTTCCTTACTCCTATTGTCCTATAACATTTAATGTTTAACTTTACAGATTGCAGACAATATGAGACCATCACCAATTATGTTTAATGTTCTAACACAACTTAGAAAATTTATACCAACTTGGAAAATTGTCCCGGGTGATGATATTGTTGAGCTTGCCTTCAGAGATCCTAAAATTAGACAGGAAGTAATAAAAGAATTTATGTTAATTTATCTTCTTTTTTTGGTTTTATTAGCTACTATTAATGATTTTAATCATGTTGTATAGATTCGTGATAATCTGTTATGCTACAAAGGTCGTGTGCGCCTACAAACTGCCATGGAGTTGTATACTGTGACTGTAGACCTTGAAAAAAAGTTAAAAGATGTGACAATGCCATTCTTGATTGTGCATGGAGAAGATGACAAGGTGACCGATCCTTTGACGAGTAAAATGTTATACGAGTCTGCTTCTAGCACCGACAAGACCTTCAAGTTGTACCCGGGAATGTGGCACGCCCTCACGTATGGGGAGTTTACTGAAAACACTGATATTGTTTTTGCTGATGCTATTAGTTGGATCAATGAGAGAATTGCCCGAGGAAACTCGAGACCGGAGAGGGAGCAAAAGTCGAAAAACGATGAGCCTCCTGACACCGATAAAAAGAAAGATCATAACTAGATTGGGTTTCAATTCTACTTATAGGGTATCCCTGCATTTCTTTCCATAATAATTATATTTCCTATAGTTTTTAGAGTTGTAAAAAGTATGCAGATGGACTGTTTTGATCTAGACATGTTTATATGGATCAAGATGGTTGTGTCAATGAGCGAGAATCGCATTAAATGATTAACCAATGCGAAATCTAGTGATAAGAATCAAGCCAATCTTGAAGTAAGATAGAAAAGCTCCGCCTAAACTTCCAAAATGAAAAGTCAATCATGAACCTTCCAAATTTAAAAGTCAATCATGGACCTAAGTTCACCCAATGGAACATATCATAGGATCTTTTTTTTTTTTGAACGGCAAATTTGGATCACTGACTGACCACTGGAACATATCATAGGATCTAAAGTTCAAAATTCGAATTAAAGATAATGGTGGGTAAAATAGCTAACTTCAATATGTGAGGTTCCTTACAATATTAGCCCTTTGTGAGTTCTTGCTTTCAACAAGGATGATGGTTTTATTCTCCATTCATATTGATAAAGGAATTACAAAGATGCGAATCAGTGTGAGTTTATTTGTTTATAGAAACACAAGTGCTTGAGAACATAATCCACAAGCATGTCTTGAAACATGCAATGTTTCCTTGAGATGGTATATCAACTCACTCATTTATACTCACTACAACATTGATTAATATAACCTAGTTATATGTATTTCAAAGATACATATTTAATAATTAAATATAACTAGGGTTAAGACCCGCCCGCGTTGCGGCGCGGGTAAATCGTAAATATTGAATGGATTAGTCCAAACGTTATATGATGCATTAACCGTATGAAAACACATATTTCGACGTATCCAGTTGAACTCAGTGTAACCTGTATAAGCATTGTGATTGGATCAAACGTAAAGTAAATGGAATTCATATCGAACAATCATAACGTATTATATGTGACCCAACTCATACACAGAAAACGTAACAGGTATGAAGGAAAATATGCACATGTAATCGAAAGGGATTAATTAGAGCTTTCGAAAAAAAGGGAGAAAAAAAGGGAGAAATTGACTCCACTCGGTTCGAAACAAACTTTACGAAACATACATAAAATAAACTCGAAAACATATTATATTTGACCTAAATCATTTCCCAAAAAAGTTTACCTCAAAACGTAGAACAACTTGAATTTATACCAAAACGTACGTACAAATATGCACGTAAAAATGGTTTCTTTAAATGAAAACGTATTATATTTGACCTGACTCGTCTATAAAAAAGTTTACGTCGGAATATAGAACAAATCATATTTATACATACCGGTACATAAAATATGCACACAAAAATTAGTTTTTAAGTAAAGGAAGAATAGGGGTAAACCGAAAGAAAATATTAGTAAAAAATTTAATAGGTTAAAAACGTTCTTAAAACCATGCCAAGTAGTACCAATGCCACAACGACATCGACTCTCAACATCGTAAAAATAAAATAGATAAAATGGTAAAAATTACACAGAACGAAAAGTAGACTAAAATCGTTGAACCATGCACACCCGTTACAGTGTCTTAATGCGAAGAAATTAAGCAGAAACGTAAAATGTAGAAAATAATAACTTAGTTTATCTACGACCCGCCCGTTGCGACGAACTTTACAAAAGGGAAAAAATGGACGCGTTGCGACGGGTCTGTCAAATATGAAAAAAATAAAGCAAAAACGTTGAACCTCACATGCACGCTACGACATGTTAACTCGCAAAATTTAGAACGAAACGTAAAACGAAAAACTTGCAAAAGATAAAAAGTATGGGGGACCAAAGTTGTAAATAACAAAGTGTTGTGTTAAATTATAAAAGATGGAAAACTTAGAGTTAAAAGTAAAAAAAAAGGGGGGTTAAAATGTAAAAGATAAAACTTTTAGGTTGAACGTGGAAAATTAAGTTTTTTTTTGAAAAACTCCCCAAGCACAAGTTACAAGTGCTAATGCATTAAAACCTTACTAATTTATATATGGAATAATTTAGTTTTTAGCGGATCCAATAACCTAGTTAAGTGGCTTTAGGGCTTTCATTTAATAGGCCGAACTCATTATTCGAACTCAAGAGGACAATAAACTAAAACCAAAGATCTTAATATATAACCAACAACTTTCATACCAAAAAGATGAGTTAACATTAGATTATAATTAATCTAAGAAAAGTCCACAAGTTGTTTCGGGATGAGCTAAATGCACTCCCCTTTTACTTTTCACACCTTTAAAAAAAACGATAGTTATGAAATTATCAAATTCCACCCTTATAAAAAATCATTATTTTTACTTCTATACATAAATGATTGATATAAACTTTGGATAATTTAATAAATTTATTTGAACTTGGATAAAACTTGGTTATATAATTTAATTAAGTCTTTTTAAATATAAAAAATCACGATTTGTTAATTGATTCTATATTATTTTTTAAATGATTTAACTTTTTTAACAGTTTACTAATATAATAATTAGTCCTTTTTTTATTTCGTAAGATTTTTTATCTTTAATTGTATACGTCATTATATATATACTGTTGATGAAGGTCGATGAATAGTTACTTTATTTTTATAATAATATATAGCTTTTTATTATTATTTATTTTGTATATTATAATAATTTATTATTATATTTGCTTGTAATGACATATTTTTAATTTTTTTCTCTTTCTAAAACCATACATTTCCTTTTCCATTTTTAATAGTTTTTTTCTTTTTTTTAAATATATATTAATTTATCAATTAATTTGATACTTCTTTAACAATTTATGTACATAACTTTTTTTCTAAAATTAAGTACGTAGTTGTGCTTGATTTTTCCCCTCGACATTCCGTTATAAGTTTTGTTAAAAACGAAGTTGTACTCAAAATAAATTATTTATTTGGTATCACAAAACGGTACGATGATGAACTAAAATTTTCTAATGGTTTGACTTTCTAGACAAAATGATTTATTTTCGAATCATGTTTGTTTATGTTATCATTTGCTCGGTTTCGCCGCAACGCGTGATGGAAAAAAAAAACTAGTTTCAATTATCTAGATATCTAAAGAATTATTTCTGTCATTTTTTAAAATACTTAAAAAGGAAAAACAATGCATACAAAACATTCAAATTCCATATGTTAAATATCAAATTAAAATATTAATTATATGATTGAGAAAAATAGAATTACTTGTAAACTAATTAATGGAGTCTGTGTATAAAAAATCATCCTAAATGTAGAAAATAAAACTTTATAAAAATTTTAAGACATGTTACTTTAAAAGTTGTTTAATTATAAATAAGTAATCATGTAAACTAGCGTATGGAAAGAAAATTCTATTACAACCTTCGGTTAAAAGGTTTTGGCAATGCCTAGATTAAAAAAATAGTTATTTGAACAACATAAACACATTATCAACGTATTCAACTCGATTATTTTAAACTAAAAATCACACATCTCTCTCTCTACTGATACATACATTCAACTCAATTTTATTAAAAAAATTACAGCTCTCTCACAATCCACTCTACTCCCACATGGATCTTTTTAATATTGTACCATTTTCTACTTCATCATTTTCATCAAGTTTCAATTCTTCGCTCGATGACACGAACACTCATAATTTGCTATGTCTCGTCTGTGTTGCTAAAGCCGCTTTTAGGCCTTTATTTACATAAAATGATTAAATATATATTGGAATGATGGATTTTAATAA
Source organism: Helianthus tuberosus (assembly GCA_030545235.1). NCBI lineage: Eukaryota > Viridiplantae > Streptophyta > Magnoliopsida > Asterales > Asteraceae > Helianthus > Helianthus tuberosus. Next base: position 30,038,485 of record CM060372.1, on the reverse strand, counting down.
TCTCAACTATTGCCCATTGGCCGACGACTGTCCAAACTTCAAAAATTCTCGCTATCGGTCCCATCTTTTCACATATTGGTCTTCAATAGACCCTGACTAACAGAACCCTAACCCCATTAGTCTCCGGTCGTCGAAAAAACGTTTTTGGTCGGAAAAAGGTTCCTAAAGGTCAGATTGCAAATATGTTTGGGACGAAAACTTTTAGTTTTCCGGCTAAAAAGTTGAGTTTCCCCGGCCAAAAATGAGTTTTTCCGGCGACCTTAATAATTAAGGTTTTTTACTAGAAAAGGTGCGTAATAAGATTACAAAGAGGTTTGAGTCGAAAAGGTTGAGTTTTCCGGCAACCGGAAACTAACAATGTTAAGATTCTGTTAGTCAAGATCCATTGAAGGCCAATATGTGAAAAGATGTGACCGCGAGTGAGAATTTTTGAAGTTGGAACTGTTGTCAGCCAACGGGCAATAGTTAAGACTATTAAAATCCATATTTCCATATATATTTAATTTAATTTTTGGTAATAGAATAATGAGTTAAATGCCCGGATAGTCCCTGTGGTTTGCTCTTTTTTTCACCTTTAGTCTCTAACTTTCTAAAATTACAGCTATAGTCCCCAACTTTTCAATTTTTGTTCCCGGATAGTCCCTGGCGCGGATGGGGGTTAGTTTTCTCAGTTAAGTTAGAGTGAATTGACCAAAATATCCTTATTTGTAATTTTGCTTTTAGCATTAAAATCTAACCCTTCTTCTCCAATCAACCTTACATCACTGTTGCTTCTCAAAATTTCTTACATTCACCGGAATTCATGGCTTCCTCTTTGCTCCGCCGCACAACCTCCCTCCTCCGCTTACGTCCACCGCCTCTCTCTGCATATCGTCTCCACAACACATGTCAGCACTCGGTGAACAACACCATAGCCACCAACATCAACTACAACCACCACCACCACCCTCCACCGCCGCCATCACCACTTAGCCACCACCACCATTGCCAAAACCACCAAACTGCTACTGCAAGAAACAATAATAGGGCTCCGTCAATACTCGTAGGTGACGATGACGATGATGATTTTGAAACCCAAACAGTAGTTTGAAGATCAGGATTCCGTTCTGAAATTGAAGCGGCTCCGGCGAGGATCTATTTCATTGAGGTCAAAGCTTTAGACTGGAAGGTATGGGGGCCGGCTTAGGCCCGGCGCCGGTCCCCCACACCCCCCCCCCCGGCCCGTTCCGGCTTTACCAACAAACCACAGACGTTCTCCCCGGCCCACATTTTCAAATATATAGCCGTTAATAACGGCTAGTTTTTTAAAAAAAAAAATTACTTTTTCACTTTAAATATATACCACTTTTATCCATTTTTTATACCATTCTCATCCATTTCTCCCCATTCTTCTCCCATTCTCATCCATTTTTATAAAAAATACTCCCATTTTTTTATACCAATCTTCCACAATGGCATCTAATTTTTCGGATGCACCCCTTTACAACGCCGACACTTTCAAACGAAGGTTCCGAATGAGTCGCCGTTTATTCACACGGATTGCTGATGATTTGGCGGGGCTAGACCCGTTTTTCACTCAGCGACCCGATGCTCGGAATTATGAAGGGTTCACCACGTTACAAAAGTGTACTGCGGCCATTCGCCAACTGGCGTACGAGACAGTGGCCGACGCTTTGGACGAGTACTTACAGATGTCGGCAAGAACTGCGCGGGAATGTTTGTATCGGTTTTGCCATAATGTGGTGAAACTGTATAGCAAACAATATTTGCGGAAACCAAACGCGTATGAAGTTCAACAGTTGTACCAAGCTCATGAAGCAAGGCACGGGTTTCCGGGAATGCTTGGTAGCATTGATTGTATGCATTGGGCGTGGCATAACTGCCCGACTGCGTGGCGAGGCCAATACACGCGAGGTGATCACGGCTATCCAACCTTAATACTTGAGGCCGTGGCGTCACAAGATTTGTGGATCTGACATTCTTTCTTTGGGCTCCCTGGTTCACTCAACAACCTCAACGTGCTATACCAATCGACGATCTTTAGCGATGTCGTTAATGGAATCGGTCCGGACACCCGTTTTATAATTTCAGGGGTTGAGTATAGACGCGGGTATTATTTTGCTGACGGAATATATCCGTCTTGGTCTACAATTGTCAAGACTATTTCATTTCCCTAGGACGAAAAAAGGAAAAAATTCGCCAAGCGTCAAGAAGCTGCAAGAAAAGACATCGAACGTTGTTTTGGTGTTTTAAAAAAAAAATGGGCCGTCCTTGAACAACCGGCACGTGCGTTCACACCGAAGAGGTTGCGCCTTTGTATGTACGCTTGCATTTTGCTCCATAACATGGTATTGAAGACGAAGGTCGGGCGATTTGTGAGTATGATGAGAATGCATCTTACGGGAATACTGTCCCGGTAGATCCGACGCAACAGGATTTAAACTCGTTCGCGCTAACCAACGACTTCACGCATGTAAACCTTCAACAGGATTTGGTAGAACATATATGGAACAACGTAAACGTCGGGGACGGTGACGGAGACGAAGACGAGTAGGTCTTTTTTTATTTTTTAGGAAATGTAAAAAAAAATTTCGGAAATGTTTTTTTTTTTTTAGGAAATGTAATTTTTTTTATGTTATGAAATGACTTTATTTATGTTGTTTTATGTTGTATTTTTTAACTTTTATAAAGTTTTTATTAAGTTAATAAAAAAACAATTAGAAAATTATAATATATTGAGGTGGGGTAGCCCCATCCTCCACCCCTGAAAAGTGAAGGAGGCCCATCCTCCACGAGCCGGTGATGTGGCGCCTACGTGGCGACCCATCCTCATGGGGATAGGCCTACCCATACCTTCTAGTCTTAAAGTCGTTGCTGTACGTCCTCTTTAAGTTGTTGGTGCCGTGCTGCTGTATATTTAGTTATTGTATCTGATGCAAAATTGACACTTGCTATTTATTAGTTGTCTTCCTCACCTAACAGTACTCTAAACAACACTTTAGCATTTTATACCCACATTCATTGTATCTTCATAATTTATAAGAATTGTGTGTTGAATCCAGGGGCGAAGCTTACAAGGGGCGGGGGACGCCCGCCCCCCGGGATTTTTCGCTCAGTAGTGTTATATATGTAGTTTTCGTATAGAAATTTGTGGGTATATAGGTTTTCACCCCCCCGGTTCTATAGAAATTTTTGGGTATTCTATAGAAATTTTTGGGTATATATGTTTTCACCCCCCCCCGGCCGAAAAATCCAAGCTTCGCCACTGGTGTTGATTTAATGGAGTTGCTGATGATGAAGAAGAGGGGAGGTTGGGGGTGGAGCCCACAAAGTTTTTTTTAATTAATTTGTTTTTATTATTTAGGTGGGACCCACTTCATTTGTATTCTTTGATTTTTAACTTTTATTTTTAACAGAAAGGGTACTTTTGTCATTTCACATCAACTTAACAGAGAAAACTAACCCTCATCCACTTCAGGGACTATCCGGGAACGAAATTGCAAAAGTTGGGGACTATAGCTGTAATTTTAGAAAGTTAGGGACTGAAGGTGAAAAATGAGCAAACCACAGGGACTATCCGGGCATTTTTCTCTAGAATAATTATTTGATAAAAAAAGAGGGGGGAATGCCCGCCTTAAAGGTGTAATTTGTTTCGTTTTTATATAGTTTGTCGGGCGATGCCCTTATTCAAAAAAAAAAACCACCCCTAAAAAACAAGGGTGTACCTATTGGCACACCCAAATGCCTATATGCACGCCAAAAAGGGCTTTTCCTATATGCACACCCTGCAGTGTTGAGCTGTGGCCAAAGCGTGACATTTTGGTCCGATCAACCAGACAAAAGACTGACGGGTGTCTGACGGATCTGTTGACCGAATCAAAACGCCAAGCTTTGGTCCTGTAAACCGGACAAAAGACTGACCGGGTGTCTGGTTGACAGGACCAAAACGCAGCCAAAGCTCGGCGTTTTGGTCCGGTCAAGAGACCCGTCAGTCTTTGTCTGGTTGACCGGATCAAAACGCCGCACTTTGGCCAAAGCTCGACACTGCAGGGTGTGCATATAGGACAAAAAAAGCCCTTTTTGGGCTGACTATCTACACACCAGTGTGCAAATAGTCTCCCCCAAAAACAAAGCGGCAACAAACAAACAACGACAAAGAAAACGTCACAAAAAACTTACATCACTCACTTCAAAGAACGGACTTTAAACTTTTATCTATCTCTAAGACTGGGTGTAGTGGTTAAGAAAAATAATGCCCCCACCATGGGGCATTTTCCGACACGTGGCAGTCCAGCCAACATGGGGCATTATTGCAAAAGTGGTGTAGTGGGGCATTATTCCAATAACGCCCATGCATTCATTTCACAATTATTATTATTTTTTTTAATATAAAACATAAAAATCTTCATTAATTTAAAATAAAAATTACACTACTTGAAATAAAAAAAAACCCGAAAAAAACCGAAAATAAAAAAACCGAAAAAAATAAAGTTAAAAAAAAAAGAAGATGATCTAGAGTTCATATTTTTCTCGAGGTTCGTCATTTTCCTTCTTCTTATGCGACCTTCTGCCGCGTTTCGATTTCTCTTGCACCGGTTCGGGTTGCGTCTCCGGCACGACATCGACATCGGTTTCGGGTTCGGCTTGTTGTTGTGACGGTTGCGACCCGCCGGCTTGACCATAGCCGAAGGTGGGAGGCACGAACGGAGTGGCGCCACTCAAGTAAGTCGCGTACGTTAACATGCTCGGGTCCATTTCTTGAAGGTTAAACGTGTGTTGCGGTTGGGTTGTGTTCGGGTTCATGGGTCTTGCGGGGACACCAAAAGGGGGTCGGAATGGATGCATGATTGTATAAAATATAAAAGAAGTAGGAGAGAAAGTAAGAGTTTTTTTTATAAAAAAATAGGAGAAAGTGGGTGACATATATATATAGTGGGTAAATTTTTGAATTAAAAAAAAATAATAAACAATTGACCGTTGCCAACGGTCATGTCTCAAGCCCCAATGCAAATCCAGCGTTTTAAATAAAACGTCAACAACAATTTTTTCAAAAAAAACGCCTAATAACGCCTAGTGTAAGGGGGGGGGGGGGGGCGTTTTGGGGCGTTTTTTTTCAAATTTTTTTTTAAAATACCGCCCCACTACGGGTGGTCTAAGCCATAAATAACTTTTTTTTTTAAATAAACTTCATTAAACACACCTCCGATCTAAAAGGGCAAAAGGCCAAACATACAAGAAACACCCCCGACCCAAATGGGCAAAGGATAACAAATTACAACATGTACAAAGGATATTTACACCAGTCTGGCCAATTAATATAATTACAGGACGATCTATTCTTAACCCAAGTGTACCCCTTTGATTTTATCTCCCCTATGATGTCAAGCGGACTGCATTTCTTCTGATTAAATACCTCATCGTTCCTTCCTTTCCATAACATCAGCAAGCTATAATTATCAGCTCGTAAATGATCTTCTCCGCCTTCTTACCACACTTTGTAACCTTGTGGATGTCTAATATGTCTTTGAACTTAAAAAAGAATATCGGCGGGATGTTGCACCATACACTGAAAGCCGACCACACCCGAATAGCCACAGAGCATGCAGTGAATAAATGCTCCATCGTTTCCTCGTAATCTTCGCAAAAAGGGCACATGACCGAGGATATATCCACATTTCTTCTTCTTATATTAATTCTCGTAGGGTCTATCCAAGTTATCTCTCCAAGCCATATTATTACATTTGATGGGCATCCATTTGCACCAAACAAAATTTGAAGGGTGGCTATTCCCTCTATCCATAACCAAAGCCTTTTTAACCTACTTCATCGAAAAACCATTCTGATTATCATCAAACCAGTACCATGCATCCTTATCCATTTCACGTCTATGTCTTCATGTCTACAATAATGTCTTCTTCCATCTTTTTAACCTTGAGGAAAAAAAAGAAAAGAAAAGAAAGGTGAAAAGCATGTGATAGGGCAGAGGCTTCAAAACAGTTCATAAAACGACGTCTTTGTCACTACTTTCAAATTTTGGCTTTTCAACGCCACGCTCACGAGCAATGTTCTAGATGTAATAAATACGGAATACCCCCTCTTCAGATTATTTTACTTTTGTTCTAATATCACACATTATTTTCTAGTTTTAATGTTGTTATTAGTCTAACGACGACAAAGATTAAAAGAAATTTTGGTTAAAAAAAGTTCAGAAAATGATAATTGAATATATAGCTAAAAGACTTGTAGTAGTTGCTATGGTACCCTTTTTTTGTATTGTATATAAGATAATTTTTTTTTCTTTCTTTTTGCTATACGTAATATTGTTATGTAACCTCAGTAAATGTATGCAAAATAACGATAATAACAAACAACAAATATACTTTAATTGTTTTTAATCAATGGGTGTAACATAATTGTATATACATACATCAAAACTTAAGTATGTTGTATAAAAAGGGAATTAATATTCACACACCCCTCTTCTCTATCTCTCTCTATACATATATACATAGATATATATAGTGAGAGATAGAGTGAAAAATGATTTGAAAATAAGATATAGGATGTGAGAATAAGAATTTAAGGATGTGAGAATAAAATGAACCTTAAAATATTATAAACACGCATAGCTAAAGTTTTATGATATAACTAGTGATAACAATTGAATACATAAACATAATTTATGATTTCTACTCAGACATTGGGCTATCACATCGGTTTATATAATCGTGCAACTGTGTCGATCGATCACTAAGAGCCTCCACATTTCACAATAGTTGGTTTAGCAACGTTTTTGAAGACATAAGGCATGATATGGAGGAGAGATGACATCATGTGGAGTAGAAAAGGCAAGGTTGGCGTTTATGTGCAAAAACGTCCAAAAACAACCTTTGTAAGTGAAGGAAGGAGACAGAGGGCTTGTTTTGGGCGTTTTTAGAGCTGATTTTGATTGTGACGGGGGCAAAGCACGAGAGAGTGAACATGTGTTTATACAGAGCCAAATTTAGAGTCTGCTATTTTGGATGGTAAATTTGTTGAAGCTTTTTTTTTTTTTTTTTTTTTCCTTTTATTGGTTTTAAATGAATTAAGACGTAGGCTTATGATGTTAATTAAGAAACACTCATGACCAATAGAACGTGCCGGTCATAATTTTTTTTTGTTACTTATTTCAATTTTCATGAAAGAAACATGCTAAATAGTAAATATGCTATAAATAGAAAAATAGAAAAAGAACTTTGCCATCAACGAATAAGTAAATATGCTATAAATAGAAAAATAGAAAAAGAACTTTGCCATCAACGAATAAAGTAGATTCAAAGTTAAATGTTTATTTACAAAATTAACATTCCTAGAAATGTTGCCGTGAGTAGTTTATGAAAGATTGGAACTGTATAAAATAAACATATTGTAGGAACCGTTCGCATAAATTAAATAAAATAAACAAATTTTATTAAACTTGATTACAATACAGAAATGAGAAAACAAATTACTGGTACAATTACAACTGAAATAAAGACAATACAAGAATGAAGATGAAACAGAATTGGCTGAGGCACGTGAACACACGCTTCCCTTAAAACAAATTCCGAGTCTCCCAGGAGTACTCGTTTTGTTTCCCAGGGTACAACAGCCGGAGCAGTAGTACTGCCGGAGTAGACCTACAACCCGAAGGTTACCTTGAGACTGCAAAGAAAAGATCAGAAAAATTTCTAGAGAGAAAGTTGTGATTGCTGTTGTGTAGCTGGTGTCCTTCTCTGCTGGGTATGGAGCTGTATTTATACAGCTCCAGATTCGAAACAGTTAAAAACGAATTAAAGAGAGGTTTAAATTGCATTAAACGTCTTCAATGCAATTTAAGACGTCATTTAATTCTCAGTCTAAGCCCATTAACTCGTCAGTTACGAAGCTGAACTGAAACTGTTCTGTTATTCAATGCTGGAAGCTTTCTGCGCGCGCGCGCGCCCATGCGCGGTGCAGCCTCTTGGCTCACAGCCGTGCGCCCATGCACGGTGCGGCCTCTTGGCTCAAACCCGTGCGCGCGCGCCACGTCACCCATGTAGTGCGTCCTCTTGGCTCAAGTCCATGCGCGCGTGCGCCACGTCACCTGTGCGGCTATACGAGCGCGCCACACAGTCGCGCCGTATTGGCTCACTCTGGTGCGCCGCGCACGACACAGCAGGACCCATGCACCATGCGTGCACCCGCGCGCGCATGACTGCCACGTCATGCGCCGCATCACCTACCACTTGGTCCTTGCAACCCTTGTGCTCCACCACGCGCACGTGGTCAAAAATACAAAGGCGGCTCTCAAGCGTGCGAAGTGCAAAGTGCGCCATCAAAGCGCCACATTGCGCCTCATCGCCCACGCCACGCGCGCGCGCGTGTGCGAGTGCGAGTTAGGGTGCTCCGCACCCTTCGCGAGGACACTAGTGTGTGCTTCCATGAAACAATAAGGATGGAGAGTTCCACCTTAAATACCCATTTAAGTTCCAACTCTCATCCGATGTGGGACAAGGTGCTACTTTCCCTTTTGTTTCAGCATTGAATGTTCCAAACACCCAACTTTGAGCATCGATATCTCATTCATCTTAGCTCCGTTTTGGACGTGGTTTAGTTCGTTGCGAAGGTCTTCCAACATAGAACACAAACCCACAAATAAATATATAAAACCCGCTCATTTTATTATATTTATTTCTAGTCCAAAATAGGAAAAAATCATTTTCCTATAATTGTGAAAAATGCTATTTTCACTTATTTTCCAACACATATTTTGTTCGATATTTTTGTTTACATTTTGTTAATACCTGATAAATATTGCCCCAGTTTACAAGGGTATTTTTTATTTATTTTTTTTTTTGTATTAATATAAACAACTAGGTCATATATCTATACACTAATCAATTCCAGTTAAAAAGAAAAGTAAATTTAATGATAAAATAAAGTGACATTTTATGAGTGTTAAAAGCTCAACATTTGGTTTCTAGAAATCTATCATGTATAAGATACCAAGCATATTAGAATAATCAGATATGATGTTATAGAATATGTGCGATTAATTAGATGTGATTTTGATAATATGTCTTAATCAAGAATTTAGATATGTTGATTCTTTGTAGGTTTTGACCAATATTGACCAAGAGTGGATTTTTGCTATATTTTACGTTACAAACAGATTGAAATTATAACTTATTAATTAGGATTCTCATAAGTGTTATCAAACATAAAAGTTTATACTAAAGTTGATAAAACTTGTATAGTAGATTTTGATACAATTGTGTCAGGTTTGGTTGATTGTGAACAAATGAAGTTAAACTCCACTCTTAGGTGTTTCAACATGACTAAACGGATGATAATAGTTAATTATGAACAAATTAACTAGAGCATGTAGGTGATAAAAAGGGTCATTAGGTCATTAACTTGTTCATTGTGCTAGACAAAAAACATATTGATGGGAGTTGGATTGACTATTAGGTGATCAACTGCCATTGAGAAAGAAGTCATGACGTGGATGCTTAACTTGTCATTGTGAGTACGTCGACTTTTTTCATGAGTAGGTGGGCAAATTATTCATTTTAAGGATACATATGTGCTCAATGTGTCGTGTAGTTTTGTACGAATGACCTTTTTGAGGTTTGATTTGAGTTTAGACTCAATGCGCCTTGGTGTGAATAACATGCTATTCTTGTTGTTTGATACTATAAAGGACATGCTAGTGTTTAAGTCGAAACTTGCTAGTGTTTGAAAACTTGACAACTTGATTTCATGGAATGAATTTAGGAATCCACAATCTTTACAATGAAGGTTAACGAACCTCCCTGAATACTATAATCGTCACTTGTTTGAGGTAAGTAACCCTCACATTCATTATGAAAGACTACGATCTTCAAAAATTATATTTGGAAACAATAAATTGTAAAATTGTCATTAATGACTATAATCCTCACTAATTTATCATTAAGAACAACAATTTTCATAATATGTTTGGATTGATTTCTCTGATGTGTGCATATGGTATAACTAGTTAGGTAGCAATACCATGTTGACTAATGTATGTGGGTTAAACTTGTTGAGTGACACTTTTGAATGTGCTTAATGAATAACTGTGGCAAATTAAGTGAGTTTAAAACAATACAACTTTTCATCAACAAATATTGGTTTTTCTTTGAGGTTGAAACAATGCACATGATTGTGTTAATTCGATCTGCATAGGCATGCCTTACCACACGACTATGTCAATGATTTTTACATTCATGTCAATGCTAAAGAAACCTAATTTTTCATAGAAAAATCACTTGACTAGATCAGTGAATGAAACACAATTTTCATAAAAAAGAAATGTATTGAGTTTTCACACAGTCATGCCCCTCCAGTCCGATTTAAAATGTTAAAAGAACAGAAACCCCACATATATTGAATTAGATTTCAATGTTTGTGGTTTGTATCTAGTTATATAACTAGCTTCATTTAGACCACATTATGGTGTCATGTTGCATCCAACACCGTGTATAGTTAATTATCTATATAATATAATAAATGAAAATGATTTGTGACACTTGGCATGTTGTGGTGTAAGCTCAAGGTGAGTTGGGCGGGAAATTAATCCGAATGTTATTCGGGTCGGATTTATCGAATCTGGATACACACCTTTTGTAATCGGATCTAATACAAATTGCAAGATCTCAATTATTGTGATCATAATCTCAATTCTTCATCGACACAACTCCGCTTCTCTCTCTCTCTAACCTAACTAAGTTCTTCATATTATTCTTGATCTACTCGAACAATCTCATGAAATCGAAGTAAGTTTGTTGAACCATTATATTTGAATGTTTTCGATTATGTAGCCTCTATCAAACATTAATTTTCATCATATAAACATCATCGTTCATCTTCTATCTTTTTAGGTTCGAGCACTACAATTACAGGTATATTATAGATTTGTGTTGTTTCTATATTATATAGATTCGAAGTTATTGATATTTGTTTTCTTTTGTTATTTAAATCAGTACCATCAAATCCTTCATCATCTTCTTCCTTTTGCAATCACAATCATAGGTATGTGTGCGTTTGATTTTATGTGTTCTTCCTTAATCCAAGTTACTAATGTCTTTGTTTTTATTTTTTATGTTAAAACTCTAAATCGGATGTAACAATCTTACGGCTATTCTTCAATTGGAAAAATAGGTTTGTTCAATGTTGTTAAAGTTTGTTATGTTCTATCAGTTTAACAGTCTTTTTCTGTGTGTGTTCAAAATCCTATATTTAGTTGTAGGTTTTTAAGTATCGCTTTTTTAGTTTTATTAGATTTTTAAATATATGTTTCGAAATGCAATAAATGTGCGGTTATTTTGGCTAAATGATATGCAATTATATTAAAGTGTTTTTGTATTTCAATTATTGCCTTTTTGAAGTATGAAAATAGTTTCAGTTAGAAATTCTGCACTAAATGCAATTTACTGGCACTTCAATTACATTTTTCATGATTTATATTTAGTATTGTTAATAATTGATTATTATTATTATTATATAATGCGTTTTTTAATTGTGATGACAGTTTTTCTGCAAATATGAATCCAAAGAAGATGAATCTCAGATTATTTAAATTTATCGATAATCTAGAATCGTTCTACTTGGTATGTTACATTATTCTTTTTTATATTGACTTTTATCAAATTTGATTATTCTTATAATATGTATAACCTAACATTTTAGTATGTTCTTAAATAGTATGTTAACTATATGTAAATAAATAGATTTTCTAACTAATGAGATGTTTTAGATTTTCAATGTTCTTATGTTATGTTTAGACAGATCCAAAAAATATTTGAAATTTTATAAACCGGATTTTGTTAGTTCTACATGTTTAATGATTTATATTGAGTAAATGTTAATAATTCTTTTTGAATATTTAATGCATTGTCTAAATAATTACCATATTCAGTTATGTATATTTTTGAATATTTGAAATTTGAAATATGTTTATTTATGGCCGATTTCTAAATCAATTTCGATCATTCTTTAATTTGTAATTATCATCTATTAACTTTCTAATTAACAACCTTATAACTTAAATTTATTTTATTTGTGTATTGTCCAATATAGAAGATTTTATTATGGTGGTAATATAATTGTAGAGCAAATTAAGACTAGTCAAGTTAGTTTTACTGAAATATTATTTTAAAGCATAAATATTATATTATATGAAACTCATTTTTATTGAATATTCAGTTATTTATATTTTTGGAATTTTGAATTTGAAATATGTTTATTAATGGCAGACAGACGGTCAGAGTGAGCGTACTATTCAAACGTTAGAAGACATGCTACGTGCATGTGCAATCGACTTGGGAGGTAGCTGGGATAAGAACCTGCCATTGATCGAATTCTCCTACAACAATAGCTACCATACCAGCATAAAGGCTGCGCCTTTTGAGGCATTATACGGTAGAAAGTGTAGATCGCCTGTTTGTTGGGCGGAAGTTGGAGAAGTCCAGTTATCAGGACCAGAGATCGTGTTCGAAACGACGGACAAGATTGTCCAGATTCGAAACAATCTCCAAGCTGCCCGGAATAGGCAGAAGATATACGCTGATCCAAATCGTAAGGATTTTCACTTCGAAGTAGGTGACAAAGTCCTACTTAAAGTGTCACCCTGGAAAGGAGTGATGCGGTTTGGTAAGAAAGGCAAACTAAGCCCGAGATACATAGGACCTTTCGAGGTTATCGAACGTGTCGGGTCAGTTGCCTACAAGTTAAACTTACCTGAAGAGCTCAGTAGTATACACAATGTGTTCCACATCTGCAATCTGAAGAAATGTTTCGCTGACTCCGCTGACGAATCAGTGATTATACCCTATACAGATGTGCATATCGATGAGAGCTTGAAATTTGTGGAAAAACCTATGTCGATTGAAGATCGACAGGTAAGGAAGCTTCGAAGGAAGCATATACCTTTTGTAAAGGTCAAATGGGATGCCCGAAGAGGTCCCGAATTCACGTGGGAAGTTGAATCCACGATGAAAGAAAAGTACCCTTACTTGTTTCAGTAAATCTCGGGTCGAGATTTATTTTAAGGGGGTGAGGATGTAACACCTCGAAAATTTACGTCCTATAAGGTGTTGACACGTGTCATAGGTTTGACCGTGTGAAAGAATGTTCTTGAAGGACCAAAGTTGACAAACATTGAAACTGTGTAAATAGAAGGGTTCAAAGTGTCAACAATGAATAATTATACTTTTCAATAACTCTACATGATGTTTATAACCTTACATAAATAGATCATGGATCATACGAAGCGAATTGTGAAAGAAAGTGAGAGATTACAAACTACAGGGGTTAAATGTGCCAACATGTTTAAGTTATACCTCTGAGTGACCTTTTGACAAACCCGAAGCTTTGTAACGATTAATTATGCTCACTAGAATGTACCACAAAAATTTCATGAAGTTTCGATATCGTATGAGCTAGTTGTGATAAAATTCGTGTACGAGGGTTATAAGTGTCAACGTTGAAAATTAGGGTTTTTCGGGTGATCACAAAGTTACCCGGGGACTTAACAAAGTGGGTATAAGTCTTAAAACCCCATATGTTAAATAACAAAGCTTCATATGCAAGTTGGGTAGTGAAAGCGACCTTTCGGGGGACCAGGGACTAAATTGCAAAATTTTCAAGGCTGATGACAGGCTAGCGGGGCGCTACACCAGAAGCGTAGCGGTGCGCTACCAGCGTAGCGGGGCGCTACACCAAAAGCGTAGCGGTGCGCTAGGACTGCACAGCGACCAGATACATGACAGTTGGCTGTTTCAGCCCTTTAACCGACTTTGGATGCAAGTTGTTGATTCTATGGGCGGCCTATATTGGTTTTTAGCCTTAGGGAACACATGCAAGCATCTTGTAACACCCCTAGACCCGTGTGGCATCGATCTATGATGATCAAAATTCTTATAAAAGTCACACATTCCACATTCATCATTCATCTTCACTTCTGAGCATTTCCAAGTCATTCAAGCAGCCCACAAGCAATCCATATCATCCATAAGACTTGTGTAAGTACCCTTGATCTTTCCTAATTCATTCATAATTAGTTTATGGCCTAGAAATCAAACCGTCGTAACTACGGTTTGACTTTTCGATGATAATTAAATGGTCCAGAGATTTGTCGAATCAAAGGTTGTTATAAGTTGGTATTTATATGGTTAATAAACCCCTAAAAGGGCACTCACTAATTCGGATCCTAACTAGGTCGTTTATCGAGTCAAACCTCTTCCGAAAAAGTCAACAGAATTGTTATGATTGGTTTAATGCATGATTAGCGATGTAAATGGCGTATAGACTATTTTATTATTCTTACCAACTGAAAATAAGTATAAAAACTTGTATACGCTTGTTTGATTCGACAACTTATTGTTTAGAACCGATTCAGAGCCGAGATACGCAAAAGTTTGACTTTTGCTTTGACCTCAGTTCTGACCCGATTCTTATAGGTTTAGACATGCCTTAAGGTTCCATTAGGACCTAGTTACATGTGTGTATAAGCCTCTGCGTTTATACCACTCGAATCCCTAATCATCCGATGTTTCCGTTAATCGCCTAAATATTGACCGTAATGCCCTTATGACCATCAAACGAGATTTTAGAAAATGTAAAAGTGCAAAAATCTTTAGTACTGATTATTGAACATGTATGCAAAATTTCACGTCAATCGGAAGTCTAGATTAGGAGTTATGCTTAATGGCGTATTTGTAAACATGTTTCTTAATTAAACGGCGCCATTAGCGTAAAGCCTATCTAAACTCAGTTTTGACACCAAACCTTTTAACCACTGATGTTAAATAATATTTTAGGATTTTTAAAGATTTTTAATTATTTTTAGATTGATCATAAGCTTGGATTAGCGCCTTAATTCGGTTAATACCGAATTTACCCTTTTAGGCCATAAAACGAGTTTTACAAATCCAAATGGCGCCAACCCAATTGCTACTGATTTTAAATAATAATTATAGTATTTTGAGCCTATTAAACTGACCTGGAAACTCAGAATTCTATTTTAAACCGGGCGTCGCTTAAAACGGCGTTATACGCGTATTATACGCGTAGTTTATGTTTAAAAATGTTTTGACACATAAGACTTAACATCAAATGTTATAACCTGTTTAAATAAACCATTTTACTGATGTAACCAGACCCGGTTCACAGAAACCAAATTAAATCATTTTATAATCTTTAAAATGACCAAAATACCCCTACGGGGCATATTAAGTGATTAAACTCGTTTTGGGCATCAGGGGTGATATCCTACTGATATCACAACTTATTTAAGGTGTGTTAACTTAGGAAACCTGTTTAGGACTATTACGGATACCCGTTACGCTTCATGCGCGTTCGGTTCGGTTTATGTAACTAGTTTACATAAATTAGCCGAAACGGGTCAAACCTTATCGGTTTTATCTCAAAATCCAGAATGTGCATCACATACCCATATTAAGCAAGTCTTCAAACTTGTCGGGTCTAAATCACATTCTATCCGGTCTTCGCTTAATCGTGCGTACGAACCGTATCTTTAAAACTAACCGGTCTAAGCGCAAGCTTAACTAAAGACCCGTTAGTATTCTAATAGGTTATTATAAACCTTCGTTCCAGATTAGGAGAACCAGTAAAAGATATTTGCACTTGCTGATTTTGAACTATACTTGCTCAGGTAAATACTTTTAACTTATTTTCCCTATACGGGCTTGGGGTACGGTATATAAAATACCGCTTGGTCCAGCATTGAATCTTAATCGAATAGAGGTTAAATTATTGATATGCTCTGTTTTGAAATGTTTTGTTGCTTAAAGCCTTTGGGGGGTTAATGACCATGTCCCGGATATCCCTGGCATCATCTTACGAGATGGCCACGACCTTAGCACTCAGGTGTAGGCGTACACCTGTCAGTGTCTCATTATATAAAGTGGTGTGTTTATTGATCTTTAATCCAGTTTAAGGACCGGACTACTGAACGCATAAGAAACATGTAATTCGTTTACAAGTTTATATACTTACATAATTATCCCAAGTTATAAAATATTATTTGTGCCTTGTGCCTTAAATGCATTTTCTTAAACTCTTTTCAAAATGAGTCGGTTGATTGTATTTACCAGTGTAAACTGACGTATTTTCTTAAAAGGTTAAGTGCAGGTACTACGCGAAATAGGCTGGCTTGTCTCCTAGCATCCACATTAAGTCTCGCCAGCTTGGATGTCATAACTGTTGAACATTTGTTTCCTTTTTAAACTTGATCTACCTGTGGATTTATATTCGACTATTTGTGATACTTAATGTTACAATATCGTTGGTTGAATTAAATCTATACTTTGCTTCCGCTGTGCATTTAAATATTGTGTTGTTTGACTATTATGTTGCCAACCACGTCACGATACTCCCCTACCGGGCCCACCGGTGACACGTGGAAATTCGGGGTGTGACAGGTTGGTATCAGAGCCAACTCTGAGTGAATTAAACACTAGCCTTTTGTGTTTAATCTCAGTTACACAATTGCACATTCCTAAATCTTCGAGTCTAGACAAAGAACTTAGGAATAATCCAAATTGTGCAAATTTTTATTTTATTTAATTAAATTTACCCTATATCTTTCCTTGTTATTATCTTGTATGTCTTAACAGGTACAATAATGCCGCCAAGATTTAGACGAGGTGGTCGAGGAAAGGAGCCAGCTAGTGCCCCTAACGACCATGAGGCAGGGCCTTCGTTTCGAAGAACTTCTTCTACAAGGAATGATGAAACAAGAGAACTCTGGAGGACCTACGAAGACGATGCCAGGCGATCTTTTTCGCACTCCTCAACACCTCCATATCATGACTCTTATGGGCCACAGTCAGAGAATGAACCCCACAACCCGCAACGTTACTTTGGCGACCCTACTCCTGTTTTTCAGGGTCAGTTTAACCCGGCAGAGTATCTGCCAGAGCAAGTGGGCTTTAACCCACTTGGACCGGAAGATCACTTTTCTGGTGATCAGGATATGGACGAGGACACAGATCCCGTCGAGGCTTCAACCGGATCCATGAACCATCCTTTCGTGATCTCTGACGGATCGTCATATCACGGGACACCATACCAGGGTCCGGATAGTCACATGGCACGGTTTGAACGGTGTGAGTGGTACAATACTCCATCTTACCACCCATCACCTCACCAGCAGCCACCGCAGCAGCCTCATCAAGATTCCTCTGGGGAACACGGGTTTGTGGCAGTCACGCCACCGCCTCCACCGCCACCAGTTCATTTAGAGCCTCCAGCACCACCTAGACGTAGGAGGACTGGTGCACGGATCTCAGCACGAGAAGTTGACTTTCGCCTCAACACCCCTCAACACTCTAGCGGTAGCCATTACCCGCCTACTCATGGAGTCCCACAGATGGAAGGACCTTCTGTCCCAGTTTCGGAGGTGAATTCCGCACCTATTGTACCGCCATCACCGGGTTTTGGCCACCCAATACCTGCTTATACTGCTCCGGCAACTTACAACCCATATGGACCACCAGCATACCATGGCTATAACTATGCTGATGACCCTTACAACGTAGCAGCAAGCTACCAAGCCCATAATAATCCTGAAGGACCATACGGACCTCCTTGGGGAATGGGATACCCAACTCAGGGGTATCAAGCACCAGTTCAGCCGCCACCACATTACCAGCCACCACGGGCTCCTCCACCTGAGCAGGAGGAACTCCGCCGAAGACTGGCCAAAGTGGAGCGAGACTTCCAGAAGGAACGTAAGAAGAATGAGGGATTTATGAGTGGTTTGGCAAACTTGCTTAAGGGAAAGAAGAAACGGGATCGTTAAATCCCCATATATATATTGTTGTATTTCCTGGTTTAAATCAAGTCCCTACGTGGACATTTATTTATGTGTGTATGTAGTCCCTGCGTGGACATCTATCTTTGTACTTAGTCCCTACGTGGACTTGTCTCTAGTAGTCCCTGCGTGGACATTTACTTTTGTAGACCGTCCCTGTGAGGACATGTATTATATGTATAGCTCCTGCGCGGGCATCTGTTTCTGTGAAAAGTCCCGTTTAGGGCAAAAATGTACTACTTTTAGTTAATGGAATGTAAGTTTATAAATTTCATCTTTGCTATGTTATGCATAATTAAAAGATATATGAAATAAATAAATCAAAACCATTCTTTTAAAAGTCTATCTGCCTATGTTATTTATATTAAGGATCTTAAAAGTATAACCTAGCCTGCATGTCATTTTAAGACCGGGCCCAGATGGTAAAACTAGTTAAATAGATTCAAATCCCTGTTAACATCTGAAAACATGTTAACACTCCTGGCAGACATGATTCGTTAGAAACACTCGTGTTTTTTTTTTATTTGGATCCTTTCATGGATTCTAAACCCAACTAAATGATCTCTGAATCAGGGGTTAAATCATTAATAAATATGATAAGTTCTTTTTACCATCCATTGGTAATGGAATGCCTACGGGCCCTTCTCATTTTTCATATGAGACAAAGGACAGTATTAGTCTATGACCCTGTCTGAAAAAGGTAATGAACTTTGTTCAAACCTTTATGCTTTGATTCTCTGAAATCATAGCTTATAATCTAAATTGTCCCAGTGACTAGGCCTTATGTGCTAATAAAACTATTATTGTTTTATAATTAGGATAAATTATATTAGAAATCCTAAATTTATGTGAGTAATAAATTAACCATATTTGGTCTAAGTTTACCACGGTTAACAAATTGCCATAAAAGACAATTTTATAATAAACTCACCAATAAATTGTTGTCGATATGTGACAGTTCTAGATACATGGCAGACTCAAACGAGGTCAACAGTCACCCAGGGATAGTGAATGAAAATGCCCAAGTTAACGTAGCAGGTCCAGAGTTGCAAGCTATGATAAATAATGCGGTTAATATAGCTATGGGTAGACAGCACCATGGATCAAGTGGTACCCATACGAGGACCCATTCTGCATCACACACTAGAACACCTTCCAGGACCCACACTGCCCACAACAGTAATTCTCACCACTCCTCGAATCAAAGGAGTAATCCATCCCAAAGAGCCCTACAGAACCAAGAACCTCGTAATAGGGGTTGCACCTATAAATACTTCGTGTCGTGCAAACCCAGAGACTTCAATGGGGAAAAAGGAGCTGTTGATTGCATGACGTGGATGGATGAAATGGATACTGTGGTAGATATTAGTGGTTGTCATAATAGGGACATAGTGAAGTTTGTCTCGCAGTCTTTCAAAGGAGAAGCCTTAGCCTGGTGGAGATCTTTGATCCAAGCCACAGGGAAAGTCCCGTTATACAACATGACATGGGAAGAGTTCACGGCATTAATCAAGGAAAATTTCTGCCCTCAACACGAGGTTGAGAGAATTGAATCTGATTTCCTAGCACTGGTCATGAAAAACTTGGACTGTCAGGCCTACCTTACTACTTTCAATACTTTGTCAAGGTTGGTACCTTATTTGGTGACTCCGGAGCCTAAACGTATAGCTCGTTTTATCGGGGGTTTGGAACCGGAGATCAAAGCAAGTGTAAAAGCTTCCAGACCAACCACTTTTCGGTCAGTAACGGACATATCGTTATCTCTGACCTCAGATGCTGTCAGACTGAGGTCACTGAGGAAAACTGATACGGAGAAAAGAAAGCGTGAGGATGACAACTCACGACGATCAGATAAGAAGCAGAAGGGAAACAATGACTCTAAGAAGGGGTCAGGATTCAAGAAAGATGGTCAGCAGTCTGGTGAAAAACCCAGATGTAAAATTTGCAGAAAGTACCATTTTGGAAAGTGCAGACTTGACTCAAAATCCCAATACCAGCCAAGGCCATGTGGGATTTGCAAGTCTACGGAACATAAGACCCTGGAGTGCAAGAAAATAAAGGATGCAACGTGTTATAGTTGCAATGAAAAGGGGCATATCAAATCCAACTGCCCAAAATTTACAAGGAAGAATGAAGAGGGGAAGAAGACCAATGCGAGGGTCTTCAGAATGGATGCTAAGGAAGCCATTAAGGACGATAACGTGATAACAGGTACCTTTCTCGTAAATGATGTTTATGCGAGAGTGTTATTTGATTCAGGCGCTGATAAGTCGTTTGTAGATAATAAGTTTTGTGAATTGTTGAAACTACCTGTTAGAACTTTAAGTGTGAAGTATGAGGTGGAACTAGCAGATGGCACTTTAGAAACCGCTTCAACTTTATTAGATGGATGTTTTATATCCATTAGGAATCACTCTTTTCCTTTGTCCTTACTTCCCTTTAAGTTAGCCGGCTTTGACATAGTATTGGGTATGGACTGGTTATCGCATAACCAGGCCCAGATTATCTGCAATAAGAAGCAAGTGAGGATCAAGACTTCGTCTGGTGAATCACTTACTATCCAGGGAGATACCCAGTATGGGCTGCCCGAGAAGATGTCTATACTCAAAGACTCAAAGTGTTTGAAGAAGGGCTGTGTCATCTACATGGCACAGGTGATTATTGATGAACCGAAACCCAAGATTGGAGAGATCCCAGTCATTTCTGAATACCCCGAAGTATTTCCTGAAGAACTACCTGGTTTGCCACCAGATAGGCAAGTGGAATTCAGAATTGACATTATTCCTGGATCAGCACCAGTTGCAAGGGCGCCTTATAGGTTGGCACCAACGGAGATGAAGGAAATGAGGACGCAGCTAGATGATTTGCTAGCCAAAGGTTTCATCAAACCTAGTTCGTCTCCTTGGGGAGCACCGGTTTTATTTGTTAAGAAGAAGGTTGGATCGATGCGTCTGTGCATCGACTACCGTGAGCTTAATAAGGTTACCATCAAGAATAGGTATCCTTTGCCCAGAATCGACGATCTGTTCGATCAACTGCAAGGGGCAAGTTTCTTCTCGAAGATTGACTTGAGGTCAGGCTACCATCAATTGAAGGTTAGAGATGAAGATGTGCACAAAACAGCATTTAGGACTCGTTATGGTCATTACGAGTTCCTAGTGATGCCTTTTGGGCTCACTAATGCACCGGCCGCATTCATGGATCTCATGAATCGCGTTTGCAAGCCGCACCTAGACAAATTCGTCATCGTCTTCATCGACGACATTCTCATCTACTCAAAGAGCCAAGCTGACCATGAGAAGCATCTTCACTGCATACTGGAACTACTTCATAAAGAGAAGCTCTACGCCAAGTTCTCAAAGTGTGAATTCTGGCTCCGAGCAGTCCAATTTCTTGGACATGTTGTTAGTGAGCGTGGTATCCAAGTAGATCCCGCTAAAGTTGAATCTGTCATGAATTGGCATGAGCCAAAGACGCCTACAGAAATTCGTAGCTTCCTAGGTTTGGCAGGATACTATAGACGATTCATAGAAAACTTTTCAAGGATTGCTGCACCCCTGACTTCGCTGACGCGTAAGAAGATTAAGTTTGACTGGGGTCCTAAGCAGCAGGAATCCTTCGATATTCTGAAACAAAAGTTGAGCAATGCTCCAGTACTGACATTGCCTGATGGAATAGAGGAGTTTGTAGTTTATTGTGATGCCTCACACACCGGGATGGGATGTGTGCTCATGCAGAAAGGCAAAGTCATTGCCTATGCTTCACGACAGTTAAAGGTGCACGAAAAGAATTACACCACCCACGACTTGGAGTTGGGTGCCGTTGTATTCGCACTAAAACTGTGGAGGCACTACTTATATGGAATCAAATGTGTGATCTATTCTGATCACAAGAGCCTTCAACATCTGTTCAACCAGAAGGACTTGAACATGAGGCAACGCCGTTGGATGGAAACTCTTAATGATTACGATTGTGAAATAAGATACCATCCCGGCAAGGCGAATGTAGTCGCCGATGCCTTGAGTCGGAAGGAGAGGGTGAAACCCATCCGAATCAATGCCAAGAGCATGGAAATAAAGAACAGCTTGATGGAAAGGTTGTTAGCTGCACAGAAGGAAGCTGTGTTGGAAGCTAACTATCCTAACGAAAAGCTCGGAGTAACTGAGGAGCAGCTATCTCTTAGTAAGGATGGAATTCTTAGATTGAATGGACGTATATGGGTTCCAGTTTATGGAGGACTCCGAGATGTTATCCTCCAGGAAGCCCACAGCTCTAAATACTCCGTTCATCCTGGAGCTGATAAAATGTACCATGATCTTAGAGCAAATTATTGGTGGATAGGCTTGAAGAAGTCTGTAGCTACCTATGTAGCTAAATGCTTGACGTGTGCGCAAGTCAAGGCAGAACATCAAAAACCATCAGGTTTGCTACAACAACCTGAACTTCCTACTTGGAAATGGGAAATGGTAACTATGGATTTTATCACCAAGTTACCCAAAACAAGGAAAGGAAATGACACCATCTGGGTGATAGTCGACCGACTGACTAAGTCAGCATATTTCCTACCCATTAAGGAGACCTACAGCTCCGATATGTTAGCCCAACTGTACGTTGATAAGATTGTAGCCTTACATGGCATACCTGTAGCTATTATCTCTGACCGAGATACTAGGTACACGTCGCATTTTTGGAAAAGCTTCCAACAATCTTTGGGCACACGTTTGAACTTTAGTACGGCTTACCATCCACAGACAGACGGTCAGAGTGAGCGTACTATTCAAACGTTAGAAGACATGCTACGTGCATGTGCAATCGACTTGGGAGGTAGCTGGGATAAGAACCTGCCATTGATCGAATTCTCCTACAACAATAGCTACCATACCAGCATAAAGGCTGCGCCTTTTGAGGCATTATACGGTAGAAAGTGTAGATCGCCTGTTTGTTGGGCGGAAGTTGGAGAAGTCCAGTTATCAGGACCAGAGATCGTGTTCGAAACGACGGACAAGATTGTCCAGATTCGAAACAATCTCCAAGCTGCCCGGAATAGGCAGAAGATATACGCTGATCCAAATCGTAAGGATTTTCACTTCGAAGTAGGTGACAAAGTCCTACTTAAAGTGTCACCCTGGAAAGGAGTGATGCGGTTTGGTAAGAAAGGCAAACTAAGCCCGAGATACATAGGACCTTTCGAGGTTATCGAACGTGTCGGGTCAGTTGCCTACAAGTTAAACTTACCTGAAGAGCTCAGTAGTATACACAATGTGTTCCACATCTGCAATCTGAAGAAATGTTTCGCTGACTCCGCTGACGAATCAGTGATTATACCCTATACAGATGTGCATATCGATGAGAGCTTGAAATTTGTGGAAAAACCTATGTCGATTGAAGATCGACAGGTAAGGAAGCTTCGAAGGAAGCATATACCTTTTGTAAAGGTCAAATGGGATGCCCGAAGAGGTCCCGAATTCACGTGGGAAGTTGAATCCACGATGAAAGAAAAGTACCCTTACTTGTTTCAGTAAATCTCGGGTCGAGATTTATTTTAAGGGGGTGAGGATGTAACACCTCGAAAATTTACGTCCTATAAGGTGTTGACACGTGTCATAGGTTTGACCGTGTGAAAGAATGTTCTTGAAGGACCAAAGTTGACAAACATTGAAACTGTGTAAATAGAAGGGTTCAAAGTGTCAACAATGAATAATTATACTTTTCAATAACTCTACATGATGTTTATAACCTTACATAAATAGATCATGGATCATACGAAGCGAATTGTGAAAGAAAGTGAGAGATTACAAACTACAGGGGTTAAATGTGCCAACATGTTTAAGTTATACCTCTGAGTGACCTTTTGACAAACCCGAAGCTTTGTAACGATTAATTATGCTCACTAGAATGTACCACAAAAATTTCATGAAGTTTCGATATCGTATGAGCTAGTTGTGATAAAATTCGTGTACGAGGGTTATAAGTGTCAACGTTGAAAATTAGGGTTTTTCGGGTGATCACAAAGTTACCCGGGGACTTAACAAAGTGGGTATAAGTCTTAAAACCCCATATGTTAAATAACAAAGCTTCATATGCAAGTTGGGTAGTGAAAGCGACCTTTCGGGGGACCAGGGACTAAATTGCAAAATTTTCAAGGCTGATGACAGGCTAGCGGGGCGCTACACCAGAAGCGTAGCGGTGCGCTACCAGCGTAGCGGGGCGCTACACCAAAAGCGTAGCGGTGCGCTAGGACTGCACAGCGACCAGATACATGACAGTTGGCTGTTTCAGCCCTTTAACCGACTTTGGATGCAAGTTGTTGATTCTATGGGCGGCCTATATTGGTTTTTAGCCTTAGGGAACACATGCAAGCATCTTGTAACACCCCTAGACCCGTGTGGCATCGATCTATGATGATCAAAATTCTTATAAAAGTCACACATTCCACATTCATCATTCATCTTCACTTCTGAGCATTTCCAAGTCATTCAAGCAGCCCACAAGCAATCCATATCATCCATAAGACTTGTGTAAGTACCCTTGATCTTTCCTAATTCATTCATAATTAGTTTATGGCCTAGAAATCAAACCGTCGTAACTACGGTTTGACTTTTCGATGATAATTAAATGGTCCAGAGATTTGTCGAATCAAAGGTTGTTATAAGTTGGTATTTATATGGTTAATAAACCCCTAAAAGGGCACTCACTAATTCGGATCCTAACTAGGTCGTTTATCGAGTCAAACCTCTTCCGAAAAAGTCAACAGAATTGTTATGATTGGTTTAATGCATGATTAGCGATGTAAATGGCGTATAGACTATTTTATTATTCTTACCAACTGAAAATAAGTATAAAAACTTGTATACGCTTGTTTGATTCGACAACTTATTGTTTAGAACCGATTCAGAGCCGAGATACGCAAAAGTTTGACTTTTGCTTTGACCTCAGTTCTGACCCGATTCTTATAGGTTTAGACATGCCTTAAGGTTCCATTAGGACCTAGTTACATGTGTGTATAAGCCTCTGCGTTTATACCACTCGAATCCCTAATCATCCGATGTTTCCGTTAATCGCCTAAATATTGACCGTAATGCCCTTATGACCATCAAACGAGATTTTAGAAAATGTAAAAGTGCAAAAATCTTTAGTACTGATTATTGAACATGTATGCAAAATTTCACGTCAATCGGAAGTCTAGATTAGGAGTTATGCTTAATGGCGTATTTGTAAACATGTTTCTTAATTAAACGGCGCCATTAGCGTAAAGCCTATCTAAACTCAGTTTTGACACCAAACCTTTTAACCACTGATGTTAAATAATATTTTAGGATTTTTAAAGATTTTTAATTATTTTTAGATTGATCATAAGCTTGGATTAGCGCCTTAATTCGGTTAATACCGAATTTACCCTTTTAGGCCATAAAACGAGTTTTACAAATCCAAATGGCGCCAACCCAATTGCTACTGATTTTAAATAATAATTATAGTATTTTGAGCCTATTAAACTGACCTGGAAACTCAGAATTCTATTTTAAACCGTGCGTCGCTTAAAACGACGTTATACGCGTAGTTTATGTTTAAAAATGTTTTGACACATAAGACTTAACATCAAATGTTATAACCTGTTTAAATAAACCATTTTACTGATGTAACCAGACCCGGTTCACAGAAACCAAATTAAATCATTTTATAATCTTTAAAATGACCAAAATACCCCTACGGGGCATATTAAGTGATTAAACTCGTTTTGGGCATCAGGGGTGATATCCTACTGATATCACAACTTATTTAAGGTGTGTTAACTTAGGAAACCTGTTTAGGACTATTACGGATACCCGTTACGCTTCATGCGCGTTCGGTTCGGTTTATGTAACTAGTTTACATAAATTAGCCGAAACGGGTCAAACCTTATCGGTTTTATCTCAAAATCCAGAATGTGCATCACATACCCATATTAAGCAAGTCTTCAAACTTGTCGGGTCTAAATCACATTCTATCCGGTCTTCGCTTAATCGTGCGTACGAACCGTATCTTTAAAACTAACCGGTCTAAGCGCAAGCTTAACTAAAGACCCGTTAGTATTCTAATAGGTTATTATAAACCTTCGTTCCAGATTAGGAGAACCAGTAAAAGATATTTGCACTTGCTGATTTTGAACTATACTTGCTCAGGTAAATACTTTTAACTTATTTTCCCTATACGGGCTTGGGGTACGGTATATAAAATACCGCTTGGTCCAGCATTGAATCTTAATCGAATAGAGGTTAAATTATTGATATGCTCTGTTTTGAAATGTTTTGTTGCTTAAAGCCTTTGGGGGGTTAATGACCATGTCCCGGATATCCCTGGCATCATCTTACGAGATGGCCACGACCTTAGCACTCAGGTGTAGGCGTACACCTGTCAGTGTCTCATTATATAAAGTGGTGTGTTTATTGATCTTTAATCCAGTTTAAGGACCGGACTACTGAACGCATAAGAAACATGTAATTCGTTTACAAGTTTATATACTTACATAATTATCCCAAGTTATAAAATATTATTTGTGCCTTGTGCCTTAAATGCATTTTCTTAAACTCTTTTCAAAATGAGTCGGTTGATTGTATTTACCAGTGTAAACTGACGTATTTTCTTAAAAGGTTAAGTGCAGGTACTACGCGAAATAGGCTGGCTTGTCTCCTAGCATCCACATTAAGTCTCGCCAGCTTGGATGTCATAACTGTTGAACATTTGTTTCCTTTTTAAACTTGATCTACCTGTGGATTTATATTCGACTATTTGTGATACTTAATGTTACAATATCGTTGGTTGAATTAAATCTATACTTTGCTTCCGCTGTGCATTTAAATATTGTGTTGTTTGACTATTATGTTGCCAACCACGTCACGATACTCCCCTACCGGGCCCACCGGTGACACGTGGAAATTCGGGGTGTGACAATAGGGACTACCTAGGCATTTAACTCTATTTTTAAATAACTTTTTTAAATGTTTTTTTTTTTGATATTTTTTAAATAACGCTATTCTTATTAAACTTTTATTTCTATATTAAATAACACCATTCTTATTAAACTTTTATTGCTATAAATTGTTTTAAGGTTTTTTTTTAGAAAGTGATACTATTTGTTCAGCCACCATATCCTCTTGACCATAGAACAAAATTTATAAAGAATATAACTGTAAATAAATTTGAAGATGTTTTTGAATTTATATAATTTACAAAAGAATATTGACCCTAGTATGTATAAATGAGTTTCTTAAATCAAAACTAATGTTTTTGAATTTCCATGATCATTAGGTGTGTTTTGATTCGTCAAGTGCCATGGTGTTTTTTTAATAAACATTTTAAACTTTTTTTTTTCTAATAAACATTTATATTTTTTTTCTCGATCTTTGATAGCATTGTTTTTATTTATTTATTTATTTTCTAATCAACCTTTATGATTTTTTCTTCTAAAAGTGTTTCGGACTTACTAAACATTCCCTCTTGAAGTTTTCAAATAAATATCATTAAATCTTTTATTTTCTGAATTTTAAAAAAACTTGCGTCTATTTTAAGTTTTTTAATAATTCAAAGAAAAATAATAATAAATTATATAACACCAAAACTTATCCAAAATTATGTACACAAATTTATTAGTTATTATTAAATATCAGATTTTACAACTATGTAAATTTTAATTGGGTTGGTATGAAAAAAACATCTTGAAAATATAATTAGAGAAGTTCACTCTCGTATTAAATTTTCAAATTGAGTGTACAACTTTTTACAATTTGAAATAGTTAAATGTTGATTACGGATTATAATAGTTAAATTCTTAATTTGAATGTACAACAATTTACAAACAACGACCTATGTGATGAACCTCATCTTATATACGAACAACATTCAATCAACTTTAACATGGACTATCTCAATTATTATTATTATTTTAATTTTTATATAAATTTCAAATGGTGATAAACAGTAGTCTTTATTTAAATAAACTGATTTTTTTTAATAAGGTATTTTAGTGGGGTGGAATTGACACTTTTAAACATTAATTTTTAGAATGAAGGTATGACTAGTAAAAAATGGTGTATTTAGCTGACCCCTTTATTAACACATTCGATTAATAAAAAACAAGCCTATAACTGTATCATAGCCTATATCAATTTATAAATTCTTAACAACTGAAATTTCCGGTTATGCTCACCGAATACAGCATTAACCAACATCAATAATATGCAATTATAATAGTATTAACATGACTTGGATTATTAATAAAAATATATTATTTTTTTGCTAAAGCCAATTGCTACTTCCAAGAATCCGAGATGCGTAGTGGGGAATTTATATTTTTTCTTATTAAATTGATGTTAGAATCGTATCATTTAAATAGAGATTCTTATCATTAAGTAGTTTACACAATATTATTCTCATTTTCTTTTACTACAATAAATTAGATATACAAAAGATAAAATAGAATAATAATAATAATAATAACTATAAAAAACACTTTATTAATAGGATTTATTGCTACATAGGAATAAATTATTAGATATACAAAAAATAAAAGGGATATTAAATAAGAGAAACTTTCACCAATTGGCTGATAGCACTCCCAACTTTTGATTTGAACCACACCCCTCCCAACTTTCAACTTATTGGTCGATAGCACTCCCAAACCATCCCAACACTAACCCAGTTTGCTGATATCAGCTGTCACGTCACTAAACCAGTGCCACATCATCTAAAAAGCCAAGTCAGATGCCACGTCATAAAAATTCCACGTTAGATGTCACGTCACCACACAAGTGCTACATTAGCAATAAAAAAACTAACTGAGTTAGGGTTCAGTTAGTTTGGGAGTGCTATTGGTCAATAATTAAGTTAAAAGTTGGGAGTAATGTGATACAAATCAAAAGTTAGGAATGCTATCGCCCAACTAGCGAAAGTTGATATTATTTAAATCCAATATCCCAAAATAAAATAGAATAATAATAATAATAACAACAACTATTAAAAACACTTTATTAATAGGATTTATTGCTACATAGGAACTTCTATGACTATATCTCAAAATAAAATAGAATAATAATAATAATAATAATAATAATAATAATAATAATAATAATAATAATAACTATTAAAACACTTTATTAATAGGATTTATTGCTACATAGTATCTCCTATGACTATAATTGACTAAGAGTTTAGTAAAGATGGTGAATTTGTGTAATGACACTTTGAGATTTATTTTTTCTTGAATTATTACGTAAAATAACTATTAGGCACTTCACGGTGAGATGAACTTCCTTTCTTTGAAACAACGAGAATTTTATATAAAAAAAAAAAAAAAAAAAAACTACGACTTCAAAGCTTACAAAAATATAATAAGGATTCAATTTTATCTTTCTATTCTTATTGATAATCCACAAGAAAGAGAATCATCAAACTCTGTCCTTTATCCTTTATTGTTGGAGCAGAAAACCATCTCATTTCGAACCCTCCATATCACCCACCAAAATGTAAAAATGATAGCCTCGACTACCATTTTTTTTACATATTTCACCTGTAACAAATCCAACCACTCGATAACATCACTAGGATGTTAAGAATGAGGAAACACCAACCCTAGCCATGAAGCAGCTAAAACCAAAGTCTCTAGATCCTTCAAACATAACACAAGAGGCGCATTAAATCCCTTTTTATCCAAATTGACCTGAGTGGGTATTCGATTAATCAACATCCTCCTAACAAAGATTTTGGTTACGAGCGTAAGTGAAAGCGTATTGAGATTACTAATCCTTTTCTCGTAGCCATTAAGGATGGTAGGACGTCTTCGCACTCTTCTGTTGATGTAACGTCTAGTCATAAGGCTATTGTTCGTACAATCCAATATTATATGTCAGACATGTATGTCACATTGTTGGAGCCTGTATATCAGCATTAACCTTATCTGTCACCATGACATTTTACACATTTTGTTAGGTTGTCATGACACTTGTATCCAAAGATCATGACTTTATAGAGTTTCATACAATTTATAACACTTGGTTTCAAACATGTTAAACTGGAGTTTAACGCTCCATACATATTTATTACGAGCCACAACTCGTGTCTTGAACGCATTAACTAATCCATCGCTCAATGTTCCGGTCGTGCTAACATAGAGTTACCCTTTAAAGATAAAAAGTTTATTACTTATTCAGCGGTAAACTCGTTTCGATTACTCTAGATAAGATCAAATTGACTTGGTAGATTAGCCTAATCACAACATTTGTATTAGTTATTAATTGGTTAATTGGTTAATACTTAATATTCCAGTTGGATTAATTAATTCATAGCCGTTGCAATCTTCCTATAAAAAAATATACTTTATTAAACAATTAATTTCTTTTCCAAAACTTCTTGATCAATAATTCAACATCATAACTCTATAGAAAAAACTAAAAGGAAATAAATAAAATAAAATTATATTATAAAAAACACAAAACATTAATTATTATGACAACTTATTTAATTCACTGAACCCTGGGACTTGTCTCAGTGGTTATGCAATGAAGGGATAAGGCTTGAGACCTTATGGTCTCAAGTTCGAATCCTGGAGCACACCCGAGTTTTCTATTACAGTGCATTTACTCCAGAGAGTCCTGACTCTTGTGGAGGATGCAACTGCCGGGGATGCCGATGGGCTGGAAATTTTCTCGGGGAGCGCCAAGCCAAACTCTGATGCCAAGCGTGGGCTCGGTTAAGACAACATAGTCTTGTGCTAGAGTGGGGTGGAGGGCCTGCTAAGCGGGTGCGATACCTATCGCCTGTTGTAGAATATCGCCGTTCAAAAAAAAAAAAAATTTAATTCACTGAATTCGATATTCTCGTGCCCTAAAAAGCTACACTTTTTTAAGCACAAATTCATCACTTCTTCTTTTCATAGGCTAACTTCCCTTTCTCCGATTACAAGATAGTTTACTTGCTATTATATATATACATACACTCATTTGTATCTATACCCCCTCTCTCTTTCTCTCTCTACATCCCACCCTCTTCATCTCTGCAACATCTTTTCATTTTGTGCCAACAATCTTTTTCAAGCCCCAAACCTGATCTGCTCTGTTCTGCTCTGAACTTATGACAGATTCTTGATTTTCATAGGAACCCAGAAAGGTAACATCAAGAAAAGCTAAAAAGATATCATTTTTATGATAACTGCTGCATTTAATCATGTCTAAAATGAATTTAATGTTCACATAACTCCCTGTTGACCTGTTTCTTTGGGTTCTTGACATTGGTTTGCTCAACTTTTCTTGTATGAATGGATTGGTATATACCATAGACATGTAACAGATATGCAAATTAATCAAGTTTTATTAAATTTTGGGTTTTGGGTTTTGTGCCATGATGGTGGTATGGTTTGGTTCAAAAAGTTTTATGCTTTATGCATATTTTTTGGAAAAATGTTTCCCTTTATGCTATTTTGTTCCATCTTGTTCTATCAAGATCCTTCTTTGATGCATTTTATATATTTATGTTATGATGTTATAGACTTATAGTTAGTTTTGAGATGGGTTTTTGTTCATTGATTCAAGAAGGATAGGGGTTTATGAGTGTGTTTAGAATAATTTCTTTTGTTTGATTTTCGGTGTTCGGTTTTATTTTTGTTTGGCTTGTTTTTATGATCTAAGGTATGAAGGGTTTATTTATGGGATTTTTCACATGGTGTTTCATGTTTGTGTAATGTAGGCTCAAGCATGATTTATTAAATGCCTGATTACTTGGAAATCTTGTTTTTTATTGGTGTTTCGGTTTCTGTTTCTTCATGTTTAATTAACCGCGTGTAATCATTTGTTTCTTGCAAGTAACATTTTTAAGATATGTGTATCAGATACGGCGTATCTTTAAAGCGTATACGAATCTTTATAAAATTTAAAGCAACGGGTGTTAGTTTGTCGGTTCTCTGCTTAAGTTTTGTTATGTTCTTGATATGGAATTGTTTAATGATGTTGCTTTGTGTTTTTGTGAATTCAGGGCTGTTAATGTAGCGCGAAGTTTATCTTGATCGCATCGACATATCACATAATACTCGTGTGAAGGGCAAATGCATAGTATTCACTATTCAAAACTGTCAAGAAAGTGGTTTTGATTGTTACATCTAGTGTCAAAATCTCACCTTGTCAACAGTTTTCATGTGATTAAAACAGCCAGCAGATTGCTTTTTTCTTTAAAGTTTAGATCAAATTAGTTGTCGCTGGATATACGAATCTTTATTCTCCTCAAATCGAGCTTTCAAGGAATCTTGATCCTTTTTCCCAGTTGGAATGAGCAGAAACCTGTGATTAATCATCAGGCGATTTAAACGTTCAATCCTTTTTCGTTACTAAAGTTCTTGACATGGAAACCGACGCTCTAACCACTAAACCGCAATCAAACATGTCACACAGATTGATTCCTGCGGTTTTACCAGTACTTTTCGTTGCAATTGCATATGTTGATCCAGGAAAATGGGTCGCAGCAGTCGAAGGTGGGGCCCGTTTCGGATATGACCTTATCATACCGATGTTTATTTTTAGTTTAGCCGCTGTCCTCTGTCAATACCTTTCGGCTTGCATCACTGTGGTCACTGGAAGAAATCTTGCCCAGGTATTATCTAGATATTATTATCTATATATAGAACGTTATTTCTGGATTACGCGGTTAATAAATTCGTGTTCGTTCTTTCTATTTATGTAGATATGCAGTTCAGAGTACGACGCAGTTACATGTATCTTTTTAGGGGTTCAAGCCGAACTATCCATGATTGCTTTGGATCTTTCTATGGTAACCTATGCTTCTTATCGTGCTTTCGCCATTTTACTCGTTTAATGTTGACATATTCGCCTATTCGATAGGTTTTGGGCATTGCACATGGGCTTAACATGATGTTTGGCATTAACTTGTTCACTTGTGTCTTGTTAACTTCTTTGGATGCTTTTCTGTTCCCTCTTTTCTCCAATCTGTTGGTAAGCCGTATGCCCAATCGCTTATTTTCTTGATTCTTTTTAACGAAACAACTAATTTGGTGGCATTTTACTCGTTATTCAGGAAACTGGCAAAGCAAAGTTCACGTGCGTGTGCTTGGCAAGCTTTGCTTTACTTTCTTATCTCTTCGGAGTACTCGCGAGTCAACCAGATACATCACTCTCAGTGGACGGTGGTATGACTATAAGATTAACCGGCGAAAGTGTTTTCGCATTGATCAGTCTTCTTGGCGCAAGCATTATGCCGCATAATTTTTACCTTCATTCATCCATTGTGCAGGTACATCATACTTGCAGATTACATAGAATTCACATATTATATGAGTAAAGTACACGGATGGTCTGTGTGGTTTACCAAAATTTTAGATTTGGTCCCTAGCTTTACAAAAGTACACGAATGGTCCCTGTTTGTAATGCATTTACTCCCCGGCCAAAAAATTTAAAGGTTTTAGCATGTCCAAGTTAGGGACTAAATATGTTATAAGGTGCAAACCAAAGGGACCATCCATGTGCTTTTGGAAAAAGCTAGGGACTAAATATGTTACAAAGTGCAAACCACAGGGACCATCTGTATACTTTTGGAAAATCAGGGACCAAATTTAAAATTTTGGTAAACCACAGGGACCATCTGTGTACTTTTAATATATTATTGTGTTTTTTCTAGTGGCTCATTTACATGTTTTTGTTTTGTTTTCAGCAAACTGAGGGACCGAAACTGGTTTCGAAGGAAGCCGTGTGTCTTGACCATCTTTACGCCATTTCTGGTGTTTTCAGCGGCATATTTATCGTGAATTACGTTCTGATGAACTCAGCTGCAAATGTTTTCTATAGTACCGGGCTCGATTTGCCTACTTTTCAAGATGCATTGTCTTTAATGGATCAGGTTTGGTGCCATAAAAACTTACATTTTGAATTTATGAAAATGACCTATGTGTGGTTAAACTGTCATACTAACTAACTACATTATGCAGGTATTCAGGAGTCTGATAGGACTTTTCACTTTAATACTGATTCTAGCCCTTGTAAACCATACTACAGCGTTGACGTCGAAATTTAGCGGTCAACCCGTGGTTCAGAACTTCAAACTCGACATTCCAGCATGGTTACATCACTCTACGATCAGATTCATCGCGATCATCCCTGCACTCGTGTGTTCATGGCATTCTGGGGCAGAGGGTACATACCAACTGCTATTCTTTACTCAAATCATGATAGCCCTTTTGCTTCCATCTTCTGTTATCCCTCTTTTCCGGATCGCAACATCAAGATCAGTAATGGGGGTGAACAAGGGCTCTAAGGCTGTTGAGTTTATGGTGTTGGTAACGTTTATTGGGATGCTCGGGTTAGAGATCATGTTTGTGATCGAAATGGTGTTTGGGAACAGCGATTGGGCAAGTAACATCCGATGGAACCCGAACCCGTATACTATGATTCTCGTGACTGCGTGTGCTTCGTTCTTTTTGATGCTTTGGCTTGTGGTTACCCCTTTGAAATCTGCAAGTTTTGAATTAGATTCTGTGCCTGAATCATCAACCGTATATGATCGAATGGAAGAATTTGGGGAAAACAAAGTAGCATCTGTCGGTTCCCATTCGGAGTCACCGAGTATCAATTTGCCTGAGGAAATTTTGGAGTCTGAAAACGGGCTTCCGTTGACTACCATTGAAGAAAATTCACCCGAAACCCAGATTTCGTCTCCACCGGAGGATTCAACTACGATAATCTCGGGTGGTGAAGACTTGAAAAAGGAAGAATGTAAGTCAATCGAAAGAACGTTGAGTATAGATGGGATTTCACACGTGAAAGAGACGGAACAGAAGATTGAAGCTTATCGGCCTGAAGAACCGATTAAAGTGGTGTCGGAAATGAACCATGTGGTAACACCGGACGGGCCAGGGTCGTTTAAGAATCTAAAAAAGGAGGATGTCGGGAGTGGTACCGGAAGTTGGTCAAAGTTGGCCGGATTGGGCCGGGCTGCAAGGCGTCAGTTAGCTGCGGTTCTTGACGAGTTTTGGGGCCAGTTATTCGACTTCCACGGGGAACTTACACAAGAAGCGAAAACAAGAAAACTCGACAAGTTACTGGGAATAGATTGTAAGGTGGGCCCGAGCCCGAATCTAAACCCAAACCTGAAACCGAACCCGAGCCCATCATCTATGTCGTCGGCCCAAATGCAGCTACTAGACGCGTATGCGCGCCGGTCAAACCTCAATGTGATGGACTCTAGCGAGAAACGCTACCATAGTTTGCGTCTACAATCATCGTCTAGTGGTCTAAGAATCCCACAAGCGGCTTCTGGTGCATACAATGATCAGCCCGCTACGGTTCACGGGTATCAGATCAAGTCTTACATGAGCCAAATGGATCAGTTAGCTTCTAAATCACCAACCCTTGGTTCATCAAATTACAAGGGTCCGTATTCTTTGACTAAAGGTCTGCAAAACGGGACCAGCCCGGCTAAACCACCGGGCTTTCCGGATCCCGTGGTGTCTAGGAATAACTCGATGTACCCTGAAAGAAGTTACTACAATCACAATCATCCGGTTGAAACTATGCATAGTACGGTTAATGAGAAGAAGTATTACAGCATGCCGGATATCTCCGGGCTCTCTCTTGGCTCGAAAATGAATGGGCTGTCAATGTACTCTGGTCCCTCTGGCCCGTCGTATGCATCCGGGTCCCCTTTGGGCTATGTCGGTGCACACCAGTTGAGTTCAGGGTCAGATACATGGTCCATTTGGTCTAGAAACCCTTTAGAACAATTTGGTGTGGCCGAAAAAGCGAATAACAGTAGGCTGAGTTTGAATTTGAACACTCAAGATACTGGTTCTACGGTTGATTTAGAAGCGAATCTTTTGAAATCATTAAGACTTTGTATTGTGAAGTTGTTGAAGCTCGAAGGGTCCGATTGGTTGTTTCAGCAGGACAGTGGTCTTGATGAGGACCTTGTGGATCGTGTAGCGGCCCGTGAGCGGTTTTTGTTTGAAGTGGAGAGCAAAGAGATGAACGGGCTGGCTCAGCCCGGTGACCCGGGGATGAAAATCGATCTGGTGACATCAATTCCGAACTGTGGGGAAGGTTGTGTTTGGAGGGCTGATCTGATCACAAGCTTTGGTGTGTGGTCCATACACCGAGTTCTCGAGCTTTCGCTCATGGAAAGCCGGCCCGAGCTTTGGGGGAAGTACACTTATGTTCTTAACCGTCTTCAGGTAATGCTTAAGGTGCTATATTGGTTGTGTTCACAAGTTGGCGGGCCCAACCTGACATGAGCCCGAAAGTCGTGTCACACATATGAACCCACACATGACATGAATTTTTGTGGGTTGGCCCGAACACGACCCCATTCAACCAAAAATATTTGTTTTTTTTCATATTTTAAAATTACAATTTTACAACAAAATGTATAAAACAACGATTTCATTTGAATTATAAAATCTTACGCCAACCCAGCAGGTTGACAGGGACATGACCTGTTTAGCTAAATGGGTTTGACCCGAACGCGTTTATACTAAACCCAAATCCTTGAGTTCCGTGTCGTGTCAGAAATTCATACCCCTTATGCCTATTCGGGTAACGAATGAAACATGATTTTTTGGTTCATTGGAGTGATTTTTGAGCTGTCTTGTTTTAACGCAGGGGATAATCGAACTAGCATTCTCGAAACCACGAGCAGCAATGAGCCCGTGTTTCTGTCTTCAACTTCCGACTTCGTACCATCAGCGAAAGGCGTCACCACCCAATTCCGCGACCAGTCTGCCGCCACCGGCGAAACAAAGCAAAGGGAAATGCACAACCGCCGCCAGTTTATTGGACATTGTCAAAGACGTGGAAATCGCAATATCATGTAGAAAAGGTAGAACAGGAACTGCAGCTGGTGACGTGGCATTCCCGAAAGGAAAAGAGAATCTGGCATCCGTCCTTAAACGCTATAAACGGCGGCTGTCGAACAAGCCAGCAGTCGCTCCAGATGCATTAAACAAGTCAGCATATTATGGTTTGTAATTGACATTTGTAACTCCAGTTTTGTTTGACATTTGTGGGATTCCTCTTTTGAGGTAGATCATTTCTTTAGATGTCGTCGTTATGTAATCTGTAAATGGTTTTTTTTTCGTTGGCGACACAATGATTTTAATGTTGGTTATGCGGAGGAATGAGAATTACATAAACGATTTTAAACATTAAACATAACTAAACAGAATTAAAAACAAGATCATGCATATTTAACCATTAGGTTTAAACAATGACTAAAGCTTGAGGAAGTTTTAGGTATTTGATCATCCATTATACATCGAAGTAATCATAAACTTCATCAGAAACAAGATCATCTGTAATATTATACTAGTAAGTACGTAGATACCCTTGAATAGAATCATGAGGAAGTTTTAGGTATTTGATCTGTTGTGAACATCTTTTTCCTAAGTCTCCCGTAAGATCAAGGTAAAAGCAGCGACGCAAGTCAAGTGATTCAAGATGACGACAACCATCCAGAATGGCCTGCAACCCAATGTTTGTCATGCAGCTCCCATTGAGTTTAAGGCTGGCAAATCGTGTCTTAACAGGTTTAACAGGTGGTTTCTGACTGCGCGTACAACATAAGTTTCAAACATGATTACGACTCATTTAACTACTTTCTACCTCATGTTTATAAAACAGTTTTATGTTTTATGTACAAAGATGAATAAATGATAGATCCTAACATTGTAATTTTAATTATTTTAAAAATTATAAAAGTCAAAGGGTGTATTTTTCAGTCAAACAGGTCTAATCGTGTCTTAACAGGTACCCAATTGCCAGCCCTAATTGAGTTCAAGGTGAGTTAACTCAGGTAAATTTTCCGCAATTGCTAAGGCTATCCGATTCATACAAGTAATTAACTCATCATCAGCATCGTTAATAACCGCCAAGCCACTTATTTTTTGGTTCACTTCGAGTGTTTTTAGCAAGGGGCAATAGCAGCCTGCAGCCTCAATATTTTCCTTCCGAAATATCTGATCTTACAAGGCTGAGTTCCTGCAATAATGATAATTTCTCGAAAGCTTCACTCAATCCTCCACATAGCAGGGTCCTTGCAAATTTCACGCTAAGCAGTACAAGCGTTTTGGGCATTCTCGAGTACTACGTCAACCACACCAACTCTTTGGAGTATTGATGAAACAATGGTCAACCGGGTGGGGTTAACTCACTGGTCTCGTCAAGTAGGGTTAATCCCTTCTTTCCGAGGATCGCTGGCTGGATCGTCCGCTGGTTGGTTTCCTGCACAAGGAAACAAGCCGTGACTCGTAACAAGGAGGATGGGGTGGGGGTGTGATGTGCTGAAAATGGGTTAACTAAATTAACTAAATTAAACCCTAATCTAGACTCTCTAAGTTTTAAATTTATAAAACTAAGACTCTCTAAACCCTAACTCACACAACCGGCAAGTGTACCGATCGATTAAGTATAGCCTAAGGAAGTCCGAGTATCGAACCCAAGAGACTCTACTGATTACGCTAACGACTCTATCTAGACTCAAACTGACACGACTTAACTAAATGTTTGTTGATGGGGGGGGGGGGGGGTTTCTAAAAATCCTAAGAATGCAAATAACGACTAAATTAGATTAGCTAAAAGACTAACACGAACTTGGACAAAGACTCTGACCAGTGGGGAATGAAGACTACCTAGGTTAAACGCAAGCTAACTCAGAATGGATCTTTATTCGATGATTTTGTGGTGTGGAACCGGGATCTTAAGATGCTAAACCTATTAAGACACCACTAAGCCCCTCAAACACTCTCAAGGCGATTCTTGTGGCACTACCTAGGCTGTTACGTTTACCGGTTTGCTAGATTTCTTTTCCGTCCTCTAGTTTCTTGAAAGTGCTTATGTAAGACGCTCTACTTTGCCGCGCGAACGTCTAAAGCGACAATGGGTTCTAATCTTGGTTTAATAAGCTATGGAATGTTAAGGACTTATAACCAAACCTAGACCTATTAATATCCTCGAGCCTTTCCGCGACGAGTCTAGCAGCACACTTGATTTTATTGAATTACCGAATATTACTTCTAAGGTTACTTACTCGATTTTCACCCTAAAGGATTAATGACCTATTATGTGATATAGACAGTCACCTAAATCAAGAACCCTAGCCCGAAACTATTCCGTGATAAAGACCGTCACCAAGAATCGAACGAAGCAATAAGCAATAATAAAATAATCACAAGCACACATACGCACCAAGTTAGAAATCCATAGCTTTTACAGTACAAGAAAGATCCACAACCACGAAAAAAATCGGATAAAGAAACAAACTTTATTAAGCTATAGTCATAACCTAGGTAGTACGAAAAGTTTAGCCAATAATCATAACCACTAAAAAGAAACCAGTCTTGAATAATAAACAATCCATAGTAATCAAGTTCAAAAACACAAAGTTATTAAAAATTGAACACTAAAAATTGCAAACCCGGACGTGAATCTTGATCGCGGCTTGAACCCTTGAACCAATAAATGTCTTCTCTTCCCTGCTGATCGAACCTCCTCCTTGCGGCTGATGTTATTCCTCAAAACCGTCCAAGATTAATAATCCTCTGATCGTTTCTGATATATGTCGCATATAATTTCATGTGCGGCCCTAATGATGTTCAGCCGTCTTCCTTTTAGATCACGTCTGATCTCCCAACAAATGGGCTTGGCCCAATAATTCCAAGACTTCACGTGCCTTTTAAGAACATTATTTTTGTATATGAGGGCTCCTCCTTTAAATTGTGTTCATAACCCCTGATCTGATGTGTGGCCCAAAAATATATATTCCCCTCTAATACTGTTTTGCAATTCGTGATAAAGTGATTGATATTGACTTTTTGTGTGTCATCCCTCACGTGTATATGCTTGAAAAGAATAGGAGCTAACACAGAGATAGCGGGCTCGACCCACTCACAGAAAATAGCGCCAATTTTACTCCGGTCACTGGCATTCTACTCTGGCCAACTAGCAGGTCATTTCCATATTACTCGTTTTCGCTCCATTTGCACAGAACCTGTCCCACCACCAAATAATATAAAATAACACTAAAACTAAATAAAAAATAAATAAAACCTCTACAATAATTATACAATTTACACGGGACAAATATGTGTATTTTACCCTACATCAAATATCCCCACACTTAACATTTTTTCGTCCTCGAAAAAGAATTATGCATACGGAATCATAGTCGGAATAATCGAAAGGGCCAAAAGTATAAGTTATTTTATTAAAATCGAAACTCGTGTTAGCCGCGATTGCAAGTATATCGATCCACTTAAACCCAACCCGGTTCTGAGCCCTTATCATGCAATTTAGTTCAAGTTCGGTCAATCTACCTAGGGTCTCACACTAAGAATTGCAAGTCCACCTAATCCCCCCTCAAGCTTATAGGACAAAAGGAACAACCACTGGGTTATTTCCTAACCGTTTTATACCAAGATAAAGAGAGTTTAAAATCAAATCTAATTTTTTTCATTTTTTTTTCTTTTTCTTTGCTTGCTTTTTCTCTCTTTTTTTTTTTTTTTTTTCATTCGTGATGCTAGACGATGCTTTCCCTAACCAAGCGGTAATCCGACTGTAGAGTCGCTATCCCCAATCACAGACTACATAGGTTTCGGTACTTTTATTCGGCAATTCGATTTCACACATCCCAGAGGCATTCCGGCTGTAGAGTCGCTATCCCCAACTCGGATTACATAGACCTGTGTTACTTTCATTTAGTTTCTAGCTCACTTATTTTATTTTATTTTTCAACGAGATAATGACCAAAAACTCTAACGATCTTAGCTTATAACGGCATCCCTTATACTATTTTTGGCGGTTTCAATTTCTCCACTCTCCCTAGATGAGAACCCACTAGTAGACCGACAATTAGGTAATTTTAAATCAAAGGAACCCAGAACCGAACCGAGCCTACCCGCGCATCCCAAACTAGACACAAGCACGATTATTTTATCTCATATTATCATTATTTGAACTCGAACAAAAAACCGACTATCTATCATTTTCCGTTTTTTAATTTTGCAAACTTCTTATTTCAAAAGACATTTTTCTAATTTTTTCAATTTTTTTGGATTTTTCAATTTTTTAATTTTTTTGTATTTTTCGACTTTTATGACTCAAGACTCACTAACTAAACACTAAACGATAGTTCCCATCCCCACACTTAAACTCTACATTGCCCTCAATGTAGGATGGAAACCGACTCAAAAAACTAAAAATAAATAAGAAATAAAAAATAAAGGGCAAATTAGAAAGGACTTAGCTGGATATAATTCATGCGTATGCTCCAAAACTCTCGTCCAATCCAGCTCGATCGTATAGCATTTCGTTCGCGATCGGCTTGACTCCAACTGACTAGTATGCTCGATAAATGCCCGAAATTTGAATAAACAGCTCCAAACTCACCCGAATGGAGATTGCGTACGGGTGGTACATATTCAAACCTGCATCAACAAAAACAAGCAAAATACCAAAGCAATACCGACTCGACACAAATGACTGACTCAAAACTACTAAATTAGACTCATAGTACAAAATAAAAGACTCAAAATACAAACTCTACAAAACCTACCCACACTTGAATTTAATCAGGAGGTTTCTCTTTGACCTGGACCCTGTCCAACCCGTTTAATTCCACCCGAACCTCAAAAATTTTCAAAAATAAGGTGGTGGAATTATAAAATATTTTAAAAAATCGAAACGGGTCAAACCACCAAAACTTAAACTTACCTGGAAGAAACCGGATGCGTGGCATGTAATGAGAAGACCGGTCATGTTTGAACTTCAATGGCTCCTTCTTCTCCGTCTTGTACCAGCCTTCGATCCTCTTCCAATCTCCGTTCTTCCCTTTTCTTGCCTTCTCCCGTGGTTTTGTTGATTTTGAAGTTTCACCTATAACTAAAACCATGGGCCAGCTGTGGTGCTCTTCCTCTTCCACCACTCTCGCGGGATGATCCCCACACTTAGTCTCTTCGTCTGGGGTAGGTTCTTCTTCATCAACTTTTAAACCCGCTAACTCTAAATCTAAAAGCTCATCCTCTCTAGACAACTTAATTTCAACCTCTTCATCTTCTTCCTCTACACCAAACATCAAACCAAATGAGTCTCCTAAATCCACTTCCTCCTCCATCACTTTTTCTTTTTCTACTTCATTAAACATCCAACCAGTGGAATCCCCCAATTCCACTTCTTCTTCCACAGCTTCTCTCTTCACCAACGACCTCTGATACGCCGCCCATTCTTCTTCGTCTACTTCATCGTCAGAGTCACTCCCGAAGTCATATATAATACCCTTCTGTACCGGAGGTGGGACTTCGTCGTCCATTATCGTCTCCGTGACTGGAATAATCTCCTCATCTGACTCTTCTTCTACTTCCTCTAGGTCTTCTCCCTTCCATCTCTTATATGCAGCCAATTGGGCATCTATCTCTTCATTACTACACGAGAAATCAATTATTAACTGACCCGTATTCTCTTCTCGGTCTTCCTCTAACTCACCCCGCTCTCAAACTAACTCCTCTACTCTTTTTTTACTTCTCTCTGTAAATTCAGCCATGGTTTCCAGGGTAGCCTGATTTTGCGCTATGAACTGCGCATTTTGTGTCATTATCTGAGCGAACATCTCTTCTATCCTACTCATACTACCCTCAAAACCTCTATCGCTCGTCTGAACCAGGTTACGTTGCGGCTGCTGATACAGATCATTGTAATATGGCCGATTATCATAACCTTGCAAAGAATACCCCTGTGAAAAATATGGCTGTGGCTGCACAAAAGGGTTAGCATAATAATCTGCAGAGGACCCCTCATACTGGGGACATTTAACTGTAAAGTGAGGTCCTCCACAAATTTCACACATACCTACTAGACTCAAGAAAAATAAAATAAATAAGAAAACAAAAACACGGACAATTAGACTCCTATGACTCAACTACAAAACACAAATAGACTCACAAGACTCACCACGAACAGACAAAACAAAAGACAAGTAGCCCAGATTATGTCAATTAAGTCCAATCGAAGCCAATAAACGCAATCGCCAAGAGTCCCCGGCAACGGCGCCAAAAACTTGATGTGCTGAAAATGGGTTAACTAAATTAACTAAATTAAACCCTAATCTAGACTCTCTAAGTTTTAAATTTATAAAACTAAGACTCTCTAAACCCTAACTCACACAACCGGCAAGTGTACCGATCGATTAAGTATAGCCTAAGGAAGTCCGAGTATCGAACCCAAGAGACTCTACTGATTACGCTAACGACTCTATCTAGACTCAAACTGACACGACTTAACTAAATGTTTGTTGATGGGGGGGGGGGGGTTTCTAAAAATCCTAAGAATGCAAATAACGACTAAATTAGATTAGCTAAAAGACTAACACGAACTTGGACAAAGACTCTGACCAGTGGGGAATGAAGACTACCTAGGTTAAACGCAAGCTAACTCAGAATGGATCTTTATTCGATGATTTTGTGGTGTGGAAC
Organism: Helianthus tuberosus; assembly: GCA_030545235.1. Lineage (NCBI taxonomy): Eukaryota > Viridiplantae > Streptophyta > Magnoliopsida > Asterales > Asteraceae > Helianthus > Helianthus tuberosus. The sequence goes on along the minus strand of CM060372.1, from coordinate 29,995,145 downwards.
CGGGATCTTAAGATGCTAAACCTATTAAGACACCACTAAGCCCCTCAAACACTCTCAAGGCGATTCTTGTGGCACTACCTAGGCTGTTACGTTTACCGGTTTGCTAGATTTCTTTTCCGTCCTCTAGTTTCTTGAAAGTGCTTATGTAAGACGCTCTACTTTGCCGCGCGAACGTCTAAAGCGACAATGGGTTCTAATCTTGGTTTAATAAGCTATGGAATGTTAAGGACTTATAACCAAACCTAGACCTATTAATATCCTCGAGCCTTTCCGCGACGAGTCTAGCAGCACACTTGATTTTATTGAATTACCGAATATTACTTCTAAGGTTACTTACTCGATTTTCACCCTAAAGGATTAATGACCTATTATGTGATATAGACAGTCACCTAAATCAAGAACCCTAGCCCGAAACTATTCCGTGATAAAGACCGTCACCAAGAATCGAACGAAGCAATAAGCAATAATAAAATAATCACAAGCACACATACGCACCAAGTTAGAAATCCATAGCTTTTACAGTACAAGAAAGATCCACAACCACGAAAAAAATCGGATAAAGAAACAAACTTTATTAAGCTATAGTCATAACCTAGGTAGTACGAAAAGTTTAGCCAATAATCATAACCACTAAAAAGTAACCAGTCTTGAATAATAAACAATCCATAGTAATCAAGTTCAAAAACACAAAGTTATTAAAAATTGAACACTAAAAATTGCAAACCCGGACGTGAATCTTGATCGCGGCTTGAACCCTTGAACCAATAAATGTCTTCTCTTCCCTGCTGATCGAACCTCCTCCTTGCGGCTGATGTTATTCCTCAAAACCGTCCAAGATTAATAATCCTCTGATCGTTTCTGATATATGTCGCATATAATTTCATGTGCGGCCCTAATGATGTTCAGCCGTCTTCCTTTTAGATCACGTCTGATCTCCCAACAAATGGGCTTGGCCCAATAATTCCAAGACTTCACGTGCCTTTTAAGAACATTATTTTTGTATATGAGGGCTCCTCCTTTAAATTGTGTTCATAACCCCTGATCTGATGTGTGGCCCAAAAATATATATTCCCCTCTAATACTGTTTTGCAATTCGTGATAAAGTGATTGATATTGACTTTTTGTGTGTCATCCCTCACGTGTATATGCTTGAAAAGAATAGGAGCTAACACAGAGATAGCGGGCTCGACCCACTCACAGAAAATAGCGCCAATTTTACTCCGGTCACTGGCATTCTACTCTGGCCAACTAGCAGGTCATTTCCATATTACTCGTTTTCGCTCCATTTGCACAGAACCTGTCCCACCACCAAATAATATAAAATAACACTAAAACTAAATAAAAAATAAATAAAACCTCTACAATAATTATACAATTTACACGGGACAAATATGTGTATTTTACCCTACATCAAATATCCCCACACTTAACATTTTTTCGTCCTCGAAAAAGAATTATGCATACGGAATCATAGTCGGAATAATCGAAAGGGCCAAAAGTATAAGTTATTTTATTAAAATCGAAACTCGTGTTAGCCGCGATTGCAAGTATATCGATCCACTTAAACCCAACCCGGTTCTGAGCCCTTATCATGCAATTTAGTTCAAGTTCGGTCAATCTACCTAGGGTCTCACACTAAGAATTGCAAGTCCACCTAATCCCCCCTCAAGCTTATAGGACAAAAGGAACAACCACTGGGTTATTTCCTAACCGTTTTATACCAAGATAAAGAGAGTTTAAAATCAAATCTAATTTTTTTCATTTTTTTTTCTTTTTCTTTGCTTGCTTTTTCTCTCTTTTTTTTTTTTTTTTTCATTCGTGATGCTAGACGATGCTTTCCCTAACCAAGCGGTAATCCGACTGTAGAGTCGCTATCCCCAATCACAGACTACATAGGTTTCGGTACTTTTATTCGGCAATTCGATTTCACACATCCCAGAGGCATTCCGGCTGTAGAGTCGCTATCCCCAACTCGGATTACATAGACCTGTGTTACTTTCATTTAGTTTCTAGCTCACTTATTTTATTTTATTTTTCAACGAGATAATGACCAAAAACTCTAACGATCTTAGCTTATAACGGCATCCCTTATACTATTTTTGGCGGTTTCAATTTCTCCACTCTCCCTAGATGAGAACCCACTAGTAGACCGACAATTAGGTAATTTTAAATCAAAGGAACCCAGAACCGAACCGAGCCTACCCGCGCATCCCAAACTAGACACAAGCACGATTATTTTATCTCATATTATCATTATTTGAACTCGAACAAAAAACCGACTATCTATCATTTTCCGTTTTTTAATTTTGCAAACTTCTTATTTCAAAAGACATTTTTCTAATTTTTTCAATTTTTTTGGATTTTTCAATTTTTTAATTTTTTTGTATTTTTCGACTTTTATGACTCAAGACTCACTAACTAAACACTAAACGATAGTTCCCATCCCCACACTTAAACTCTACATTGCCCTCAATGTAGGATGGAAACCGACTCAAAAAACTAAAAATAAATAAGAAATAAAAAATAAAGGGCAAATTAGAAAGGACTTAGCTGGATATAATTCATGCGTATGCTCCAAAACTCTCGTCCAATCCAGCTCGATCGTATAGCATTTCGTTCGCGATCGGCTTGACTCCAACTGACTAGTATGCTCGATAAATGCCCGAAATTTGAATAAACAGCTCCAAACTCACCCGAATGGAGATTGCGTACGGGTGGTACATATTCAAACCTGCATCAACAAAAACAAGCAAAATACCAAAGCAATACCGACTCGACACAAATGACTGACTCAAAACTACTAAATTAGACTCATAGTACAAAATAAAAGACTCAAAATACAAACTCTACAAAACCTACCCACACTTGAATTTAATCAGGAGGTTTCTCTTTGACCTGGACCCTGTCCAACCCGTTTAATTCCACCCGAACCTCAAAAATTTTCAAAAATAAGGTGGTGGAATTATAAAATATTTTAAAAAATCGAAACGGGTCAAACCACCAAAACTTAAACTTACCTGGAAGAAACCGGATGCGTGGCATGTAATGAGAAGACCGGTCATGTTTGAACTTCAATGGCTCCTTCTTCTCCGTCTTGTACCAGCCTTCGATCCTCTTCCAATCTCCGTTCTTCCCTTTTCTTGCCTTCTCCCGTGGTTTTGTTGATTTTGAAGTTTCACCTATAACTAAAACCATGGGCCAGCTGTGGTGCTCTTCCTCTTCCACCACTCTCGCGGGATGATCCCCACACTTAGTCTCTTCGTCTGGGGTAGGTTCTTCTTCATCAACTTTTAAACCCGCTAACTCTAAATCTAAAAGCTCATCCTCTCTAGACAACTTAATTTCAACCTCTTCATCTTCTTCCTCTACACCAAACATCAAACCAAATGAGTCTCCTAAATCCACTTCCTCCTCCATCACTTTTTCTTTTTCTACTTCATTAAACATCCAACCAGTGGAATCCCCCAATTCCACTTCTTCTTCCACAGCTTCTCTCTTCACCAACGACCTCTGATACGCCGCCCATTCTTCTTCGTCTACTTCATCGTCAGAGTCACTCCCGAAGTCATATATAATACCCTTCTGTACCGGAGGTGGGACTTCGTCGTCCATTATCGTCTCCGTGACTGGAATAATCTCCTCATCTGACTCTTCTTCTACTTCCTCTAGGTCTTCTCCCTTCCATCTCTTATATGCAGCCAATTGGGCATCTATCTCTTCATTACTACACGAGAAATCAATTATTAACTGACCCGTATTCTCTTCTCGGTCTTCCTCTAACTCACCCCGCTCTCAAACTAACTCCTCTACTCTTTTTTTACTTCTCTCTGTAAATTCAGCCATGGTTTCCAGGGTAGCCTGATTTTGCGCTATGAACTGCGCATTTTGTGTCATTATCTGAGCGAACATCTCTTCTATCCTACTCATACTACCCTCAAAACCTCTATCGCTCGTCTGAACCAGGTTACGTTGCGGCTGCTGATACAGATCATTGTAATATGGCCGATTATCATAACCTTGCAAAGAATACCCCTGTGAAAAATATGGCTGTGGCTGCACAAAAGGGTTAGCATAATAATCTGCAGAGGACCCCTCATACTGGGGACATTTAACTGTAAAGTGAGGTCCTCCACAAATTTCACACATACCTACTAGACTCAAGAAAAATAAAATAAATAAGAAAACAAAAACACGGACAATTAGACTCCTATGACTCAACTACAAAACACAAATAGACTCACAAGACTCACCACGAACAGACAAAACAAAAGACAAGTAGCCCAGATTATGTCAATTAAGTCCAATCGAAGCCAATAAACGCAATCGCCAAGAGTCCCCGGCAACGGCGCCAAAAACTTGATGTGCTGAAAATGGGTTAACTAAATTAACTAAATTAAACCCTAATCTAGACTCTCTAAGTTTTAAATTTATAAAACTAAGACTCTCTAAACCCTAACTCACACAACCGGCAAGTGTACCGATCGATTAAGTATAGCCTAAGGAAGTCCGAGTATCGAACCCAAGAGACTCTACTGATTACGCTAACGACTCTATCTAGACTCAAACTGACACGACTTAACTAAATGTTTGTTGATGGGGGGGGGGGGGGTTTCTAAAAATCCTAAGAATGCAAATAACGACTAAATTAGATTAGCTAAAAGACTAACACGAACTTGGACAAAGACTCTGACCAGTGGGGAATGAAGACTACCTAGGTTAAACGCAAGCTAACTCAGAATGGATCTTTATTCGATGATTTTGTGGTGTGGAACCGGGATCTTAAGATGCTAAACCTATTAAGACACCACTAAGCCCTCAAACACTCTCAAGGCGATTCTTGTGGCACTACCTAGGCTGTTACGTTTACCGGTTTGCTAGATTTCTTTTCCGTCCTCTAGTTTCTTGAAAGTGCTTATGTAAGACGCTCTACTTTGCCGCGCGAACGTCTAAAGCGACAATGGGTTCTAATCTTGGTTTAATAAGCTATGGAATGTTAAGGACTTATAACCAAACCTAGACCTATTAATATCCTCGAGCCTTTCCGCGACGAGTCTAGCAGCACACTTGATTTTATTGAATTACCGAATATTACTTCTAAGGTTACTTACTCGATTTTCACCCTAAAGGATTAATGACCTATTATGTGATATAGACAGTCACCTAAATCAAGAACCCTAGCCCGAAACTATTCCGTGATAAAGACCGTCACCAAGAATCGAACGAAGCAATAAGCAATAATAAAATAATCACAAGCACACATACGCACCAAGTTAGAAATCCATAGCTTTTACAGTACAAGAAAGATCCACAACCACGAAAAAAATCGGATAAAGAAACAAACTTTATTAAGCTATAGTCATAACCTAGGTAGTACGAAAAGTTTAGCCAATAATCATAACCACTAAAAAGTAACCAGTCTTGAATAATAAACAATCCATAGTAATCAAGTTCAAAAACACAAAGTTATTAAAAATTGAACACTAAAAATTGCAAACCCGGACGTGAATCTTGATCGCGGCTTGAACCCTTGAACCAATAAATGTCTTCTCTTCCCTGCTGATCGAACCTCCTCCTTGCGGCTGATGTTATTCCTCAAAACCGTCCAAGATTAATAATCCTCTGATCGTTTCTGATATATGTCGCATATAATTTCATGTGCGGCCCTAATGATGTTCAGCCGTCTTCCTTTTAGATCACGTCTGATCTCCCAACAAATGGGCTTGGCCCAATAATTCCAAGACTTCACGTGCCTTTTAAGAACATTATTTTTGTATATGAGGGCTCCTCCTTTAAATTGTGTTCATAACCCCTGATCTGATGTGTGGCCCAAAAATATATATTCCCCTCTAATACTGTTTTGCAATTCGTGATAAAGTGATTGATATTGACTTTTTGTGTGTCATCCCTCACGTGTATATGCTTGAAAAGAATAGGAGCTAACACAGAGATAGCGGGCTCGACCCACTCACAGAAAATAGCGCCAATTTTACTCCGGTCACTGGCATTCTACTCTGGCCAACTAGCAGGTCATTTCCATATTACTCGTTTTCGCTCCATTTGCACAGAACCTGTCCCACCACCAAATAATATAAAATAACACTAAAACTAAATAAAAAATAAATAAAACCTCTACAATAATTATACAATTTACACGGGACAAATATGTGTATTTTACCCTACATCAGGGTGCTCCTTGTTACCACTCTCCGGCGTGAGAATCAGTAATTTGCTTGGGAAGCAAAGTGTGATAGTAGTAGTAGTAGTGAGAGAGTTGAGAAGTGATACCTCAAACCTGGTTTGAGGTGGGTATTTATAGCCGAGGAGTGAAGGAGGGTAGTTGAGTAGCTAGTCTGACGTCGCACAGCTACTTGCAGGTGTGTCAGACCTGTCGGTTACGGTGGTGATGCCACGTCCTGCTGTGGTGTCAGACTGTTGCACACATGTGAGCTGGTAGGCGACTGTTCCCAGTGCCACTTGCACTGTGGTGTCAGACCCACTTGCCTTGTAGGCAGGATGCGGTGCCAGGCCGCATCGCTGCTTGCGGTCACTGATGTTGTTCCCGCGTTCTTTGTTCTAACCAAGATGCATGTGGGATGCGGTGCCATGCCGCATCGCCGCTTAGTGACTGTTACTGTAGTCCAGATCCCTTGTCGTGACGAAAATGTTCATAGGATGCGGTGCCAGGCCGCATCGCTATGCGTAACATTTGTACTTAAGGTAAGTCTTCTCATCAATGGAGAGATTGGACCGCTATGTTCGCGCGTGCCTGCACGGACACAGGTAAGTTCCTGCTGGTGGGGGTTTTTGATAAGGGTAATGGTCACTCGCGGTCGTGTTGACGCGAGATCTGGGACCATACCCCTTTAAGTCCCCCCAGTCTAGTGTTCCTTCCTTATGCAAGTTGCATGTGGGAGGGATACTGGACTATGGTGTCTAGAAGGTAGAATATGGGCCATGCAGATGGCTCCTACTTTCAGTACATCGAACTGCTGACCGTTCGGTCGGTAGGCCGTTCGAGTGGATTGTTTCTTCCTTTGAGAAGGATGTGTTTAAAAACATTGAATTCCGCACCGGTGAGCAAGTTCCGTCTGATGCGGAATTCTCAGCCAAGGATTTGACTCGGTGATATGATCTACCTTTTTCTGATGTCATCAGCCACCTGTTGGTGTTTCGAACCAACCTTTGAGATGGTGACTGAAGATGTCAGCAGGGTTCGAACCAACCTTTGAGATGGTGACGGAAGATGTCAGCAGGGTTCGAACCAACCTTCGAGATGGTGACGGAAGGTGTTTGTTTCCGCTACTCTAGTTGTAACCTCTGCGTCAGCTGATGCAATGTTTGTAAGTACTTTGCTCAAGCTCTATGTTCAATTGGACATTCAACGATGATCCCTGCTTTGTGGGGTGTTCGTGTTCTCCAGTTTAGCTCTCTAGTAAGCGCACATCCTCTGCGGTTTAGCTCTCAAGTAACCGCACGTCCTTTGCGGTTACCTCGTTGCTGCACCTTGTTGGCCTTGTGTGTTTGAGCTATGAGGGGTAGTTGCGTCATTGTTGGCCGTGTTTGGTCGAATCTGGACTATGGGCAGATAAACATGGTCATAGGCATGGTTGTGCCCACCATTGTTTATTCTATGCGGTCCATAGGTGGGTAACCAGTCATAAGCAGACTTGTTACCACTGTTCTGGAGTTGCTTTCCTTCACGCTGTGGTGGAAAGTAGTTTTCCTTTAAGTAGTGTTGCCGGAGGAGATCACCTTAGATACTTGGGAAGTTGGGTGAAACTCTTCCGCATTCGTTCTGTAGCCACTTTCCTTCACGCTTAGTTGAAAAGCAGTTTTCCTAGAAGTAGCTTCGATAAACCGCGTGGCGGTTTAGTCGTGGCTCTTCCGTAGCTACCGTTAGGGTAACTATATTCCGCCGCGGCTACTCGTGAGTGTCTGCGGTTTGCATCAAAGAACTCGCTTCTAGAGAGTTTGAAGCTTGGATGTGGCTCTTGAAGGATCAGGAGTCAAGGTTGCTGATGTGCGGTTGCTCAGCATACTTGTCCTTTATCCTAAGGAGAAGCTGTTTGCGTTCCCTCCGTGGTTGTGAACCGGACACGAGGGATTTGAACCTTGAAGAAGGTTATATGGAATGCGGTTTTCGCAGTCTAAAGAACCATGCTGGTTCTGAGTATCTGACACACCTGTGCGGGTTCGTGTGTGTTATCTCCGCATATTCCACGTGTGCTCATGGGTATGTGCGGTTATTGTTTATACCCCTTTATATAATGTAGAGATATATATTTTTGCCTTTTTTGAGGGGTATGTAAAAAAAGATATGCGGTATGGGTTATGGTGCGGTAAACCAGAGAAACCGCATGCCGCTTATGTTTGGATAATGTTGTCGCTTTCTGTTGCATACGTCATGATTGCACGTGTGGGTTGGTGAAAGTTGGTAGGATCCTGTCACGTGCTGAATTGAAAGGACGTTTGCACTGCCCGATGTCATAAATGTACTGTAGCAAGGAGTGAAAAAGTCTCTTTTGTCAGGCGCGTGGACGGCCACGCGCGCGTGGTAACCGTCAGCGGAAACGTCGCTGAACACGTGGCGTCCCGTTATTGGCCCATTTTGAACGTGATGAGTCGGTTTCCTGCATCGCATTAATTGCGATGAGTATATAAGGGGAAACCGTTTGTGGTTTCCTCACTTATTCAAAATTTTCAAAATTTTTCCGGTGAAAGAGTGTGCTCTCTTTGTCTTCTCCGATAAGCTTTATCTGAAATTCTGGTAAAGTTTCTGGGTTTTTTTTTGTAAACTCATTCTTCTGTCTTCTTTATTCCTGATGGCTGAACCATCCGATCCACACCTTTCTGAGGGTGAAAACCCTGAACATTTCTCGCCGGTGGCTGGGGAAGAAGAGGAAGACGGTGGTAGTGCCCCTGGTGGTGGCCTACCAGTATTGAAGTGGTCGAAGGTGTCGTTTAACCAACTGATGAACAGCATCCAGATGCCCCAGGAGTTTGGGGCTGTTTATCCCGATGATGGTGACACCGGTGCCTGTGCTCCGGCCGGTTATGTCACCATGTGGGCTGATTCTTTCATTGATGGTAACTTTCGTTTACCGTTAACTGTTTTTGTTGCTGAGGTTTTGGAGTATTACAAACTCCATATCTCCCAGATGAGTCCGTTCGGGATGATTTGTATTAGAAACTTTGAGTACACTTTTCGTGCTCTTGGTTTGCCGGTTACCGTTGAAAATTTCCGGCGGTTCTACCAGTTGACGGTGAACACCGGGTTCTTTTCTTTTGGCCAACGGTACGGGAGCACCAAGCTGATGACCCCTCCGAAGGGTATTTCAAAGTGGAAATTCAAGTTCTTCTATATTAAGGCTGCCGCGGTTGTTGCTAACATGACCTTGCAGAATGTTAATGAGACCATCCCGGTGGAGGATATTGCTCTTCCTAGTGTGGAGACTGTGGAGTGGTTCCCAAGGTTGAGGACTATTGAGCATAAGCAGCTGGACAACAATCAGTTGTGGGTGCTGCGGATGATGTTGACTAGGCCTGATAGGCATGCAAGGCCCGTTGTGCGGGAAAAAACTGGTGGTAAGTGTTCTTACTCTTGTGCGGTTTCTCTATTCCCTTGCTTATTACTGATTTGTACGTGTACTATCAGAAGTTGTTGAGCTGTGGAAGATATTTGATCCGGCTTTTACAGGCAAGGTTGATATTGTTAAGTGTGCGGAAGGTGAAGGTTTTAACTTGACCATTGTCAATAACTTCCGCGTTCCTAAACGCGAGGCACTGAACGCACCCCTGCCGCAAGGTAAAGGTATAATCCATAACCTTCTTACTTGCCTTATAAGGTTCACCTTGCTGATCTTCTTATTTGATGATCTAAACGCAGGTACTCTTGGGGTCCTGGGTAAATTTGAGTTGAAGGGTGCCCCTAAGAAGCATGCAGAGAAAAAGCATGTGGAGAAACCCGTGCGGGGTCGCGGCAAGAAAAAACCTGATGCTCATGTTGTTCCGCCTTTGGTGCCGCAGGCAGCAGGTATCTCTCGTTCTCGTTTCCGCAAGTATACCGATTACGTGGTAGTGTCTGACACCCTTAAGGGTTTGGGTGTTCTAGGTGGTGGTGCGGCTGCAGGTGGGACTTCTGCGGGTTCCAAGCCTGCTGATGAGAAGAGAAAGAGAAAACCGGAGAAGGCTGCGGATGCCGGTGAGAAAAAGCGTCCAAAGATACAGACCAAACGGGCGGCTTTTGTGGGACCTGTGAAACCTGTGGTTGTTTCTGGTAAGCGATTCATAACTTGTACAAGTATTTTGTCTTTGTACTTGTAGTTTAAATTGTTTATGCTTCGTTTACAGAACCGCAAGATGAAGGGTTTTCTATTTTTGATGCTCCTCATTCTCCCCCGCATGACATAGCTGCGGATGCGGGGGTTAAAGTGGTGTCTGAGCCCTCTGCGAGGGCGGAGGATACTGGGAAGGGGCCTGCGGCTCAGATCTATGACACGGTGGACTCCCATGATAATCTGATCTCCCCGCAGGACACTGATGATCTGAACCTGAAGTTTGCTTATACTGAGAGGAAGAAATCTCCCGCTGCTGAGAAAGTTCTGGTTCCGCTTCTGGGGGTGTGGGTTTTACAGGGACTCCTATTCAGCCTGAAGAGTCTGAATTGGAGTTTTATTACTGCACCTATACTGAAGACCGGGCCATGACCTATCACCGCCCCCTGTGGACTGTAATGCAAGGGGATGATATTTCTGCTGACCCCTCCGCGTGTAGGGAGATTTTGGGTGGTTTGGGCACCCCTTTTGAAGTCAATCGGGCCTGTTCTTTGCCATGTGAGCTCCAGATTAATCAACTCTCCTCCATGCTTGTGGGGAGTTCCGTAATGGCAAATGCCATTATGGAAAACTACAAGGTGTTGGGGCGTAAGGAGGAGGAAAATGCTCGCTTGCGGGCTGAAGCTGAAGAGTTGGTTAAGGCTGCTCGTGAGGGTGCAGAGCAGCTTGAAAAGGATAAGGCTGCCTTTGAAAAGCGTAAGCAGACTGAGGAGTGGGCTGCAACTACTGAGCTTAAACAGGTTCGTACCCTTGCAAAACTGCTTTCTGATGAGCGCAAGAGTTGGAAAGAATCTCTTTCTAATGAGCGTAAGACACTTTCTGATGAGCGCAATATTTGGAAAGAATCTTGGGTCAAACAGAATGAAACTTTCTTTCGTGTTCGTTAGGAGCTTACCAACGCCAAGGCAGCGAATGCTGCTTCGGTCAAGGAGAAAGCTGCAGCTGATGTGGTTGCCAAAGAGGCCAAGGAGGCAGAAGCTCGCCTTGCCAAGGCTCTTGAAGAGGCCAAGGAGGCGGAGGCCCGTGTTGCGAAGGCTCTTGAAAGGGCAAATGCTGACCGCACCAACTTAGGCAAGACTGTTCAGGGCCTTCAGGTATGAATTTCTTTGGCTCTTGAATTTGTATATATATCCCACAAGGATGTTGATTATCTTTGTGTACTGTGTTTTCGTTGTTAAAAGGCTGAAGTGCGAAGCCAGGTGGCCGTTATTGAGGAGGTTAGTGCCCGTGCTGCCGATGCTGAAGCGCGGGCTAGGGAGGTTGCAGAGGCTAGAGATAGCCTTGCTGCTTCACTTGATCAGCTTAAGGACGATCGCGAATGGATGCGTATGCACGGTATCGGGCATGTAAGTATCCGTAGCCCTGCTATCTTTTTTAGGTTTGCCTTTGATAACCGTACTATTTTTGTTTCGCAGATTGTTACGTCTATCCTTGACGCACCTGAGAATGTGGCAGGTGTTAATGAGATTAGGCAGCGCGCCCGGGATGCTGGTTTTAAAGCTGGCTACAACCGTTGCATTTCTCATATGAACATTTTGGCTCAGGGCAAATATACCGATGAAAGGTCTGGGTTCCATGGTGAGGACACCGAAGCACTTCTTGCTGCCGCTCTTGCGGCGTACAACGACACGTACATTGCCGCTCTTGAGGAGCTTGAGGAATGCCTAGATGCGGAAGATTATGTAGACCGCTTGCGAGTGTTATATGCTGATGAGGAAGATGAGGAAAAGCCTACTGGTGATGGCAAGGATGGTGCGGGTTCCAGCGGTACAAAGAAAGACTAGTGTCACGGACCAAATGTTTGAAGATCGCAATGCTATGGGCTGCGCTTGAACGCTTGGGTTACTGGCTAGTCCGGGACTTTATCAGGGGACGGAGTCAGTGTCAATGAAGAGGTGTACGTGCCTAGTCGTGCAAACGACGAACGCACCACTGGTCTAGAGCTGGCGCCGCTCTCCTGATGAGTCCAAGGCAGGACGAAACCAGTGACCCACACAAAGAAGCGGGATGGATTGGCTTGTCCCCGGGGACTTGGGGACGCCACACGGGGGTTGAAAAGTAACCCCGTGACAATTTGGTATCAGAGCAGAACGATTCTCGGATACGTTGGAACGTGACTCTTAACCAAATGAGCTTAACATTTAGAGTATGGTTGCGCAATGGTGGTGGTAGAAGACCAAATATGGGTTTGCTTCGGCAAAGGTCTTTGTACTCCGCGAGTATGGGATCGTGAGAGCCGCTCAAGTATAGTTGCAGTGAAGCCCTCCGTGTTATGTTAAAAAATATACGGTTCAAGCAGCGCCGTAAAAAGGAAGTTTTGTGAAAGCTGCTACAACTATTCAGGTCCCCGTATTCCTGAAACAAGGTGAATCATCGGCACCTAATCCGATGCGGCGGACGTCAGCGCCACTTAAAACCAAAACTGACGTACTATATTGAACATGCACGACAGAAGATCATTGTTGCTGTGCTTCCGGGTGTCCTGCCCTCCCAAAGTGAATCATGCTCAACATAAGGGGGATCATGCATTGTCAAGTATGCGAGCTGGTATTGGACGGCGAGCATGCACGAGGACGTGCATGAAATGGTGGTGGGAGAGTGTCACGGACCAAATGTTTGAAGATCGCAATGCTATGGGCTGCGCTTGAACGCTTGGGTTACTGGCTAGTCCGGAACTTTATCAGGGGACGGAGTTAGTGTCAATGAAGAGGTGTACGTGCCTAGTCGTGCAAACGATGAATGCACCACTGGTCGAGAGCTGGCGCCGCTCTCCTGATGAGTCCAAGGCAGGACGAAACTAGTGACCCACACAAAGAAGCGGGATGGATTGGCTTGTCCCCGGGGACTTGGGGACGCCACACGGGGGTTGAAAAGTAACCCCGTGACACTAGGCTGGCCTGCGTGCCTTTTTTGTTTCCTCAATGTAAATGTTAAGAACCTTATGTAAATCCCTTGTGCACCGCGTAGGTGTAGAAATTTTTTGAATATAAAGTTCTAACCATTTTTGTTCAAGTTGTACAAGTGTTTTTATTACTTGCATGTTTGAACTTGTATATGAAGAAACTCTACCTGCTGTAAGCGTGGTTGAGTATACTCTATACCTTTGTCGTATGAGTATTAGTCAATTCCTGTTTTTATCCCGTTAGGGTTTAGGAATTGTGTAGGCTTTGTGAAAACTGTTTTTGCATATCCAGCCGGATAGACAGTTGATGTTTTGCCATTGCTGGCCTATTACAATAGTTGCGTGTGGTTACCACTCTGTGTGGGTATCGCGAATGAAGATTTTGCCAATCTGTTTTTGTAGATACCGCAGAGTGGAACACGCATTTGTAATAGAAGTAAATAAACAATATTGCATTGAATCGTCTATTTATTTATTTGCAAATGGCCTGCGGCCCGATAGGTTACATGGTGAATATCAAAAACATGGCTTACATGTAACAGCATCGAAGCTGTTGTGCATTCCATGTGCGTGCGATAGTTTCGCCCTCTAATGTTTGCAGTTTATACGCGCCTTTGCCCAGGACCTCTTGAATGAGGTAGGGTCCTTCCCACTTGGGGGCAAGTTTCCCTATGCGTTCCGCGTTAGATGCTTCATTGTCATGAAGGACGTAGTCTCCCGGGTTGAAGGTACAAATGCGGACGCGTGCATTGTAGTACTTTTCAAGTTTGGTTTTGTACTTGGCCTCGTTGATGGAAGCGTTTTCACGCCTTTCTTCCAGGAGGTCCAAGTCAACCCTGCGTTCCTCATTGTTGTCTATCTTGTTGATAGCCAACATTCTGGGTGAGGGGATGCCTACTTCCGCGGGGATCAGCGCTTCAGTGCCATAGACCAGGCTGAAGGGTGTCTCACCGTTACTTGTCTTTGGGGTTGTCCTATGAGCCCATAAGATACTTGGGAGCTCATCAACCCAGCCGCGTCTGGCTGTTCCCAACCGTGCTTTGATTCCTTCGACTAAACTTTTATTGATACTCTCGACTTGGCCATTCCCTTGTGGATGTGCCACTGAGGAGAATATGTGTTCGATGTTTAGCTCCTTTAGCCATTTTTGAAAGTCATCGGCAGCGAAGTTGGTACTGTTGTCGGTAACGATGCACATTGGTAGACCGAAACGGCAGATGATATGTTCCCAGACAAATTTCCTTGTTATCATAGAGGTGGTTGAGGCAAGCGGTTTTGCCTCTACCCATTTTGTAAAGTAATCAACAGCCACTACGATAAACTTCACTGCACCTGGTGCTTCCGGAAATGGTCCCACCACATCGATTGCCCACTTTTGAATGGGCAATCGACAATTGAAACAGGTTGTTCTTGGGGCACAAGGTCTTGGGAGCGTGCCGCTGACAATTGAAACACTTGCGTAAGACTTTGACCGCATTTAGGTGAATGCCGGGCCAGTAGTACCCGGCGTTCATGATTTTGGCCACCACCATGCGTGGGCCTGCGTGTATGCCACATATTCCCTCGTGTATTTCTCTGATAAGGTATGTGGCATCTTGGGGGTCGACGCATCGTAGGAGTGGCCCCATGTATGATTTACGGTACAAGATACCGTCTCCCATTTGATAATGACACGCTTTGTATTGCAATTTACGTGCCTCTGACTTGCTTTCGGGAGTAACACCTGATTGCAAGTATGCAATGATTGGTGTCATCCAGGATGTTGTACCGTACTGGATGACATTGACTTGGGGTAGGGGTACCGAGGGATTTTGCAGGATTTCGATGCGTACCTCCTTTGCCAGGTGTTGGAAGCTGGTGGATACAAGTTTTGACAGTGCATCCGCAGGTTTGTTTTCACTCCTGTTGATATGGCGGATATTGATGGAAGGGAACTTTGATCTCAGTTGCAAGGCTTGCTCGAGGTAGAGGATCATGATATCCCCTTTTGCGGCATAGTCGCCGCGCATCTGCCCTGCGACTAACAGTGAATCGACGTGTGCCTCCAAATGTTGGACGCCGAGTTTGACTGCCAGACGTAGCCCTGCCAGTAGAGCCTCGTACTCTGCCTCGTTATTTGCGCTTTTGAAATCGAGGCGGATTGCATAGGTAAGCTCTTGGCCATCAGGACTGACGAGTCGCAGACCCGCACTTGCACCATCCTCGTTGGATGCACCATCGGTATACAGTGCCTAGGTTTCTGCGGAGGATGGTGGTGATGCAGGGTTTTGCTCTTCTTCGCATTCTTGAATGCGATTTGCTGGTACTTCTGCAACGAAATCAGCCAAGGCCTGGCCTTTGATTGCGGGGCGCGGCTTATAGTTCAGTGAAAGTGCGCCCACCTCAATTGCCCATTTTGCTAACCTCCCAGAGATGTCGGGTTTGGAAAGGATCGGGCCGATCATGTAGTTGGTTAACACCGTGATGACGTGGTTTGCAAAGTAACGTCGTAATCGTCTCGATGCGTGCACTAGTGCCAGTACCAACTTCTCCATGATGGAGTATCTTGTCTCTGGGTCGTTGAGCATTTTGCTGATATAGTAGATGGGTGTTTGAACTCCTTCTCGCTCTACTATGAGTACCGCGCCTACCGCGTTGTCCGCGGAAGATAAGTACAAGATAAGTGGTTCATCTTTGCGTGGTGCGGTTAGAGTTGGGAGTTGAATCAAACACTTTTTCATCTCTCGGAACGCTTTCTCAGCTTCTGCGGTCCATTGGAATTGCTCCTTTTTTTAAGCAGCTCCGCAGGGTCTTGATGAAAGGGTAAGACTTAGCTGCATGGTTGGCTAAGAATCTATTCAGTGCGGCTAGCCTGCAGGCTAGTCGTTGCATTTATTTCATCGTAGAAGGCGATGGCATGCGCTCGATCGCCTGAACTTTTTCCGGGTTTACCTTAAATCCATCTTTGGTTACGATGAATTCAAGGAACTTGCCTTCTTCCATTCCAAACGAGCATTTCCCTGGGTTGAGCTTCATGTTGACGCCTCGTAGAGTTTGGAATGTTCTTTCAATATCGTTGAGCATGGTGTCTTCCTCCATGCTCATGACGACCAGGTCGTCCATATAGATTTCGACACTTTTGCTGATTTGACCGCGGAAAGTGTCGTTCATCAACTTTTGATAGGTTGCGCCCGCGTTGCGCAACCCGAACGGCATTTTTGTGTAGCAGTAGTTCCCGGTAGGAGTGCGGAATGCCATTTTATCTTCGTCCTCGATTGCCATCTGCACCTGGTGGTAGCCTTTGTAACAATCGAGTAAACACTTCCATCGAAATGGTGCGAGGTTATCGACCTTTTCGTCGATCTCCGGAAGTGCGTAACAATCCTTGGGGCAGGCTTTGTTGAGATCTTTATAATCGACGCACATGCGCCAGCCCCCGGATGGTTTTTCTACCATGACTGGGTTTGACAACCAAGTCTGGTATTTGACTTCCCGCAGGATACCTGCGAAGAGCAGCTCTTGGACCTACTCATGCATCGCCTGGTTCTTTGCTGACCCAAGGTGGCGTTGGCCTTGGATCACCGGCTTGATACCTGGCATGGTATTCAAGAAGTGCTGCGCGATTTCACGTGGTACCCCAGTCATATCTGTGGGTGTCCACACAAAAATATCCTGGTTCCTGAAGAGGAGCTGCTTCAGGTGCGCTTTTATAGTAGGGGAAAAGGCGTGGCCCAACGTAACTGTTTGCTCTGGGTGTCTTGCGTTAAGAACCCATTTTTCTGGTTGAGTGTTGGGGGTAGGCCTTGCTACCTTGGCCGGACGCAGCTCGTCCGTAGATATAACTTCTCTTCGGGGGTATATTATCGCGACCCCCTGGGACTCTCTTCGGGGGTATATTATCGCGACCCCCTGGGACGCAGCTCGTCCGATGGCAGAGTGGGGGACGTATGTGATCATGTTGAAGTCGCCCTGGAACTCTCTCCCGAGAAGTACGTCGTACTTGGAGGTCTGAGGTAAAACCATGAAGTTTACCTCCTCCGTTCTTGTGTGCCTTTCGTTGGTGAGGCGCACAGGAAAAGTAATCTGGCCCATGGGGAATACGGTTTCCCCTGCAAACCCGGCCAACGGGTAGTCCACCAGCTGCAACCGATCTTTATCTTCTTGATCAAACTGGTTGAAGCATTGCTCGTATATAATATCAGATGTACTGCCCGGGTCGATGAATAATCGCTCGGTGATAACCACGGCGCGCCTGTCGCGCGGTCCGCTTCGGACTTTTGGAAAGACAACTTGTTCGTCTTTCCAGTCATTGTCCGGTCTTCTTGCCGCCTTACGCGGCCTTCCTCGCCCTCCATTCATAATGTGGGTTGAGGCCACGTACATGGCCCGTTTACCCGTGGAGGGGCCCTCATTGTGGGGGGTGATGCGCTTGGTAGGTTTTTGCGCGCCTGGCAACAGGTGTTGTAGTTTCCCCTCTTTTAGGGCTTGCTCAATCTCCAGTCGGAGACTGATGCAGTTATTTGTTGTGTGGCCCGAGTCCTTGTGATATTCGCAATAGAGTGCGGGATCCTGGTTCTTCTTGGACTTCATCGGTTGGACCGGTCGTAGGAATTGCGCGTCCGTAAGGAGGACGTCGCTTGGCGACTGGTTGATCTCGGTCCAGTTACGGTCCCGTGACTCTTTCTTCGATGCCCGGTTTTCACGCTGGGCGTTGATTGTAGCCCTTGCGTTGGGCTGGTTATTACGCGGGACATATGGTCTGGGATCGCTGTCGCGATTCCATGAGTCCCGGTTGCGCTTGTTGTTGCGCTTGTGTTCTTGGTGGGAAGACTGGCCTTCCGTTTGTGGCTGTGATTTTGAGACGTGCGGTTTGAGGGACCACTGAGTCTGGGCGTATGTCTTGACCGCAGCCATGACATCTTCCCATTTTTTCGGCAAGCCTTCCTTGCCGGAGATAGTCATAACCATTTGTTCGTCTTTAACGGCAACAATGAAATGGTTACGTGCCATTTGGTCTGCAACATCGCCTATCTCCAGGCACTCTTTATTGTAACGGACAACGAACGCCTCAAGCGATTCGTAGTCTCTGCGCCAGATGTTCATGACGTCCATAGAATCACGTTCATGACGTCGCTGTTGGCAAAAATGCGCGAGGAACTTTGCTTGCAAGTCCTTGAATGAGGTTAGTGACCCCACAGGCAAAGAATCGACCAAGCCCTGGCCAGACCTGTTAGGGTCTGCGGGAAAAATTGACACCAAGTGGGTTCATCCCACCTGTCGTTGCACCCGGCGCCGATGAAGATGTTCATGTGATCATCTGGGTCGGCCGAACCGTTGTATTTCCCAATGTTTAATGGGAATTTGGTGGTGGTGACATCGGCGTTGGCAATCTTCGGGACAAACTTGGAGTTTTCGGCCGCAGATTTCGGTCTGTAGGGTTGGCTCTGGTGGCGCTTTGCAGCGCGGAGGTATGTGGTGCGGGGTTGAGTGGGAGAAACATAGTTTCGTCCTCCCGGTCTACTGCTAGTAGCATGAGACTCCCCCCAATATGTACCGTCGTCCGGATCGGTAAGACCCTGCCCTTCACGGTGGGACTGAGGTCCCAACCGGCTATGGATGCCGCGGCCGTGGTGGGCTGTCGACTGTCGCCTAGTTTCGCCATGGGGGCCTAGGCGGCTATGTATGGGGTCCCTGCGGCGGGACCCATACGAGGAATCATCCTCCGCCAGTGTGCGGACGTCGCCGTAAGAGGAACCGCGGTCTTCGTGCCTACTCCGGGAGACCGGATTTGTGGGAGTCCTGCCGTCGTATTGTAAAATACGACCCGCAGGTGTATGCGGTGCTGGGGTAGGCCCCTCAGGTACTTGCGCTTCTGCGCAAGCTCTGTTGTATGTTGCGGCCAGCAGAGCTTGTTGTTGATCGTACCAGGTATGAAGGTTCATGCCTGGAAGTATCACAGAAGCGTATTGTGATAGATCGTGTCCGAACGTAAGGGATGCGCCCCCTTGCGTCGATGTGCCAATATGTTCAGCATTTGGGGCTAGGGGAATCGTCCCCGTAGGCCCTTGGTTTGCGGGGTTTAGGTTATCCCCGGTAGTATTGTTTAGACGATCAGACATAATCTTTGGAGAGAAAGGGATGGTGGAAAAAAGTGCTAAGAGTAGCGGTGGGCGCCAATGATGAAACAATGGTCAACCGGGTGGGGTTAACTCACTGGTCTCGTCAAGTAGGGTTAATCCCTTCTTTCCGAGGATCGCTGGCTGGATCGTCCGCTGGTTGGTTTTCTGCACAAGGAAACAAACCGTGACTCGTAAAAAGGAGGATGGGGTGGGGGGTGCTCCTTATTACCACTCTCCGGCGTGAGAATCAGTAATTTGCTTGGGAAGCAAAGTGTGATAGTAGTAGTAGTGAGAGAGTTGAGAAGTGATACCTCAAACCTGGTTTGAGGTGGGTATTTATAGCCGAGGAGTGAAGTAGGGTAGTTGAGTAGCTAGTCTGACATCGCACAGCTAATTGCAGGTGTGTCAGACCTGTCGGTTACGGTGGTGATGCCACGTCCTGCCGTGGTGTCAGACTGTTGCACACATGTGGGCTGGTAGGCGACTGTTCCCAGTGCCACTTGCACTGTGGTGTCAGACCCACTTGCCTTGTAGGCAGGATGCGGTGCTAGGCCGCATCGCTGCTTGCGGTCACTGATGTTGTTCCCGCGTTCTTTGTTCTATCCAAGATGCATGTGGGATGCGGTGCCATGCCGTATCGCCGCTTAGTGACTGTTACTGTTGTCCAGATCCCTTGTCGTGACGAAAATGTTCATAGGATGCGGTGCCAGGCCGCATCGCTATGCGTAACATTTGTACTTAAGGTAAGTCTTCTCATCAATGGAGAGATTGGACCGCTGTGTTCGCGCGTGCCTGCACGGACACAGGTAAGTTTCTGCTGGTGGGGGTTTTTGATAAGGGTAATGGTCACTCGCGGTCGTGCTGACGCGAGATCTGGGACCATACCCCTTCAAGTATATTCATCATTAAATGTGATGGAAGCTCCAACCAGTTTGGTTGCTTCACTTGCCAATTCCGTTTCGATTTCTTGCCTTTTCTACCTTTTGATTTTAATGCCATTGTCACTTTAACATTCATAAACCAAATCAAATGTTAAACCAATCCATTTATGTGCATAAATAACATGTGATTTGCATAAAAGTAAAGTAGATCAATTGTTATCACTACATATAGGGCATGGTTATTAAAATCCATTGCTTCATGCGCCTAAGCCCATTTACCAGGATAAGCCCGTTAATTGTGCTTCTAGTTCCTAGGAGCTCGCCAGGCACACTAACTATCGATATGTTCTTTTTGTATTATATTTTTTTTAACGACAAATTTCCTTTATTCCTGTCGTCTGTGGGACTCCCCCTCCCAATATGTTTAAAGGCTTTGCCTTTACCGATGGACCACCACCGCATTGGTTTTTGTATTATATAATGCAAACTTATTGAACATCTCCACAATATAAGCTTCCACAATACCGATTGAAGCAATTTTTATCCAGATTTCTAATACTATTTACAACTTTCAAGTTTTCGAATTACATTTAAATTCTTCACTATTTTAGAACTTTTGGAACTAATTAGATGATAGAAAATGTTATGTAATATCTTTTGTTTATTTTATTTAAAAAATAACATTATTCTACCACATAATATATTTTTGCTTTTTTTTTTTCATTTAGGTGCCTCACTTTTTATGCACCTTGGCGAGGCCTATGTGCCGCAACTAACGCCTTTGATAACTATGAATATAAGAAAACATGTATCAAGTAAAAAAATAGCAAAACCCTTAGTCCTGGAGAATATGAATATTAAATTAAATGATAAACACATTTTTGAATTAAATCAGAAATAATTTATATGAAGCAATAATAACCTGTAGTTTTGTAGTATTGTATGTTTTTCCGGCAAAAAAAAGAGCAGAAGAGTATGAAAGTTTCTTTAACTGAATAGGTAATAAAAATATACTTTTTTTTTAAATTCAAACTTTTTTTAAAATATATAAGATTTGATTGAAATATGATTTAAAAGTATATAAATATCTATAAATATGATATGGTATATATATAGAAGATAGGACGTGGCTTTATTTACCTAGGAGGGAAAAGCGTTGGAAGGTCGACTCGCCCAAAAAAACCACCTAGACGGAAAGACAAGCGCTTTTGATAACTGTGGTTTAGTTTGCAACATAACAACTTTGTTGGGCTCAAGGGGGACATAATGGCAGTAATAAGCCCATTTAGAATTTGGGTATACTGTGGTATAATTCCTTAAGTCGTTTGGGAATTGGTTAAAACAAGATTAACCAAATATTTTTCAATTATTATTTCAATTATAAATTCCAACTTCTGAGCTACGAGTATCAAACATTTTTCAACTGTTACAGTTCGAGAATCAAGTCTTCTAACTTCTAATCCCATCTTTCTACTGCATATAACTTAGCTAGGCAGCCTAAACTTGTCTCTTCAGGGTAAACACCCAACACAGGCATTATGTCGAGCACCTTGTGTGCATCAGTTAAGAGTGCAAGTTCCATGATAACAACAACCATCCAAATTTAAGATCCAAGCCCAAATTAAACTTCATTGGATTGTGTTTTCAAAAGCCCAATTGTTAGGCCCAATGAGATAGGGTGGTCTTGGCTCTCAGGTAGGGGCGCTAAACGGGGCGGGTAACCCGACCCGAACCTGAAAATTATATACGAATCCGAACCTGGAAATCTTGTCATACACATGAACTCGAACATTACCCGAACACGATTCAACCTGAATTTTCAATTATTATTATTATTATTATTTTGCAAATTGATATATCAAAATTAAAATTTTACTACAAAAAACATAAATGTGTATAATACAATTGCATTTTAATTATAAAACTTTATGTCAATCTCTCTTTTTTAGTTATAACTATGCATAAAATACAAACTCAAATTAATTTATGACATAAAACATATTGTAAAAAAAATAAAATATAATATAACTGATGATAATTTAACTAACAGATTAAATCATAATTCACCAACCCCTTTGTTCCCTACTTAGTAAAATCTTAAGAACACACACATCTCTACTTTCAGAAAGCATCAAAATCGGAGAAGCTTAGAGACGAACACATACAACATGGGGGGGGGGGGGGGGGGTGTTTGCAAATCAAAATGTGTATACGTAACACTAAGGCTATGCGGTATGGTGACCATCCTACCTTGGAGGATGATCCGTCACCTAGGTGCCACGTCATTGTTCCTTTGAGAATGATCTAACACACTAAAATACTAGAAATGGAAGGATGACCCTACCCCACAAGTTTACCTTTTTTTTTAATTCATCTACTTTTTTTCACATTTATCAAATAAGATAGAAAAATAAATTCATTAATATTAAAAAACATTACATAAACTTAAAAAAAAACATAAACTTAAAAAAATATTAAAAAAACTACTAGTCTTCATCCGACATGTGGTCGTCAGGTTCGTTTTGTGCGTTGTTCCAAATGTACTCCACCAAGTCCGCTTGTAAGTTATGATGTGTGTACTCGTTATGTAGAGAGAACATATTTAAATCTTGTTGTTCCAAACTAACTGGAACAGAATTCCCGTTAGACGCGTTTTCGTCGTACTCACATATCGCTCTACCTTCGTCTTCAATGATCATGTTATGAAGGATGATGCAAGCGTACATAATGTGTCGTAACCTCTTTGGTGTAGCAGAACGTACTGGATGTTCAATGATATGTCATTTTTTGTAGAACCCCAAAACACCGTTCAATATCTTTTCTCGCACCCTCTTGATACTTCGCAAATTTCTTTCTTTTATCGTCTGTTAGGTGCGGAATAGTTTTAACGATTTTCGAGTACGTTGGGTATATTCCATCGGCAAGGTAGTAACCCCGCCTGTATTCCACCCCCGAAACCGTAAAACTTGTGTCTAGACTTGTTCCTGCAACTACATCGTCAAATATCTGTGACTGGTATATGATGTTAAGGTCATTAAGCGAACCAGGTTGACCAAAAAAAGCATGCCAGATCCAGAGATCCTGTGACGCAACAGCCTCTAGAATTATAGTGGGATGACCATGATCTTCCCGAGTATACTGACCTTGCCAAGCAGTAGGGCAGTTCTGCCATGGCCAGTGCATGCAATCAATGCTCCCGAGCATTCCTGGAAAACCATGTCTTTGTTCGTGTGCTTGATATAATTTTTGAACGTCGTTTGCGTTTGGTTTCCGCAGGTATTTCTTGCTATATAATTTCACGACCCATTCGCAAAACTTGTGCAAACATTCACGTGCGGTTCTTTCGGACATCCTTAAATACTCGTCCAACGCATCGGGTGTGTACCCATATGCCAGTTGGCGAATGACCGACGTACATTTTTGTAAAGTAGTGAATCCCTTTTGCCCCCTAGCGTCGTATCGCAGTGTGAAAAACGGATCAGACTGGGCCACGTCGTCTGCGATACGTAAAAAAAGTCGACGACTCATTCGGAACCGACGTCGAAACATCTCATCCGTGTACACAGGTTCGTCGGCAAAATAATCGGCCACTAGTTTATCGTGGGCGGCTATATATTTAAAACGAAAAATAAATTAAATTCATTATTAAATTTAAATAAACATACTCTAAAAATTAAATTACCTTCTTTGTCTCGGTTTAATTTGGCTCTCCTAGTTTGTCATTGGGACGACGCTTCAGAGTTTTCATCCTCCTCCATGAACATCTGAGCCGTGTACATAATGACGTTTTCGAAAAATGCTTCATTCTCACCCGAAGATGACGAATACCACATTGACGAAGAAGATGAAGACATGACTAATTTTTATAAAAAAAATATGAAAGTTGAGAGAGAGATGGGGTTGTAATGGGTAAAAACTGGGATAAAAAGGTTGAATTTATATAAAATTTTGAAAGATTTTGGGTGGGGTTTGAATTATAGCCGTTTTTATATAGTAAAGACAATTATTATTTTTTTTAATTTCTAACGGTCAAAGCATGGAAAAAGGGGAACTTTTTGTCTTCTTGTGGAGCGGCACCAACGTCTCAAAAGAGACGGTGAGGACGAAGACCGGGGAGGGGGGGTGTTTGGACCGGCAACGGACCAGGATGGTCCTGGGACGTTCCTTATACCTCGCAGCCTAACAAGAACAAACATAAATCTTCAAAGCATGAATGTAATGATATAACATGTTTTATAATGTTATTCATTTTGTTCACTCCTTAAATTTCTCAACTCTAAAACACATAATGGAAGTCTTAAAAGTGTTTGCATACTCATTGAACTAACAACTTGAAGCCCATAATGGAATATTTACAAACATAACTATGGATGTAAGTTGAAATCAAAATACAATATATTGATCTTATTGTAATTTTATGATGGGGTATTGGATTTTAATAATCCAAAGTTTCACCCGTTGGCCACTAATAATCCCAACTTCAAAAATTCCCTGTAACAATCCCAACTTGTATGATTTTGGCCACCAATGATCCTTGTCTAACTGGGTTAGTTAAAAGTGACGTGGCAAGTGACGTGGCAGCTGACGTGTTTAAAACTTGAAATATTTTGGCCACCAATAATCCCAAGTTTCACTAATTGGCCGGTAATAATTCTCTAGTCACCACCATCATCTCCTCCAGTCACCACCATCATCTCCGACCACCTCCATCTCCTCCACTGCCACCACCATCTCCGACCAGTCACCACCATCATCTCCGACCTCCACCTCCTCCTCCTCCACTGCCACCACCATCTCCTCCAGCCACTACCATCATCTCCGACCACCACCATCACCCACCACCATCACCTCCGACCACCTCCACCTCCACCCACAGTCTTCCAGCACCGGAAAAACACTATCACCTCCGATTAACCATATCCACCGAACACCCCACCCTTCCAACCTCCGGCCACCACCATTAAACTGCCATCCACAACTCCAACCGCCTCACCGGAAAAACGTGATACCTAGATATGATGGAAATTTTGAAGTTTTGAGCGGCAGAGAAGGTCACTAGAGGTTGGAGATGACAAGTGGTGGTCTCCTTTGGTGGTTTCAGGGGTAAAGAAGGTCGTCGGAATAAGTTGCAGGTCACCGGAGTTGCATAGATGGTGGAAATTTTAAACTTTTGAGAAGCGGAGAAGATTATAGGAGGTCGGAGATGATTGGTGGTGGTCTCGTTTGGTGGTTTTAGGGGTAAAACGGGTCGTCGGAATAAGTTGCAGGTCACCAGAGTTGGGTAGGTGATGGAGGTGGTCGCAGGTGATAGTGGTTTCCGGTGGCAGATGATGGAGGTGGAGGTCGGAGATGATGGTGGTGACTGGAGGAGATGGTGGTGGCAGTGGAGGAGATGGAGGTGGTCGGAGATGATGGTGGTGACTGGAGGAGATGATGGTGGTGACTGGAGGATTATTACCGGCCAATTAGTGAAACTTGGGATTATTGATGGCCAAAATATTTCAAGTTTTAAACACGTCAGCTGCCACGTCACTTGCCACGACACTTTTAACTAACCCAGTTAGACAAGGATCATTGGTGGCCAAAATCATACAAGTTGGGATTGTTACAGGGAATTTTTGAAGTTGGGATTATTAGTGGCCAACGGGTGAAACTTTGGATTATTAAAATCCAATACCCCTTTTATGATCACTTGTTTTTTGTATTCTTAGATTTTGAGTTAGATGTTTTTACTAATTATACTTGTTTGATTTTTTTGAAAGACGAACTTCATTAAACACACGAACGCATGATCCCCAAGGCGAGGATCAAAACGAACAAAATTACATCAAGTCACAATTACACCATTTTTCCCAAGTACATTTTTACTCCTATTTCTATAATTATACCAAAAAAAAAAAAAAAACCATAACTTTTAACATGAAATAACCTCATCAATCCTTGTTAGATGATCACTTGTTTTCTGCAAGACTCTTTCCACACCTTTCAGATTTGATGATCACTTGTTATTTGCAACTCTTTCCACACTTTGTGGACCTCTTAAAAGGCAACTTATTGTTAGCATATTTCTTAAGTCAAGTTCACATCTGACTATCAATTTATCACTTTCACTACTTTAATCAATAAACACATTATACTTATACTTATTTATGAGAATTAATCTTGCCATAATTAAACAACTAATATAGAATTTGGATTCATTGACCCGTTTGACTTTTTTTAGATCAAGACTTACATATTTCCTTTGATTCACTTTCAATTGAACTTCTAACACTTTAAAACAGTAAGATAAAGTAAAACAAAATCGATATTTTAACCTTTGATTCACTTTCAATTGAACTTCTAACACTTTAAAACAGTAAGATAAAGTAAAACAAAATCGATATTTTAAAGTTATTTCTTATCAATTATATTTGAGTTTAGAGGGACTTAAGATAACATTTTCTCCAAAAATTTCCATTTTAATATTTTGACCTCATATCTTGATCCAAACTCTTTTCAATAGTGTTGTAGGTAAATTCCTATCATTTATGATGTTTCCCACCCCTATACACCAAAAAAATCATCTATTTTCCAAAAAATGGTTTTTTTGAAACAAAACTCATCTTCTTGATTTCTCAATACAACTTCTAATCAGCTTTGATGATGATTCTAAGCTTTTAGACATATTAGAAAGCTTTTATTTAGATTCATAGTTTTTTTTTTCAAATCTTTTCAAAATAGAAGTCATGGATCAATGTTATAAATGAACGACTTTTTAATAAAATGAATTGTTCTTTAAATTCTTTTTCACGGCAAACACACCTACCTACTAAATCTTACCTTAATGTCCACAGTAGAACTAGAACCCGCATTACTTGGAGGGCAACACTTAACTACACTCTTTAATACCACCAGTAAGGCTACAAGCGAACCAAACGTTCGGCGAACAGTTCATGAACCATTCGGAGGGAAGTTCGTTTGTGTTTGTTCGTTTATTAACAAACGAACATGAACAGAGGCCACGTTCGTTCATTTATGTTCGTGAACTTTCGGTAACGTGTTCGTTTGTGTTCAGTATTTCATTAGTGTTTTTAGTTTTTTTCTTAATACTTCAAAATTACAACAAATAAAATATTTAATAATTGATACTGTATTATATATTCTGTTCATGAACGCTTGTTTGTGTTAGTTTTTTTTCCATTTGTGTTCATGAACATTAGTTTGTGCTCATTTGTGTTTATCAACGTTCGTTGCCAAAAATTAACAAACACAAACAGGTTCATTTCCTAAACAAATGAACACAAACATAAAATCTCGTTCGGTAAGTGTTCATGAACATGTATATTTTCTTAACAAACGATCATAAAAAAAAGGTCTTGTTCGTGTTTGTTCGGTTCGTTTGCCGCCTTAACCACCGGACTACAAGCCCTTTGTTTTATGAGTGTGTTTAACATCTATATTTTACGGGCATGTCTATTCACACACCCATGTTGTCTATCCACACACCCCCCAGTGTCGAGCTGTGGCTAGAGCGCGACGTTTTGGTCCGGTCAACCAGACAAAGACTGACGGGTGTCTGACGGGTCTGTTGACCGGACCAAAACGCCCAGAACGCGGCCAAAGCTTGGCGTTTTGGTCAGGTCAACAGACCCGTCAGACACCCGTCAGTCTTTTGTCTGTTTGACCGGACCAAAACACCGCGCTCTGGCCACAGCTCGACACTGAGGGTGTGTGAATAGACAAAATGGTAGGTGGGGGTGTGTGAATAGCAAGGCCCATATTTTACTTTTAATGTTTTGACCACCAATCATTTTCTAGTGACATAACTTTACATCCTTTCAACTTTTGAACAAAGCTATAAAGTCAAATAATTGATGTAGCATAAAATACAAAGTGACCAAACCTAAAAGTTAGTTATCAAATGCAAGAGGAAAAAATACCATAAATGGGAAATAACTTAATTTACGGTTCTTGATCTATTATAATATATAGTTTGGACTTTGTTATCGTGACCCTCAAAATTGAACACATTTTCTTCAGTTTAGAGCAGTGGCGGAGCTAGACTTTAACACCAGGGGTATCCCAAAAAAAAAAATTACGGTGTATTCATATAAAATCCTTTATAGGGGTATCCTCGTATTTTTTTAGGGGTATCCTTTATATAAAATCGAAAAAAAAAACAAAAAAATTAACCTTGCGAAACACTGCGAACACGACTTTGAGCCGTAGCCCGTGCTACGGCTGCCAAAGAGCTGTCTCCGCCCCTGGTTTAGAGGAACGCGTCATTGACTCTACACGGAGTTAAGAAACCAAAATGTTCTATTTAAAAAAAAAAAACAAAAAAGTGTCCATGTCTTTTCTTGTACGATATTAATTAAAAAAATGACCACATGTTTTGCTAGTTGTCAATTACGTTAAAACTTAATAATAATTAACTCTAACCCAAAAACCAACAATTTTAAAGTATGGTCAAATTTAAAGTTTATTGCTTGGTTGCATGAGCTTGTATATCTCATATATTCTTTACTTATATTATATTCTTTATTATATAGGTATGTTTAATTATGATCTAGTTTAAAATTGTGAAACCATTAAAACCGGTTATCTTGGTTAGAGGGGGCAATCTTGACCCAAAGCCTTCCAAGTGGGTCAATTTGGGTTGCTTTTAAAATTATATGGGTTGGCTTGGGTAAGATATTTTAACTAAATGGGTCATAATTGGTCACTTGAAATTCCATCTTGTTATTTTCGGGTCAAAGCGGGTCGACAACATTAAAGAAATGGGTCGATATGGGTTAGTGTCTTAAAGAAACGGGGTGGGTTTCGGATCGGAATGGGTTTCGAGCCGGCACAAGTATCTGCACGAGACGGGTTACAACACGAAACGGGTTTTGGATCGGAACAGGTTCAGTTCAAATTGAGTTTCGGGCCGAGTCGGGTTTCGGCACGACGCAGGTTTTGGATCGGAACGGGGTTGGTTCGGGTCGGGTTTCTGGCCGGCACGAGTTTCTGCATGAGACGAGTTTCGGTTCGGGACGAGTTTCGTACCGTTTCGACCAGTACCGTTTCGACCCGAACCGTTTCGACCCGTACCGTTTCGACGCGCACCGTTTCGAGGCGCACCGTTTCGACGCGCACCGTTTCGACGCGAACCGTTTCGACGCGAACCGTTTCGACGCGAACCGTTTCGACGCGAACCGTTTCGACGCGAACCGTTTCGACGCGAACCGTTTCGACGCGAAACCGTTTCGACGCGAACCGTTTCGACGCGAACCGTTTCGACGCGAACCGTTTCGACGCGAACCGTTTCGACGCGAACCGTTTCGACGCGAAACCGTTTCGACGCGAACCGTTTCGACGCGCACCGTTTCGACGCGCACCGTTTCGACGCGCACCGTTTCGACGCGCACCGTTTCGACGCGCACCGTTTCGACCAGTACCGTTTCGACACGTACCGTTTCGACCAGTACTGTTTCGAATCGAACCGTTTCGACCCGTACCGTTTCGACAGGAACCGTTTCGACGCGTACCGTTTCGACGCGTACCGTTTCGAAGCTAGGAGTTTGATATGAAGAGACTTTTATACGAAGCCAGTTTGATACGAAGTAACATTGGTACGAATCCAGCTGATTGTTTGGTACTCAGTCATTATACGAACCCCGAAATCAGACTTCGTACAAAGCAGGGATACACAATCTGCAGTTCAATATACACAGAAGTTCGAATTGGATATTCAGTGTATCTGTGAATCAGTCACTGCAGTGTTTGTCCGCTGATCCTAACCCAACAGTGTTTTACGAACTTGAAGTAACAATTCAGTTTGATACGAATCCAGAACGATTACGAATCTGTTACTGAGAACCTGGATTCCATTTGTTACGATTTAAGTTCATCACGAATTTGCAGTTGTTATTTGCTGAAATTTGCAGCTGTTATTCGCTGAAATTTGGACAGATTTTAGTTCGGTTGCAGAATTAAAGGTTGATTTGTTGCAGTTCACTGCAGAATTTGACGCAAAAACACGTTCACAAAACCACGATCACGAAACCACGATTTAAATACTGGTGCAGAATTTGTTGCAGTTGATTTGTTATATTCGGAAAATAGTGGGGACAGTCACGATCACGAAACCACAGTTTAAATCGGTTTTATAGATCTGCACGTGTTTAATAAAATTCATCCGCAGAATTTTTCGCTCAGAATTTTGTCGTTTAGTCGCTGCAGATTAGACATTCGCTGCAGATTGGTTATATACAGATCTGATTGGTTATACGAATCAGGAGAGTACAAGTTATACGAATCGAGATTTTGCACATTCGGTACAAAGTTATTCGCAGAAATTATAAGCCGAAAAAAAAAAACTGAAATACTGACCCAAAAAAAAAAAAAAAAAACTGACCCGATCCGACCCGAAACCCGTTCTGACCCGGACCCGACCTGACCCGAAACCCATTCTGACCCGGACCCGTTTCGACCCGAACCAAAACAACCCTTTTTTTATAATTGACCCGTTTTGACCCGACCCGTTTTGACCCGAACCCGTTTTGACCCATGACCCGACCCGACCCGATCCGACCCGTTTGCCAAGTCTAATCTTGGTTGACTTTGCAACCGGTTAACAGTGACGGAACCGAAACGATATAGTTAGGGGGTCATCATAAGCGTATATTCTATACTGGTTCAAATTAGGGGGTCCATCTCTAAGTTTGTTCTTCAAAAACTCAAAATTTATAAATAAAAATTCAAAAAGTTCCGGTGACCGTAATCTCCACATGATTGAACTTTGCTTAATAGTATCACTTTTTTATATTGATCGTCATATATGCATACATTTTTTTTTGTTATAAAGCTGAATATATATATCTATATCTATACTATATAATAAAAGAAACCATTTTTGGGACACTTGTCATCATATTAGGCCATGTATCTTATAGATAATTATTATTAACTTTAATTTCTTCTAATTAATTATAGATAATCCTATTATTAAATATTATTTAGTTTAATCTCTTATAAATAATTATTATTTAGTTTAATTTTAATTTAATCTCTTCTAGAAAAAAATTCATAATTATTTATTAACGAAACATTCGATAACTTTTAAAATTTCGTTTGATGAAAAGGGAACACAGTCAAATATCTCATTTATTTATCATGGGGATTTTAATTATTGTATATTAGTTTATATTAAGAAATTGTGCATATAGTTAGGTTCTATATTTGTTTTGTCATATTATTATTATATTAAATTAAATATATAACTTGATTGTTCGTACTTAGGTCCTTAATTTGTTTGTCATATTATTATAACTAAATATATAACTTGATTGTTATTACTAACCACCTATAGTGTTCGTTTATTTTTGGAAAATTAGGGATTAAATTCAAAATTTTGATAAATTACAGGGATCATTCATATACTTTACTCAACATATTATTTTCATAATTTATTACTTTTTAACTTTAAATATATATAAAACAAAATGTTGCAATACTTGCTAAAATTAAGCTAAAAATCTAATACTTATTATATTAACTCATTTATGTCAATTTAGTATATAAATGTCTCCATCTTTGGTTTGCATTTACAAGAAACATTTATTATATAGTTTAAATTGTTCAACCCGTGTAACACACGGGGAACTAACCTAGTATATATATATATCAAACTGTGAAATCAAATAAAGCCAAACTATTAGTAACATCTTGGTTTGGTAAATAAAATCTATATGTTACAAATCATCATCAATCTACATGACATTAATGATAAGTTCATTCTTTTAAATAAAATTTGATAATCGAGGGTGTTAGAATATATTTCATCTTGATTTTCCAACACTATAAAATAATAGTTTGGCTCATATAGAAAATCAAAATATATTAGTTTATTGGATTTGATGTAACTCGCATATCATGAGCTCAAATTTGTTTCGTATTTTAAGATACATCATTTTTTAAGATCCGAATAATGTGGAAGAACATGTGAATCATGCAAGATCCAAGAGGTAGATCTTAGTTGATCAAGAAATATATAAAATAAGAACACGATTATCACATACCTAGAATTATTATAAAGGCTAGATTGTAAATTAATCATTATTGCAAACATTTTTATGTGGGTATTATAAAGGCTAGATTGTAAATTAATCATTTTTGCAAACATTTTTATGTGGTTATCTAGAAAGTTTATCACATGATTGTGTCGGACTTTTTAGTTATTGCGAATTTGCGTTTGCATCTCTTGTCTCTCCTTTCTCTTTTTGAGACCTTTTATCAAGACAAAAAAACAGTGTTGTCATGAGACATATTATTGTAAAGAGTAAACTGCTATTTTGGTCACTATGGTTTGGGCACTTTTGCGATTTTATTTCAAATCTCAAACTTTTTTAAATCTGGGTCCTTATGGTTTTACTTTTATTGTCATTTTAGTCCAAAATCCAAAAACCTCATATTTTGACTGTTGAAAGCTGATTGTTTTGTCCTTTTGTTCAGGGGCATTTTTGTCATTTGATTTTAATATAACATATTAACTAAATTAAACAAAAGGAGACCATCATCTTCTTCACACATAGTTCACCCACCTCTAGCAGACCATCATCTACTTCAAACCCAAACCCTCCCAAACCCAAACCTGCCAGCGCCCCACTAGAAAGACAGCCTCCACCTCATCTCAACCCCCACTTTCATATTAAGTTCGAAAGCAGGTTTATTAGACCACATATAACCGATCCTATATTTCATTGAAATTTAGTACAACAACCAACTTTTAACAATCCTATATCGGACTTGTAACCACTTTCATCTTTCAAATCAAAACAGCAAGGGATCTAAGATAAATTTTGTAAAACACATCTCAGATGTATATGTTCAGCTTCATTTACCCATTTTTTTTACAGTTAACAACATGTATTACCAGTTCATTCTTTGATTCACTAATCAACGAGTATATAACTAGATCTGATTACAAAAATCCTTTCATTATTATAAGCATCAGACTTGTAAGAAAACTCACATATATCAATATCCCAAACTCAATTACCAAACATACAACTCTCAAATCTCATGTATATACAAAACAGTTAACACACGTTAATATCTAACCAAAATCCATGATAAACACACACAAAAACACACTATGATTCAGAAATCGTATAGAGTTCAAGACAATGAATAATGGTTATATGCTGACCGAGAATATAAGAGGTGAAAGAGGTGCCTGCTCCCACTGGAATAGTCTGAATCGGAATTTGTGAAGAAACGTGGGGGTGTGCGTGTGGGAACGGGACAGGTGAGCCATCCTTGTTCGATTTTGGGAATTTGTGAAGAAACGTTGAAGTTAGTTAGGGTTAGGGTTTTGACGCGAAATTGGGGGATTTGGGGACGGAGAACGAGCCACATGATGAAGATGATGACGCTGGTGATGAGGATGATGCCGATGATGAAGACCGAGAACGAGCCACATGATGAAGATGATGACGCCGGTGATGAGGATGATGCTGTCACACCCCAACCGATGGCGGAATCATCGGGGCGTGGTACTGAGCGAAACAGATTGTCCATGAGTATCCATAACAACTATTAATTACCAGATACTTAAAACGTCATGTCCCATACCATCACATATCCAAATAAAACAGTTATTACAAATAATTGTCTCACAACAAATACTGATCCGACAACTCAGATTTCAAAATAGGCAATTTGTTTGTTTGTTTCTAGACTCTTTCCTAGCCTCGATTTTATCACACAGCAAACCAAGCATTCTAGCATCTTAAGCACCTGCCACATGCGTTAAAGTAAAAGTCAATACACATAGTGTAAGGGTGAGCATACAAGTTCAATAGATATAATAGAGTTCGAAATCGTTTACGCATAACCAGCACGTACAACGTGTGATGTGAAGCACGTAAGTTATCGACAAGATCCTATCAATACCAATGACTGCGGGTCGACTGCGTAAGGCAGTTCGTAACACATATTCCCACTACGAATCATGTGATTAATGGTCCTTAACAACCCCTGAGTGAGTGAACAGGTGCTGAGTCCAAACTATAGTGCTATCGTTGCTAAGGCAGGTAGACAACAATCTATGTGTAAACATAACAAACAAGCATTCATCGAGTCACGTATAACATGCAGTAGCGGTTAGCATTAAAGTAATGCGTAGTGTGTTTGATGTGATTTAGAATAAGTAACGTATGTAACACCCAAAAGTGCGTAAAAGCAAAAAGGGTTCGAGTATACTCACAGATTGTGTTTAACAAATAAACACTCTCTTGGATTGAAGGGAACGCTGAGAGAAATTAGCCTGGACAGTTAACGATAGCATAAATAATGAGCGACGCGTAAAACGATGTAGGTGTACCAAGTGTCGAACGGTAATCCGATCGGATGGCAATCCGATTGGATGGCCAGTCGATCGGGTGGCAATCCGATCGGATGGCCATTCGATTGGTTTGGTACCTCGTTTGGTGAGGATGTGTTTGTGTATGATGGTTTGTACTTTGAAGTTTTCGTTGTAGCATTTTGAAAATAGAGAAGTATCTCTACCCTTCAGGTCGGTCGATCGAACGATCGTTCGATCGGACGGCAATCCGATTGGCGAGGCTTCTCAGTTTGAGAACAAGTTCACAGCAGGACGGTCACTCGATCGGATGGCTATCCGATCGGGTGGCAATCCGTATGTATTGAACATGTTGAAATTTGATTAAATATCAAAGTCCCAAACGTCACACGATCAGACGGTCACTCGATCGGATGGCAATCCGATCGGGCGGTAATCCGTTCAACGTTCAGATCCTTGAATAGTTTGAATAAAAGTTTAAGTGTGGAACCAAGTGCAACCCGATCGGATGGCCGGTCGATCGGATGGCAATTCGATCGGACGACAATCCTTCCCGACGATCTGATCGTCTTGTCACCTGATTCTGTTTGAAGTTTGCAGTGTTTAAACGAGACATTTTGATAACTTGTTTAAACAACAGGAACCCTATCCCGACCCAAATGACCCGACCGAACAGGAACCACCCTAGTCCGACCGGTTCACGGTTCGAGACGGTTGTTCATGTCCAAACCCGAAATCAGTAGTCTCTTAGATAGAATTCAGATCTGGAACTAATACATCACTAAGAATGTGTAGAAGATCAGAGCAAGCTCCGATTCTATCGGGTTTTGAGTTCATTGAGTGTAAAAAGAGTTGAAAGAAAGTTGGAAATCCTTCTTTCAATCCTTTCTACATTGAATATGTTCAGATCTATGCAAGATCTTTGTTTATTCATGTGGAAATCATCCAGATCTAAGTTGTTCTTGGTGGATTGAAGCCAAAACATGAAGTTCATAAGAACTCCATGATGACATCACCCTAGAACATCTCAAATCCACTGATTTCACGGTTAAAAGTTTAGATTCGAAAGATAGAATGATGAAGAAGTGTGTGTAGATCATAAAAGTTCAAGATTTAGGTTGGAAACTTACAAGAATCAAGAGAAATCGAGAGAAATGAGGCTTGAAGTGGGCTGGTCGAACAAGGGAGCTGTCACATCACAAATGACGTGACAGGTGGGTATTTATAGGGTTTCCCAAAAAGGAAAGTGGGGAAAATGGCTGGTCAATCGGGTGGCAGCCCGATCGGGTGACAACTCGATCGGATGGCAACCCGATCGGATGGCAATCCGACCGGATAGCCACTCGATCGGTTGGCCACTCGATCCATGAGTCCGGCGCGATGAGTTTTGTCGTTTCGATTCGTGTGTTGAGCTTTGCGATGCGATTCGAGAGAGCGATGCGATAGTATTACCCATTAGTGTAACACCCTTAAATTTTAACTAGAATTAAACATTAGATTTGGATTATTTATAACAAAATTAGTAGATTTACAAAATTCTAGAAGTATCATAAAAGATAGTCAACACTTGACCCAATTAGAACATTCAAAAGTTGTTTGAGTGTTTAGATACATTCCATGAACAAGACTTAAATAAGATTAAGACACATAGCGGAAGCTTCAAAAATTGTGTTCGGTTCTTTCGTCATTGCTTGATCACCGTCCGTGCGATCCATCTAATCACCTAGAATCAAAACCATTAAAAATATTAGTTTTGACTTTTAGATGTATAGTATAAACAATTAATTTCATCATCAACGTAAAATAAAACGAAGTGTAACTTTTCTGGGTTTACCGTAAATTACGGTACTACCGTAATTTACGGTGAGCCTTGAAAGTTTATAACCACCGTAAATCAGTAGGTTCCTACCGTAAAGCATTTTTCCTCCACCGTAAATTACGGTACTACCGTAATTTACGGTAGTACCTGGAGTTTCAATTTTTGCTTTGTTTTACATTTTCACACCAAGATTCTAACTTTCAAACTTCAATCCATCTACGATATTGAAATACTAAAATCTCATATTATGTGGATGATATGAATTTATAATCATTAAAGATCTTTCAATCCAAATCCAAAGAGTTAATCATACCTTGTTAGATTGTTCGACCCGTTTAGAGATCAAGAAATAATCGTCGAACAATGTAATTCTAACCTCAAATTTCTAACAATTACTTTGACCCATCTCACTAGATTAAGACGGAAAGTCATTTCCGTAGTACTTTGATTCATCTTGTTTACCATGTTTTCCAACTACGACATAAATCTATTAAATAATACACAATGTAACGAAACGATAAGTCCGTACCTTTAGAGCACGCCCTTCCCCCGTGAATTCCCTTCGGCTTGTCCGCTTGATGATCCGGACTCTTTGCCTAGAAAATTCAGTTTTACAATCTTGTTTAGAACTCTTTCCATGACCATATTCATATCATTGTGAAACATGATCAAATCTGCGTTCTTATCAAATTTAATATGAAAATCCTCACTTAGGCATTTCTACAAACACCTAACGGGTCAGATTTTCCTACCATCATCTCCAAGTTCATGACTTGCAAATCAAACCCCAAATTTCACTTTAATTAGTAACCTTGCACACATTTTAACATCAATATGCAGAAATTACCTCCTAAGATGAAATTTATACTAGAATTTATCATTCAAATCCTAGTGTTCATCATTATCTTACAAAACCCATAACCTAGCTTCCATGGATTCATAGAATTTTCTGAATTTGGGCATGATTTCTCCAATAGTTAGTTAGGTTTTACTTCTAAACATCCAATCAACTTTAATCTAACCCAATAACACACATGCAAGCATCTAATTTCAGATTTTCAAAATCATGAGAATTTCAAGTTAATGGATTTCATCAAATTTCACATACCTTAGAATCCTCTTACAGTGAGGATTACGATTCTATGCTCAATTCTCGATTTGGACCAGATTAACACCTCCAATTTGAAAGTTTTTATGATTTTAGGGTTTGGAACTATGTGGGTGTCGACCTGGTCTTCCCCAGATCGACCAACATGCCCTTTTTGGGGTGTTTGTTTTATTTTAATATGTTTTAACAAATATAAGTTTCAATTATGCCAACTTAACCCCCTCAACTTTGTTTTACTTATTGTTTAGTAACCTTTAACCTCTTCATAAGCTATTTCTAGTATTTTAACTAACTAGGTTAAAATTTCTAGTTAGTAAAAATCTTGTTTAATTATACTTTATAATTCTAATATAAAGTTTTATATTTTTTTTTTCGGGGTGTTACAAGTCCACCCCCCTTAAAAGGGTTTCGTCCTCGAAACCGTAGTACGTACCGAACAATGTAGGGTGAAGACGTCGCATCTCCTCTTCGGACTCCCACGTAATGTCCGAACCCTTTCTATGCTCCCATTTAACCTTGACTTGTTCAATTTGTTTATTTCGTAAACGTTTGACCTTTCTGTCTAAAATTTCAACCGGTCTTACCACATAATTTAGACTATTATCCACTTCGATATCATCGTAATGGATATAGGTCGTTTCGTCTGCTAGGCACTTTCTTAGTTGAGATACGTGAAACGTGCCATGGATCCCACTCAGCTCCTCCGGTAGTTCAAGACGGTAAGCTACCTTGCCAGCTCTTCCGATAATTTTAAATGGCCCAATAAACCTTGGGCTTAACTTCCCCTTCTTTCTAAATCTAATAACACCTTTCCATGGGGACACTTTTAGCATGACCATGTCACCGACTTGAAATTCAATTGGCCTTTTCCTTTTATCTACATACGCCTTTTGCCTGTCTTGGGCCGCTTTTAAGTGCGCCCGAACTTTATCGATCTTTTCGTTCGTGGCTTGTACTATGTCTTGGTGGGCGAGTTCACGTGGACCCACTTCACCCCAACAAACCGGGGTTCGACACTTCCTACCGTAAAGTAGTTCGTATGGTGCCATTTTAATACTAGATTGGTAACTGTTGTTATACGAAAACTCAACTAACGGTAGGTGAACATCCCAACTGCCTCCAAAGTCGATTATGCACGCCCGTAGCATGTCACTCAATATTTGTATCGTTCTTTCACTTTGTCCATCCGTTTGGGGATGGTACGCAGTGCTAATGTACAACTTGGTCCCCATTTGTTCTTGGAATTCACGCCAGAATTTCGAGGTAAACCGGGTATCCCTATCGGACACGATGGACACCGGCACTCCATGACGTGCTATTATTTCATTGGTATAGACTTCTGACATCTTTTCTGACGTATAAGTCTCACGGATCGGAATGAAGTGAGCACTTTTCGTCAATCTATCCACCACCACCCATATGGCATCATAACCACGATTTGTCCTAGGCAGTTTGGTTAACAGGTCCATTGTAATATGTTCCCATTTCCAAACCGGAATTTCCAACGGTTGGAGTTTGCCATAGGGTTTCTGATGCTCCGCCTTGACTTGTAAACATGTCAAGCATTTTTCCACATACTTCGCCACATCCCTCTTCATTCCGGGCCACCAATAATTTTGTTTCAAATCGTTGTACATCTTTGTTGCACCCGGATGAATTGAATAACGGGATTTATGGGCTTCATCAAGTAGAAGCGCCTTTACTCCACAGGTATGTGGGACCCATATCCTTCCGGATCGAGTCTTTAACCCGTGATTCCCATCCGACAAGTCTTTCAACTGCCCAATTATTCTTTCCTTCTTCCAATTCTCTTCTTTTACTGCTTCTAATTGCGCTTCTCGAATACGTTCAAGTATACCCGAGGTTACCACGAGTTGCATCGATCTCACTCGTATTGGGACATAGTCAGCTTTTCGGCTTAGGGCGTCCGCTACCACATTTGCTTTTCCGGGGTGATAATGTATCTCACAGTCGTAGTCCTTCACCGTTTCTAGCCATCGTCTTTGTCGCATATTTAACTCCTTCTGATCGAAGAAGTATTTTAAGCTCTTGTGGTCGGTGAATATGGTGCATTTTACCCCATACAAATAATGCCTCCATATTTTTAACGCAAACACCACCGCCGCCAGTTCAAGATCGTGCGTGGGGTATTTCTTCTCGTGTATCTTCAATTGTCTCGAGGCATAGGCTATTACCTTGCCTCGTTGCATCAACACGCAACCGAGCCCTGATAATGAAGCGTCCGAATAGACCACCATGTCTTCGACTCCGTCCGGCAATGTCAGTACCGGAGCTTGAGTTAGCTTTTCTTTTAGCGTCCGAAACGCTTTTTCTTGATCGACTCTCCAAACAAACTTTGCTTTCTTTTGGGTTAGCTTTGTTAGTGGCGATGCAATCTTGGAGAAATCTTGAATGAATCTCCTATAATATCCCGCAAGCCCCAAAAAGCTTCTAATTTCCGAAGGGTTCTTCGGAGGATTCCATTTTGACACTGCCTCTATTTTTGACGGATCCACCAATACTCCGTCCGCGTTTATAACATGGCCTAAGAATTGAACCTCTCGTAACCAAAAAGCACATTTAGAGAATTTTGCATACAACTTCTCTCGTCTAAGTGTCTCTAACACTTCTTGTAAGTGACGTGTGTGTTCGGCTTCACTTTTCGAATACACCAAGATATCATCGATAAACACAATGACTGACTTATCCAACATTGGCTTGCAAACCCGGTTCATGAGGTCCATGAAAGCCGCGGGCGCATTTGTTAGCCCAAATGACATCACGAGAAATTCGTAATGTCCATATCTTGTGCGAAAAGCCGTCTTCGGCACATCTTCTTCTTTGACCTTTAGTTGGTGATACCCCGACCTAAGGTCAATTTTTGAGAACCAACTTGCGCCTTGTAGTTGGTCAAATAAGTCATCTATCCTCGGGAGCGGGTATCGGTTCTTTATCGTGAGTTTGTTTAACTCCCGATAATCGATACACATGCGCATGCTCCCGTCCTTCTTTCTTACAAACAACACCGGCGCGCCCCAAGGAGACACACTCGGCCTTATAAATCCCTTGTCAAGCAAATCTTGAATTTGGGACATTAGCTCTTGTAATTCCGACGGTGCAAGTCGGTACGGGGCTTTTGCTACAGGTTTCGCGCCCGGAATCAATTCGATCCCGAACTCTACTTCCCGTTCAGGCGGTATCCCCGGTAAATCTTCCGGAAAAACATCTTCATAATCTCGTACCACCGGTACATCTTCAATCTTCCGTGACTCTTTCTCCGCCTCATTTGCATAGATTATAAATGCCTTGCATCCCCGCTTCATGAGCTTGTGAGCTTTCAACATCGAACATACTATGGGATTGCCTCGTTTTTCTCCATAAATGGTGACGTGTTTTCCGCTCGGAGATGTTAGTTTAATCTCTTTGCGAAAACACACGACCTTTGCATGGTATTGAGATAGCCAATCCATCCCCACGACTACTTGGAATTCTCCCATCGACATCGGGATTAGATTTATCAAATATTCTTCGTCATCAATGCTCAGTTTGCAATTTTCACATACATCACAAACAATAAAGCTTTTGTTATTACCTATCTCTACTTCTAAAGGCACAGGTAATTTTGTTAAAATAAATGAAGGATGTCGAATAAACCCATATGAAACAAAGGATTTATTCGCACCCGTATCAAATAACACGTGTGCGGGAATTGAATTTACAGCAAATATACCTGAGACCACGTCGGGTTCAATCTTTGCTTCTGCAGCAGTTAGTTGGAAAGATCTTGCCTTTGCTTTCGGGGCCTCACCTTTCGGTTCTTGCCCATCTTTCTTTCCAACCAGTTCCGGGCATTCAGACTTCTTGTGACCTGTTCGATAACAGTTATAACAAACCGTCACTTTCTCCGGGCATGACATGGCCATATGTCCCGTTTTCTTGCATATAGGACAAGGCTTATCCTTGTAACGGCATTCACCCTTATGATTTTTCCCACAAATTTTGCAACCTGGTGTACTACCTTTAGCATCTGATCTCTTTGCTGTTTCATTCGTTCTTGCTTTCTTGGTAGGGCTTGGATTCACATCTAGTGCCCTTCGTTCACCCCGTTCTATACTCTTTTTCAATTCGATCTCCCTTTCCCGAGCAGCATTGACAATCTCGGTAAGGGTCTCGTACTTTGAAGGGGTTATGAACTCTCTATATTCCGCGCTTAGCATGTTATGGTAATAATAGACCTTTTGCTCTTCATTCGTTATCAGTTCGTCACAGAACTTCATCTTGTCCATAAACATCCCCGTGATCTTGTCTATGGATTCACCTTTGTGTCTGAGTTGCATGAACTCTTCCTTGATTTTATTTACGACCGCCTTGGGACTATGGTGTTTAAGAAACGGCATCTTAAACTCCTCCCAAGTCATGGCCTTAGCCGCTTCACTTCCAATCTCCTTCTTTTTGTTATCCCACCAATCTTTCGCTTGACTTCTTAGTTGACCCGTACCATAGGCTACGTAGTCTTCTTCGTCACAATGGGTTCTCTCGAACACTCCTTCGATGTCACTTAGCCATCGTTGGCACACTATTGGGTCAACCTCCCCATTATATGTTGGTGGTTT
This sequence comes from Helianthus tuberosus, assembly GCA_030545235.1. Classification (NCBI taxonomy): domain Eukaryota; kingdom Viridiplantae; phylum Streptophyta; class Magnoliopsida; order Asterales; family Asteraceae; genus Helianthus; species Helianthus tuberosus. The sequence goes on along the minus strand of CM060372.1, from coordinate 29,953,061 downwards.
ACAAGCCATGAATTCCTTGTATGAACAAGGCTTTCGTCCTCCTCGCTTCTCCTTTGCTACATTTGAATCATCTTCCAGTTTCTTGATTCTATCTTCTACTATTGATAAGACCGTGTGTTGGATTTTATCAATAAAACCCGACAAACTGTTTTCGATCGCCTTTCCAACCTCTTCGGCAATCACTTCCCTCACTTATTCGGTGACTCTTGGCACCGCATTAGCATTGCCTCCATCAGCCATCTCGATTTCTGAAATGTTTACATAAATTGTTAACATTCCATTTATAACACATGCTTTACTTGTTTTGATTTAATCAAGTTCGTAACTTGATTTGATCATTCTTGTTTCTATTCAATCAAGTCCGTAACTTGATTTGATCATTCTTGTTTCTATTCAATCAAGTCCGTAACTTGATTTGATCATTCTTGTTTCATGCGTTTCTTGTTTTTTGAGTGAGCTTACACACTCTTTTCATGCATAATGTTCATTTCTCACTCTATACATAGTACATAATCTATTAACAAAACAAGTTAATTCTTACCGGACGATCGATCAAGCTTGAACCGAACACTTATTGACAACCATGAGCTCTGATTACCAACTTGTAACACCCTTAAATTTTAACTAGAATTAAACATTAGATTTGGATTATTTATAACAAAATTAGTAGATTTACAAAATTCTAGAAGTATCATAAAAGATAGTCAACACTTGACCCAATTAGAACATTCAAAAGTTGTTTGAGTGTTTAGATACATTCCATGAACAAGACTTAAATAAGATTAAGACACATAGCGGAAGCTTCAAAAATTGTGTTCGGTTCTTTCGTCATTGCTTGATCACCGTCCGTGCGATCCATCTAATCACCTAGAATCAAAACCATTAAAAATATTAGTTTTGACTTTTAGATGTATAGTATAAACAATTAATTTCATCATCAACGTAAAATAAAACGAAGTGTAACTTTTCTGGGTTTACCGTAAATTACGGTACTACCGTAATTTACGGTGAGCCTTGAAAGTTTATAACCACCGTAAATCAGTAGGTTCCTACCGTAAAGCATTTTTCCTCCACCGTAAATTACGGTACTACCGTAATTTACGGTAGTACCTGGAGTTTCAATTTTTGCTTTGTTTTACATTTTCACACCAAGATTCTAACTTTCAAACTTCAATCCATCTACGATATTGAAATACTAAAATCTCATATTATGTGGATGATATGAATTTATAATCATTAAAGATCTTTCAATCCAAATCCAAAGAGTTAATCATACCTTGTTAGATTGTTCGACCCGTTTAGAGATCAAGAAATAATCGTCGAACAATGTAATTCTAACCTCAAATTTCTAACAATTACTTTGACCCATCTCACTAGATTAAGACGGAAAGTCATTTCCGTAGTACTTTGATTCATCTTGTTTACCATGTTTTCCAACTACGACATAAATCTATTAAATAATACACAATGTAACGAAACGATAAGTCCGTACCTTTAGAGCACGCCCTTCCCCCGTGAATTCCCTTCGGCTTGTCCGCTTGATGATCCGGACTCTTTGCCTAGAAAATTCAGTTTTACAATCTTGTTTAGAACTCTTTCCATGACCATATTCATATCATTGTGAAACATGATAAAATCTGCGTTCTTATCAAATTTAATATGAAAATCCTCACTTAGGCATTTCTACAAACACCTAACGGGTCAGATTTTCCTACCATCATCTCCAAGTTCATGACTTGCAAATCAAACCCCAAATTTCACTTTAATTAGTAACCTTGCACACATTTTAACATCAATATGCAGAAATTACCTCCTAAGATGAAATTTATACTAGAATTTATCATTCAAATCCTAGTGTTCATCATTATCTTACAAAACCCATAACCTAGCTTCCATGGATTCATAGAATTTTCTGAATTTGGGCATGATTTCTCCAATAGTTAGTTAGGTTTTACTTCTAAACATCCAATCAACTTTAATCTAACCCAATAACACACATGCAAGCATCTAATTTCAGATTTTCAAAATCATGAGAATTTCAAGTTAATGGATTTCATCAAATTTCACATACCTTAGAATCCTCTTACAGTGAGGATTACGATTCTATGCTCAATTCTCGATTTGGACCAGATTAACACCTCCAATTTGAAAGTTTTTATGATTTTAGGGTTTGGAACTATGTGGGTGTCGACCTGGTCTTCCCCAGATCGACCAACATGCCCTTTTTGGGGTGTTTGTTTTATTTTAATATGTTTTAACAAATATAAGTTTCAATTATGCCAACTTAACCCCCTCAACTTTGTTTTACTTATTGTTTAGTAACCTTTAACCTCTTCATAAGCTATTTCTAGTATTTTAACTAACTAGGTTAAAATTTCTAGTTAGTAAAAATCTTGTTTAATTATACTTTATAATTCTAATATAAAGTTTTATATTTTTTTTTTCGGGGTGTTACAATTAGTTACCCAAATAACATAACTACTATATCTAACATACAATCACTATAAATAACTTGCATTTAGCGTTTTCGATTCGATTGCGATGCGATAGATTTGCGATTGCGATTAACACCTCAACATAAACATAACATGCACAAGTAACACATAAATAGCACACACACGTAAAACAATATCCAGAACACATAATTCGAGTTGCGATTGCGACAGCGATAAGCGATAAATCGATTAAACAAGCGATTAATAGCGATTAGACTTCGATTATTAATAGATACTCCACATAATACAACTAAAGCGATTAAAATAAATAGATTATCTACCAGTCAAAGAAGTCAAAACAGGAGTTGAGCAAGGAGTGACAGATCGCAATTAGCAATCTTTTCTTCCTTTGACTTCAATTTTGACTTTGACTTTGACTTTCGAAACACGGGGTGTTACAGATGCCGATGATGAAGATGATGACGCCGGTGGTGGTGGTGGCGGGGTAGCCGGTGACTGGTCCGGTTTGTGAAAGGTAGGATTTGTGGTTTGGGAGGGTTTGGGTTTGAACTTTGAAGAAGATGATGGTCTGCCATGTGTTTTAGATATTAATATGTTAAAATAAAATTAAAATAACCAAAATGCCCCTGAACAAAAGGACAAAACAATCAGCTTTCAACAGTCAAAATAAGAGGTTTTTGGATTTTGGACTAAAATGACAATAAAAGTGAAACCACAGGGACCCAGATTTAACAAGTTTGAGATTTGGACTAAAATGGCAAAAGTGCCCAAACCACAAGGACCAATATGGCAGCTTAGTCTATTGTAAAAGTATTGGGTTATGAAGAAAATATAATTTTTAATTACTTTTATTAACGGGAATATTATAACTTAAGCTAGCAAAGAGCTAGCAAAAAATAAAAATAAAAATAAAAACACGCAAAATTTTACATGAAACTTATCATGTTTTGGATCCATTGCGTCGAGTCTAGTTGACCCGAATATTATGATTTCTATTTACAATCCAATGAAAAGAATAATTAACTAACGAATCAAAAAGACGGATCGAATTTTTTTGGGCATCCACAAACACGTGTCATTTCCGAACCACTATCAGTATCCCACGAATGAGCTTCCGGTTTTTATCGGTAATAAGGAGACTCTCTTTCCAAGCCATAATACCCGCATAAGTCTGCCCGTAGTGGGGCGTTTTTTTAAAAAAAAATTAAAAAAAAACGCCGGAAAACGCCCACTCCTCCACTACACCCGGCGTTTCCGGGCGTTTTTTTTGAAAAAAAATCCCTCCGGCGTGTTAATTAAAACGCTATGCACATACTTGACCAACCAATCGGAGATGAGCATGGTCTGACAAAACTTTTGACTTTTGTGTGTGTGTCTTGAACATATGGACGAAAGACTGCCACGTATTTCGTGTGTGTGTCTGACAAACCATTTCTTATAACATTTTTTTTATTTACATGGGCGTTATTGGAATAATGCCCCACTACGCCACTTTTGCTATAATGCCCAACGCTGACTAGGATGCCACGTGTCGGATAATGCCCCATGGTAGGGGCATTATTTTTGTTCACCACTACGGGTGGTCTAAGAGAAATCCTAAATTGACTTGACATCTAACCATTTAATAATAGAATTTCCAAGTCCTCGCCGCCACCTCACATTCACCAAACAAATGGATCAATGTTTCATCGACTTCGAACATACAAGACATAAAAAGAAAGGAACATCAATTCCACGATCCACTAACTTAGTTCGGATCAGAAGACGGTTTAAAGAACTTCGAACACAAAATAAAAGTGAATAGCTAAACAAACGAGTTTATGAAATCCATGCTTCCGGCTTAACGATTTAAAATAGAATAGATAGAAAAAAAAATTAGGGGACGATCTTCTTGGTAAAAATGGGGTTTGGGTTCGAGATTCGATCTTCTTGTTTGTATCCTCGTAATTAAAAACTCCAAACGTATTCATTTTAAAGAATGAAAGCACGATAAAATGATTAGCATGAAAGACAATAGGGAAAACACGTACGCTAGAGTTATTTACTTAGCTTTTATAGTTTTGTCATCAATTTTGTTTTGAACACTTGCAATTTATTATATTGTTTATCTTTACTTAACGTTTGTACGAGAGACAATGGGTAGTTTGGAAATTCAAAGACCAAATAAGACATGTTGTAAAGAATGAGGACTGTACTAGTTATGGATAGTGTATAAAGTTTAAGGGGTGCGTATGTACTTTTGGTTATTAGGTTGTGAATTAGGTAGGTTAGGTTATACATAAGTAGAGTCAACTAGTTCATTTTTTATTCACTTAGAACATCTTATATACTGTAATTCAATAATTGGTGGTTTTCATGTGATCTTTCTTAAACATGTTTTAAATGATCATATATTTTTGAACTTTACATGTTTTAATTTTGAATAACTAGTTTTTTTTATATCGCGTGTTGCGGACCGAGCAAATGACAATGTAAAACAAACGTGATTTGAAAATAAAACATGTTGTTTAGAAAGTCAAACCATTAGAACGATTTAGTTTATCATCGTTCCGTTGTATGATACCAAATAAATATTTTGTTTTAAGTATAACCTCATTTTAACAAAACTTATAACAGAATGTCAGGGAAAAAATCAAGCACAACTACGTACTTAAGTTGTTAGAAAAAAAAGTTATAAACGTAACTTATTAAAGAAATATCAAATTAATCGATAAATTAATATATTCTTAGACTAAAGAAAAAAAAACAATTATTAAAAAAAGAAGTACCAAATTAATCGATAAATTAATATATTTTTAGAAAAAAGAAAAAAAAAACAATTATTAAAAAAAATGTAAAGAAAATATATGCTTAAAAAAGATAAATATGTTATTAAAAGTAAATATAATAATAAACTACATATTCATATATATGTATTAATTTCTAACACAATAAGAAATAGTAATGTTTTTTGCTTTTTATTTTAGCCACAAAACTTTTTAAAACTCTTTTTTTGATTTTGTTTTGTTTTTTTTACAAAGTAAACTTAGATTTTTTTTTAGTTTTCTAACAACTCTTTGATTCTATTATATATTTGTCATAAAAGTTAAACGAGTTTATTTTTTTATTAGTATTTGTTCTATACTTTTTCGTGGATTTGATTATCGTTTGGCTGCTACTTAGCACGATTTTTAGTGGTCACATTAATAGTCACATTTAGTCCCTCGGTTTTTTACCCCATCGGCTTTCTAATATATGTCGGTATAAATTCAAATTCGTCTACTTTTTACATCACATGGTATTAAAAAAAGTGTTTTTATTTTTCTTTTTTTCCCGGTTTTGGTCATCATTGGGTTGTTACTTAGCACGGTTTTACACCCCTGCAACGCTTGGAGCATAAGACTAGTTATTATAAAAATAAAGTTACTATTTATTATCCCTCGAAATCAATATATATATATATATATATATATATATATATATATATATATATATATTGACCCTTCTATAGATAACATGTTAAATATGTACTATTTATCTATACACCTATATAAAACATTTCAATGGGACAAAAATGTAATTTCTCCTCACAATTTTAAGACGCCATATCAGATCCAAGCTAAATTTCCTCCACTTTCGTTACATGCTTCCAAATATACCCCCCTTTTAATTAGGTTTTAATGTTTCTTACTTGTTGAACATCAATCGTCGTTGTTAATGAACGAATATCAGTCTTGCATTCAAGATGTTGTTGTCTCTCCACCTTCCCTTATTCCCTCCCAAATCATTTGTGCTTCCCACACACATATACAAGACTCCCTACCTCTCTTCGTTTTCATTTTGACGATAACTGAGCATATTGATTAAGCAGGTTACAAAATCGCAGATTTTTAGGGTTCCTGTGAGTTTTTACATGTAACGCCCCAAAATCTGAATGTTAATAATTGCCGTATGTTCTTATGTGACACGTCATGAAATAAATAACTAGGCTATTTAACCTAGTTAAGGGTATGGTCAAAAGTATTAAATAACGAAGGTAGTGTCAGTTATGTTTTAAAGGCAAAACCCGAGGGGCTAAAGTGGAACTAACGAAAAGTTGTGTTATTAAAAGAAAAAGAACACACACACACACACACACACACACTTTCGTGTGTGTTCTGGATAGATCGATCAGGGACTCTCAAGAGCCCCAAAACCCTAGTTCTTCAAAAGCTTCAATTTGAAGGATGAATCAAGGCCCAAATCCATAACCGAGCATGGATTAATGATCACCAACACGAGAGGATCATAAGGTATGTTTTAAATGTAAGATTAGTGATCATGGGTGAAGTGGGTTATGTTCTAATCCGTGAGTTAATATGAAATTGATCATGTACAAGGGTTAGAATCCTCGTATAGAACATGGGTTATGTATGGTTTGCGTTAATTTGATGATTAGAGGTGAAACCCGTTAGTTAGGGTGAAGATGATGACTAGAATCACCTCATATGTTCAAGTCTTGTTGAATGATTGATGTATTATGTGGGTATGATGAATTATTGTTAGATGAAAGTATAGGAATATGATGATGTTATGTTTAATGTTCATTTGGAATGATATATGATGATTAGTAGAAGGATTTGATGAGTTATGTATGAGTTTAGAAGATTCATGCATGAATTAGTTGTACGTTATGCTTAAAAGGTGGTACGCACATCAAGTGTATGATGAAATGTATATAGTGTCGTCCGTATAATTGAATATGATGTTACGTGTATATGATGATAAGTCGATGGTTAAATATGGAATATAGTTGACTTTCAAAAGTCAACTAAGCATAAGAAACATGAATTGACACGTGGTCGTAAAGGCAGGATAATAGGAATTCGTATGGTACATGTTATGTCAATATGCGCTGTTTGTGATTATATGATGAGTTACATGAGTTTAAACGGATATGAATATAATCACATGAGTTATGTATGTTAGAAATGACTGATGAAAGTTAAGGGTGAAATATGCGATTGATATGATTGTTAACATGTACGAATGCATATGCTAATAGGAGCGTGATATTGATGAAAAGAGCATATAGGAATCATGTCAAGACGGACGCAAGCATGAAAGGATAGCGGGTCAAGAAAAGGCGAGGAATCGGATACGAGCACGGACGCATAAGGTAAGTGATTTCCGTAATCACTTCTTAGTACAAGTAAGTAATGAAGTGTTGTAATGAATTAAACATGAGGTTTGAGGTCAAATATGTGTTAAAGTCTTTCATCGTAAGTGATGGGTTTAAGGTTGACCAAAATGCCCTTGATGGGTATTTTGGGGTAAACAATCTTAAAAGTAGTTTAGAAGCAAGTTATTCGATTAGAGTAATGTTTTGGACAAGTATGGAAGTGGGGATGATGGTTTGGTCAGTCATAGACCAATTAATGCGCGAATACCCTTAACGGGTCAAATTAAGCATATGAACGATAATGTGTTAAGAGGGTGCAAGACATCCAAGAATTTAGTAGGTTATGATAGACGTCACGGATATTGTTAGGTTTATAAGGTGCTATGGTAAAATAACCAAGTTATGTTGATGAATGCACGAATGGGTCAAAGTTTGGGAAAAGGGTAATAAGCCGAAGAGTTAGAAGTATGAAATTTTATTATGTTGGATGTTGGTTTTTAACTCCACAAGGTAGAGGATTAAATTACGGACGCGTAGGAAAAAGAATCGGGTAAAACGGATCAAAAACGAGAGAGTTATGCTCGTTTCCGTGAAATGGGATCGTGCTGGGAATATGCAGCAAGTTGCTGCACATCTTCTGCCAAAACAGGGGCCTAGCGTGACGCCAGGGCCCTTGGCGTCACGCGAGCCCCCCCTGGTTGGCGAAAGTTGCTCGTTTGCTCAGTTTTGGTTTGGGAACTCGTTTAAACGCGTTTTAAGTTGCGTATGATTAATTTAACTCATGTTTTGTGACCATTAGGGTAAGCGTATGTGTGGATAGGTATGTATGGATGTTGTATATCTCTATAAATGTATGTAGAAGTGTATGTAAGCGAGTATATAAGGATATATATGAAGACGTATATGAGTAGGCAAGTATGAGTCGGGTATATTGCAATGGGTGATTGAAAATATAAATGTAGGCATGTATGTAGGTGGGTACGTATGTATGTTGTATAAGTATAAGTGTATGCATGTAAGGATGTATGTAGATAGTATGTATATGTAGTCAAGTGAGTATGTACGAAGGTATGCACGTATGTAAGTTGGGAGAAGGTATGGAATAAGTATGTACGTATGTATGTAAGTATGTATGTATGTTTGTATGTATGAATGAATGTAGGTATGTATGTATGTATGTAGGCGTGTAAGTATGTATGTATGTATGTAGGAATGGATGTATTTAGGTATGCACGTACGTATGTATGTAGGTACATAGGTATGTATGTTGCTATGTGTGATCGTAAGTGTATGTATAGGTTGTGTGAAGTATGTACGCATGCATTCAATGAAATCGAGTACTAACGATAATAACATCGTGCCTGGTGATGAAGTGTAACGCAGGAATACCAAGGAAGTCTCACTAAGGATCGTATGATCAGAGGGAAAGCCGGGATGTAAAGAGTTAATGAAATGAAAAGTAAACGTGTACGAATCTTGTATGCTTATGATACGTACTAACGTTATGAATTTTATGTGGTGAGCGCAGGTAGTACAAGCCATGAGGATTACTATGGAGTAGAGATCGAAGATCGAGTCACAAGACGGATTGTACGGGAATGTTTAAATATGTAATTTAGTGTCGATAAGTTATGTTCTTATATTATAAAATGAATTTTTAGAATGTCAAGATGCATGTCATGAAAGAAATTTTCAGACTCGAAATTCCGCTGCGTCGTTTTAAGGTTAAACGTGTTAGGGTGTTAAAAGTTACATCGATTCAAACTATCCCGCTTTCGAGTTCGAGCACGATTTTCGTCAGTGGATCCACAAGGTACACCGATCTCAACCGTTTGATTCCTGGATGGTTCGATAATAACAATTGGTGCAATGATTGGAGCAGTTGCGAGGGGAATAATTGCAGACACGGGGTAGGAAACTTCTAAATATTGAACAAATAATAAAAATAAATTCAGATTTTGACTTTTGAATCTTTCTGTCATTAACTTTCTGTTGCCGAATTTCCGTATTGCTGGATTTGATGAATCAGTCATAGTTTCCACACTCGAAGCTATTTGTAATTTGGGTTATTGAACTGATTGACATTGAAGGTGCGTTTCCCTTGGTTTCTCTAATTTTGATATTTATGGTTTATGATGCCATGAATTTGTTCGATTGTCGCTTTGGAATAACTGATTGCTTGTATAATAAGTTACAGAGAAGGAGGATCTGGTGATTTCAACTGAAAGATCTTGAGCTTAACCATCTTTATTTTGAAGGGTAATTTATTTTTACACGTACAAATGATTTTCATAGAAGTTTCATGTATGCCTATAATAATTAACTTTACACCACACCCTTTTCAACCTTTAAAACACAAAATCTTAAGTAAATATAACGGTATGATTCGGATAGATTTAAACCATTGGCAGTAATCGATATTATCTTGATCTAATATCAAACACCCTAATACAAAAGTATTGAAAATGATAATCAGAGACAAAAGATAATCAAATAGGGACAAAATTTTATTGATATATTTCTTCCATACAAAACATAAAAACAAGCCTTTTATTTATAGGCATTACAAGAATGAATAAAAAGAAAAGACTTTGATAAATATGGAGATGATCTTGAGGAATCCATAATTTTCTCTAAATTATTTTTTTCCTTTTCTAACACTCCCCCTCAAGTTGAATTGTGGGATTGTCACGATTCAACTTGGATTGGTTTTGATTTTGGGTTTTGATTATGTTTGGTTTTTGGTTTGGCTACCGTCTCCTTGACATGGTAGTTTGAGCTATTAAGTTACCGCCTTTCGACATGGTAACTTTTGGTTTGATTTCCCCTCAAGTTGAAAAAATTCAACTTGGCCATTTGGGTCTTGGCATTAGTTTTGATTTGGGTTTTTGGGTTTTGGTTTTGGGTTTTTGGATTTTGGTTTTGGTTTTTGGGTTTTTGGGTTTTTGAGTTTTTGGTTTTTGGGTTTTTTGGTTTTTTTCCTTTTTTTTTCAATGAAAAGTTGCAGGTTTGTCTTTTGTAGCCGACTTATTCCTTCGCAGCAGGCTTGGCGGTTTTGGCTGCTGTTTTAGCTTTAGATTTCGTAGCAGTTGCCGGCGTCTTTGTAACAACTCTCATCAAAAGTTATATTTATTTAATTAAATTGTCTAATAGGAAACCCTAATTGAGACACCCAAGTGATTCTACACAAACCCTAAAAATTTTCAGAATTTTCAGAATCAGGATTAGGGCCCCTAAAACTTAGGGGGGGGGGGTAAAACCCTCGTTATGATTATCTAAATAACTCTCTGTCAAAATTGAATTTCACAAAACTGTCGACTCAGCAAGCCTACCCATGCACGTAGCTACTCTATAAACATAGGCTGTCAGTCGCGTAGCGCGACTGCTAGAGGGGTACCCAGTCGCGCTACGCGACTGGGTCAAATTTTCAGTATAAATAGGTTGGTTTGGGACTTGAATTCTGGTACTGAAACGACGGAAAAATTCGAAGTATACGCTGAGTTATAGCAGAAACACTCTCAAAACACACACGATCACTAATTGCTGCCGCAATTCAGGGTAATAACTCGATCGCTGCTACGATTCAATGTCCGATCGATTAAACTATCCAATGGATGTTTAAGTGCTGCCCACATTAGGGTTTATGCTTTGCCATTCGTCGTTAAATCGATGGATGTTTAAGTATCGCACTTTGTCATTCGTTGTGAAGGTTTCAATCTCGTGAGTTATCGTAAATGCTGTATTAAGTTACTAACCTAATTTGTGTGCTGATTATTTAAATTAGGTTATCAAGGCTAATCAGTAAACTAAGCTCTGTTAAATCTGCAATGTGAGTCATTCTCTTTTTATCAAATCTATTTACAAAAGCATGTTTATTTCAGAGTTATAATTACAGTGATTAAGTATATGTAATCACCAAGTTACAACCGGTACGTGGGGTTTTGTATACATTACTTGATAATCTTCACCATTGGACAACAAGTTAGCCAAGGGGTGATATGACCATAGTCACAGACACCATTGGACGAATGGGCCAATGGGTCGAGTGACAATTACTGTGGGTAGTTGGTTTGATATCTGAAACATTGTAATCTCTCTTAATACTGTAAATTATAACAACTGTGTCGTTTTATTAAATAGAATGATTCACTCAGTATTTCCCGCTGACAAAACCTTTTTCAAACATGTTTCAGGTGATCTGTTGTGATTCAGGAAAAGTGCCGTGAAGCACTATCAGCTTAAGAAAGTGGCTCATTATAAAAATAAAGAAACATGTTTTGTAAAATAACAGATTTCTTCGTGAAATCTCAATATTGTAAATTACCGGGTTTTATCCCGAATTGTGAAATAAAATAATCGGGAAATATTTCAGTTTTTAAAAAGATCCTGAAGAAACTTCCGCTGTTAATTAAATACCACGGGATTTCTATCCCGCGGCTCCTGAAACGGGTCAAACCGGGTCGGGGGCCGTGACAGTCTTCTTAGCTGGAGCTTTCTTGGCAGCCAGCTTGGCTTTTGCAGCGAGTTTTTTCTTCAGAGCAGAAGCTTTCTTCGTTTTCTTGATTTGCTTTTTCAAACTAGCACCATAACGGGTACCGTACTTTCCAACGATGCCAGCCTTCTTTGTCCTCTTCGTCATTTTACAAGATCGGAAGACAAACAACAGCAGGCAAGGGATTTGAGTTGCACTCTTTCTCTTCCTATTTCCTCTTTACAGGTCCGGTTATCACCACCATAAACCCCAAACACCAGCGGATTTGTAACTGATGCTTTCGCACAGATGAACGCGACGGCGGTGACGAATTTATTAGGGTTTTCAGCGGCGGCAGCGGCAACAAGGAGTCTTTGAGGGCAAATTTTCCATGGGCGAATTTTCCGTGGGCGAAGGTTTTGACGAAGAAGGATGGAATGGTTCGAACAAGTCCCTTGTGCTTCAATCTTCGTCCACTTTGAATGATGTTGATTTTGTTATTATGCCACCAAAAATAATTCTTTTTTGTCCTTCCCAAGATCTACACGTGATGATGATGATTGATGTTGACTTTTCTTGTTCACCTCCAAAGACAAATGTTGGCTGCTAGAAACAAAGGTATGAAACAAAGGTTCGTCAAACAAAGGTTCGTGGGAATCAAAAGGCTTCGTGGATCGAAGAAGGAATCTTCGTCGGTTGATTGATTTTGGTTTGATTTGATTTTTCTGGTTTGGTTTGAGTTTTACTGAGATTGATTTGGAGATGATGAACAGATTGTTTCACGGATCAGAAACTCTGCTCTGATACCATATTGAAAATGATAATCAGAGACAAAAGATAATCAAAGAGGGACAAAATTTTATTGATATATTTCTTCCATACAAAACATAAAAACAAGCCTTTTATTTATAGGCATTACAAGAATGAATAAAAAGAAAAGACTTTGATAAATATGGAGATGATCTTGAGGAATCCATAATTTTCTCTAAATTATTTTTTCCTTTTCTAACAAAAAGCACATAAATCACATGCAAGTTAATATCATTCTAACAACAATACTTGCCCACACTAAGCATATCAGATTTCTTCAGCTTTTTCATTGCAAATACTTCTCCACTCATTTTAGCACGACATAATCCGACCTGCATCATACAATTAGAACATGATTAGATTAAGTTCTAGCAAATTATTGCATATACAACGATTCAGTTCAATGAGTAGATCTAAGTTGATAACCAATCAAACTCTACAAAACTCTAATTCTAGTTCTTAAAAGGCATTTACATCTTTAAAATTTACTGATCCACCTCAAAACAAATCAATATCATTATAATTCAGTTTCACTAACACATTATATAACAATTAACCGCGATATCAAACGATATTATTCAAGAAATTAGGGCTTATACCTCACCAAAAACACCTTTACCAATCAATGTCAACAGCTCAAAATCATCAATCCCAATCTTATGCCTCTGCAACCTCATATACTCCGTCTCTTTCTTTTCCAAATTCCTCAACAACTGCTCCTCTTCCTCACGGCCTCAGCTGCCCTCCTCTGCAACGCTGGCCTCCTATAGTCAATCAACAATTCAACACCATAATTCACGATCATAACTTCATAACCAACACTAAACAATAGAAAACTTAAAATTAACTACCTTTCTTTCCGATCCTGCACTCCTTGAAGATAATTCTTGTAATGATTTTCAATCAACTGATTAGCAGCGGTAGCTTTCTGGCGAGTGACCGGAGGATCCAAATTGAAGGCCTGATTCGGTCTCGTAACAGAGACATCCAGATCCAAAGTAGAAGCTTCAATTCAGCCATAATCAGAGGCGGAAATGAAGAAAAACTGTTGTCGATTAGATAAATCAAAGTAAAATAGAAGAAACAATAACAAAGAACTTCTAACCTTATTCACTCGGTCCATGTATCACCGTCGATCAACAATCTTTTGTAGCTTCGACGGTGGTTGTATTTCGGAACAACGATTTGGGAAACAGAACAAAGGATGGTGGTTTAGGCGGGATTTTTTTTGGACGACGATGGAGGTTAGGGTTTGAGCAGAGATGGTGTCAAGAAGAAGAAGAATCACCAATGTATTTTGGAAAAACCCGTATGAAATATGGATTTGTGATTGAAATTTGAGAGAAAGAGAGAGAGATAGGTTTGAAATTTGAAATGATACAGAACATTAATTGAGCACTCTTCTAATAACCCACATTTGAATTTGAATTTTAAAATTCAAATGATAGAGGTTAATTTAATTTATGCATTTTATAGAAATGATATATTTTTTAAATAAATGAATTATGAAAGTGATATTAATGTTGTAATAATGATATAAGATTGACATCGTTGAGTAGGCTAGATGATTGCCACGTAAGCATTGTGATGTTATGCTTATTTTTATTTTTCCGAGTTAATAAAGATTTGTTATATATTAAGACCGTGGGGTATGGTGGGGCGGGAGTTTGGGGCATGGGTTGACACGTGGCTTGGGGGGGCTTCGCTGGGCTGACCCACATTGAAGACGGTATGATGGGGCGGGGGTTTGGGGCGTGGCCAGCCCAAATGGCTGTTTTATATTTAAAAAAAAATAATTTTTAATGTTTTTTAAATAAAGAAAATTACATAAATAAAGAAAATTACATAAAAAAAATTCCTAACGCTTATATTTTTTCTTTATCTCTTCTCTCGTCTCCAACATTAGTTCCAACTCTTCACCCTCTAGGTGATCAATGGGCTGAGATAGAAATTTCATATCATCTCGTCTTTGTTTCAGGGCATCCCTAGCTTCTTTGCTCTTCCGAATTTCGGCCCTTTATTGTTGGAATACGTTGAATGTATCTAACTTGCATGCAATGTCATCCAACTGATCGCTGTATACTCCCCTACGCGAGCCCGAACTCCCAACTGAAGGCGATGCCGTACCCGATCTTGATTTTTGAGCGCGCCTTTTTGCGGTATCTCTTCCGTATTCAGGCCGGTTTGGCGAATCATCCAAAAAGTCCTCCAACTCTTGATCTCGTGCATCAGATTGGGCTTGGGACGAGGCCATTGACCTGTTGAAAGACGTGTTAGTTTCGCTACTACTGGGGATATTCGCCCACTTTGGATTGAACTTACAAATCTCCCAACAATGCATGAAACGGAAGTCGCGCCCCACATTTGTTTTGAATGTAATCAATGCATTTGTCACACAGTCGGTTTCGGTTTCACCACTTTTTGGGTTTTGTTTTGCTTTATTTAAAAAAAGCACTAAATTTTGTAAGTTGGCCGCTTATCTCGCTCCACTTCGAGGATAAGCTATCGTTTTCACGATAAGTCTCCCTTTCCAGTTCTTCATGGAATGCTTTACTAATCGCTTCCCACAAATGGGTTCGATGTTGAGAATTTCCTATTTTAATAAAAACAAAATTTCGTATATTACAAAGTTATATAAAAAATAACCATAAATATTAAAATAAGGGCTACAAAATATTTAAAAATACCTAAAGTTGGATGTTGAGATTGTTGAAGCCAAGCCCTCGCCAATGCAAGTTCTTCATTAACGACCCATTTTTGTTGTTTTCGTTTGGCGGTTTCAAATGCTTTCCCCGCCTCGGTTTTTTTCTTATGACTTCTCTTTTTGATGAGTTTGGATGCGGAAGGACCATCGTTGGGTGGTTGAGTTTCGGGGACGGTTTCGATTTGGGAAAGGTTATGGAGGTTGGTGAAAGGTTGATGGACGTTTGTGGAATCGGGCTAGGTATAGAATCGTCGGTGTGTGGGAAGTTAGCAAACAAACGATTCCCGAGATACGATGCATAACCCGCCATATCGGGCATAGAGGAGTGTAATAAAAATGGACGAGGCATGGGACGATTGGGTGATGGGCTAGTATTTTCTTGGAATGCCCACGGGTTGTTCGGGTCATAACCACGATTATGAGGATTCATTTTTCGTTTCGTAGACTGAGAATAGAGATGATTATAGAAGATGTGGAGTTTATTGTGGTTGAATGTGGTAAAAAAAGGAATAGAAGTGTGAGTTTTATAGTGAAAAAATAAAAAAAAATTTAACATAGCCGTCAACGGCTAGCCCAACGGCTAGTTTGGTTTGGCCAACGAGAACCCGCCATGTCATATTGATAGACCCGCTCCACGCCCGGCTTTAAACTCCCGCCCCTTGGGCCATGCCCCAACCCAAGCCCACCTGGGGTGGTGGCTTGCGCATTTTCAGCCAACCCACGCCCCAACCCAAGCCCCATACCCCACAGTCTAAGATGGTGGCTTGCGCATTTTCAGCCAACCCACGCCCCAACCCAAGCCCCATACCCCACAGTCTAAGATGACCGGGACTATTCAACGCAGAAATGCAAAGAAGTCACTAGGAAATTCACCCAGCGATAATGTGAGCAAGAAACTTTGACTTAGACTGAAAATGCGCCATCTTTTACTTGCGTTGTCATATGATACAATATACAAATATCTTACAACAACCATTTTATATCTCCCCGTAATATATTATAAAAAATGTTACATATCTTTATATTTCTTGTAATGTTAATATATCAAATAACTTCTAAATGCTAGATTGAGCTATAAACATTATATTATATTATATTATATTATATTATATTATATTATATTATATATATATAGTATTAATATGGATAGTTATGAACAGTATCATCACCCGTTTTTTATTATATTTGTGGTAAAGTCAGATCTTGAACCAAGAAGGCCGTCTGTTTTAGATAATAATAAAAAACCGTTCCAAACATTATATTATATATAGAATTAATATCGATGATCATGAACAGTATCGCCACCCGTTTCTTTTATTATATTTGTAGTAAAGTCAGACCCAAGAAACCCGTCTGTTCTAGGTAATAATAAATAAACGTTTCAAACGTGCGCCTTTGATCTTAAAAAACTAACTAATTCCGATGTTAAACTCGGATTTTGTTTCTTTTTTGTAAATTGTTATGCCTACCATAATTTGGTATAACGTTATCCGAAAGACTTAAATCATTGTGTATAGATACTTTACAAGTATATAAAACACCTTACACATACACCAACTACCACTCTTGTTCACATTAGCAGCCCCAACCCCAACTACTTCTCTTTGCTTTCATCGTGTCCCACTTCTCCATGACCATAATCTCCACCATTGATTAACATATATTCACATATAATATAATAATAATGAAGGGTTGTGATTAATCCTCACCCAACCCACCACCACTTGCTTTGCCTTAACATGTCTCCACATTCTTTCTATATAAACCACAACCTTCAGCTACCCACCACTCACCACATTTTGCAGCCAATCATTCCATCTCTCCTCCTTCTATATATACACATATATAACAACTTCATATTTATTAACACATCCCACCTACACTCTACTCTACTGATAGCTTTGCTATTCGTAAGATTTACTTAATACAGTTATATATTTAACTGTCGTTGTTTTTATTTCTTTCAACACATTATTAGACGTGTACAACGTTAACTAGTACGTTAAAATGGAGAACAACGGACACGTAAATGGGGTGGCCGCGGAGTTCTGCATTAAGGATCCCTTGAACTGGGGAGTGGCGGCCGAGGCGTTGACAGGGAGCCACCTTGATGAGGTGAAGAGAATGGTGGCGGAGTTTAGGAGGCCTGTTGTGAGAATTGGTGGAGAGACACTTACAGTGTCTCAGGTTGCGGGGATCGCGGCCAGCGAGAGCTCCAGTGTGAAAGTGGAGCTCTCAGAGGCCGCGAGGGCCGGGGTAAAGGCGAGTAGTGATTGGGTTATGGAGAGCATGAATAAAGGGACTGATAGTTATGGTGTTACCACTGGGTTTGGAGCCACGTCTCATAGGAGGACTAAGCAAGGTGGTGCACTTCAAAAGGAACTTATCAGGTGATTATTTTTATTATTAGTGAATTATACAAATGTTTTTCAGGTAATTAAAATCGTTTACTTAATGCTAAATGATTAATTAATAATTAAGCTTTCCATTTATAGTTCCTGCAACTCATAATTAATGCATGCTATTTTTTTTACTAAATTATAATACAAGTTTATTACTATTTTGGTATTGAAGCATAACATAAATAACATAAATAACATAAATAGAAAATTTCGAATACAGCTACATTAGGAAGAAAATTTATGTCAAAATGTTTAGAAGGAACATAAATAACAACTTTGTATTTAGTTTTTCTTTATAATTAACGAATACAAGTTATTTAAAAACAACAAAATTACATAAAAGTTTAATAACAATAAATATATATTATTTATAGTAACACTAGTGAAATTGAAAATATTTAAAAAACACATGTAAAGACTATTAATCTAATTAAAGTAAACCGTAACATATATATTGTTATCAACAAAAAAAAATATTAAAACGAGGAGTTAGGTGGATCTGTATGATATTAATTAAATAAAAATAATAAATATATATGGAGATATCACAGGCAATAAAAAACGAGAAAAGTCCAATGAGCCATCAAAATTTGGTTGCCAAACTTTTCTTTCAAATGGACATAAGCATAATATTTAAATAATCGTATAGGCCAACAATTTATATAATATAAAGTTAGTATAACCATAATTATAACAAGTTAATAAATTGTTTGTTACATTTCAGATTTTTGAACCCGGAATTTAAAACATCATGCCTAAAATTATGTTGTTTGTTACATTTCAGATTTTTGAACGCGGGAATATTCGGCAACGGTACAGAATCAAGCCACACACTACCACATTCAGCAACAAGAGCTGCCATGCTAGTAAGGATCAACACCCTCCTCCAGGGTTACTCCGGCATCCGATTCGAGATCTTGGAAGCCATCACCAAGTTCCTCAACACCAATGTCACCCCGTGTTTGCCCCTCCGTGGCACCATCACCGCCTCGGGCGACCTGGTCCCGCTTTCCTACATCGCGGGACTTCTCACTGGTCACCCGAACTCCAAAGCCGTCGGCCCCAATGGTGAAACCCTCAACGCCGAAAAGGCGTTTAAGGTAGCCGGTGTGGACGGTGGTTTTTTCGAGCTACAGCCGAAAGAAGGGCTAGCACTTGTTAATGGTACCGCGGTGGGGTCCGGGATGGCTTCCATGGTTCTTTTTGAAGCCAATGTACTTGCATTGTTGTCTGAAGTGTTGTCTGCGATTTTCGCGGAGGTTATGCAAGGAAAGCCCGAGTTTACGGACCATTTAACGCATAAACTAAAGCATCATCCCGGCCAGATTGAGGCGGCCGCGATAATGGAGTACATTTTAGATGGAAGTGACTACGTTAAGGCCGCGCAAAAGGTCCATGAAATGGACCCTTTGCAAAAACCTAAACAAGACCGTTACGCGTTAAGAACCTCGCCTCAATGGCTTGGCCCCCACATTGAGGTCATTCGATCATCGACTAAGATGATCGAGAGAGAGATTAACTCGGTCAACGACAACCCGTTGATCGATGTTTCTCGGAACAAAGCTTTACATGGTGGCAACTTCCAAGGGACTCCCATTGGAGTTTCTATGGACAACACACGTTTGGCTATTGCTTCTATTGGGAAGCTCATGTTTGCGCAATTCTCGGAGCTTGTAAACGATTTCTACAACAACGGGTTACCTTCGAATCTGTCTGGCGGACGGAACCCTAGCTTGGATTACGGGTTTAAAGGAGGGGAAATCGCGATGGCTTCGTATTGTTCTGAGCTCCAGTTTCTTGCTAACCCAGTGACAAACCATGTCCAAAGCGCGGAACAACACAATCAAGATGTGAACTCATTGGGATTGATTTCAGCTAGAAAAACAGCTGAAGCTGTTGAAATCTTGAAGCTAATGTCCTCTACATACTTGGTAGCTCTATGCCAATCCATTGACTTAAGGCATTTAGAAGAAAACATGAAGTCAACAGTAAAGAACACCGTAAGCCAAGTAGCGAAAAAGGTCCTAACCATGGGGGCCAACGGCGAGCTCCACCCCTCAAGATTCTGCGAAAAGGAGTTACTTCGAGTCGTCGATAGAGAGTATGTTTTCGCATACATCGATGACCCTTGCAGCGCCACATACCCGTTAATGCAAAAGCTTCGACAAGTCTTGGTCGATCACGCCTTAAACAACGGGGAACACGAGAAGAACACTAGCACTTCCATCTTCCATAAGATCAGCGCTTTCGAAGAGGAACTAAAAGCCCTTTTGCCTAAGGAAGTGGAGGGTGTTCGCCTCGCATATGAAGATGGTACATTGGCCATTCCTAACAGGATCAAAGCTTGTAGATCATACCCATTATACAAATTTGTGAGGGAGGAGCTTGGAGCCGGTTTCTTGACTGGCGAAAAGGTTACATCACCTGGTGAGGAGTTTGATAAGGTGTTTACAGCAATGTGCAAAGGCCAAATCATTGATCCATTACTAGAGTGTGTTGAGGGTTGGAATGGTGTTCCTCTTCCAATCTCCTAGAACAAAAGTTTGTAACCATTTGGTTTCTGTTTTCCTTTTTTGAATATGTTACATGCTTTGGTTGGATGGAGTTTAAAGGTTCAAAATTGTACCATTTGATTATGATGTATATTTATGGTTATTAATGAATTTAAAGACCACATTATGTAAGGTTGTGTCGATTATTTATTTATGCTTATAGTTTAATGTCTCAATGGCTCGGCCCACACTAGTTCGTTGCCTTTATTTGATTGTGATGTGTGTGTGCATGTATTTGTGATGTGTATGTATATGTATATGTATCATGTATGTGTTAGTTAGTGTATGTATATATATGTGTGTGTATGTAGGTTTGGACTGATTCGGTTTGGAACTGATCTGAGTTTGAAATTTGTTTGGGCCGGTTCATATGCTGGGATAGAGACTAGAGTAACTGGTTTGAAATGGGTCGGGACCGGTTCGAGTCAGATTATCGGTTTCGGTTCAATTTTTTATTTTTTTTTATTATGCATCTCTAAACTAAAATGTTAATTAGGGCATCTTCAACTTCAAGTCTTCAACATAGACACCCATGGGCATTCATGGGCCAACGTCTAGGATGTGACAACCCAGTAATAAAATCAATTCAATAAAGTAAATTTCAAGTTCAAAATCATGTATATTTCAAATTACCTACACATTTCATCCAAGTATCTACGTTCAAGTCAAATATCTAAGGTTATATTAAAACCGAAAATGATATTTTAAATCAAGTATCTTATTTAAAGTTAAAACGGCGGAATAAATTTCATTAAAAATGACCAAAAAAAGTTTAAAGAAAACAAATATAATAAAATCCTCTACGAAACATTACAAGAATCAGGTTTTCAAAATGATTCATTTGACTTCAACAAGTCCAACACGTTACAAACTAAAGTGTGAATAGTATGTACTTAACTAATATATATCACGTTTACAAAGTGATTCAGTTGACTTCAGTAAGCCCAACACGTAATAAACTAAAGTGTGAATAAGACTATGCATGTACCCAACACTAATTTATAAGTTTATATAATATAAATATATTAAATATCTTTCTCTTTTTTTATATAATAACGGATCTTGCGTAACAACTCCACGTCTGAACACCTAAACCGTCCGTTGATATCAAGATCGACGGCTTATAATCCAGTCAACCAACTTGGTCTCAGCCACCATTTTCCTACCACCAGTCCACCTTGCTACAACCCTTTATAAAACAATAATTACTTAACTCAAACCATGTTACATGTACATAACAAATATTGTTAATCAAGAATTGTATGTACATATTTACCTAATAAATTAATAAAGAGACATTGAGTTTTAATTTTTCAACAAAAGTAGAAATATCTAAAACCAATATTAACTAGCAAATACCAGTGTTAATCAAAGTCAGCTAAAATGTTAGAATTTAGCTGACACAAAAATGGATGAGACTATAAAACAAACCAATCTAATAATTCCATGTGTAAAGTGACAAGTAAATCTTAGTCGGCGGCTAAAGGAACAAATCGCATCAAAATATTGTTGAAATTGATAACATCAAGTTCATCTAAATGACTAGAATGAAATGTGTTACACTTATGTTGTTAAACATACATTATAATTTTTATATGATTTTTGTACTAGTGTTTAATTGAGGTTTGGTTATGTGTGAGGTACAATATGCATTAAGGATTCATGAGGTAGACTAAGGCTGGAGGGTGTGGTATAAAGCCCCTAGGGGCTTTATCACGCCACGTTAGATCCACCTAGGCACCACGTCATAAGGGGGGCTTTAAAGCCCCCCTCCCTCCCTCCCTCCCCCCTTTAACTTGAATGGTGTTGTATAAAGCCCATATTAAACAAAATTAAAAAAGAGATTTTATTGGTTGAAATTAGGTGGGCTCACCAACACACACCGTTAAAGCTCGTTAACATACTGGCGAGCAAATCATAGCACCCCCCCTTTTACTTTGCTCGGTGTGGTATTTGGCGTCCCAGGGTGCTATGGAGGGTGAGGTGGCGGGGTGGTGTTAAGCCACACCCACCGGCCTAAAGGACATGTGCAAGTAGACCTGATGTTGTATTGGGCTGATGCCGTGGGCTATTAGCTGTGTTGGAATGAAGCTATTAGAAGACTTGTGCATTGGGTGGGCTAAAGCCTTGGCCCATGCCTTCGCCAATATCTCTCTCTCTCACATCAATATGCGATTAGGGTTTTCACTTGTTAGTTTATACAGATTCATCTTGAATCTATGTGTTTCTAATTTCTTAGTGAGTAAATATGTTCTTCGTAGTTAGATTATCGCGTTGATAATCTTGTGAGCTGTTGAGAGTTGTTGGTTGATTGTAATCATTGATATGTAAACATTCAGATCTTGTTTACGACTTTCAATAATACTTGGTTTAGGTATTTTGTTCTTCTTGAAGATCTGAGTTCAAATCCATGTTTCATAACATGGTATTAGAGCTATAGTAGCTCTTGGGGTGAAATCGGAGTATTAGGGTTTTGATCATCTGTCCGCTGCATGTTCTTAATAGATCTAAGCATTCTTGAGTCAGATCTGTGGAATCTTGGTAGTTGTCTCTTATGCTGATTCCAGATCTGAAAATTAGAGGATCTTGGAGTTTGTGTCGTGGTGTTTTGAAAAATCCCTTTTCTCATGAGGTTGGTTGTATTGGAAGATTGAAGGTGATCTCCTTGGTCTCTATAATCCTAGAAGGTTACATGGCAAACTAACATATCATTATGCGTGTTTTCTGATCTTATCCTGTAACCCTAAGTAAAGGTTACAAGATACATCATGCTAGGAGTTAAACGCGCCCGCTGTGACACCTCGAAAATTTGGCAAATAATATGGCAACACGTGTCCATTAACTCTCAAATATTCCCGGTAAGTTGGACGAGAGGGACCATATACGTTAAAATGTGGAAGTTGAGAAGTTGAGGGATCAAACATGATAAAATGCCAAATTAATGGCTTCTGAAGGTCCCTTACGGACCGCAAGCTATGCCTTACAGTCCGTAAGAATATTTAAAATAATATGGGCACCAGAGGTTCCTTACAGACCGTATCCAGGTCCTTACGGTCTGTAAGGGGTCTGCAGAGCAGCAGAAGCAGTTGACAGTGCAGCAACTGTCTTTTTGACACATAGCTCGCGAAATGTCACCACTTTTTTGCTTCTTCCACCTCATTAGACACTAATCAACTCCAGGGAAGCCTTGTGAACACTTGGCATCTTCTTGTGAGCTTTGATCAACTATAAATAGAGGTGTTTATACACCATTCCAACTTACACCTCTCAAAATCTCACTCTCACTTCTTATCGGAGTTGCTTTTGCTTGAAAGAGGCCTCTTATCTGAAGTCTAAAATTCCTTTGAACAATTATAAGTGTTCTCCTTCAGTCTTGTTTCATTTATAGGCTAATTATTAGTTGAAAGTCAAGCAAATTGACTTTTGCTTTGACTTTCGGTTATGACCATTTCGGTCAAGCCAAAGTTCAAATCAAACATGACTACATGATCATAATAAGGAAGGTATTAATCCCCTATAAGGGAACCTTCTGAAGATCACGTTAAGTTAGTGAAATGACAAGTCAAAGTTTTATTAAATAAAAGTAAAAAACGCAGATTTTTGTAATTTATGTTAAATGAACTTCTAAGTATCGAAACCTTAAATTTTGACATTATAACAGTTTATCTAACATATTAGGACATGTTAGATCATGTACAACTCGTCATTTTCTGCTTAGAGCTCGGTTCGCAACCGAAAGTCAAACAGTTCGACTTCTGCTTTGACTTTCGATTCTGACCCGTTAAAGATAGTTTAGATATTAATTAAGGGTTATAATATGATCATAGTGTTGTAAGGATTAACCCTCAGGGGTTATACCTTCTGATCATATCATTTGTCAGGTTTATTGCAAAGTCCATACATTATGTCTATAAATGCCTAGAATATCCTTATCTTGTACTATGGGTTTTAAAACTAAAAGAACATATAATCTGAGTTTGAAACTAATATAGTAACATAATAAATTATGTTTTGGCATATTGGACTTATCATAGACCCATTCGACTACTCGGTGCCGCATATGCGCGTACGGTTGACTTATATAGCATAATTTATATAAGTTAGTTGAATCGGGTCTAAACCTTTCCAAATCAGTTCTAATCAGAACGTATGGTTGTTTGACCCATATTATACGAGTCCTTGTACTCGGAAGGGCATAAACCACATTCTATCCGGTCTCCGCTTAATCTAGCGAACCATACATATTTATTAAAGTTAAGCGGTCAAAGTCAAATGACTTGCATACGACCCGTTAACGTTCTAATGGATCATAGTTTCGTTCATTCTAGAATAGGAGCCTCCAGTAAATTGCACATGTGTTTAGGTTGTTTTGATTACGGTTGTAAAGATAAGCACAGGTAAATACTTTTCGTCTGTTTTCCTATATGGGCTTGGGATATGGCTTTAAGCCGCTTGGTCGGAGATTGGATCAAGGACGAATGATGTCCAAAATTTAAATAACCCATTTAATCTGTTTTGTTTGATAACTTAAACACCAAGGGTTAATACGACCATGTCCTGGATATCCACGACTCACTTAAGTGCAAGTGGCTGATGTGTGTAAAATGTAACATATAAATTACATCAAATGAGGCATAAAACTAACCCTTTTTTAGTACTAATTTTGGAAAAAGTGTGCTTTTGTCTTCCTTTTGTATTTTCAGGACCAAATGAGCTTAAATGAATAAAAGGAACAAATATGCAGCAAAAACTAACATAAATACAAAGAAAAGGAATAAACGTGGTATGCCCGACCCCTCAACAGCATCTCCACAAGCAAAAACATGAAACAGAAGGCTGACCACAGCCCGTGCCCACTGGACACAGAGGCGTGGTCAGGTGTCTGCAGAAAGGGACAAAGCTGTAGAAGCTTCCATTGCCCACCATGGGGGCGTGCCCAGCTCAGCACGGGGCGTGGTCAACGCTAAGATTCTCAGAATCTTGCAAATCTTGAAGTACAGATACGCTTCTGCACACGGGGCCGTGCCCAGCGAACACGGGGCCGTGTGGAGCCTAATGCAGACAATTGAAATTAATGAAGGAAGAGAAAATGGTTGGCCAGGGGGGCGTGTCCAGCGGACACGTGGCCGTGGCCGGGCTACTGTTCAGGCTATAAATAGGGGTGCTTGTGTCGTAATCCCCGTCCCCTATCTGTCCCGAGAATGGGCGGCCGCGAGACCAGTTTCGATGGTATCGATGTTTATCATTTTGGCAGCGGAAATTTCATCAGGATCGTAGTTAGGAAATATTTTATCAGAGTAAATACCACACTTTATATAAATATATTGGGATAAAACCCAAGTTTCATTACAAACTGTTTTATAGGGATAAACCCCATTTTATTGAAATAAAACATCTTCTTTTATTTAGGTAACTTTTATAGCCACTTTTTTCCAAGCCTTCAGTGCTGTCCAGCTGGCTTTTAGTTGGCTTTCACATTTTGTTACCTGAAATGCGTTTAAAAACATTTTTTTAGTGGGAAATACTGGTGAGTGAATCCCAGTTTAATTAAGAAGAGTTTTTATCTTTTAACAGTATTGAGAGCTATTACAATGTTTATTTCTACACAATTACTCATTCAGTATTGTCAATCCTGACTGGTGGGTCATATTACACATTGGCTAACTCTTTGTCCAATGGTAACGTGTTCCACATTTTGTATACAAAACCCCAACATACCGGTAGTAATTGAAGAACTACAAAGACTCAATCACTGCTTAATTGCATTGTAAAATATTTAAGGTTTTGTAAAAATAGTTTACAAAAAGGAGATTACTCACATTGCTGTCTTAGGTTTTCTTTAAGGGTTTCCTGGTGATTATCTATAATTTACACAAATGCACACACGTTAGTATAATAACCCAATATTTACATTAGCAATACCCTCTCCGAGACGACATTCCAACGACTACGTCGGGCAGAACCACGACAGCCGTTACGGAACCCTAGATCAATCGGGCAGCGTATCTAATACGTAACCGGGGTTATGATACTTACAACGGGGCAGAACTTCGTTAATTAGGGGGTATTATATCCGAGAATCACTTCTACACTTAAGAATTTCGAGAGAGAAAGAAAGGAATGAGCGAATGGAGACTGAAGCCGAAAGCACCTATTTATAGTTGTGATTTCGGACTTCCTCGCGGCCCGCGTAAGCCGAAGGATAGTCCTTCGTGGCCCGCGTAGTAGGGTTGTAGGGCCTGGCTATGCTGATTCGTCGAGTTTAGCTTTGACACGATCATGACACGTGGCACGTTAGGTTGTCGCCCTGACTTTGGGTTGTCGCGCCCCGCGTAGACCCTGGGGTGGTCTTACGCGGCCCGCCAGAGACCCATTTTTCTTGTTTTTATTTAATTTTAATAAAAATACAGGTATTCGGGGTCCGTTTTCGTATACGGGGTGTATTTTAGGACATTTTGGGGTACTTTAAATATATTAGGGGTGTTGAAAATATTTTAGGAGGGTTGTTATATCCTCCCCTACCTTGTTTTAGAGCTCGTCCTCGAGATCTACTGGAATAGATGCGGGTATTTCCTTTGCATTTCTGATTCAAGTTCCCATGTGTATTCTGGTCCTCTTTTGGAGTCCCATTTCACTTTGACCAGAACTAATGTGCTTGAGGTTCTTAACTTTCCTGTCTTCAATCTGTAGAGGCTTTTCTACAAATTTTAGTTGTTCATTTACCTCTATATCCCTAAGAGGTACTGTTAGGGGAGGATTTCTCAATGATCAGTGATCCTCATTTACTGTTGGGTTTAGTGATCCTCAATTCTGTCTGAAGTAGTGATCCTCAGAAGTGTTGCAGGATCAGGATCATGGATCATCATAAGGATCCTTGTACTAACGGTTGTCTACTTTGAATTCGAAATTGTTTTGCAGGAGTACCAGCTCGGACTTGGTCTTGGCGATATTCCTGGAGCATATTCCATTACTTATTCCGCACGTGCTTACCTGAAAGTGGACGTTATGGAGTTCGTGGGGGAGTTGCATGAATTGCGGAATGTTAGTTAGTATAGATATTTTCCATTTTTAAAGGGGTAGCGAGCTAATTAGAAAACACTTGGCTATTTTTGTCTATACACACACTCTCACAACTGCTCTCACCAGCTCTCGTTAATTTACTTGGCGATTACACACTTTTTTACACAATACACTATAGTGATCCTTGTACTTAGCTCGCTATCATCCGAAGTTGTATTACATTTCTTGTTTAATTTGAGTTGGTGATCGGTAGTTTCCATCACCCGAGGTTTTTTATGCCGGAGATCATTCATTGATCAAGGGCTTTTTCCTCGTATAAATCTTCGTGTCACTTGTTCATTACATTTCATAGTGATCCTTATTGTTGTTCATCAATTCAAGCATCATACCTCACAACAGAAAGTTTGGTTGCATTATCATTGCTTGATTTTTGACCAAAACAGTTTGGCGCCCACCGTGGGGCAATTGGTGCTTCATTCCTAAGAAGATTCGTATATTCGTGATCATTTCGGTTCATAACAACCAGGTAGATGGCTTCTTCAGCAAAGAACACTTCAAACTTGATGCCGTCATTCAGTTCTTCACAAGGCGTTCCTCCTTTGCCTCCACCACCTTCTGGATCCCAGAAGAATGCTGAGAATGCTGCGAAGAAACCAACCCCCATTTTCCAAAAACCACCAACTTCTTCTGTTTCAACTAATCCTACTACTAATGATCTTTACACTCTGATTTTGCAGATGAGGAATCATGCACAAGAGCAGGACAAAACCAACGAAAGGATCCTCCGGGAGATCGATGAGATCAAGAAACAGAAGAAATCAGTGGAGGATCACTCCCCTCTGATGCCAAGATCGCTGAACTTCGACACTCCAGTCATAACTTCCCAACACTTAGCAGTTCCGGACGTGCAATACTTGGGTGAATTACCATGAAGGCGTTATGGAACAACAACTATGAGTCAGGCATTTGGCTCTCACTTCCAGCCTCAAGGATTCTCTTCTCAACCGTCAGGATCCTCTTCTCAGCATCAGGGATACTTCACGTCAGGAGGATATTTGGGAATGCATGCAGTTCAAGGATCTTCCCAGGTTCAAGGATCCTCCCAGGTCCAAGGATCCTCCCAGGTCCAAGGATCCTTCCCGGTCCAAGGATCCTCCCTTGTCCCAGGATCCTCTCTGGTTCCAGGATCCTTTCTGGTCCAAGGATCATCTCAACTTCAAGGATCCAATGTCCTTCAGGATCAAGGATTCTTGAGAAGTATGCAGCCTCAGAGCTCGGATGTTCATCAAGGAGACTTCATACCAATGCAGACCATTGCTCCCTCTGGTCCTTCAATCATGCCAGAGTCTCGTCAATATGGATTCACATCCGCAATTCCAAACACGAATCCTGTGGGAGGTAACACTTTTAATGATTCATATAACACTAACCATGGCTTAACGCAGGATACAGGTATTAATCAGGCTATGGCTAGAGAGCTACAGAAGCTTAAGGATATGATATCCAGTGTACCGGGAGTGGTTAAACCCATTCCTGAAATTGCAGATGGTAGCCATCGGATAACTCGTTTCGCACCACCCTTGTGTGATGCTGAGATCCCTAAAAGATTCCAGATACCATCTGTTTTGGTCAAAAAAATCTGATGAGGATAATGCAACCAAACTCTCTGTTACAGGGTATGATGCTTGAAATGTAGAACAATGACAAGGATCACTTCAATGTAAATTGCACAAACAACACAAGGATTTATACGGGGAAAAAGCCCTTGATCAAGAGTTGATCTCCGGCACAAAAAACCCCGGGTGATGGAAACTACCGATCACCAAGCTCAAATAAATCAACAAATGTTTACAACTTCGGATAGTAACGAGCTAGGTACAAGGATCACTATGGTGAAGTGTATAAAAATGAGTGAAAACTAATAAGTGTCCGTCGAGAGCTTCAAGAGTGCGATTATATGAGAGTGTGTGTAGCTGAAAAATGGCTAAGTGTTCTAATTCTAGCTAGTCACCCCTTTAAAAATGGAAGTTAGATATAATAACAAACTATCCGACTTTTGTGCCAAGCTCCCACGTTCTCCACAACGTCCATTTCCAGTCAAACGTGTGCGAAATACCCGTGGAATATTCCATAGTAACGTTGCAAAGACCAAGTCAAGCTTGTTACTCCTGCGAAGCAACACAAAACACAAACAAACAATCGTCAGTATGAGGATCCTTAAAGTGATCCATGATCCTGATCCTGAAGCTCTTCTGAGGATCACCACCTGTCACAGAAGTAAGGATCATTAATTAGGATAACGAATAAGGATCACTAATTGTTAGAAAATCCTCCCCTAACAATTGCCCCCAAAATATAAGGAGTGATATGTAAAATGAGCGAGTTATGTTTTCTTGATCTTATCCGCAACTAACTATCGTAAATATAGCCGTTATTGTTGAACTATCCGTTGCAATCGTGACGTCACAGAAGTGACAACCCTGCACGATCATGATTATAAATAGGAGATAGAGATAGGATCAAATGCATTTAAAATTTCAGAAAGACTCCCTTTATAACTGCATTCCGAAGATAAACAGGTATTCTCTCTTCATCTTCTTCCTTCTCTTGCTCTGTTTTTCTTTCTTTCTGTCATCTCTTCAAGAATGATGCTTTGGTCCTCCCCCGCCAAGGATCACTAGAAGGATAGTCCCTTGAAGAGTCAAAAGATCATCAAAGACTCCACAAATGAGAGGTGTTGCTTTAACGATGCTCAGATAGACAAGATTCGTCACTGCTTTCCGGCGAGTGCCTTTTTCAAACCCTTCGATCCTACTATTCTGAGTGACTATGTTTCAGAAACATGGGTTGCCTTTCCAGTTACTCCATTCTCCATAGGGTACACCTATCCTTTCCCAGAATTTACACAATCCTTCTTTTCCCTTACTGACATTTCTTATATCCAAGCCATGCCGATGATTTAGAGGGTTTTGTACACCCTGGAGAGGATCATCGAACAGGAAGGCATTGATTTAGGAATGTCAGAGCTGACACAAATGTATGATCTTACTACCTTTGGTTCTCATCGTTATTTGTTCAAACGAAAACCCGGCGGAGAACACCCCCTTCTTAAAGTCACCAAGAATGACACAAATTGGAAACGTCGCTTCTTCTTTGTCAGGAGGAATACCATTCCAAACGGAAAGGATCTACCAAGGACATGGTCCACCCATGGTAGGCCAGAGGATCCTGAGAAGGATCACCAGGTAGTCCTGTTTTTGTATAAGGATCACTAACCCCTTTTTGTCTTGTGTTATGCAGCTATTTCTATCTCACACATCATCACAACACCTGCAACCAAGGATAGGCTTGCTGCTTTTTGGAAGCTTGATCCTGAAACAAGGACATTCAAGATAGACACCCACGACTCACAAGAAGTATCCTCAGGTTCCATCACCATGTCAAGTAAGTATCCTGGCTTTTGCATAGTTTGAATATTAAAATAAATAAGTAAATTGAAATAGGATAAGGATACTTATCTTGCTTTGAATGTGTAGGTGCCGGAAAATCTGCCAAGCCTGTATCCCAGTTCAACACGGCTGACCTTGATGTTGTTCGATCCAGGAAGAAGAGGTCCACTACCAGTCCTAGCATCTCCATTCCCAAGGCACCCACTAAAGGAAAGGGTGGCAAGAAGAGGAAAACTTCTGACACCGAGGACCTTCAAGGCCTACCACTGATCCGCCACCAGTTCCTTGAATACTTTAATGATGTAAGGATCACCAATTCTGCCTAGGTATCCTACTCGTATGAGGATCACCTGATCTTGAACTGCTTTATCCTTTTCTTTGCAGAAATTTGCTGAGATTGAAGATTATGTGGGGAACGTCGAGGAGCAGGACAAGAAGATTGCTGACCTCCAACAGGTTGCAGTGCTTAAGGACCTTGCAATTGCTGATCTTCAGAAGGAACTCCAAGATGCCAAGACTAAGACGGCTAAACTTCTGATTGACCTTGACTATGAGAAGCACGACCTCATAGAAGGTGCAAAGGTCTCTGCTGCCATCACAATGTATCAGACAAAACTGAAGATGGCCCAGGAAGCTCAAGATCCTAACTTTGACAAAAGCAGCTGGGATGTTGAGGGCTGGAAAGCAAGGTTGGCCGATCTTGAGGATGATGAGGAGACTGAGGAAGTTTTGGCGATCGAGGCTGGATGTAGTGGGAAGGATCTGATGAAGGATACCGCTGCTGGAGGGGAAGAGGATGCAGCAAAGGTGTAGGCTGCACAATTGGGCGATGATGGACATTCCTAGACGCAGCCGGAGCCCAATTTTTAAATTTGGTAGTAGTTTTTTGTGGTTGTGATGTTGAACAATTTAATGGTTTGTACTAAACAATAGTTTTTAGGATTAAGGATCATGTATGATCCTTTGGACAATAGGCAGGATTGCAGTTGGTGGAGGGATCCTCTGTTTGGGGAATGAAGCCATTGTGATCCTGCCGCCTTTATATTCCTGCACTATCTTTGAACTTATTATCATGGACACCCTTTACCTACCCCAGCGGACGGGCCACGTTTTGCTGGTAGATGCTCGGGGTAGGTAATTTTGACAACCTTTTAAGGGTTAGTCTTTTGTTAATAAATAAAATCTTAACCTTTTGTCGCTTATCTTGTGTTGTTATCCTTTTGTTTCTTTAATTCTCCTTTGTTTTGATGCACACTTATTGAATAAACAATTTTGAATAAGTCACATTGAAAACATTTAGGACATGATCCATGATCAAATATCCTATAGTTAAAGAATCCCAAAAAGCAATATGTTTTAAGGATCACGAGTCTAGTTGTCAAATTTTAAGGGTTATTCAAATAAATAATGAATAGAATTAAAAATTGTTAAGGATCATACCTGAGGGTCCAAGTTAGGATCCTAACCATAATAAGGATAACTATAAGATAAACCTTAGAGAGAAGTAAGGATCAAGGATCCCTAGTTGTTTATCTTCAAGGACCTGAAATAGATCATAACTTGGAACTAAGCCAATATAAGATAAGAGTTAGCAACTGGGGACAAGCCCAAGGATAACTGGGGACAAGCCCAAGGATAACTGGGGACAAGCCCAAGGATCGTATGTAAACTGGAGTATAGCCCTAACTGGCGACTATCCAAACTTAGTGACATGAAAATGCCAAAACCTTAGCTAACGTGAAAACGTTAGAAACCTTAGCTAACGTGAAAACGTTAGAAACCTTAGGAACGGATGTATGGTACGTCTACCATTATACGTAGGATCCTAGGCATAGCCAGTACAATGGAATTATCAGCCCCTAAAACGAGTACTGGTCCCACTGCCTTGAACTATACTAGGATCATCATGCGCTACAGGCGGAACTGGGGACAAGCCCAAATAACTGGGGTTAAACCCAAGGAACGGATTGCTTCTGCAGATAACCAATGTTATGCTAAGGATACCTGAACTTTCAAAACTTAAACTCACGTGAGAGATGGATAAAGGACACATGATCCTTATCCTTATATGAGAAAATAAAGAAATGAAATAGTTCAAGATTAGGATATTACCTAAGTAAGGATCACTGATACTTTAAGGATCCTTTAAGGATACCTCTAATGTGAGGATCATATATGCCATGAGGATCCCGCTCACATGAAATATTTCTTCAAGTGGACAGCATTCCAAGCTCTTGGTAGCAAATCACCTTCCATGGTTAGCAATCTATATGCCCCCTTTCCTGCTTCAGCTTCAATCAAATAAGGGCCTTCCCATTTTCGAGCCAATTTTCCATAATACCATATCTCCAACTTGAAACTTCCTGATCCTGACATTTTTGTTGTAGGCACCAGCCATTCTTTGTTGATAACTGGCCATCCTTATCCTAGCGAGATCCCTGATTTCTTCAATAGTATCCAGGTCTTGAGCCAAGTTCTCATCATTCTCCTCAGGATCACGAGTACTTGTTCTAGCAGTTGGAACCACCATTTCTGTTGGGATCACCGATTCTGCCCCAAATACCAAAGAGAATGGCGTTTGACCAGTAGCATTCTTAGGGGTTGTCCTATCAGCCCAAAGCACATAAGGTAGTTCTTCGGCCCATTTCCCTTTCTTGGATCCAAGCTTCTTCTTCAAATTGTTGATGATGATCTTGTTGGATGATTCTGCTTGACCATTAGCTTGTGGGTGGACTGGTGTTGATGTTATCATCTTAATCCCCCAGCTGTCACAAAAGTTAGTGGTTCTGCCCCCAATAAATTGGGAACCATTATCACATATAATTTCAGAAGGAATTCCAAATCTAGTTATAATATTTCTTTTGATGAAGGATATAACTTCCTTTTCTCTGACTTGGGCAAAAGCTTCAGCCTCTATCCACTTGGAGAAGTAATCAGTCATAGCAAGCATGAACACTTTTCCACCAGGTGCCTTAGGGAGCTTACCAACTATATCCATACCCCATCTCATAAATGGCCAAGAGGAGGATATAGAATGCAGTAATTCAGCTGGTTGATGAAGGATATTGCTGTGTCTCTGACAAGGATCACATTTCTTAGCATACTCCACAACATCTCTCTTCATGGTTGGCCAGTAGTATCCTGTCCTCAGGATCCTTGAGAATAATGCCCTGCCCCCAGTGTGGTTTCCACAATCTCCTTCATGGAAGTCTTTTAAAACTTCTTGGATTTCAGGATCCTCAATGCATCTCAAGTATGGTCCTGCAAGAGATCGTCTATACAACATATTATTTAAATTGTGAATTGAGATACCTTAGATTTGAAAGCCCTAGGGCTTTCTCCTGTAGGAATCTCTCCATGTTGTAAGTATCTCATAATTGGTGAGATCCATGATCCTGATCCTGAATGGGATTGAGTATCCTCACTAGGGATAATTGCAGAATCATTTCCTATCTCCATAACCACATGATCCTCGATAGCCGAGGCCAGGATATGGATAATAGGGATCTTGATATCCTCCGGGATCTTCAAGGATGATCCTAAGTTAGCCAATGCATCAGCTTCCGTATTTTCTTCCCTTGGTACCTGCGTCAAACTAAAGGAAACAAAAGAGAGTGCCAAATTTTTTACTATCTCTAAATATTTGGTTAGCTTTTCACCTTTAACAGCATAGGATCCATTAAAGTGGTTTGTAATTAACAATGAATCTACATGTACCTCAAGATACCTGATCCCCATATGCTTTGCAATTTGCAAACCAGCAATTAAGGCTTCATATTCAGCCTCATTGTTAGTGGTTTGGAACTCACAAGCTATAGAGTGGGGTATTATGTCCCCCTGTGGCGATTTTAGTAGTATTCCAAGCCCTGTGCCTTTGACATTTGAGGATCCATCAGTATAGAGTATCCAAGGATCCTTAGTCTCCTCTAGTTGCTGGACTTCTAACTCAGCTTCTTTTTGTAAATCACTACTGAAATCAGCCACAAAGTCAGCTAATGCTTGGGATTTGATGGCTGTCCTAGGCTCATATCTTATATCATATGCACGTAGCTTCACTGCCCACTTAGCCATCCTTCCTGACATCTCTGGTTTCCTGAGGACATTCTTAATGGGGAAATTAGTTTTAACAACAATAACATGAGTTTCAAAATAATGTCTCAACTTAGTAGATGCCATAATTAATGCAAGAATAAGCTTTTCAAGGTGTGAATACCTGGATTCGGCATCAAGTAAACTTTTACTTACATAATAGACAGGATGTTGTGTACCTTCATGATCCTTAACAAGGACCGCACTTACTGCTTTTGAGGATACTGCAAGATATAAGGATAGCACATTGCCTTTTTCTGGTTTCATCAAGGCCGGGGCTGAGGATAAGTAATCTTTGAGGGCTCTTAAAGCATTTTCATGCTTCTCAGTCCACTCAAATTTCTTGTTCTTCCTTAGGATATCATAGAATTCTTTGCACTTCTCTGAGGATTTGGATATAAATCTGTTCAAAGCTGCTATCCTGCCTGTTAGCCTTTGTACATCCTTAGCGTTGGCCGGAGATTTAATGTTCACTATAGCTTTGATTTGTTCCGGGATAGCTTCAATGCCTCTCTTTGTCACCATATATCCTAAGAATTTACCTGCTTTAACACCAAAGTGACATTTTGAAGGATTAAGTTTCATGTTATATTTGTCAAGGATATCGAATGCTTCCTCCAAGTCCCTTAGGTGATCCTCAGCCTTTATTGATTTTACCACCATATCGTCTATGTAAACCTCCATAGTTTGTCCAATCTGATCCTTAAACATCATATTCACCAGCCTTTGATATGTTGCACCTGCATTTCTTAGTCCGAACGTCATAGCAATATAGCAGTATATACCAGTTGGAGTCATGAATGCTGTATCCTCTTGATCGGATGGTTCCATTTGGATTTGTTGAAATCCAGATGAAGCATCCATAAAAGTTAACAGTTCATGACCCGCAGTTGCATCCACCATGGAGTCAATGTGGGGTAATGGGAAAGGATCCTTGGGACATGCCTTATTGAAATCTGTAAAATCGACACATACCCTCCACTTTCCATTTTTCTTTTGAACAACAACCACATTGGCCAACCATCTTGGATACTTGACCTCTCTAATCATACCTGCCCGGAGCAATTTCTCTACCTCTTCCTGGATAATGGCATTTCTTTCCGGTGCAAACTTTCTTCTCCTTTGATGGATCGGTTTGAAGGACCTATCAATGCCAAGTTTGTGAGTGATTACATCTTTAGATATGCCTGTCATGTCTTCATGTTTCCATGCAAAGGTAGTCTTTCTCCTTTTGAGGAAGGATACGAGGTCTTCTTTCATACCGCCAAGGATCCCTGATCCGATATAGATTTTGGATTCAGGATCATCAGGATCCATGAGGACTTCTACCACATCCTGCTCTCTTGCCTCCAAGACATCCCTTGGAGGATACTTTGATTGCTATTGCTCCCTTGACTTCGAGGCTGGTTTCATCGATGAAGTATAGCAATTCTTAGCCTCCTGCTGATCACTATCAATCTTCACTATTCCCCAAGGACTAGGGAGCTTCGCACATTGATGGTAGGTAGATGGGACTGCCTTCATATCGTGTATCCAGGGCCTGCCAAGGATAACATTACAACAAGATAAACAGTCAATAACACAAAATTTTTGATAAGAGTGTAGGCCTTCGATGTATATAGGGAGCTTAATGTCCCCCAAGGTATTCTTAGTTTCGCCACTAAATCCCACGAGCACGGAGGATCTTGGTATGATATCTGTTTTAGGGATACCCATCTTCTTTAGAACATCAAGCTGGATAATGTTCACTGAACTTCCTCCGTCTATAAGGATCCTGCGGACAAAATGGTTAGAAATGAAAAGAGTAATAACTAAACCATCGTGATGAGGATCCTGGATATCAACACGATCATCCTCATCAAAGGTTATGACTTTTCCTTCGGAGACACTTGATGTTCGAACGGGTCTTTCTCCATTATCCATTTTAGTTTCCTTTGCATGCCTTTTAGTTGCTGAGAAGGATGTGCCACAAATGTCTGATCCTCCAGAAATAAAGTTTATTACTTGTGCATCTGCTAGAGGGGCTGGAGCCTTCTCAGGGATCCTTTCAGGATCCTGAGTCCTTGACTTTTTTCTTCCCAACAATTCTTTTAGATGCCCCTTGCTCAACAAGTATCCAATTTCCTTTCTTAGTGCAATGCATTCTTCTGTGAGATGCCCAAAATCTTCATGGTATGCACACCACTTTGATTTATCCTTAGTTGCAGCTGGCCTATCATTTTTTCTGGGCCATCTAGCTTTATCACCTAGATTCTGCATCGCAAGGATTAGTTCATTGTTATCAACAGAAAAACAATATTCAGAAATTGGAGGATAATCCTCATCATCCTCCTCTTGATCAACAGAATGCACGTTCTGGTTATCAGATCTGTTGTAGGATCTGAACTTGTTGTTCCTGAATGAGGATCCTTGCTTATCTTGCTTTGAGGATCCTGCTAACCTCTCCTGGATCCTCTTGTCATCCTCTAGCCGAATGAACCTAAGTGCTCGGGTTCTTACCTCATCTAAGTTCCTGCATGGTGTCATAACAAGATCATCATAGAATGACGAATCCCTAAGCAATCCCATTTTAAAGGCCTCAACAGCCGTGGCTATATCCAAGTTGGGAATGTCTAAGGATTCTTTACTAAATTTGGTAATGTAATCCCTTAATGATTCATTATGACCCTGGGTTATCCTATATAGATCACTAGTTAATCGTTCAAATTTTCTACTACAAGAAAACTGATTATTAAACAGGTTAACCAGATTAGCTAATGAGGTAATAGAGTAGGGGGGAAGACTTAGCAGCCATTTGAGAGCTGATCCAGTAAGAGTGGATCCGAATCCCTTGCACAGGCATGCTTCCTTTAACCTTTCTGGGATTGGATTGATCTCCATCCTCTCCCTGTATTGTGCTATGCGTTCTTCAGGATCCGTCGAACCATCATACAGCTTCATTGTTGGCACATGGAACCTCTTGGGTATCTCAGCATCACAGATTGGTGGTGCAAAACGAGATATCTTGTGGCTCCCATCTGCAATCTCTGGGATAGGTTTGACCACTCCTGGAACACTTGATATCATATCCTTTAGCTTTTGCAATTCTCTGGCCATGGCATGATTGATACCTGGATCCTGCATAAGACCATGGTTAGTAGTATAAGAATTATTAAAAGTGTTACCTCCCATTGGATTCAAATTAGGAAGAATGGATGTTAATCCATATTGTTGGGGCTCTGGAATGACCGAGGGACCAGTAGAAGCATTGGTCTGCATTGGAATAAAATCTCCCTGATGGACATCTGAACTTCCTGTTTGCAAACTCCTCAAGGATCCTGGCATCTGGAAGGATCCCTGAAACTGGGACGATCCTGGGATGAAGAAGGATCCTTGAACCTGGGATGATCCTGGAACAAAGGAGGATCCTTGAACCTGGGATGATCCTGGAACAAAGGAGGATCCTTGAACCTGGGATGATCCTGGAACAAAGGAGGATCCTTGAACCTGGGATGATCCTGGAACAAAGGAAGATCCTTGAACCTGGGATGATCCTGGAACAAAGGAAGATCCTTGAATCTACTGCGCTCCTGAATATTCTCTTGAATTCGTGAGGGATCCCATATGCTGAGGATTGGATCCCGCTGGCTGGAAATAGGAAGCTGATGCCTGGGTTACTGTTGTTGTTCCATAGTGCACTCCTTTCGGTCCACCCACATATTGAACATCTGGAACCACTGATGGCTGAGAAGTAATCACCGGAGTATCAAAATTCAAAGATCTGGGCATCAGTGGGGAATAATCCTCTGCCGTTTTCTTTTGTTTCTTGAGATCTCCGATTTCTTTGAGAATCCTTTCATTGGTCTTATCCTGTTGCTGTATATGATCCTTCATCTGCAAAATCAAAGTAAACATGTCACTAGTAGTGGGAGTGTAAGAAGCAGAAGAAGTTGGAGGTTTTGAAAAAATGGGAGTTGGTTTCTTCGCAGCATTCTCAACATTCTTCTGGGATCCAGAAGGTGGTGGAGGCAAAGGGGGAACGCCTTGTGAAGAAGTGAATGAGGGCATCAAATTTGAAGCATTCTTCGCTGAGGAAGCCATCTGCTTGGTTGTAGTGAACTGAAATGAGCACAGAAATACGAATTTTTCTAAGAGTGAAGCACCAATTGCCCCACGGTGGGCGCCAAACTGTTTTGGTCAAAAAAATCTGATGAGGATAATGCAACCAAACTCTCTGTTACAGGGTATGATGCTTGAAATGTAGAACAATGACAAGGATCACTTCAATGTAAATTGCACAAACAACACAAGGATTTATATGGGAAAAAAGCCCTTGATCAAGAGTTGATCTCCGGCACAAAAAACCCCGGGTGATGGAAACTACCGATCACCAAGCTCAAATAAATCAACAAATGTTTACAACTTCGGATAGTAACGAGCTAGGTACAAGGATCACTATGGTGAAGTGTATAAAAATGAGTGAAAACTAATAAGTGTCCGTCGAGAGCTTCAAGAGTGCGATTATATGAGAGTGTGTGTAGCTGAGAAATGGCTAAGTGTTCTAATTCTAGCTCGTCACCCCTTTAAAAATAGAAGTTAGCTATAATAACAAACTATCCGACTTTTGTGCCAAGCTCCCACGTTCTCCACAACGTCCATTTCTAGTCAAACGTGTGCGAAATACCCGTGGAATATTCCATAGTAACGTTGCCAAGACCAAGTCAAGCTTGTTACTCCTGCGAAGCAACACAAAACACAAACAAACAATCGTCAGTATGAGGATCCTTAAAGTGATCCATGATCCTGATCCTGAAGCTCTTCTGAGGATCACCACCTGTCACAGAAGTAAGGATCATTAATTAGGATAACGAATAAGGATCTCTAATTGTTAGAAAATCCTCCCCTAACACCATCTATGAAGCTGTATGATGGTTCAACGGATCCAGAGGAGCATGTAGCTCAGTACAGGGAGAGGATGGAGATCAATCCAATTCCTGAAAGGTTAAAAGAAGCATGCCTATGCAAAGGATTTGGATCCACACTCACAGGATCTGCTCTTAAATGGCTGCTAAGTCTTCCCCCTTACTCTATTACTTCATTTGCTAACCTAGTTAATTTGTTTAATAGTCAATTCTCTTGTAGTAGAAAGTTTGAACGATTAACTAGTGATCTATATAGGGTAACACAAGGTCAAAATGAATCACTTAGAGATTACATCACTAAGTTTAGTAAAGAATCCTTGGATATTCCTAACTTGGATATTGCTACGGCTGTAGAAGCCTTTAAAATGGGATTACTTAGGGATTCATTATTCTATGATGATCTTGTCATGACACCTTGCAGGAATCTTGATGAAGTAAGAACCAGGGCCCTTAGGTTCATCCGCCTAGAGGATGCCAAAAGGATCCAGGATAGATTAGCAGGATCCTCAAAACAGGAGAAACAAGGATCCTACTTCAGGAACAACAAATCCAAGTTCTACAATAAGTCTGACAATCAGAACGTGCATTCAGTGGAACAAGAAGAGGATAATGAGGATTATCCTCCTATTTCTGAATATTGTTTTTCTGTTGATAACAATGAACTAATCCTTGCAATGAAGAATTTAGGTGAGAAAGCTAGGTGGCCAAGGAAAAGTGATAAACCAGCTGCTACAAAGGATAAGTCCAAATGGTGTGCATATCATGAGGATTTTGGGCATCTCACTGAAGAGTGTATTGCACTGAGAAAGGAAATTGGTTACTTGTTGAGCAAGGGGCATTTGAAGGAACTCTTGGGACGGAAGAAGTCAAGGATCCAGGATCCTGAAAGGATCCCAGAAAGGGCTCCTGCTCCTCCCGCAGATGCACAAGTCATAAATTTCATATCCGGTGGATCAGATATCTGTGGTACCTCCTTTTCAGCAGCAAAAAGACATGCTAAGGAAACCAAGATGGATAATGAAGACAGACTCGTCCGGACCTCCATTGTCACCCAGGATAAAGTTATAACTTTTGATGAGGATGATCGTCTTGATGTCCAGGATCCTCATCATTGTTTTGGTCAGAAAATCTGATGATGATATTGCAACCAAACTCTTTGTTTAGGGGAATGATGCTTAAAATATGTAACAACAATGAGGATCACTTCAATGTAGAATGCACAAACAACACAAGGATTTATACGGGGAAAAAGCCCTTGATCAAGAGTTGATCTCCGGCACAAAAAACCCCGGGTGATGGAAACTACCGATCACCAAGCTAAAATAAATGGTTAACTGTTTACAACTTCGGATAGTAACGAGCTAGGTACAAGGATCACTACGGTGAAGTGTGTAAAAAGTGTATGAAATCGCTAAGCGTTTGAATGAGAGCTTGTATGAGCGTGTTTGCGAGTGTGTGTAACTGCCAAAATGACTAAGTGTCACTCACTTTCTAACTTAGCTCGTTACTCCCTTTAAAATAAGAAAATTATCTAGCTAACAAACTCTCCGACTTTTGGGCCAAGCCTCCACGTTCTCCATAACGTCTAGTTTTGATCTAGCACGTGCAGAATACTTCGGGAATATTCTCCAAGAATGTCGCTAAGACTTGGTCAAGCTTGTTATACCTGCGAGATGTTATAAAACATAAGTAAACAATCGTCAGTATGAGGATCCTTGAAGTGATCCATGATCCTGATCCTAAAGCCCTTCTGAGGATCACCACCTGTCACAGAAGTAAGGATCACTAGTTAGGATAATGAATAAGGATCACTAATTGTTAGAAAATCCTCCCCTAACAATTGCCCCCAAAATATAAGGAGTGAAATTGTAAAATTAGCGAGTTATGTTTTCTTGATCTTATCCGTAACAAACTAACGGATATATAGCCGTTAATTTTGAACTAGCCGTTGCGATGATGATGTCACGGAAGTGACAACCTGCAAGATCATGATTATAAATAGAGATATAGATAGGATCAAATGCATTTAAATTTTCAGAGAAACTCCCTTTATAATCCACATTCCGAAGACGTTCAAGTATTCTCTCTCTCTATCCTTTTCCTTCTCTTGCTCTGTTCTTCTACCTTTATCTTCGTCAGTACGAAAATGTTGCTTCGAA
Source organism: Helianthus tuberosus (assembly GCA_030545235.1). Taxonomy (NCBI): domain Eukaryota; kingdom Viridiplantae; phylum Streptophyta; class Magnoliopsida; order Asterales; family Asteraceae; genus Helianthus; species Helianthus tuberosus. The sequence continues at coordinate 29,910,908 of CM060372.1, read as the reverse complement.
GTTCACCAGCCAAGGATCACCCAAAGAACAGTCCTCCAAAAAGCCAGGGGATTATCGAAGACTCCATTAAAGAACGTTGTCTATTCAACGATGCTCAGATAGATAGGATCCGCCACTGCTTTCCGGCGAACACCGAATTCAGGCCTTTTGACCCCAATGCCTTGAGCGATCATATATCCGATAAGTGGGTTGCTTTCCCCGTCACTCCGTTCACCATAGGTTATTCTTATCCTTTTCCAGCCTTCACCCAATCTTTCTTCTCCCTAACCGGCATCTCTTATATCCAAGCCATGCCGATGATTTGGAGGGTTTTGCACACCCTTGAAAGGATCATTGATGAGGAGGGAATAGATCTAGGAATGGCAGAGCTGGGAGAGCTATATGATCTTACCACCTTTGGCTCTCATCGTTACTTGTTCAAACGTAAACCTGGTGAGGAACACCCGATCTTCAAAGCCACCAAGAATGACACTAATTGGAAGCGACGTTTTTTTTTGTCAAGAGAGATTCTATCCAGGATGGAAAGGATCTTCCTAAAAATTGGGCTACCCATGGTAGGATGGAGGATCCTGATAAGGATCACCAGGAACTTTCTTTTGATGTAAGGATAACTTATATTTTTGCTTTCTTGTTTTGCAGCTATCACCGTCTCACACCTCAAACTGTCCCCTGCTGCTAAAGAGAGGCTCCTTGCCTTCAAGAAACTTGACCCTGAGATAAGAACTTTCAAGACAACAACCCAAGATTCACAGGAGGTATCCTCAGGCTCTGTCACAATGTCAAGTAAGTATCCTTGTCCAAAGTTTAAACAAATAGTGAAATATGAATTAAGAAAAGATACTTATCTTATTTTGATTGTGTAGGTGCTGGAAAATCTGTCAAGCCTGTTTCCCAATTCAACACCGCTGACCTTGATCTCGTACGACCCAGAAGGAAGAGATCCACCAACAGTCCCAGCATTTCCATTCCAAAGGCACCCACTAAAGGGAAGGGTGTCAAGAAGAGGAAAACTTCAGATGCTGAGGATCTTCAAGGACTGCCACTGATCCGCCACCAATTCCTTGAATACTTCAATGAAGTAAGGATCCTTAACCTTGCCTAGGTATCCTGCCCTTATGAGGATCACTTGACCTTGAACTGCCTTATCTTCTTTCTGCAGAAATTTGCTGAGATCGAGGATTATGTGGGCAATATTGAGGAGCTGGACAAGAAAATAGCTGATCTCCAATAGGTTGCCGTGCTCAAAGATCTTGCACTTGCCGATGCTCGGAAAGAACTCCAGGATACCAAGCAGGCAATGGCCAAGGTGCTGGTTAACTTTGATTATGAAAAGCATGACCTCATCGAAAATGCCAAGCTCTCTGCTGCCATCACAATGTATCAGACTAAGTTGAAGATGGCCCAGGAAGCTCAAGATCCTAGCTTTGATAAGAACAGCTGGGATATTGAGGGTTGGAAGGAAAGGTTGGCTGAGCTTGAGGATGAGGAAGAGGAGGCTACTGAAGTCTTGGCGATTGAAGCAAGTGGCAGTGGGAAGGATCAGGTGAAGGATACCGCAGCTGGAGGAGAAGAGGATGCAGCAAAGATGTAGGCTGCACAATTGGGCGATGATGGATATATGTGCTAAGGCCGGAGCCCAATTTTTTAGTTTGGTGGTTGTTTTTTTGTGGTTGTGATGTTTAAGGCAATTTCATGGGTTGTACTTTGAACAATAGGTTTTAGGATTAAGGATCATGTATGATCCTTTGGACAATAGGCAGGATTGCAATTGGTGGAGGGATCCTCTGTTTGGGGGATGAAGCCATTGTGATCCTGCTGCCTTTATATTCCTGCACTACTTTTGAACTCATTATCATGGACACCCTTTACCTACCCCAGCGGACGGGCCACGTTTTGCTGGTAGAAGCTCGGGTAGGTAATTTTGACAACCTTTAAAGGGTTAGTCTTATGTTAATAAATAAAAACTTAACCTTTTGTCTCTTATCTTGTGTTGTTATCCTTTTTAGTATGTTATTTTCCGACTGTTATAATATTCAATTTGTTTATACTTATCAAGCCTTGAAAAATTAGAAAAGATATCCAAAAAGTTTAAGATATGAACAAGGATCACATATCTCATAACCGATAAGTTTTAAAAATGGTATAGTTTAAGAAACACAAGTTCAGTTGTCAAGTATAGGGGTTATTCAAATGAATAATTAATAAAACCAAAAAAGTTAAGGATCATACCTGAGGATCCAAGTTAGAATCCTAACCATAATAAGGATAACTATAAGATAAACCTTAGAGTGAAATAAGGATCAAGGATCCCTAGCTGCCTATCTTCAAGGACCTGAAATAGAGCATAACTTGGGACTAAGCCGATATAAGAAAAGAGTTAGCAACTGGGGACAAGCCCAAGGATAACTGGGGACAAGCCCAAGGATAACTGGGGACAAGCCCAAGGATAACTGGGGACAAGCCCAAGGATAACTGGGGACAAGCCCATGGATCGTATGTAAACTGGATGTGGCCCTAACTGGCGACTATCCAAACTTAGTGACATGAAGATGCCAAAACCTTGGCTAACGTGAAAACGTTAGAAACCTTAGCTAACGTGAAAACGTTAGAAACCTTATGAACGGATGTATGGTACGTCTACCATTATACGTAGGATCCTAAGCATAGCCAGAACAATGGAATTATCAGCCCCTATAACGAGTACTGGTCCCAAAGCCTTGAACTATACCAGGATCATCGTGCGCTACAGGCGGAATCTGGGGACAAGCCCAAATAACTGGTGTTAAACCCAAAGGACGGATTGCTTCTGTGGATAACCAACGTTGTGCTGAAGATACCTGAGCTTTCAAAACTTGAACTCACGTGAGAGATGGATAAAGGATACATGATCCTTATCCTTATATGAGAAAATTAAGACATGAAATAGTTCAAGATTAGGATATTACCTGAGTAAGGATCACCGATACTTTGAGGATCCTTTAAGGATATCCCTATCATGAGGATCACCTATGCCATAAGGATCCTGCTTACATGAAATATTTCTTCAAGTGGACAGCATTCCAAGCTCTTGGTAGCAATTCACCCTCCATGGTTAGCAATCTATATGCCCCCTTTCCTGCTTCAGCTTCAATCAAATAAGGGCCTTCCCATTTTGGAGCCAATTTTCCATCAGCAGGATTGGTGGTATTCTGAAATGCTTTCCTTAACACCATATCTCCAACTTGAAACCTCCTGATCCTGACATTTTTATTGTAAGCACCAGCCATTCTTTGTTGATAACTGGCCATCCTGATCCTAGCCATATCCCTGATTTCTTCAATAGTATCCAGGTCTTGAGCTAAGTTTTCATCATTTTCCTCAGGATCACGGGTACTTGTTCTAGCAGTAGGAACCACCATTTCTGTTGGGATCACTGATTCTGTCCCAAACACCAAAGAGAATGGTGTTTGACCAGTAGCATTCTTAGGGGTTGTCCTGTCAGCCCAGAGCACATAGGGTAGCTCTTCTGCCCATTTTCCTTTCTTGGATCCAAGCTTCTTCTTCAAGTTGTTGATGATGATCTTGTTGGACGATTCTGCTTGACCATTGGCTTGTGGGTGGACTGGTGTTGATGTTATCATCTTAATCCCCCAGCTGTCACAAAAGTTAGTGGTTCTGCCCCCAATAAATTGGGAACCATTATCACATATAATCTCAGAAGGAATTCCAAATCTAGTTATAATATTTCTTTTAATGAAGGATATAACTTCCTTTTCTCTAACTTGAGCAAAAGCTTCAGCCTCTATCCACTTGGAGAAGTAATCAGTCATAGCTAGCATGAATACTTTCCCACCAGGTGCCTTAGGGAGCTTTCCAACTATATCCATACCCCATCTCATAAATGGCCAAGAGGAGGATATAGGATGCAATAATTCAGCTGGTTGATGAAGGATATTGCTGTGTCTCAGGCAAGGATCACATCTTCTGGCATACTCCACAACATCTTTCTTCATGGTTGGCCAGTAGTATCCTGTCCTCAGGATCCTTGAGAATAAAGCCCTGCCCCCAGTGTGATTTCCACAATCTCCTTCATGGAAGTCTTTTAAAACTTCTTGAACTTCAGGATCCTCAATGCATCTCAAGTATGGTCCTGCAAGAGATCGCCTATACAACATATTATTCATAATTGTGAATTGAGATACCTTAGATTTGAAAGCCCTAGGGTTTTCTCCTGTAGGAATCTCTCCATGTTGTAAGTATCTCATAATTGGTGAGATCCATGACCCGGATCCTGAATAGGATTGAGTATCCTCACTAGGGATCATTGCAGAATTATTCCCTATCTCCATAGCCACATGATCCTCAATAGCTGGGGTCAGGATATGGATAATAGGGATCTTGATATCCTCTGGGATCTTCAAAGATGATCCTAAGTTAGCCAATGCATCAGCTTCTGTATTTTCTTCCCTTGGTACCTGTGACAAACTAAAAGAGACAAAAGAGAGTGCCAAACTTTTGACTATCTCCAAATATTTGGTTAGCTTTTCACCTTTAACAGCATATGATCCATTAAAGTGATTTGTAATTAACAACGAATCTACGTGTACCTCAAGATACCTGATCCCCATATGCTTTGCAATTTGCAAACCAGCAATTAAGGCTTCATATTCAGCCTCATTATTAGTGGTTTGGAACTCACAAGCTATAGAATGGGGTATTATGTCCCCCTGTGGCGATTTTAGTAGTATTCCAAGCCCTGTGCCTTTGACATTTGAGGATCCATCAGTGTGGAGTATCCAAGGATCCTTGGTCTCTTCTAGCTGCTGGACTTCTAACTCAGCTTCTTCGTGTAAATCACTACTGAAATCAGCCACAAAGTCAGCTAATGCTTGGGATTTGATGGCTGTCCTAGGCTCATATCTTATATCATATGCACTCAGCTTCACTGCCCACTTAGCCATCCTTCCTGACATCTCTGGTTTCCTGAGGACATTCTTAATTGGAAAATTAGTTTTAACGATGATAACATGAGTTTCAAAATAATGTCTTAACTTGGTAGATGCCATAATTAATGCAAGGATAAGCTTTTCAAGGTGTGAATACCTGGATTCGGCATCAAGTAAACTTTTACTTACATAATAGACAGGATGTTGTGTACCTTGATGATCCTTAACAAGGACCGCACTTACTGCTTTTGAGGATACTGCAAGATACAAGGATAACACATCACCTTTTTCTGGTTTCATCAAAGCCGGGGCCGGGGATAGGTAATCTTTGAGGGCTTTTAAAGCATTTTCATGCTTCTCCGTCCACTCAAATTTCTTGTTCTTCCTTAGGATATCATAGAATTCTTTACACTTCTCGGAGGACTTGGATATGAATCTGTTCAAGGCTGCTATCCTTCCTGTTAGCCTTTGAACATCCTTAGCATTCGCTGGAGACTTGATGTTCACTATTGCTTTGATTTGTTCCGGGCTAGCTTCGATGCCTCTCTTAGTCACCATGTATCCTAAGAATTTACCTGCTTTAACACCAAAATGACATTTTGAAGGATTAAGCTTCATGTTATATTTGTCTAGGATATCGAATGCTTCCTCCAAGTCTCTTAGGTGATCCTCAGCTTTTAAGGATTTTACCACCATATCGTCTATGTAAACCTCCATAGTTTGTCCAATCTGATCCTTGAACATCATATTCACCAGTCTTTGGTATGTTGCACCTGCATTTCTCAATCCGAACGGCATAGCAATATAGCAATATATACCAGTTGGAGTCATGAAGGCCGTATCCTCTTGGTCGGATGGTTCCATTTGGATTTGTTGAAATCCAGATGAAGCATCCATAAAAGTTAACAGTTCATGACCCGCAGTTGCATCCACCATGGAGTCAATGTGGGGTAAAGGGAAAGGATCCTTGGGACATGCCTTATTTAAATCGGTAAAATCGACACATACCCTCCACTTTCCGTTTTTCTTTTGAACAACAACCACATTGGCCAACCATCTTGGATACTTGACCTCTCTAATCATACCTGCCCGGAGCAATTTCTCTACCTCTTCCTGGATAATGGCATTCCTTTCTGGTGCAAACTTCCTTCTCCTTTGATGGATTGGTTTGAAGGATCTGTCGATGCCGAGCTTATGAGTGATAACATCCTTGGATATACCAGTCATGTCTTCGTGTTTCCATGCAAAGGTAGTCTTTCTCCTTTTGAGGAAGGATATGAGGTCTTCTTTCATTTCGCCAAGGATCCCTGACCCGATATAGATTTTGGATTCAGGATCATCAGGATCCATGAGGATTTCTACCACATCCTGCTCTCTGGCCTCCAAGACACTCCTTGGAGGATACCTTGATTGCTATTGCTCCCTTGACTTCGAAGCTGGTTTCATCGATGAAGTGTAGCAATCCTTAGCTTCCTGCTGATCGCTATCAATCTTTACTATTCCCCAAGGACTAGGGAGCTTCACACATTGATGGTAAGTAGATGGGACTGCTTTCATATCGTGTATCCAGGGCCTGCCAAGGATAACATTACAACAAGATAAACAGTCAATAACACAAAACTTTTGATAAGAGTGTAAGCCTTCAATATATATTGGGAGTTTAATGTCCCCCAGGGTGTTCTTGGTCTCGCCACTAAATCCCACGAGCACGGAGGATCTTGGTATGATCTCTGATTCAGGGATACCCATCTTCTTTAGAACATCAAGCTGGATAATGTTCACTGAACTTCCTCCGTCTATTAGGATCCTGCGGACAAAATAGTTAGATATAAAAAGAGTAATAACTAAACCATCGTGATGAGGATCCTGGATATCAATACGATCCTCTTCATCAAAGGTTATGACTTTTCCTTCGGAGACACTCGATGTTCGAACTGGCCTTTCTCCGTTATCCATTTTAGTTTCCTTCGCATGCCTCTTAGCTGCTGAGAAGGATGTGCCACAAATGTCGGATCCCCCAGAGATAAAGTTTATCACTTGTGCGTCTGCTGGAGGGGCTGGAGCCTTCTCAGGGATCCTTTCAGGATCCTGAGTCCTTGACTTTTTTCTTCCCAACAACTCTTTTAGATGCCCTTTGCTCAGCAAGTATCCAATTTCCTTTCTTAATGCAATGCATTCTTCTGTGAGGTGCCCAAAATCTTCATGATATGCACACCACTTTGATTTATCCTTAGTTGCAGCTGGCCTGTCATTCTTTCTTGGCCATCTAGCTTTATCACCTAGGTTCTGCATGGCAAGGATTAGTTCATTGTTGTCAACACTAAAGCAATATTCAGAAATTGGAGGATAATCCTCATCATCCTCTTCTTGATCAATAGAATGCACGTTCTGATTATCAGATTTGTTGTAGGATCTGAACTTGTTGTTTCTGAATGAGGATCCTTGCTTATCCTGCTTTGAGGATCCTGTTATCCTCTCCTGAATCCTCTTATCATCCTCTAGCCGGATGAACCTGAGGGCCTGGGTTCTTACCTCATCTAGGTTCCTGCACAGTGTCATAACAAGATCATCATAAAATAAGGAATCCCTAAGTAATCCCATTTTGAAGGCTTCAACAGCCGTGGCTATATCTAAGGATTCTTTACTAAATTTGGTAATGTAATCCCTTAATGATTCATTATGACCCTGGGTTATCCTATATAAATCACTAGTTAGTCGTTCAAATTTTCTACTACAGGAAAACTGAGTATTAAACAAGTTAACTAGGTTTGCAAATGAGGTAATAGAATAGGGAGGAAGACTTAGCAGCCATTTGAGAGCTGATCCAGTAAGAGTGGATCCGAATCCTTTGCATAGGCATGCTTCCTTTAACTTTTCTGGGATTGGATTGATCTCCATCCTCTCCCTATATTGTGCTATGTGTTCTTCAGGATCCGTCGAACCATCATACAGTTTCATTGTCGGCACATGGAACCTCTTGGGTATCTCAGCATCACAGATTGGTGGTGCAAAGCGAGATATCTTGTGGCTCCCATCTGCAATCTCTGGAATAGGTTTGACTACTCCCGGAACACTCGAGATCATATCCTTTAGCTTTTGCAATTCTCTGGCCATGGCCTGATTGATACCTGGATCCTGCATAAGACCATGGTTAGTAGTATGAGAATTATTAAAAGTGTTACCTCCCATTGGATTCAAGTTAGGAAGTATGGAGGTTAATCCATATTGTTGAAACTCTGGAATGATCGAGGGACCAGCAGAGGCATTGGTCTGCATTGGAATAAAATCTCCTTGATGGACATCTGAACTTCCTGTTTGCAAACTCCTCAAGGATCCTGGCATTTGGAAGGATCCCTGAAACTGGGATGATCCTGGAACAAAGGAGGATCCTTGAACCTGGGATGATCCTGGGACGAAGAAGGATCCTTGAACCTGGGATGATCCTGGAATGAAGGAGGATCCTTGAACTTGGGATGATCCTGGAACGAAGGAGGATCCTTGAACTTGGGATGATCCTGGAACGAAGGAGGATCCTTGAACCTGGGATGATCCTGGAACGAAGGAGGATCCTTGAACTTGGGATGATCCTGGAATGAAGGAGGATCCTTGAACCTGGGATGATCCTGGAACGAAGGAGGATCCTTGAACCTGGGATGATCCTGGAACGAAGGAGGATCCTTGAACCTGGGATGATCCTGGAACGAAGGAGGATCCTTGAACCTGGGATGATTCTAGAACGAAGGAAGATCCTTGAACCTGCTGCATTCCTGAATATGCTCCTGTACTCGTGAGGGATCCCATATGATGGGGATAGGATCCTGCTGGCTGGAAATATGAACCTAGTGCCTGGGTCATAGCTGTTGTTCCGTAGTGCACTCCTTTTGGTCCACCCGCATATTGAATGTTTGGAACCACTGACGGCTGAGAAGTAACCACCGGAGTGTCAAAATTCAAAGATCTGGGCATCAGTGGAGAATGATCCTCTGCCGTTTTCTTCTGTTTCTTAATTTCATCAATCTCCCGGAGGATCCTTTCGTTGGTCTTATCCTGCTCTTGTGCATGATTCCTCATCTGCAAAATCAAGGTATAGAGATCATTAGTAGTAGGATTAGTTGAAACAGAAGAAGTAGGTGGTTTTGAGAAAATGGGAGTCGGTTTCTTCGCAGCATTCTCTGTATTCTTCTGGGATCCAGAAGGTGGTGGAGGCAAAGGAGGAACGCCTTGTGAGGAAGTGAATGAGGGCATCAAGTTTGAAGCATTCTTCGATGAGGAAGCCATCTGCTTGGTTGTAGTGAGCCGAATTAAGCACAGAAATGCGTATTTTCTTAGGGACGAAGCACCAATTGCCCCACGGTGGGCGCCAAACTGTTTTGGTCAGAAAATCTGATGATGATATTGCAACCAAACTCTTTGTTTAGGGGAATGATGCTTAAAATATGTAACAACAATGAGGATCACTTCAATGTAGAATGCACAAACAACACAAGGATTTATACGGGGAAAAAGCCCTTGATCAAGAGTTGATCTCCGGCACAAAAAACCCCGGGTGATGGAAACTACCGATCACCAAGCTAAAATAAATGGTTAACTGTTTACAACTTCGGATAGTAACGAGCTAGGTACAAGGATCACTACGGTGAAGTGTGTAAAAAGTGTATGAAATCGCTAAGCGTTTGAATGAGAGCTTGTATGAGCGTGTTTGCGAGTGTGTGTAACTGCCAAAATGACTAAGTGTCACTCACTTTCTAACTTAGCTCGTTACTCCCTTTAAAATAAGAAAATTATCTAGCTAACAAACTCTCCGACTTTTGGGCCAAGCCTCCACGTTCTCCATAACGTCTAGTTTTGATCTAGCACGTGCAGAATACTTCGGGAATATTCTCCAAGAATGTCGCTAAGACTTGGTCAAGCTTGTTATACCTGCGAGATGTTATAAAACATAAGTAAACAATCGTCAGTATGAGGATCCTTGAAGTGATCCATGATCCTGATCCTAAAGCCCTTCTGAGGATCACCACCTGTCACAGAAGTAAGGATCACTAGTTAGGATAATGAATAAGGATCACTAATTGTTAGAAAATCCTCCCCTAACAATCATGATGGTCTTGTAATTACATTGTTTATTTCTAACCACTTTGTTCGCAGGATCCTTATAGATGGAGGAAGCTCTGTGAACATCATTCAACTTGATGTTCTCAAGAAGATGAATATCCCAGAGTCTGATATTATCCCAAGATCCTCAGTACTTGTGGGATTCAGTGGAGAAACTAAGAATACATTGGGGGACATCAAACTCCCAATCTATATTGAAGGATTGCATTCTTATAAAAATTTTTGTGTTATAGATTGCTTATCATGTTGCAATGTTATCCTTGGTAGGCCATGGATACATGATATGAAGGCAGTTCCATCCACCTATCATCAATGTGTAAAGCTTCCAAGTCCTTGGGGAGTGGTGAAAATTGAGAGCGATCAACAAGAAGCTAAGAATTGCTATACCTCATCAATGAAGCCAGCTTCAAGACCAAGGAAGCAATAGCAATTAAAGTATCCTTCAAGAGATGTCTTGGAGGCAAGAGAACAGGATTTGAAGGAAATCCTCATGGATCCTGAGGATCCTGAATCCAAGATCTTCATAGGATCAGGGATCCTTAGCAACATTGAACAGGAGCTAGTATCCTTCCTTAAGAGAAGGAAATCCACCTTTTCCTGGAAACATGAAGACATGACAGGTATATCTAAGGATAGAATTACTCATAAACTTGGCATTGACAGGTCATTCAAGCCTATACATCAAAAGAGGAGAAAGTTTGCACCTGAAAGAAATGCTATTATCCAGGAAGAGGTAGATAAGCTACTTCGAGCAGGTATGATAAGAGAGGTTAAGTATCCAAGGTGGTTAGCCAATGTGGTTGTTGTTCAAAAGAAGAATGGAAAGTGGAGGGTATGTGTCGATTTTACTGATTTAAACAAGGCATGTCCCAAGGATCCTTTCCCATTACCCCACATTGACTCCATGGTGGATGCTACCGCGGGTCATGAGTTGTTGACTTTTATGGATGCTTCATCTGGATTTCAACAAATTCAGATGGAACCATCTGATCAAGAGGATACAGCCTTTATGACCCCAACTGGTATATATTGTTATATTGCTATGCCATTTGGACTAAGGAATGCAGGTGTTACTTACCAAAGGCTTGTCAATATGATGTTCAAGGAACAAATTGGACACACTATGGAAGTCTATATTGATGACATGGTGGTTAAGTCCAAGAAAGCTGAGGATCACCTTAAAGACTTGGAGGAAGCATTCAATATCCTTGATAAATTTAATATGAAATTAAATCCTTCTAAGTGTCATTTTGGTGTTAAGGCAGGTAAATTCTTAGGATATATGGTAACAAAGAGGGGCATTGAAGCAAATCCAGAACAAATTAAGGCTATTGTGAATATCAAATCTCCTGCCAATGCTAAGGATGTGCAAAGATTGACGGGCAGGATCGCAGCCTTGAACAGATTCATATCCAAATCCTCAGAAAAGTGTAAGGAATTCTATGATATCCTGAGGAAGAACAAGAAATTTGAATGGACTGAGAAGCATGAAGGTGCCCTCAAAGCTCTTAAAGATTACCTATCCTCAGCCCCAGCCTTGATGAAACCAGAAAAAAGGGGATGTATTATCCTTGTACCTAGCAGTATCCTCAAAAGCAGTAAGTGCGGTCCTTGTTAAGGATCACCAAGGTACACAACATCCTGTTTATTATGTAAGTAAGAGCTTACTTGATGCTGAATCCAGGTATTCACATTTAGAAAAACTTATCCTTGCATTAATTATGGCATCCACTAAATTGAGACATTATTTTGAGACTCATGCCATTATTGTTAAGACTAATTTTCCAAACCTGAAATGTCAGGAAGGATGGCTAAGTGGGCAGTGAAGCTAAGTGCATATGATATAAGATATGAACCAAGGACTGCCATCAAATCTCAAGCCTTAGCTGACTTTGTGGCAGATTTTAGTAGTGACTTGCAAGAGGAAGTTGAGTTAGAAGTCCAACAGCTTGAAGAGACTAAGGATCCTTCCCGGTCCAAGGATCCTTCCCGGTCTAAGGATCCTCCCGGTCCAAGGATCCTTCCCTTGTCCCAGGATGTGGTGCGGATCAACTAGGTGTTACAAAGTAATTTGAATACAAGTGTTGGTGTGTAGTGTTTGCAGTGAGCTAGAGAGCAAAAGTGTTCGAATGTGTGTGTATGAGTTGCGTGCCTTAATCTGATCCGCCCCCATCTATTTATAGTAAAAGAAGTGTAACAAACTATCCTAATAACCCGGGATCTGGCGAATATTCTCTACTCGAACGTTGTAGACCTGGTCTTTCGGGTTCAACGTCTCTCACATAACAGATACGCCCGAGTCTTGAGGAGAAGAAGTCCATCTGACTGTTAGTAACCCACAGCCTTTAACCTGCACGTGGTTAGTTCAAATAACCTCAGGATATCGCCCAGGATGTTAGCAATATCCCAGTCCAGTATCCTGGTCACAAATAAACAATTAAAAGCAGGATATTAGTCAAGATATGTACGCTCAGAAAATGACCCATAACAGTAGCTGATAGGCTACAGGTCCTATTCTTCTAATAATCTCAAAAGATCCAACATACCTGGGACTTAGCTTTCCCCTTTTGATGAATCTTACCACTTCTTTCCAAGGAGAGACTTTCAATAATACTTTATCTCCTACCTGAAATTCCAATGGCTTTCGTCTGTTATCTGCATAACTCTTTTGTCGATCACATGCTGCTTTCAGTCGTTCCTTGACTTGAATGATCTTGTCTGTTGTTTCTTGTACTATCTCAGGTCCAGATAGTTACTTTTCTCCAATTTCTGCCCAACAGACTGGCGTTCGGCGCTTTCGTCCATAAAGTGCTTCGAATGGTGCAGCATTGATACTTGTGTGATAACTGTTATTATAAGAAAATTCTATCAATGGTAAATGGTCGTCCCAATTACCTCTGAAATCAATTACACAAGCTCTAAGCATGTCCTCCAGTGTCTGAATTGTCCTTTCGCTTTGTCCGTCCGTTTGAGGATGATAAGCTATGCTTAGATTCAACTTCGTTCCCATTGCTTTTTGGAAACTTGTCCAAAAATGAGAGGTAAAACGACTATCTCTGTCAGAAATAATTGATAGAGGAATTCCATGTAATGAAACTATTTCATTTACATATAGTTTAGCTAATTGTTCCATACTAAAGGTTTCCTTCATTGGTAGAAAATGAGCTGACTTAGTTAACCTATCTACAATCACCAAGATTATATCATTACATTTTCTTGTTTTGGGTAATTTAGTAACAAAATCCATTGTTATCAATTCCCATTTCTGTGACAACTCGTACTTCAGAACTTATCTTTGTGTTAATGTAACGTATGTGGATCCTATGTGATTATGTGAACTTTGGTGATTTATGAAATATTATGTTTGTTATGTGTTTATGTGTAACGAATTGAATTGTATATTAACGAACCGATCGCACAACACAACCCAATCGCACAAGCCCATTCGGGCTACACTCTTTGTATTCGGATCAAGGGCAGCCCATAATGGATTCGGCCCACTCTCTTTTACACGCATAACACTTAGGAGAAAGGGTATACTCCTCATAACTTGCAAAACACAACACACCTTAAACCCTAGTTCTCTCCTCTCTCTCTCTTTTGTTCAACGGCAATCTTCATAGCCGAAGCCCCATCTCGTGAAGCTTTCTTGATCGGATCACCTTTGTGTTACCTTCTAACCGGTTAGTGTTTAACTATCGATTGTATGTTATGTGATGTTGTGATATACATGTTCCATGTGATGATTTAAGGATGATACATGATCGACTTTGGTATGAAATCGGCTCACATGTATAGTGTTGTAGATCAATATAGGGTAGTTAATCACATGAAGTTGTTGATTTAGAATCGATTGTAGACAAGTATATATATGGAAGATTGGTTGGGTTATTATGTTAATAAGCATACTAGTAACCAAGAACATGAATCTTGTTAATATGTTTAAGTGTTGTGATTATTGCTCGTGTGTTATTCATATTTAGGGTTCTTGAGAATCGATTGGAATATGCTTAATTTGATCGATTGTATGCTAAATGGATAGTTAGAAACTGTTGATTGATAAATTGTAAATTTGGAAACTGTTGAATGATTGTAACTGAATAGCATAATATCCGGATAGTAAAACGAATCGCACAAGTTTCCTCTCGGTCGCACAAGATCAGATCACATGGGAGCTGATCTGATCGCACAAGGCGGTCGCACATGATAGGGTACAACTGCTGATACACTACGTACAACTTAAGAGTGCATGATCGCACAAGACATGTGGATCGCACAAGATAGTGTCGATCGCACAAGTCTTGGGCTACACACTGTTTGGGCTTAATATATGTTGTTGGGCCGAATGGCCCAACCCAGTCACACAACTTAACTGGATCGAACAAGTCCATCCGGACCGCACAAGACCAATGCATGTTATTAATATGGGCCGTGTATCTACGTTTGGGCTTTTGACTTTTGGGCCGGGCTTATATTGGAGCGCACAACATGCTGTGGATCGCACAAGGTTGTGCTGATCGCACAACATGTTGGGCCGGGTAGTGTTGGGTTTCAACTACCCACTCGCACAAGATGTTATTACATTTTTATCTCAGCCCAATACATCCTGATCGCGCAAGTATGAATGTGTTATGTACTTAAATGTTATCGTGTTTTCCATGATCAATACATGTTCGTAACCTGTTAGCTTATGTGTAAACATACGTGCACTACTTGAACCTAGACCTGACTTGTATGGTAACCATGTTAGGACGTGGTTGACCTCTAGCAGCTCGATTGACCTTTCGTTTATCTGCCGAGCTAACCTAAGGTGAGTTCACACTTTCTACAAAGCATGGGATTCCCAGGGGTTGGGAATGGGTTAAGGAATATGGATTCCTCGTCCTTCTTGGGTGGGACAGTACGGGTTCAGGAATATAATTCCTCGTCCTCTTGGACAGTTAAACTTCACTAGACCAAAACTCTATCACGAAGTCCCTCCTTTTTATATCAACTTAATCGCCGGGCCAATGGCGAGCGGGTCATTAGTTAGATAGCACTATTTAGGTATGACAAGCCTCACACCGTGCCGCAGAGGACGGGCGTGAACTAATGGATCTGGGCACGTCAATGATGATAGACATTGACGCTAAGGGCACATAAACATGACTAAAGTCAGTGGTCGATATGGTAACGAGTCTAGTAGTATATACATGGGGTAGCCCCCACGGCCGGAGAGCCAGATAATTAAACATGGGGTAGCCCCCACGGCTAGATAGCCAGAGTGAACGGGATTAAACAAAACACGTTTTCAACTATGGGGTAACCCCCACGGCAGGGATGCCAGTTAAAGGAAACTGTTTTCGAAACAACTTAAAACAAACACCCAACTGTGAACTCGCTCAACATTGTTGTTGACTCGTTACTACATGCTTTGCTGGTCAATAGGTTTAGCAGGAGCTTGCATGGGGAAGAGTCGTTGTGGAGCATGGACATTGAGTGTTCATGATGAACTTAAACATTATTAACTTATACTTTGGTTTTAGACATTATGCTTCCGCTTGCAACTTAAACTATGCTTTTGTTTTGGACACCAATTATATTGTGTTGGATTTTATGTTTACTTACACACTTGTTCAATATGATTGGTGGCTTGATCCCGGTCAGTCACGCCTCCAAGCGGTGATACTCCGCATGTGGATTTTGGGGGTGTGACAGATTGGTATAGAGCCATTGGTTATAGTGAATTTGGTTTTAATAAGGGAAAAGTTTTTGTTAAAACCAGACTATAACCTGTACAGTGCTCAACGATCCACAACGACGCTTCACTCCACATGCAAGGCTCGACATTCTAGGTGATATGATTTATGTTTACATTGCCTACTTGCTAGATTACATAGAACTTTGCTTATGGTATGGTTAGATAAACGCAACAACTATTGTTTGAACACACGTGTGTGCTTACTCTCTTCTGTCATCGCACTTTCGCGAACCCCTCTCACTCATGTTTCCCTTGATATGAAGATCATGGCTGGACGCGTTAACATAACTCAAGCCCAGTTGACGGCTCTGATTAACCAACAATGGATATTGCAATCATAATCACTAAGTATTTCCATCCAGCGTCTTTGTCTCATATTCAACTCCTTTTGTCCGAAGACATACCTTAAACTCTCATGATCAGTGAAAATGGTAAACTTACTACCGTATAGGTAATGTCTCCAAATTTTAAGGGCAAAAATTATGGCTCCTAATTCTAGATCATGGGTTGCATAATTCTCTTCATGATTTTTAAGTTTTCTAGAGGCGTAGGCTATAACCTTTTGACGTTGCATTAACACACATCCATAACCTAACTTAGAAGCGTCACAATAGACTATAAAGTCTTCAGTTCCTTCTGGTAACGCTAGTATGGGTGCATTGGTTAGTCTTTGCTTAAGAATTCTAAAGGCTTCTTCTTGTTTTGGTCTCCATTCAAACTTAACAGATTTACAGGTTAGCTTAGTTAAGGGAATGACTATTCTAGAAAAATCTAGAATAAATCTTCTATAATAACCAACCAATCCTAAGAAACTTCTAAACTCCGTTGGTGATTCAGGGGTTTTCCATTTGGTAATTGCCTCGATCTTGGTGGGATCCACATGAATTCCTTCATGATTAACTAAATGTCCAAGAAACTGTACCTGTTCTAACCAACACTCACACTTCGAAAACTTAGCATAAAGCTTTTCTTTTCTTAATAAACTTAGAAGTGCGCGCAAATGCTTTGCATGTTCCTCTTTGCTCTTAGAATAAATAAGAATATCATCTATAAAGACAATTATGAATTTATCCAAATATGGTTTACATATTCGGTTCATCATGTCCATAAATGCAGCTGGGGCATTGGTTAAACAAAATGGCATGACGGTAAATTCATAATGGCCATATCTTATCCTGAAAGCGGTCTTAGGAATGTCCTCTTCCTGTACTTTTAATTGATGATATCCTGATCGTAAATCGATTTTAGAGAAAAATCGAGCTCCTTGTAATTGATCGAACAGATCATCGATTCTCGGTAATGGATACCGATTCTTAATTGTGACTTTGTTCAATTCACGGTAGTCAATGCACATACGCATTGATCTGTCCTTCTTTTTAACGAATAAAATCGGTGCTCCCCATGGCGATGAGCTTGGCTGTATAAACCCCTTTTCCAATAATTCATCTAACTGTTTCTTCAATTCCTGCATTTCTGCTGGTGCCAAACGGTAAGGTGCTTTGGCAATTGGTGTTGTTCCGGGTATCAAATGGATTCTGAATTCAACTTCTCTGTCTGGAGGTTGCCCTGGTAGCTCTTCTGGAAATACATCTGAAAACTGGGATACTACTGGAATATCCTTTAATTCTTTTCCTTTAGTGTTAATGATTATAGAAATCAAATACACTAAGGATCCTTTTCTTACATAACTGGTTGTTTTCATTACAGAGATGCATTTTGTGGATCTAGTCGGCTCATCTCCTTTAATTATGATTTGTTCACCTTTTGGTAAATTTACTTGGATTAACTTTTGATCACATAAAATATTGGCTTTATTGGCTATTAACCAATCCATTCCTAACACGACATCAAATCCTGCCAGATTCATTGGGTAAAGGTTTGCAATAAATTTTTGATTTAGAAATTCTATTCTTGCTCCCTGCAAGATTTCAGAAATCTTAATGGTTTCCCCATTTGCTGTCTCTACTAGACATTCTTGTGGGAGTTTAGTTAATGGGTGATTGAGAAGTTTGCAAAATGAAGTATTAATAAAACTTTGGTTCGCACCAGAGTCAAATAATACTTTAGCAAAAACATCATTAACTAAAAACATACCGGCGATCACATCCGGGATCATCTTTGCTTCTTCTGCAGTCAGAACAAATGGCCTAGCATTTTTAGTATTCTTGGTGTTTGTGGCTGGAGCTAGCTTTGGACAGTTTGGCTTGATATGACCTTGTTCTCCACAGTTGTAGCATATCCTGTTGTTAGGCTTCTTCCTGCAGTCTTCCTCCTTGTGTCCAGATAATTTGCAGAAATTACAGTATATGGAGCATCTTCCAGAATGCTTCCTTTTGCAATACTTGCAATAGGGTGCAGAAGTAGAACCTACATTTTTCCCACGGTTAGAATTTCCCAGAACGGAATTCTTGGGTAAGCTTCTGGGTTAGGTTCCTCCTCTGATTCTCTTCTCGGGTACGAACTAACTCATCTGTCAAAGTGTTTGCTAGTTCTACAACTTCTTCTATGGTTAGGGGTCTAGCTACCTTGACTACATGCCTTATCTCACTGATTAATCCCCAGATGTAACGGGAGATTAATACTGGTTCAGGTGATGCAAGGGTTGGCACTATTCGAGCATATTCAAAGAATAACGTAGTATAACCCTTACTACCCACTCCAGTCATTCTAAGGTTTAGGAACTTATTTGCTATCTGTTCCTTTTCATTGGGAGGGCAGAATTTTCTTTCCACCATGTTCTTAAATTCCTCCCTTTCCATATTGTAAACCCTATCACTTCCCCTAGACTGGAGGATAGTGTTCCACCATTCTAAGGCTGAGTTATTAAACAGATTGGAAGCAAACATTATTTTATCCTCTTCCACGCACTTGCTTATTCTTAAGACTGCCTCAGTCTTTTCTATCCAGCGTAGAGATGCAACGGCCCCTTCATTGCCCTAGAATTCCATTGGTTTACAAGACCAGAATTCTTTATAAGAACAACCATAGGACATGGTTCTTCTTCTTTTGGGAATGGGCACTTGAAGTATGGGTCCATTGTTTACGCTGTGTTCAGGTTCAGTTAGTCGTTTACTGTCACGTTTACTTTTATTTTCTGCTTCCTTAACCGTTTTGATAATATATGGCATCTCATCTATTATCCCTTGTGCCACTATGTGTTGGATGGCACTATTATCCACTTGGTTTCCATTATTGTTGTTGTTCGGGTTATCGTTATCCAGGTTATTGTTACTCTGGTTATCGTTATTCTGGTTTTCCTGGTTCACTTCGTTGTCCATCTGGATTTTAAATATTTGCCAATTATTAATATCACAAAATAATATTTTAAAGCAAACAATCACACAACACACATATTGGTCAAAAGCGTCGAGCATTGCGACTTACTCTTTCTTATATATTATACATCTAATACAAACTAAAACTGGAATTTAAAATTACAATACTAATATGAATCACTAACCACAAAGTGGTCTATACTACGATAGATATATTATTATTATTATTATTATTATTATTTTCATACACACATATTATATATATATATATATATATATATTATATTATTATTACCATCACTATCACTGATATGGGTTCATCCAGAACTCCATATTACGCTCGTCGTACTTTCAGACGAGTCGTTCTCCGATCTGCCTCATCCTATCACTATTTTCTAAAATCTCTTCTCCGAAAGTTCGGAGCTCTTGCACATTTTCTGCACTCATTGGGGGTGCTGGTACTGGATCTGGGTACTGTGGCATGGGTTCTTCCTGAGGGTATGGATTCTCTAAAATTTCCCTAATGTATTCATTATTATCATAGTAGGGATCTAGAGGGTCCAGACCTGGGTAGGCTGCTAGGTTTGGCATGGGTTCATCTGTTAGGTGGTAGCGTTGTACATAATCCCTATGATCATCAAACCATGGGTCGTAGTCTGGGTCTATGGGATTGGGTGCTGGTATCCTAGGTATCTTTTATGGGTTAAAATCACGCATTTGGACTTAGTTTTCTGGGTAGTTTTCAATCTCCATTGGCTGGGTGGGAAATAAGGGTAATGGTTGAGGGGCTACTAGTTGCTCCAGGTTTGGGTCGGCAGCTGTGGTTGCTAAGATATGGAAGTTTGCTAAACCCCTATTAAGCATGTCTTGGGTGTGGGCATATGTTTCTCTCTTGGCGGCTTCTAGAACTCGCTGCTGTTGTAATTTTTTCATTCTCTTCCTACACTCATGTGCTCCCCTACTGAACCATCCTCTCTTTTTCGGAGGGAATGGCTCTTCAGACTGAGCCTTAAACACGAATATCCCAACTTCATTGTCAGCTGAATACCCAGAGAGGGCAGGCTGTGAAGAGGCGCCTTCGCTTCTAGGTGAGCCGGAAAAATGACGATAAGCGTCGGAGACTCGGAGCGTCCTTGATCGCTCATACTCTAAACTAACAAATAGTCAAATAACGCACAACAATAAAATACAGATATGCACGTATTTCCATAATTAATTTCCTAACAATTTGAATAATATCTTGGTGTCAGCAGAACACTTCTGGGTCTGAATCAGTAGCTTAGCTATGATACCGCCTTCTGTCGCAACCCCCGTCCCCTATCTGTCCCGGGAACGGGCGGCTATGAGACCAGTTTCGGTGGTATCGATGTTTATCATTTTAGCAGGGAAAATTTTATCAAGACCGTAGTTAGGAAATATTTTATCAGAGTAAATACCACACTTTATATAAATATATTGGGATAAAACCCAAGTTTCATTACAAACTGTTTTATAGGGATAAACCCCATTTTATTGAAATAAAACATCTTCTTTTATTTAGGTAACTTTTATAGCCACGTTTTCCAAGCCTTCAGTGCTGTCCAGCTGGCTTTCACATTTTGTTACCTGAAACGCGTTTAAAAACATTTTGTTAGTGGGAAATACTGGTGAGTGAATCCCAGTTTAATCAAGAAGAGTTTTATCTTTTAACAGTATTGAGAGCTATTACAATGTTTATTTCTACACAATTACTCATTCAGTATTGTCAATCCTGACTGGTGGGTCATATTACACATTGGCTAACTCTTTGTCCAATGGTAACGTGTTCCACATTTTGTATACAAAACCCCAACATACCGGCAATAATTGAAGAACTACAAAGACTCAATCACTGCTTAATCGCATTGTAAAATATTTAAGGTTTTGTAAAAATAGTTTACAAAAAGGAGATTACTCACATTGCTGTCTTAGGTTTTCTTTAAGGGTTTCCTGGTGATTATCTATAATTTACACAAATGCACACGCGTTAGTATAATAACCCAATATTTACATTAGCAATACCCTCCCCGAGACGGCATTCCAACGACTACGTCGGGCAGAACCACGACAGTCGTTACGGAACCCTGGATCAATCGGGCAGCGTATCTAATACGTAACCGGGGTTATGTTACTTATAACAGGGCAGAACTTCATTAATTAGGGGGTATTATATCCGAGAATCACTTCTACACTTAAGAATTTTGAGAGAGAAAGAAAGGAATGAGCGACTGGAGACTGAAGCCGAAAGCACCTATTTATAGTTGTGATTTTGGACTTCCTCACGGCCCGCATAAGCCGAAGGATAGTCCTTCGCGGCCCGCGTAGTAGGGTTGTAGGGCCCAGCTATGCTGATTCGTCGAGTTTAGCTTTGACGCGATCATGACACGTGGCACGCTAGGGTGTCGCCCTGACTTTGGGCTGTCGCGCCCCACGTAGACCCTGGGGTGGTCTTACGCGGCCCGCCAGAGACCCATTTTTCTTGTTTTTATTTAATTTTAATAAAAATAAAGGTATTCGAGGTCCGTTTTCGTATACGGGGTGTATTTTAGGACATTTTGGGGTACTTTAAATATATTAGGGGTGTCGAAAATATTTTAGGAGGGTTGTTATAGCTTGGCTCACTTCAAAGGCATCCCTTGGCAAACCACCTCTCTCTCACTTTGCCACCACTCCACCACCACTACAACACCCACATCCACCACTGATGTATTGTAAAATACATCTTTATTCGCGTCTAGGTTTGTTCGGTTTTAGTTAGATTTAGTGTCGTTTTAGATTAGAATGTATATACTTTTGATGTTTTATGTTTTCTAGGTCTTTGGAGCTAAAAGGAGCAGATACGAGTCAAAATCTGGAAAGGTGAAAGTCTGGAACGGAAGTCGAGGAGTTCGGGAGCGAAACGGAGCGAAAATGCGGTTCTGAAGGTCTGAGGCGGCCCGCATGAACTAACAATGAAATCTGAGGCGGGCCGCTAGAACTTAAATACATGTTTCCGGATTATAAATGGCGGGCGGCCCGCGTTAGCTTAACCTGAAACCTCAAGCGGGCCGCGAGGCCTCTGTGTTCGCGAAATCAGTTTAGATCAGTTACGGGTATTAGGGTTTTGTGAACTATAAAATCATCATTATCATCACAGCCGAAGGGGGACACCACAATTACGAATTTTAGACATCTTTGGACAATTTGGAGGGCTGATTAGAGGCGTTTGAAGGCTTGGAACTGCTGGGAATCATCGGCTGACACTTTGGAGCGTTCGGGAATAGAGATTACGGGTTTAATCATCTTTGTTCTCTCGTTTTCGTTCGTTTTACTTTGTTTGATGATGAATTCTGTTTTGACAATGTTTTATGCTATGTTTTTAGACATGTTTCTTGGCTAAACTTCATAAACTACCTAGGTTAATGACAATAGCTTAATAAAGTTTGGATCTTTATTTGATTTTTGGCGTGGTTGTGGTTATTCTTGTATTGTAAAAGCTTTGGGAATCTACCTTGGTGCATATGCGTGTTTGACCATTGTTTTATTATTGTTTATTGCTTCATATAACTCTTGGTGACGGTCTTTATCACATAATAGGGTTGTATTAGGGTTTCTTGATTTTGGTGACGGTCTTTATCACATAATAAGTCATTAATCCTTTAGGGTGAAAATAGCTTAAGTAACCTTAGAAGTAATACTCGGTAATATTATAAAATCAAATGTGCTGCTAAACTCGTCGCGGAAAGGCTCGAGGTTATTGATAGGTCTAGGTTTGGTTATAAGTCCTTAACATCCCATAGCCTATTAAACCAAGATTAGAAACCATTGTCGCTTTAGACGTTCGCGCGGCAAAGTAGAGCGTCTTATATAGGCACTTTCAAGAAACTAGAGGACGGAAAAGAAATCTAGAAAACCGGTAAGCGTAACAGCCTAGGTAGTGCCACAAGAATCGCCTTGAGAGTGTTCGAGGGGCTTAGTGTGTCTTAATAGGTTTAGCATCTTAAGATCCCGGTTCCACACCACAAAATCATCGAATAGAGATCCATTCTGAGTTTAGCTTGCGTCTAGCCTAGGTAGTCTTCATCCATCACTGGTCAGAGCCTTCGTGTGAGTTCGTGTCTAGTTCGTCTAGTATAGTTAGTATTTGTTATTTGCATTTTTAGGATTTTTAGAAAACCCCCCCAATCAACAAACATTTAGTTAAGTCGTGTCAGTTTGAGTCTAGATAGAGTCATTAGCGTAATCAGTAGAGTCTCTAGGGTTCGATACTCGGACTTCCTTAGGCTATACTACATTCGATCGGTACACTTGCCGGTTGTGTGTTTTAGGGTTTAGAGAGTCTTAGTTTTATAAATTTAAAGCTTAGAGAGTCTAGATTTAGGGTAAATTTAGCTGTTTTTATTAACCCATTTTCAGCACATCAACCACCATCATCCATCATCCACCTTAGAGTGTGTGTAGTAGTCTCGGGGTCCAAGATTGATCGTAAGAGTTCTTGTCAATCAAAGGCCATGTTTGGCTAAGTCTCTTACATCACTTGGTGAAGAGAAGCATTTAATGTATTACTTTTGATTTTTAATCTTTTCGCACTTTTTATTTGGTTTTGTATTAATGACTTTAATAACTAGTTTCTTATGTTGAAGGTAAAACTTCTTTATCATTTGTCCGTGCTGTCTTGGCATTACTTTACTGTCTATATAAAGTAAAAGATTTTCACCATTCATATCTCTACGGTCTATATAGAGATATGTTGGCTACCTGGTCGGGGGTTAAGGGAATGGTTTAGTAAGGTTCTTGCCTTGTTCAGTGTTTGGATCCTACAAGGACCTGGGTCAAGCTTACTAGGACCTCCTTCAATACCCACTGGTATTGGATTGTGGGGGTGCGAATGGCTTGATCCCCTCATATGTAAACTACTATTAATACATTAAACTGGCTATTTGGGATTGTATCCCTGCTTACTCAAACCACTTAGCTGAGGGTAACGTCGCCTTCAAAAGAGGGGCCTACCACTTTTCGTATTAATAACTTATTAATTATCTTTCAATATTCCGACCCTTTGAGATTGTATCCTTGCTGACTCAAACCACTGGGTTGAGGGTACGTCACCTTCAAAATAGGGGCCTACTACTATAACTAAGATAATCTCTTAAAAAGTGCAAAAGGGCGAAAATCATCAAATGATACATTAAAGGCGAGTCGGATCCAAGTGATTCATCTTGTCAATCTATTTTATTTTTATTTTTATTTTCAGCATTTTAAGTTTTTATTTTTCATGTTTAAAAATCTTTTCTCAAAAATTTTAGTTTGATTAGACGTTGAGGATAAACCGGTATTAAAAGCTCTTGTGTCCTTGGACGACCTCGGTATCTTACCAACGCTATACTACGCTCACGATGGGTGCACTTGCCCATGTGTGTGTTTAGTGTTAGTAGAATATCGTGTTTTATAAATTTAAAACTTGACTAATGTGTAAAATGGGCTTAAAATATTAATAAAAAACATATTACACCTTACACACACCAGTGGCCATGACCTAAGCGCGAGGTGTAGGCATACACCCGACAGACGCTAATGCCATTATATATATTTTATTGAAAATGTGGCGTGTCGGTTAATCATGTATCGATTTTCATCTTCAGTCCCCATATGTATTGACAAGCATGTAAAACTGGTAACAAGAAACATTATCTTGTCCCAATGTATTTATAAAATGATATACCAATTGGTATCCAAACATTTTTGAAAATATTCTCAAAATGTGTCGGTTAATTGTATTTACCAGTGAAAACTGACATATTTTCAAAAGACTAAGCGCATGTTAAATAAGCAAACACGGAATAGGCTGAAGTTGCTCGATCTAGGCATTATGGAAGTTGGAACTCCACGAAAGACCTATTAGTCTTAAATCTTAGTTTATTACATTCGTTTCGCCGGTGGATCTTTTAAATACCATTCAGTCTGTATAATATTTTGGGTAAATTACACTCTCCGTCCTTTATGTTTGTACGAGAATGCAACAGATCGTCTTTAACTTCAATAATTAAAGTTACAATCCTTTATTTGCAAAACCCATTACACTCTACGTCCTTTAGCACTAACCAAGTTCAATTTTTTGGTTAAGTATGACATGTGACTTGCACATGAGGGTAGATTTGTAATTTTACTACTCTTTTTATTGAAAGACTTCTCTCCCTCTCCCTAAACTACACTTTCTCTCTCTAAAGTCTCTCTCCCTCTTAGCCTCTATATCCTAGCCACCACCCACCAAGTTCCACCACCATCATCACCGCCATAAACTCAATTTCTAACTAGACACCAAGATCAACCACAAAACCAAGAAATAATTTCAAACCAATATTCTTTTCTTTCCGTACTTGATAAACCCTAACTAATAATTATTATCAAAAACAAAAAACACAACAAATTAACATAGTATTCAGGAGTTAACAATTTAACTGTCAGATCATCGTCCGTAATTTATACGAAGTTTATCTAGTTTCAATGGAATTAAACTAAAAACTCTAATCAGGGTTTTGAATGCAAGCATTTACGTAAAAAATAGACCAAATAAGAGAATTGAGAGATGAATATGAGTTAATGATGGTTATCAGGGGAGATTAAGGCGAGAAAAAAGTGACCGGAGGTGTTACTGGAGAAAACGGAGTCGCTGAGGAGAGAAAAAGCAGGCGTCAAATGGGTTGATAATGTCGCTTTGTAAAACAAAGGCTGATGAATTCCACCAAAAACTTAATGTGGTGGCTGGAAGTTAGGCGACGGGGTGGGGGGTTCTAGGGTTTCGACGACGGTGGATGTTTCTAAGCAGTGACAGGGGTATCTAGGGTTCCGATCACAAGTGGTGTATGACAGGTGGTGGTGGATGTTTCTGGTGGGTGATGGTGTGGCGGGTTACAGGGGGATTGTGGCTGCGGTGGTGGATGGGTTGCAGAGGGCGGTGGTTGCAGGGGGTTGTTGGTTGCGGTGGTCGATAAGTTGTAGGGGTTGGCGGTTGCAGGGGGATTGTGGTTTCGGTGGTTGATTGGTTGTAGGGAGATGTTTGCTGCGATGGTGGATCAGGCGGTGCTGGATGGTGGAAATGAGGGGGGGTGGAAAAGCTATATCTATATAATAGATTTTATATGTTTCAAAAATTCTCTTTTTTATTGTATTGTAATGGGAAAAGACAATAATACCCTCATGTGCAAGTCATATGCCATACTTAAGCAAAAATTTTAACCTGGTTAGTGCTAAAGGACGTAGAGTGTAACGGGTTTTGCAAATAAAGGATTGTGACTGTAATTATTGAAGTTAAGGTTATCTGTTGCAAACCGGTACAAACATAAAGGACGAAAAGCGTAATTTACCCTAATATGTTTTTTGAACTTTACGGACACTGTACTTTGCAATAATTTAATCTAAAATCCCATCTTCCGATGTGCTATATGATTATTGATATTAATCGTCACGCATAAACCCCAAGTTTGGACCCACTGGGAAATCAAGGTGTGACACCCGCTCTGAGTCTATTCCATACGTATCTTTTAATTTTGTGTCGTGTTAGCATAAGTTGTGTCTAGACATTCTATTTCCGGCTTAGTCAGACCTGATTAATTGATTGGGACACATTGAGGGTTCACTCTGTTGCATCTATGGTTTTCTTGATCGTTGTAATATGTCTGTTGATTAATTGTTTGAAATTTGTTTAGTTGTGTATTACTTGCTTGTTAGTTTCTTTGTCAGTATCTTAGTGTCTGTGATTTCGTCTAGGTCTAGGAGGCTCCCTTGACATTGTCTGCGAAGGCACGTTGACGAACGTCTGATCGGGCTCTTTGGCTTGGCTTCTCCTTGTGTGTGTTAAGTTAGCTTCTGCTTATGTCTTAGGTGTTTCTTGTGAACATTAATTGCTATTTGTTGAAATCTGCTTTGTTTCTTGGTTGTTTCATGTGTACTTGTTGCTATCTTTGATTGATTGTAAAAACAGTGAGGGAAATGCTTTTGCCACTTTGATTAGCAAATTAGAGTGAAAAATAAATATGGTTTTATTGATGGAACTTTTATAAAATCTGAAGATGATGAAGTTCTTGGTGCTCAATGGGAAAGATGTAACTCTATTGTTTTAACGCATATATTGAATTTTGTTTATGAAGAGTTATATTTGGGTTAGGTTTATTCTAAATTTGTTTATGAAGTATGGAAAGAATTAAAAAGAAACATATGACAAAGTAAACGGTTCTGTTGTGTTTAACCTGTATCAGAAAATTAACTTATTTAATCAAGGTGGTTTAAACCATTGTGTCTGAATATTATCACAAACTCAACATTATGTGGAGGCAATTAGATCAGATTTTGCAATTACCTTCTTGTACCTGTCAAGCATCAAAAGAGTTTAATAACTTTAGTCAAATGGTTAAACTTATTCAATTTTTGATGGGATTAGACACTATTTATCAAATTGTTAGAACAAATTTATTGATTAAAGAAACACTACCAACTTTAAAAGAAGCATTTGCTATAGTTTCTAGAGAATAGTCCCATAGAAACTCTGGTAGTGATAAAAAAGGTTAAATTGTTGGTTTTGTTTCAAAAATAAGTCAAAATGATTTGAATAAAAGAAGTAATAAAGGTTCAAATCAATTTTTAAAGTGTTCTAATTTTAATAAAACATGTCATTATGTGGATAAGTGTCTTGAAATCATAGGTTATCCCTCTTGGATGAAACCAAAAGGAGGACAAGGGAAGAAGGCAATTGTAAATAGCAGTAGTTCTGCGAGTGATACTGGTGGTTATTGATGTACTTAAAATACAACATATAAATTGTATCAAATACGGCGTAAAATCAACCCTTTTTCGGTACTAATGTTGGAAAAAAAGCTTGTTTCTTTGTTCCTTTTTAATTTACAGGGTCAAAAGAGCTTAATCGCACAAAAGGAGCAAAACAGCAAAAAAACCAACATAAATACAAAGAAGGAGGATTGACGCAACTCACCAAGCCCTCATCCACATTCAAACCAAGGAAATGGCAAGATCAGACGACCTGACACGGGGCCGTGCCCACCAGGCATGGGTTGTGTCCAAGACTGGATTCTCTGCAGAAGAAGAGACAACAGCAAAGGACAAACCAGATAACCAACACGGGGCCATGCTAAGGCAACACGGGGCGTGGTCAACTCTAAGATTCGCAGAATTTGAGATAGTACAGCAAGTACATTGGCCACGGGCCGTGCCGTTGACACACGGGGCCGTGTTAGTACAAGACCTGACACAGCAGTTAATGAGGAAGAGAGAGAGAGAGATGGCCATGGGGCCGTGCCAGGTGGGCATTGCCCGTGCTGATCATCTATCTTCAGCTATAAATAAGGGTGCTTGGTTTCATTCCAATCCATCCCTTGGCAAACCACTTATCTCACACTTGCCACCACTCCACCACCACTACAACACCATCATCCACAATCATCATCCATCTTCCATCATTTAGAGTGTGTAGTAGTCTCGGGATCCAAGATCGATCATAAGAGTTCTTGTCAAACAAAGGCCATGCTTGGCTAAATTCTTACATCACTTGGTGAAGACAAATATTTTATGTATTTCTTTTTTATTTCCAATTTTTGGCTCCTTTTTATTTGGGTATATATTAATGACTTTAATAACTAGTTATTTATATTGAAGGTGAATTTATCTAACCATTCTTCATATGTTGTTGATTCACATATTCGTGTCTTTACGGTCTATATAAAGCGCGTTAACTACTTGGAAGCAGTGGCAGACATACACCCATGTAACGACTCTCATCAAAAGTCATAATTATTAAATTAATTTGACCAATAGGAAACTCTAATTGAGACACCCAAGTAATTCTGTGCAAACCCTAGAATTATCATAATTTTCAGAATCAGGATTAGGGCCCCTAAAACTCAGGGGGGGCATTCCCTAGTTAATGATTATCTATATTTGCGTGTTGAAGAAGCTGAATTTTTAAATATCGTCGACTCAGCAATGCTAGAAACACACGCGGAAATCATATAGCCCATTTTCAACCCATACGATGCGTAGAGAAGTTAAGCCTACGATGCGCAGCCAGTTTAACATACCATACGATGCGTAGGGGATATTTGGCCTACGGTGCGTATGGTCACCATACGATGCGTATGGTATCTTTAGCCTACGATGCGCAGGGCTTACTAAATTTCACCTATAAATAGAGGACATTGGCATTCACTTTCTGGTGTTCAAACGACGAAAGAATTCGTCCAATTCTTCGATATATCGTCTGTTTACTTCAATTAACACACACGAATCTTCAATTAAGTATAGCGGGGTGCTGCAGAACAGGGTATTAACTTAATCGCTATTACGATTCATTGTTCGATCGATCCATATATCCAATGGATGTTTAAGTGCCGCCCACATTAGGGTTATACTTTATCGTTCGTCATTAATTTGACGGATTGTCGTTAATTCGATAGGTAAAGTATTATACTTTGTCGTTCGTCGTTAATTCGACGGATCATCGTTAATTCGATGGATGAAGTATTGCATTTTGTCATTCGTTGTGAGAATATGATCTCGTGAGTTATCGTAAAATGCTATATTAAGTTACTTACCTAGTTCATATGCATTAGGTTAAAAAGGTTAATCAATAGGCTAAGCTCTGCTCAAATTAAATCTGCAATATATCAAGGATTATCTGTAGACTAAGCTTTGCCCGTAGAAATCTGCAATGTGAGTTCATTTCTCTTTTCTCACAGTTTGTGAGTCCATTATATTTTCTCACAGTTTTATAACATTTTTGTGAAACAATTATATTTACAAAGATTTTACAGAATCTTAAATAAGTACCAGTTATACTTACAGTAAATTAAGTTTTTATATTAACTGCTGGTATGAAAGATTTTATATATTAGTTGATTCTTATTATTATTTGCCAGAAAGTTAGTTAATATTATCATGATTACAATAACATTGGAAATTATGTATTTTACTAAGATTATATTTTAGTCTTAGTCACATTAAAATATTAAATAATGATATTACAATTATTTAATTAACATATTTGATAAGTATAGTAATTTGACATAAATTGAGATATGTCATTTTCTGGATTAAATGGTTTTATGCCAAAAGTAATATATTTGATAAAGAAATGTCACGGGACATCATTATGTCTGAAGACACGGGTTGAGAGAATGATCAACAGTGTTATGAATAGAAATTACTAGTTGAAAGAATGATCAACAGTAATATAATCTGAGTTACTAGTTGAAAGAATGATCAACAGTAACATGACCGAAAGCACTAGTTGAAAGAATGATCAACAGTGTTATAGAATCACTAGTTGAAAGAATGATCAACAGTGATATGACCAGAATCATTAATTGAAAGAATAATCAATATTGATATGATTATAGTCACAGGAATCGCCTAGTGACAGATAAATTGAATAATAGTCAAAAACATTTATTTGATGAATTCACTATCGGACTAAAGTGAAGTCAATAATTGATATGATTACTATCACATTGGAACTGTCATTATTTGACAAATACTGAGTGAATTGGGTAAATATAAAAACCTTAATACTGTAAGGTATAACAATATGTTTATAAAATGGAATGAATTCACTCAGTGTTATCGCTGACAAAACCTTTTTAAAACATTTTTCAGGTAAGTGGAATAAGAGCTGGATACGACACTGAAAGGCTTCAAGAAGTGGCTTATTTTATTTAAATCAAATTAAGAAATATTGTAAACAAAATTCACTTTATAAAATATGGGTTTATCCCATCTCTTTCAATAAAATCCGGTGTTTTCTAAACTCTGATATTTTTCCTAACTCACGGTCCTGATGAAATTTCCGCTGCAATGTTTTTTAAAATAATCACCGGTACCGCTGGACTGTTCACGGCACCCGATTCCGTCCAGGGTGGGTCGGGGGTCGTGACAGAAGGTGGTATCAGAGCCAAACTCAAAGAGCCACTTGTTTAAGCTAATTAGGTGTTCTTTTTAAATACCTAAACTTAAGCAATAAAGTTAGGAAACTGATACAAATTTACATATGTGTTATATATGAATATATATATATATATATATATATATGTTAATATACACAGATAATATCCTGGAAGTATTGCTTGTTTTCTGTGATGTTAATATGTGAAAATGTTTACAATTCAGATGTCGAATGAAGTACCACATAATCCAGAAGTTCATGTTAATAATGAAAATCCTTTGGATAAAAATGCTATAGAAAATCTAATAGCCCAAGGAATAGCTAATGCTTTACCTTCAATAATTAAAGCCGTTAAAAATACCGTAGAACCTACCAAAGTTGTGAGTAGCAAGCATACTCGTGACGATGGTTTTAGCCATAGTGTCAATGGAGGTAATGATGATATTATCAAAACCCCATTTCCTAAGAAAAAGAAGGCGATGACTCTCGGGTGTACCTACAAAGAATTTTTAGCCTGTAAGCCAACTGAGTTCGCCGGCAGTGAAGGAGCCACAGCTGCTCTGCGATGGTTGGAAAAGACAGGAACTGAGCCGTCATTGGAGCAACCTATCTGTAGAAGCTGTAACAAAAAGCATTCAGGAAAATGCCGTTTTAGGAAAACATCCTACTGTAACTTCTGCAAGATGACTGGACATACAGAGGAAGAGTGTAGAAGGAAAACTACTGTTTGTTTCAATTGCGGAGAAACAGGACACATTAAACCATATTGCCCAAAATTAACCAAAACATTTGACAACAAGGCCAGAACAACAGACGGAGCTAAGAAGAACGCGCGAGCATTCGTACTT
The DNA here is from genome assembly GCA_030545235.1 of Helianthus tuberosus. Lineage (NCBI taxonomy): Eukaryota > Viridiplantae > Streptophyta > Magnoliopsida > Asterales > Asteraceae > Helianthus > Helianthus tuberosus. The sequence continues at coordinate 29,879,064 of CM060372.1, read as the reverse complement.
ACTACGCAAGAAGCAGAAATGATTCCAGACGTAATCGCTGATATGTAGTATCTAAGATAAGTTATTATTTGACCCTAGTACAAATAAAAGTTTATAAATAAATACATTCTGTCAAAGTACTTCATCTATTCAAAACCATAACAGAATTGTTTGGTTTTCACTTTCACTGAATCATTTATTTGGTCACGATCACCTTGCGGTGACGTTTTCACAAAATTTGAAGCTTGTGCTAATCTCGTTGCATACGGGTTTAATTATTCATTTCTATTGAATCCGTTTTGTTGGTTTATTCTATAAAATTAATCTTAACACAATCATGTGCTAAGATAATGATACACAATTTCATTTCATATTTCAGTGTATCTCTTAAAAAAAAAATTTTATATCAGCAATCGAGCGTTTCGTAATCCTTATTGTTTTATCATCTTTGATCGAAAAACATTATTCAAGTATTTCGATTTCAATCTTACTCGATTTATTCGAAACATTCGGATTTACTTCATTTAATTTAAAGCATGGTGAAATTCGTTTCATTCACCACTATTATTTTCAATTCCTATGACACCTTGTGGTGGCATTTTCTTTAATTTGAATCTTGAGATATTCTCATTTTCACTCCTGATGAACGAATTTTAATTTCTGTTGGTTCATCATCTTAAATAGTCTTAATACAATTATGTGTTAAGATAAGTGTACACAAATTCATATCATATTCCGGTGTACCTCTTAACGTTTCTTTCATCATTTATCGAAAATTTTATAATATTCATTTGGTCTTATCATTTGAAAATCCTATTCGAACTGAATATCCAAAATTACTTCATTAGAGCTTTCAGTTGATTACACGGTGAAATTGTTCAGTCACCGTAATTATTGAATTATTTCAATCCTTACGACACCTTGTGGAGTCGTTATAAACTTGTAGCTTGAGCTAATCATAAGCATACGAATCTTTCAAAATCACGTATGTATTTCGTTTGACTCATCATTTGAAAATAGTCTTGATGCAATTATGTACCAAGACAATGATACACTAAACTCTATTGTATTCCAGTGTATCCTTGCAAATTCAATAATGTCAACATACTGATTTTTCTCTTGTTATGATTCGATAGTTGACAAAATATTTTCGTGCTTCTATTTTCATTTTGAACTTGTTGATTCTGAGTCTTCTTCAGTTGCCAATCAAAGTAAGTTTTCTTTTGACAAAAGAATTTTTATTTGATTCTAAAAGTTCTTCATATTCATTCTAAATATCTATTGATCATATATCTTTTGGCTTGAAAATAGTCACATTGAAAATTATATCATTTCATCTCATTCGTTTGACATTGATTTCTTGAACTAATTCAGTTGAACCTTTGAAATCCTACCTATTGTACCACTTATATTCACAAAATTCGATTCTGTGTCATCTACCTTAATATTGTTTTATTAATTAGAATATGACATAAAAGAAATATCATAACCCAAATACACTTGGAAGCTGGAACCTAAGATGAAGAAAAAGTATTCCTACTTATTCCAGCAAATCTCGAGGACGAGATTTTTATTAAGGTGGGGAGAATGTAACGACTCTCATCAAAAGTCATAATTATTAAATTAATTTGACCAATAGGAAACTCTAATTGAGACACCCAAGTAATTCTGTGCAAACCCTAGAATTATCATAATTTTCAGAATCAGGATTAGGGCCCCTAAAACTCAGGGGGGGGGGGGGGGGGGCATTCCCTAGTTAATGATTATCTATATTTGCGTGTTGAAGAAGCTGAATTTTTAAATATCGTCGACTCAGCAATGCTAGAAACACACGCGGCAATCATATAGCCCATTTTCAACCCATACGATGCGTAGAGAAGTTAAGCCTACGATGCGCAGCCAGTTTAACATACCATACGATGCGTAGGGGATATTTGGCCTACGGTGCGTATGGTCACCATACGATGCGTATGGTATCTTTAGCCTACGATGCGCAGGGCTTACTAAATTTCACCTATAAATAGAGGACATTGGCATTCACTTTCTGGTGTTCAAACGACGAAAGAATTCGTCCAATTCTTCGATATATCGTCTGTTTACTTCAATTAACACACACGAATCTTCAATTAAGTATAGCGGGGTGCTGCAGAACAGGGTATTAACTTAATCGCTATTACGATTCATTGTTCGATCGATCCATATATCCAATGGATGTTTAAGTGCCGCCCACATTAGGGTTATACTTTATCGTTCGTCATTAATTTGACGGATTGTCGTTAATTCGATAGGTAAAGTATTATACTTTGTCGTTCGTCGTTAATTCGACGGATCATCGTTAATTCGATGGATGAAGTATTGCATTTTGTCATTCGTTGTGAGAATATGATCTCGTGAGTTATCGTAAAATGCTATATTAAGTTACTTACCTAGTTCATATGCATTAGGTTAAAAAGGTTAATCAATAGGCTAAGCTCTGCTCAAATTAAATCTGCAATATATCAAGGATTATCTGTAGACTAAGCTTTGCCCGTAGAAATCTGCAATGTGAGTTCATTTCTCTTTTCTCACAGTTTGTGAGTCCATTATATTTTCTCACAGTTTTATCACATTTTTGTGAAACAATTATATTTACAAAGATTTTACAGAATCTTAAATAAGTACCAGTTATACTTACAGTAAATTAAGTTTTTATATTAACTGCTGGTATGAAAGATTTTATATATTAGTTGATTCTTATTATTATTTGCCAGAAAGTTAGTTAATATTATCATGATTACAATAACATTGGAAATTATGTATTTTACTAAGATTATATTTTAGTCTTAGTCACATTAAAATATTAAATAATGATATTACAATTATTTAATTAACATATTTGATAAGTATAGTAATTTGACATAAATTGAGATATGTCATTTTCTGGATTAAATGGTTTTATGCCAAAAGTAATATATTTGATAAAGAAATGTCACGGGACATCATTATGTCTGAAGACACGGGTTGAGAGAATGATCAACAGTGTTATGAATAGAAATTACTAGTTGAAAGAATGATCAACAGTAATATAATCTGAGTTACTAGTTGAAAGAATGATCAACAGTAACATGACCGAAAGCACTAGTTGAAAGAATGATCAACAGTGTTATAGAATCACTAGTTGAAAGAATGATCAACAGTGATATGACCAGAATCATTAATTGAAAGAATAATCAATATTGATATGATTATAGTCACAGGAATCGCCTAGTGACAGATAAATTGAATAATAGTCAAAAACATTTATTTGATGAATTCACTATCGGACTAAAGTGAAGTCAATAATTGATATGATTACTATCACATTGGAACTGTCATTATTTGACAAATACTGAGTGAATTGGGTAAATATAAAAACCTTAATACTGTAAGGTATAACAATATGTTTATAAAATGGAATGAATTCACTCAGTGTTATCGCTGACAAAACCTTTTTAAAACATTTTTCAGGTAAGTGGAATAAGAGCTGGATACGACACTGAAAGGCTTCAAGAAGTGGCTTATTTTATTTAAATCAAATTAAGAAATATTGTAAACAAAATTCACTTTATAAAATATGGGTTTATCCCATATCTTTCAATAAAATCCGGTGTTTTCTAAACTCTGATATTTTTCCTAACTCACGGTCCTGATGAAATTTCCGCTGCAATGTTTTTTAAAATAATCACCGGTACCGCTGGACTGTTCACGGCACCCGATTCCGTCCAGGGTGGGTCGGGGGTCGTGACAACCCAGCCTAAGGTGGGCGGGCGCACCCCAGGGAAATAAAATTTAGTGATATTATCCGTCGAAAATCACGTCCGCACCCCTTAGAATTTTTCGTCCGCACCCCTTAGGTAAAAAATCTTAGCAATTTATATTAATTTTTTTTCGTAAACTCTTATTTAAAAAAAATACTACTTTAAATTTGTAACACCCTATTTTCTATTTAACGGTTTTATATGCAAATACCAACAATTAGATATGTAGCTAAGACTACACATACTATAAAAAAATACGGGTTTATTAAAACTTTTACAAATTATAAGTTATTCTACATAACGTGATCGAATTCGTTGTTTAAAATATACAACGTGACGAGGTGCGGAAGCATGTAACTATATCGTGTTCGGTTTTTCGTTGAGCTTGATCGTCTCTCGGCATCCAAAATGTACCTACATTTCATAAACATGAAATGCTTTAGTTATACTGGGATTAAAACGTGATTAAATGAGTCCGGGAAACAGTTGATTCTAAAAACAAGAATTTGGAAATGACCTCCACCGTAAGTTACGGTGGCACCGTAAGTTACGGTGGCCCCTGTAATGTTATTTTCCTACCGTACAACAGTAGGCAACCACCGTAGCATTTTCATCTCCACCGTAACTTACGGTGGCACCGTAAGTTACGGTGGACTCTGTAACAGCCCAGTTTCCTTTTTGCCGTAATTGACACGAAATCTTTCGTATCTTTCAAACCGCTTGTCCGTTTAACCTACCGTTTCTTCCTACGTGATTGTGATTTGATTCTCCATCACATGGAGTTAAAATATGACATCCGGCTTAATAAGTTCTGAGACTTTTATGCCTTCGGCTTATTATCTTTTTACAAGATTTTGACTTGTTTACGCATTTATCACACAAACATATTTGTTTGACCTTTATATCACATACACTACTTCAACTTAAGGTTATTTACCATATTAGGTTCTAACCACAGGTTTATTACACAATTTAAACCCATTTTCACTTGTATGCTTATTTTGACCCGTTAAGGGTATTTAAGCACTTTCGAGCCTAATTTCGCTTTTGATTACTTTTAGCAATCCATCACCACATTTCTTATCATATAATCTCCCACCACAACTGAATTTATGGTGGGTTTAATGTGGTGATCTATAAAAACCAATTTTTACCTCTTGGATCATTATTTTACGGCAAAAACTCAAATAGTGTCATTTGACTAATATAATACCTCTTTCAGCTTCTATACTTTTTCTAAGTATTTATCTAATCATAAAACTCGTTTCCAAACAACCTTTAAAGGTTGTTTGTTCAATTAGCTAACAAGGGCGTTTTGGTCCTTTTTAGTCTTTCAATTACAACAAGGTCTTTTGAGAGCATGTTTGACCCATGATTCTTCTTTTGAATTATGATATTGCTCGAAAAGTCAATATGCTCTTCAAAACGCCACTACCCTCTTTTAAAACATTCGGTTTACCCATTTAAGTAACCCATTGTCTATCTAAGACTTCATTAAATACTCATTGAACCTTACGTTCTCAATGAATCATTACTCTATTACACATACCTGGCTCGGGTCAATGTATTGACCTGATTTAATACCTTGCTATACTATTCGCTAAATAGTAGCGATGCAAATATCATTTCTACATTTATTCCTGAAATCATATAACTCGACAAGAATCATTAGTCGCTATTATCAAAAGGTGGTATCTTCACCCTTTGACCCGTTTGGTCTAAATGACCGATTATATTGGCGAGATGACATGTATTTTCATCTCGACTATATGACTCGCTCCGATTTACATCGTGCGGTCGCTTTACTTATAATTCATTTCTTAACACTTTTCGGCCTATTAAGGCTTACTTCATAAGTGTCTTTTAAAGCCAATAGTTATGGTCGATGCATGACCAATTTACTGTTTTACCCTCATTGTTTATTTTGGTTTACCCTATAAGGTAACCATTCAAAAGTTCATTTTACATTTGTCATAAAATGATCAAATTACCGATTTAACTCCTTTTAAACCATCAACATGGTTTCTTGTCATACTCGACTATCTTGTTCCGTACGTTTACACGCCGGAACATCATACCTAAATTCTGTATTTATCTTATTCGTAACTAATACGATAAGAGAATATTCTAAAATATAAGACTAGTGTAAGTTATACTTACCTTGCATCCGAATTATGCTTTTTCCTTCATTCTTGATTCGTTTGACCCGCTTTCACTCCAAGCTTCACCTAGCTTGTTTAAGCGCCAACTATTATTCATCATTTCACAAGGTAGTTAGTTTAGTCATAACTTAATACGATCATTCCACCCTACGCATTTTATATTCAAGAATTATCATTCATCGTATTATAGGTCGGTTTGACTGTTTAAAGTCAATGGCCTATTAATCATAAGTGATTACATGATGTAGCTTTACTACTCATTTAACTACCTGGTCAAATACACGGTAGCATCATACTTAGGCTACCGTTTATTCACTTCGTTTACCAAGTTTTATAACCATAATTCATCGAATTAACACTACATTAATCTTTCTTAACACATGATGATATCAAGCTTCATTTTTAACATGAATTTATCATCATTTCCATTCTTTTTACACCAAACCCAATTCATGGTAATTATGATTCATGTACTCAAACACCTAAATGGTTCAAGTAGCATACTTTTATTATCTAATATGAGGATTCTAATCACAATTTAGACACTAACATCATCATATCATAAAAACCCATCTCTATCATGTATGAACAAGTACTCAATCATGTAAATTTGTTCAAGTACATTGTTTCTACTATCAACTATGATGATTTCTAGCACAATTATATCATCATCTTCATTATCTGGCCATAACCCACTTAGCACATACAAGGGAAATCATCAATTCCCTAGTTTTCAACACTAGTTCATCAAATTGTTAACTAGGGTTGTTCCTACACATAGATTTCTTCACAACTACACTCATGGATTCATCATCCATTCCCAAATTTTGATTTTGAGTGTTCATCATAACTTCAAGACATCACCAAATTACAAAATTTAACATACCTTACGATCCCTTTGACTTGGTGATCATTTATAGCTCCAATTTGGTGAATTTGTTGATTTTAGGGTTTGAGCTCTCTTGGTCGCTCCTGATGATCGTTCCACACACACAAAGTGTGTGTGGTGTGTGTTTTTTTTATTAATAGAACTTGTTCCCTTTTTGACGATTTTGGTCCCTCAAGTTTTGTTAACTAGTAAGTAGGCTACAACCTACTTATTTTCAACAATACTTTGTTTTGTTAACTAGGTTAAACTTTGCTAGTTTAACTTAGTGAGTTCGGGGTAGTCATAACCCGTTTTATTTTAAGTCCCGTTAGCTCGGGCCTTCTATATACTTTGTTTTCCTCAAAGTATTTATCCTCTTTTAATTAACATCAAATTTATTTATTTAAATCCTAATATTAACCGGGTTAATTTTTACCACTAACGGTATTTTACCCGTCGTCACTAGTAACGTGGTTTAATTACCAAACCCATTTTTGGGGTGTTACAAGTCTACCCACCTTAAAGAGGTTTCGTCCTCGAAACCTTTTCTTACATAATTTATTGAGTTTCAACCTAATGTACATAAACGGAGTAACCTTCTAAGCATTACTCACACTTTGACCATTTGTTAGTGTCATTAGACAAATATGGTAACATCTTTTAATTACACAACATATGTATCTTTTATGCGAATTTACGCAACTCAGAATAACGCCATCTTGTCATTTCGACTTGTTTGATTAACTTAGCGAAATCCATCGCCTTTATACTTTCGGATTCTTTGTGAATCCGTTATTTTCACCCATTTGGATGTTTCTAGTGAGATCTTTCACTGTTTACAAACAGACCCCTTTTCTTTATGAACTTATTCATTTGGTTCATTCGTACAGCATTCGCCACTAAAATGAATTTCCTGATTTTATCTTATTTATTTAGCACTATCTAGATGTGCTATTAACGGAATTCTACAAGACATGTTACCACATACCTTCCGGCTTTATCCTTTTTATCGTGCCTTTACTTGATCTGACTTCCCAACACTTTGCTTGTGTTGCCTTGTGATCGCTCAGTATAGGCGACCAATACTTTTCGTTACTATGACCTCATGGACCATCACTGCCATTTTGTACTCACTTACCTTTATTATTTGGCTTGACTGAGTAGCCATTTGGCCACTTGATCATACACGCTTATCAACTATGATTATTTCACGCTAATCTTAATATAGATAGCGTGTTGAACACTTTCTTAATTTAAATATTGACCTTAACCGGCCTCACTGACTAGTCTTATTAGTCCAGTTACTTTATACCCATCTCTCGGGCTACTATGTGATTTTATTTCACATAACTTCCTGACCGTGATCGCGTCACGTCGTGTTTTAGGTTTATTTCCCAATCATCTCATACTATATATGTTTGATAAAACGTTGTTTTTTACTAAAACGGAATTTTAGTTTAATGTTTTATCTTTAATTTATGTCAAGCAATTTTGACGACTTGGCATTTACTCTTTTACAGTCTTTGTTTTACGCGAGGATTCTCACTGGTTCTCTCGCTTTGTTTAAGTAACTCGTAGGTTCTCTCACGTGGCCTCGTAGGCTATTTCCTTAGGTCTTCACCTCCTTTTAATGGGAACCCTAAGGTTTATTCCCCTTTCTTTTCGTGACCCGAGGGTCATTCTGGTCCCGTAGACCTTAACACTAATCGCATTCCCGTAGGTTACGATGATCCCACAGATTCATCTTTTATTTGTATCTACATTCAAATGCATATATGTATATATGCATATATAGCTTCAAAGCATGTCTTGTTATGTTTGGAATCGTATATTTCCGCTTTTGAACTTTAGTTGACCTTGACCGTAGTCTAAGGCTTCATTTGTTTATTTTCGGACGAAATTTTTCCGACTTTATGACTTTTCATATCATTTATGCGTCGGTTCATCTTATGCTCACCATTCTCCAGTTTTCATATATCCGTACTCGATTATGTCCCATTACCAGGCTCATTATTCTTTTGCTTTTAACGGTACCACTATCCCGTTTGTATTTACTCATGCCGTCCGGCATGATATTGTAATCGACCCGTTCAACTTTAAAATAGTTGAACATAATTTATTCACAATTTTTATTTACATTATTTTGTCATCTTTTAGTTATGACCCAAAACCCGAGTCCTTTAACTTTCCATCCGAGTTTCCGTATCTCGGTCTGTGCATGCGTTCAATTCTTACCCATCAACCGGGTGTTTTACCGAAGTCGTTATTATTGCAACCCTCCCGGTATGCATTAAGACCTCGCTTCATTTCTATATTCTGACTTTGTCCTCGAGTTTGACGTTTTCCAAAAACGACTCGTTTAGGGACATATTCGCATTTTCTGGGTTCGAGTGTAAGTACACTCCCTCCCAACGCATATCTTAATCATTCTACATGTTTATATTCTTCGGGTTCGAGTGTAAGTTCACCCCCTCCCAATGCGTACCTTAACTATTTTACATGTTGCTCTGTCCCCTTCTTTCGGGCTCATTATCCTAATGTAATACGCTTCCGTCACTCGGCTATGCGTTTACATTATTATTAAATATTTTATTCATTTGATTCATTTGGGTACTTTTAATTTGTCCCATTTACCCCATCCTTACTACATCGGATGTAAATGTGTCGGCTATAAGAAGTTCATGGTATCATATGCCACTACTTACTTGGCCAGAGTAAGCGATTAACACATGACACGCATGACCTTTTTATAGTTTTCACATCACGCCCTATGTAAGTAATACCTCTGTTTATTTCTCTTGGAAACAATATCCTGGATAGGTATTCTATTCAGGTATGTCCAAGTTTTCAATCTAAATCTGCAACTATCAGTTTCTACGTATGGGTTGCATGTTTATATTCATGCAATAATTTAAACGTGCACCTGGTAAATGCTTGCCTTAACGGGCTTTTCTTGCCATTAGTCTTGTTCGCGACCATTACGCGATTTAGGTCCTTGATGAGCACGCTCTTCTTGTCATATCTCGGACCGTTCCATCATCATATCCACAATTCGTTTGACTCTCGTCGTCTTCAAACGCGAGTGTCCTTCAATTAAAACATTCACAAAAGTTAGTAACATCAACTTCAATAATCGCCCGTATTATAATACAAGGCTTTTTTTTTCTACTATACGCGTCAACGCGCGTATTTTCGTCAACTATATCAATCATTTCAATTGGGGTAACGTGTATCACACGATAGCCCTATGTGTTGTTTACAACACTTTAGCATGCTAAATTATTAACATACATGTACTTACCGGATCTGCGATCAAGCCTCGAACCGAACACTATTCTTTATCAAGAGCGTAAGGTTTAAGTCCAAGCATGGTTTTCCCCACCATACTTGAATCTCTTAAACCAGGGCTCTGATACCAACTTGTAACACCCTATTTTCTATTTAACGGTTTTATATGCAAATACCAACAATTAGATGTGTAGCTAAGACTACACATACTATAAAAAAATACGGGTTTATTAAAACTTTTACAAATTATAAGTTATTCTACATAACGTGATCGAATTCGTTGTTTAAAATATACAACGTGACGAGGTGCGGAAGCATGTAACTATATCGTGTTCGGTTCTTCGTTGAGCTTGATCGTCTCTCGGCATCCAAAATGTACCTACATTTCATAAACATGAAATGCTTTAGTCATAATGGGATTAAAACGTGATTAAACGAGTCCGGGAAACAGTTGATTACACAATTTAAACCCATTTTCACTTGTATGCTTATTTTGACCCGTTAAGGGTATTTAAGCACGTTCGAGCCTAATTTTGCTTTTGATTACTTCTAGCAATCCATCACCACATTTCTTATCATATAATCTCCCACCACAACTGAATTTATGGTGGGTTTAATGTGGTGATCTATAAAAACCAATTTTTACCTCTCGGGTCATTATTTTACGGCAAAAACTCAAATAGTGTCATTTGACTAATATAATACCTCTTTCAGCTTCTATACTTATTCTAAGTATTTATCTAATCATAAAACTCGTTTCCAAACAACCTTTAAAGGTTGTTTGTTCAATTAGCTAACAAGGGCGTTTTGGTCCTTTTTAGTCTTTCAATTACGACAAGGTCTTTTGAGAGCATGTTTGACCCATGATTCTTCTTTTGAATTATGATCTTGCTCGAAAAGTCAATATGCTCTTCAAAACGCCACTACCCTCTTTTAAAACATTCGGTTTACCCATTTAAGTAACCCATTGTCTATCTAAGACTTCATTAAATACTCATTGAACCTTACGTTCTCAATGAATCATTACTCTATTACACATACCTGGCTCGGGTCAATGTATTGACCTGATTTAATACCTTGCTATACTATTCGCTAAATAGTAGCGATGCAAATATCATTTCTACATTTATTCTTGAAATCATATAACTCGACAAGAATCATTAGTCGCTATTATCAAAAGGTTGTATCTTCACCCTTTGACCCGTTTGGTCTAAATGACCGATTATATTGGCGAGATGACATGTATTTTCATCTCGACTATATGACTCGCTCCGATTTACATCGTGCGGTCGCTTTACTTATAATTCATTTCTTAACACTTTTCGGCCTATTAAGGCTTACTTCATAAGTGTCTTTTAAAGCCAATAGTTATGGTCGATGCATGACCAATTTACCGTTTTACCCTCATTGTTTGTTTTGGTTTACCCTATAAGGTAACCATTCAAAAGTTCATTTTACATTTGTCATAAAATGATCAAATTACCGATTTAACTCCTTTTAAACCATCAACATGGTTTCTTGTCATACTCGACTATCTTGTTCCGTACGTTTACACGCCGGAACATCATACCTCAATTATGTATTTATCTTATTTGTAACTAATACGATAAGAGAATATTCTAAAATATAAGACTAGTGTAAGTTATACTTACCTTGCATCCGAATTATGCTTTTTCCTTCATTCTTGATTCGTTTGACCCGCTTTCACTCCAAGCTTCACCTAGCTTGTTTAAGCGCCAACTATTATTCATCATTTCACAAGGTAGTTAGTTTAGTCATAACTTAATACGATCATTCCACCCTACGCATTTTATATTCAAGAATTATCATTCATCGTATTATAGGTTGGTTTGATTGTTTAAAGTCAACGGCCTATTAATCATAAGTGATTACATGATGTAGCTTTACTACTCATTTAACTACTTGGTCAAATACACGGTAGCATCATACTTAGGCTACCGTTTATTCACTTCGTTTACCAAGTTTTATAACCATAATTCATTGAATTAACACTACATTAATCTTTCTTAACACATGATGATATCAAGCTTCATTTTTAACATGAATTTATCATCATTTCCATTCTTTTTACACCAAATCTAATTCATGGTAATTATGATTCATGTACTCAAACACCTAAATGGTTCAAGTAGCATACTTTTATTATCTAATATGAGGATTCTAATCACAATTTAGACACTAACATCATCATATCATAAAAACCCATCTCTATCATGTATGAACAAGTACTCAATCATGTAAATTTGTTCAAGTACTTTGTTTCTACTATCAACTATGATGATTTCTAGCACAATTATATCATCATCTTCATTATCTAGCCATAACCCACTTAGCACATACAAGGGAAATCATCAATTCCCTAGTTTTCAACACTAGTTCATCAAATTGTTAACTAGGGTTGTTCCTACACATAGATTTCTTCACAACTACACTCATGGATTCATCATCCATTCCCAAATTGTGATTTTGAGTGTTCATCATAACTTCAAGACATCACCAAATTACAAAATTTAACATACCTTACGATCCCTTTGACTTGGTGATCATTTATACGCGTTCATGCATTGATTTGGGGCTTGATTCGAGCTCTAATTTGGTGAATTTGTTGATTTTAGGGTTTGAGCTCTCTTGGTCGCTCCTGATGATCAATCCACACACACAAAGTGTGTGTGGTGTGTGTGTTTTTTTTAATAGAACTTGTTCCCTTTTTGACGATTTTGGTCCCTCAAGTTTTGTTAACTAGTAAGTAGGCTACAACCTACTTATTTTCAACAATACTTTGTTTTGTTAACTAGGTTAAACTTTGCTAGTTTAACTTAGTGAGTTCGGGGTAGTCATAACCCGTTTTATTTTAAGTCCCGTTAGCTCGGGCCTTCTATATACTTTGTTTTCCTCAAAGTATTTATCCTCTTTTAATTAACATCAAATTTATTTATTTAAATCCTAATATTAACCGGGTTAATTTTTACCACTAACGGTATTTTACCCGTCGTCACTAGTAACGTGGTTTAATTACCAAACCCATTTTTGGGGTGTTACAAAATTATATAATTTCTAAGTTATAACCACTCACCCACTTAACCCTTATAACCTTAACCCTCTAGCCCAATAAGTGTTACCCAAGCCCAATCCACATTAGATTTAAGTTTTAAACAATTCGCCAACTTGGATGGTTTGTCAACTCTTGTAAGGTTAATGGTTTCAACAAATATTCACGTAAATTTTACATTGGTATATCAGTTATTGAAGCTTGTTCTCGTATTACCCGTCGCAAACGCAATCGTTGAAAAGTGTTTTTTCGGCAATGAAGAATGTGAAGATTGGCTTGCGTAATTGGATTGGCGATGAGAATTTAAGTGATAGTTGTATATGTTATAAAGAGAAAGACTTGTTTAAGAAAGTAGCTTTAGATGATGTTTTGGATATATTTCAAAAAAATGAAAACCCGTAGGGCGACGTTTTAATTATGTTTGTAACAAGGTTTGACGTATTTTGATGATTATATAAATTTAGTTTGATGTTCTTTTGTTTTACATGACCTGACCCGAACCGACCCGATACGAACCGAATTTTTTATTTATATACCTAGGGGCCTAAAATTTTTAAAAATGTTTCGCACCCCCATAAAAAAATTTCTGGGTCCGCCACTGCTTGGAAGGGGTTAGAAGGGTGGTTGGGTAATTCTATGTCTCGTTCAGTGTATAGATCCTGTGAAAACCTGGTTCAAGCTTAGTACTACTCCATGGATTGGCCGGGAATGACTGGCCCAACTGAGAGTAAGAAACCGCTTGAATCCCTTATTTATAAACTACTATTAAAACTTTAAATCAACCCTGCGAGGACTGTATCCCTGCTGACTCAGACCAAAGGGTTGAGGATAACGCTATCTGGAAGGGGGCCTACCACTTTTCGCATTAATAACTTACTTAATTATCTTTCAATAATCCGACCTTGTGGGACTGTATCCCTGCTGACTCAGACCAATAGTGTCGCAACCCCCGACCCCTACCCCAGGAGCAGGCGACCGCGAGATCCAGACTAGTGGTATCGGTGTTTATTAATTTGGCAGCGGAAATTTACATCAGGACCGTAGTTAGAAAATAGTTTATCAGAGTAAAACACCACATTTTTATAAATAATAAATAAATGGGAAAAACCCAAGTTTCCATTATAATATGTTTATCGGGATAAACCCTAATTTATTGAAATAAAACTTCTTTCTTGTTTAGGTAACTTTTATAGCCACTTTTCCAAGCCTTTAGTGCTCTCCAACTGGCTTCCATTTGGCTTTCACATTTTGTTACCTTAAACGCATTTTAAAAAGTTTTATCAGCAAGAAATATTGGTAAGTGCATCCTAATTTAATCAAAACTGTTGGTACACTTTATGTGGACGCGACCCGACTCGGTTCGATTCGGTTCGGGTCGACTCGGTTAGGTCCGGCTCAAGCCAGACGTCACGACATTCCTCCGTCGTGCGCCCCGGAGTTCGACACGCGAAGCACGGAGCGCCGCAAGCCTTTCCTGCAAACACATCACCATGACATCACCTTAGTGATGTCATGATGATGTCACAAGCTTGTCATATGTTGAATTAATTAAAGTGGTCAACAGAAACTATGTCTGGGCCGATTTACTTCAATTGGGCCAAAAGCTTGAAGTTGGACTTTGTCTATTTGGGCTTCAACACAATCGCCGAAACAGAATATGGATTAAATGTTTAGGTGACGAAACACTTTTGTTTCGTCACTTTGAATTGTGTTTCGTCGAGTGCTGTTTAGTTTCGTCATGGTCTGTGTCTGTTTTAGTATAAATACCCCTCACAGTTTCTGTGTGAAACTGATGAGCACAGAGAGACTTTGAGAGATGAGAGCATACCCTTAAAGAAACTCTGTCAAAACTGTGTTTGTATCAGTTTGTAATCGGTTCTCATCCCGTTTAATCAATTGAGTGTGTTTCATTGGTTAATCCGTGTTCTTTATTATCTGTGTTTGGTTTGCACCGTCACGGGGATTCCGCACCCGTTACCGTGTTTGTGATAAACAAGGATAGGTTATCGTTATCGATCCTCACCGGGAAAAACGGGACCTACAAGTGGTATCAGAGCTTTGGCTCTTTTCCTTGTTTAAAACCAAACATTGTCGTGTTTGAAACAAGTGGTTTTTAGTGATTCTTTCTCAGATTTTGTTCTTGAAAAGTTTATATATTTTCTGAAAAAGCTTCAGAAAATCAGTTGGATCTTGTTTGTTTTTGTCAAAGTTTTATTAAAAACCTTGTTAGTTGATTGTTCACGTGTCAAACCGGGTTTTTAGTCAAAGTTTAGGCGAAATTGGTTGAGTGTTCAGTGACCGGAAACTCAATACCTTCATCAAAACTTCAAAGTGTTCTTCATAATTTCACTTTTTGATCCTATATAACGTCACTGTTTGAAGTGTTTGTGAATTTAAAATTCATTTTGTTCTAAATATTAGTGGCCATACTTTCAAAGTAAGATAGGTATGATGAAAGTTTGAAAAGGGTGTACATTGTCAGGGGGGATAAGCAAACCATGTGCTGAAGTTTGAAAATAGAGTCTTGTATGTCAGAAGCAACATCAAGTTAAGTTGAAATATCTCACCAAATCCCAACCTTATCCATTCCTGTTTCGTCACACACATCTTTCAGATCTGTTTCGCCATTTAATCAAAAGCATATTTTATGTGTTTCGTCAAACATGTGTTTATAAACTGTTTCGTCACTTAAATATTGTATACTTGTTTCGTCGACATTGAATAAGGATTCTGTTTCGTCGAAGGTTATTAAGATTAATTTCGTCGTTTTATCAGACATCACATGTGTTTCGTCGATATCAAGATATTCAATCTGTTTCGTCGTATCAAGATATTCAATCTGTTTCGTCGCTGATCATATATCTTCAGTTTTGTCGACTTCAAAATATTCAAATTTATTTCGTCATCATTAAATCAGAATCCAGTTTCATCGGACCTCATCAATCAGTTTCGTCGAGATACTTGTTAAGTTTTTAACAAAGACTCTGCAAAAGTGATTTAACAGTCTGTTTTCAAGAGTGTGATCAGTTTTTCACATACATACATCAATCATGAGTTGTACAAGTCCATTGGATTGGAGTATGGAACCAAGACCAGGTGAAGATCGAACTTCGGCAGCCGTTTGGGTAAGGAATGTTTTTGGTCAGAAATCTATAAGTGCAACTCAATGGGCTTTGGTGTTAAATCAAAATCAAAGCATTCAGAATCTTTTGCTTAGCGAGAGTGAAACGGGCAGCAACAATCGCCCGCCAAAGCTGAATCACATAAATGACTATCCATCATGGAAGGGTCGTTTTCACACATATGTTTTAGGGCAAAACACTGAACTTTGGACGTGTTTCACCATTGAATGCAACCTTGCCCTTGAAGCAGCAGCATCAACTAAAGCGGGTTTTACTAATATGCTTGAAGATGACAAGAAAGCGTATGATCTTGAGAAGAAGGCGTTTGCAATTCTCACACAAGCACTTCACAAAGACATCTATCATCAATTCGGCTATTATACAAGCACGAAAGCATTATGGGATGCCTTGGTAGCAAGAGGTGAAGGAAATGCAGCGACAAGAAAGACACGTCATGATCTGTTGAAGAAGAAATTCGAATCATTTCATTTCTTAGAGAATGAAACCCTAAATGATATAACTACTCGTTTTTATCATTTGATTAGTGAAATGTATTATTTTGGTGTTCTTGCATCTCAACAGGAAATGGTAGCAAGGTTTGCTGATGCTCTACCTCCAAAGTGGAGCCCATTCATTGAGCTTCTAAAGCATACGGGCGTTCTAGATAATGTCAATATCTATGAATTCATACAGAAGCTGGAACATAAGAATGATGAAGAAATTCGGAAAGCTAAACGAATTGCTGCTCCTCAAAATATCAAAATGTATTATGGAGGAGGTTTTATCCCGTCAGCTAGTTCAAGTTCAGCTCAGCAACCAAAGTTACAAACGGCGTTTGTATTAAATACAAACTCTTCTCCGTTTCCACAATCAGCTCCACCTCCGGTCTTTGATCCAAGTGCCTATTTTCCTAAACCTACTGTCGATTGTGGTCCGGCCATACAGTTGGGAAACGGTGATCAAACAAGAACTGCGTTTTATGCCGAAATCATCAAGAATGTCAGCGATGGTGAATCTTCGGGAAATGATGACAGTTCAGGATATAGTGGCAGTATTGATAAAGATGGTTCAGGTGTGAGTGATTACAGTTGGTCGAATGATGCTAAGGAGAAATTTGACTTGATCAAGAAAGCTGATGCTACTTCAAAAGAAATGGAGAAGATTCTCACTGAAGATGGATCTTTCTCTTCTCAGACTGCCTTCATGGCTAATGTCACAGCTTCTACAAGTCAGGTAAATTCTGAAACTCCTAGAATATGTAATGATTGTGCTTATATGAAACAGGAATGTGACAGAACAAAACTTGAATGTGATACAATTCATAGTCACAATCAGAGTTTGGTTATTGAACTGTCAAAGTGCAAAGAGGCACATATGGCTCTGGTTAGAAACGAAAAGGATTTTAAATCTGTAATTGAAACTCTAAAGAAAAGTGTTTCCGAAGTGACAAAAACTGTTTATCATAAACAAGTTAGTATTAACGAGTACATTAACATTGTTGAGGAAACCAAAAAGGAACTAGCCATTGCCAAATGTGAGCATGATGCAATCAAGCAAAAGTTGGAGAGTTATTCTAACTCCCGATTTGTGCTCGATCACATTATTGACGTTCAACAACTTAAAGGGAACGTGAAAGGCGTTGGGTATAATAAGTGTCCGCCCCCTTTGAGACAAAATTATATCAGAATGCCCGATGAAGAGGAAATGCCGCGTTTTGAGCCAACTGTACCTCTTGATTATGAGGAAGTTACAACTGGCTTAGGGTTCAAACCAGACAGTTCCTCGGAGGGCTCATCTGGAACAACCGAAAATTCAGCATCTGTTGGTACGGAACAAAGTCCTCCCACAGTTGAGGACTATGATTCGTCAGATGATGAACCAGATGTGAGTGATGAGGATAAATCTCTCAAAAAGAACAAAGGAGTAGAAGTCCCTATTGAGAATCATATTCTGTGTGATCCTCCTACTCCTGCTGTGCAGTCTGCTGCTAGACAAGAGATAGATCCTATCGCTGAGACAGTGTCTATTGTTAAAAGTGATAACGTGTTGTACACTTTAGTCGATGATGACAAAATTTATTCAGACAAACATTTTCCAATAAAAAAACGTCAATCAATCCTTGATTGATAAAGTGTTTGAAGATAATACAACTAAGTATTTGGGTAAAGCGATCCCGAGAGTTTCTGTAACTCAATGTGATCCTATTCCAAAAGCTGAAGTTAGAAGAAAATTTGGAAATAAAAAATCACCGACAAAACAACAACCTGTCGCTTTTAAGGGTAAACAACAACAACAACGAGCTCCAAAGCCTAAGGCTAAGGTTGAATCAAAAGGAGCTCGTTACAAGAAGAAGGCAAAAGACGTTAAATTTGTGGCCTCCAAAGGTACTGATAAAGTGGAGACTTTTGAAAATAAGTCAAATACCGATTTTGTTCAAAAAGTCAACATTTTGAAACGTAATAATGATAACAATTACACTCAACACACAAATGGGTGTGAAGCTAGTACCTCTGGGTCTACAACTTCAACGTCAGGCCGTCGATCAGATTCTCCTAAGTTTGTTGAAAGGAGAAAATGTTTTAAGTGTGGGGAGTTTGGGCACATTATTAAAAACTGTAAAAACACTCCCAAAGAAAATTTTGTTGAAAGAGCCCCTTCTGAACAAGGTCACCAACAACGTCGTCCTGTGTCACCAAAAACTGACAAACGCACTATTAAAGAACATGAAACAAAACAACGACGTAAAAATGTGAAGGTGATCGAAAAGGCTGTAAAAACTGAAGTAAAATCTGTTAATAGGAAACCTAGTTTGTCACAACCATTAAAACCAGAAATTGTATATAATACACAATCTGGTAAACAAAAACAAGCTTGGAAACCTAAAACGGATAAAGTTTCAGGGGGAGTCTCACCAGTTCCAGGTCATCGCGAGGTTGAAATAACCTTTGTCGATGAACAGGGACGACCCAAGTCTATGAAGGCTTGGGTCCCCCTCTCCAACTAATCTCTGAGTGAGTGTGCAGGATATTCCAGGAGGAACTTTCGATAGTCATAGGATTATTGATAGTGGAATGTCCATGCACAAGATCGGCGACAAAAGAAATTGTTGCCTTTGATGGAGAGAAAAAGAAAAGAAGACAGAATTGTCTGTCGAAAGAGATTGAAAGCTTCGACAAATTGAGAATCATTCCAAAGTTTGATTGTTCAAGGCTTTGATCGGGTCCCCAGGGTAGATTCAAATCAAAATGTAGGCACCTGCAGCACGTTTAATGTTCAAAATCAACAAGATGAACGTGCAGTGTACATTTCTTTGCGGTGTAATTGAAGAAAATGTGTTTGTTGAACAAACAAACCGGGTGTGCGGATGCCTTGGCATGGATTGAACAACCGCACACTACTTCTCAAAGAGAAAGACAAAGACCTTCGCTGGTGCAATGTGGAAGACCAGCCGGACCCAAAGGTTTCTGATCTTGTTGTTGTGAAGAGATTTCTCAGTAGCTACAAAGAATCGACTTTGAAATTCACACCGGGTGGATATCCAGTTTGGGAGAGCACTCAGATTCCTTGCAATGCACGAAGCAGTTGCAGGATACGGTTTTTATTTTCTAATCTCTCCTTTAATTGTCGATATTTAAGTTGCTTTATGAATTATTATCATCTCGTAGCACTTTTTGGCCAGACAATGTTGTCATGGTCCGCACCGCTTACCGACGTGCCAACTGATTTTTCCAAAATTCGATAAATCATTTCTGATTCAAAATTAATTTTGGTAAACGGCATTGAGGTAAAACCATGAGTTAAACCGACATCGGGAAATCGTTTTTGTAAATACCTTTGTGTCTTTTAAATTTATCTTAGTTTGTTGATTTTAGGGGGAGTAAATCCAAAATTTGAAAAATTAAAAAACATCGAAAAATTTCAAAACGCAAAAACAATAGAAAAGCAAAAATGAGTTTCCTGGCGAGAAAAAGAGAAAATGATAGTAGATCAGTGGTCTGTCGAAACCTCTTCGAACTGAAATGCAAAATGAAAATTGATAAGCAGCTCTATATAAGATGTATCGGTAGGCTCACAATCATATTAAAGTGTGCAGGGTGATATAAATCCTTAATCGACTGAGGATCAGGTGGGAACCATTCATTGGCATATGGTCTTAGTACCGAAATTTCGTTTGATTGATTGCCGAGATCTGAGATATTCGGTCTTTATGCTGTTTATCATCTGGGTATCATGGTTGTATCAAACCGTAAAAATAACGGAGACGAAGTCTAAGATCTTCCATGATACTATACATACGTGTACATATTGCATACGACCTCAATAAGTGATCAACAATCACATGTCCAAACAAAATAAGTGATAATTTATCACAAATTCTTTGCGGGAGTCAAGTTCGTCTCTTTGCTGTACGAAAGTACTGACCTGTTCACGGACTTGCTCCTGTGCCCTCATGCATCTGAAAATCAAGTTCCTCATCAATAAGTGATTCTATCACATAGGGCTTGTTATCAATCAAAATAAGTGAGTTTCTCACATTTTTATACAGTCAAACAGATGATAATCAGTATACTCACCAGTAAGATGAATTCTCGTGCATACCTTGATACGGGAATGTGTCGTGTGTGGATGAACACCGGTCGGTAAGTATAAATCATACCTTAACGTATCCCCTAATCATGATTACATCTGATAAGTTGAGCTTATGTGGACAACAATACCGATAATCGTTATAGGATGCTTATCAAATTGTTAACAAAATGAACAACAAGAGCGTTTTGGCGTGACCGTACACTGATATGATTCTCTTACCCTCGAAACTCGCAAAAAGAATGTCTGTAAATATTTGTTTACTGCTTTCAGTTTCTGTATCTTTGTATATATTTATTTATTGCTTTCTGTCCTTACATTTGAAAAATGAAAAATTTCAAAAAGATTTTAGGTGTGTTTTATTTAATATAAACTTTATAAAAGCCAAAAAGATTTTGCTTTTAGTTTATTTTTGATTGACCGATGTTGTAACTCGAGTCTATCCTACCCAAAATCCTGATCGTAAGCCGGAAAACAATTGCACCTTCATAAACTGTCGAAGTTAACGAGTTTTGAAAGATAAAGGACTAAAATTGAATAATTTGTTAAACTTTCAAACTGTTGTCGGTCGGTGTTTGATTGAGATTTGATCTCATATGTGTCATTTGTTTAAATGTTAACTATATTACAAGCGGTTGTTCTCATTATGCGTTTAGCTTTCTTGCCTGTGCAGATGCTAAAGGCTAGGAGAACATGTTCGATGACAAGCTTTGGAATGAAGACACGAAGTGGAGGCACTCAAAGGATAAAATGATCGAGTTGCCGCTGACCCTTCATCAACACCACAAGGATCTGAAGAATTGACAAGTCAAATGATTCACGAGCATGACTCAATGGAGAGTTCATTCTAAGGGGGAGTTTGTTAACACACTACCTAAATGAAAAGGGAGTTTGTTGATACACTTTCTTCTTACAACGCGTGAAGACTTTGAAGATCCTCCGACATGATAGACACGGAAGACGAACCATCACGAGTAGCGTCCAAGGGGGAGTTTGTTGGTACACTTTATGTGGACGCGACTTGGCTCGGCTCAGTTCGACTTGGTTTTGACACGGTTAGGTCCGGCTGAAGCCCGACGTCACGACATTCCTCCGTCGTGCGCCCCAGAGTTCGACACGCGAAGCACGGAGCGCCGCAAGCCATTCCCGTTTACACATCATCATGACATCATCAATGTGATGTCATGATAATGTCACACCTTTGTCCTATGTAGAAATTGTGCAAAGATTATAAACAGATTCATGTCTGGGCCGATTCAATGCATATATGGGACGAAATCTGTGAAGTGGGCTTTGACTTGGATTGGGCTTATACCATATCGACGAAAGTGAATGATGGATTAAATGTTTAGGTGACGAAACACTTTTGTTTCGTCACTTTGAATTGTGTTTCGTCGAGTGCTGTTTAGTTTCGTCATGTCTGTGTCTGTGTCTAGTATAAATACCCCTCACAGTTTCTGTGTGAAACTGATGAGCACAGAGAGACTTATTGAGAGTCTGTTAAAAACATTGTTTGTATATGTTTGTGGTTGTACTCATCCATAATCAATAGATATTGAATCTTTGGTTACGCGTGTGTTTTATACACTTTGTTTGGTTTGCTCCGTCACGGGGATTCCGCACCCATTACCGTGTTTGTGATAAACAAGGATAGGTGTTCGTTATCGGATCCTCCGGGAAAAACGGGACCTACAATTGGTATCAGAGCATCGAAAAATGAGTTTCCTGGCGAGAAAAAGAGAAAATGATAGTACATCAGTGGTCTGTCTAAGCCTCTTTAAACTGAAATGCAAAATGAAAAATGTTAAGCAGCTCTATATAAGATGTATCGGTAGGCTCACAATCATTTTAAAGTGTGCAGGGTGATATAAATCTTAAATCGACATGAAAGACACAGAAGACGAACCATCACAGAAGACGAACCTCACGAGTAGCGTCCAAGGGGGAGTTTGTTGGTACACTTTATGTGGACGCGACTCGAATCGGTTCGATTCGGTTCGGGTCGGCTCGGTTAGGTCCGGCTCAAGCCAGACGTTACGACATTCCTCCGTCGTGCGCCCCAGAGTTCGACACGCGAAGCACGGAGCGCCGCAAGCCTTTCCTGCAAACACATCACCATGACATCACCTTAGTGATGTCATGATGATGTCACAAGCTTGTCATATGTTGAATTAATTAAAGTGGTCAACAGAAACTATGTATGGGCCGATTTACTTCAATTGGGCCAAAAGCTTGAAGTTGGACTTTGTCTATTTGGGCTTCAACACAATCGCCGAAACAGAATATGGATTAAATGTTTAGGTGACGAAACACTTTTGTTTCGTCACTTTGAATTGTGTTTCGTCGAGTGCTGTTTAGTTTCGTCATGGTCTGTGTCTGTTTTAGTATAAATACCCCTCACAGTTTCTGTGTGAAACTGATGAGCACAGAGAGACTTTGAGAGATGAGAGCATACCCTTAAAGAAACTCTGTCAAAACTGTGTTTGTATCAGTTTGTAATCGGTTCTCATCCCGTTTAATCAATTGAGTGTGTTTCATTGGTTAATCCGTGTTCTTTATTATCTGTGTTTGGTTTGCACCGTCATGGGGATTCCGCACCCGTTACCGTGTTTGTGATAAACAAGGATAGGTTATCGTTATCGATCCTCACCGGGAAAAACGGGACCTACAAAAACAAACTTTTATCATTTTACAGTATTGAGAGCAATTACAATGTTTATATCTACTCAATTACCACCCATGGTACTGCCAATCCTGACTTGTGGTCATGCTACTACTCACAGTGTAGTAGCAAGTAATATATACAAAACCCCAGCATACCGATAGTAATTGTAGAATACATAGACTCAATCGCTGTTTATCATAATTTAATACAATTGAGGTTTGTATAAAAAGGTTTACAAAAACAGATGTACTCACATTGCTGTTTTAGATAATACTATTGCTTTCTGGTGACTTCCTGGTTATAATCTATTAAAATTAAACAATGCACACGTGTTAGTAAGATAACCCAATTTACATTAGCCATACCCCCGAGACAGAACTCCAACGACTGAGTCAGGCAGAGCCTCAACATGCGTTACGCAGCTCTAGATCAATAGGGCAGAGTAACTAATACGTAACCAGGGGTTATAATACTTACAACGAGGCAGAGCTTCGCTTTTTAGGGGTATTATATCGAGCAACACTATTGCTATTAAAGGGGCTTTTGAGAGAGAAAAGAATTGAACGGAAATTTCTGAAGTCGAGAACTCAATTTATAGGTCTGATCATGCTTTGCTCGTGCCCCGCGAGGGATAGAAGGCAATGCCTTCGCGGGCCGCGAGGACACTAGGGTAGGCCCTAGCTCTATCGACTCAACCCCCTAGCCCCAACACGTAACGGACACGTGGCGCAACAGGGTGCGGAATGATGTCACCCTGTCACGGCCCACGACAGCCTTAGGTTGTCTGGGTCGCGCCTCGTGAGAGCCTATATTTTTTATTTTTATTTGATTTTTGTAAATATAAAGGTATTTTGGGTCGTTTTTCGTATAGGGTGTGTATTTCAGGACGCATGGGGGTATTTTAAGGGTTTTGGGAGAGTTGTTATATCTTCCCCACCTTGTTTTAGGTCTCGTCCTCGAGGTCTACTGGAACAGGTGTGGGTATTTCATTTGCATCTCCGACTCGAGCTCCCAAGTGTATTCTGGTCCTCTCTTGGAATCCCATTTTACTTTGACTAGAACTAATCTCTTGTGTTTGAGATTCTTGATCTTTTTGTCTTCAATCTGTAGTGGTTTCTCTACAAATTTAAGTTTCTCATTTACCTCTATGTCCTTAAGAGGTGCCATTAATGATTCATCTGCTAAACACTTCTTGAGATTACATACATGAAATACATCATGTATTCCTGCCATTTCCTCTGGCAGTTGTAGCTGGTAAGCTAAGGGTCCTATTCTTCTAATAATCTCAAAAGGTCCGATATACCTGGGGATTAGCTTTCCCCTCTTGACAAATCTGACCACTCTTTTCCATGGTGAAACTTTTAACAATACTTTATCTCCTACCTGAAATTCCAACGATTTTTTTTCTGTTATCAGCATAACTCTTTTGACATTCTCGTGTCGTTTTTTGTCTTTCCTTGACTTAAATAATCTTGTCCGTTTCTTGTACTATCTCTGGTCCAGACAGTTATTTTTCTCCAATTTCTGCCCAACAGACTGGAGTTCGGCACTTTCGTCCATAGAGTGCTTCAAATGGTGCAGCATTGATACTGGTATGATAGCTGTTATTGTAGGAAAATTCTTTTAATGGTAAATGATAGTCCTAATTTCCTCCGAAATCAATTACACAAGCTCTAAGCATATCCTCCATTGTCGGAATTGTCCTTTCGCTTTGTCCGTTTGTTTGAGGATGATAAGATGTGGTTAGTTTTAATTTGGTTCCCATTGCTTTCTGGAAAGTAGTCCAAAAATGAGAAGTAAAACGGCTATATCTATAAAAACAATAGATAAAGGAATTCCATGTAATGAAACTATTTTATTTACATACAACTTAGCTAATTGTTCCATACTGAAAGTTTCCTTCATAGGTAAGAAATGAGCAGATTTGGTTAATCTGTCTACAATCACCCAGATTGCATCATTACCTTTTCGTGTCTTGGGTAATTTAATAACAAAATCGATTGTTATCAATTCCCATTTCCATATAGGCATTTCTAGTTGCTGCAATAAGCCTGAGGGTTTCTGATGTTCAGCTTTAACCTGTGAACAGGTTAGACACTTAGCAACATAGGTTGCTATATCCGTTTTCATTCCTATCCACCATAAATTCTTTCTTAAGTCTTGATACATTTTATCATTACCAGGATGTATCATATACTTAGACTTATGGGCTTCTTCTAAAATTCGGTGGCGTAGGTTTCCTTGTTTGGGTATCCAGATTCTTTTTTAATGGAATCTCCAAATTCCATCTCTTCCTTGTTCTAATTCCTTAATCATTTCTTTTAATTTTTCAGTATCCTCCTTGATTACTGTCCCTTGTATTTCTCTAATTTGCTCATTCAAATCTATCTGCAGATTTAATTTGAGAGAACGTACTCGTCTTGGCTTTTCATGACACTTTCAACTTAAAGCATCAGCTACTATATTAGTTTTTCCTGCATGATACTGGATATCACATTCATAATCACTAAGAATTTCCATCCAACGTCTATGTCTCATATTTAACTCCTTTTGCCCAAAAACATATATTAGACTCTTATGATCGGTGAAAATGGTAAACTTGCTTTCGTAAATATAGTGTCTCCAAATTTTAAGGGCAAAAATTATGGCTCCTAACTCTAGATCATGGGTTGTATAATTCTCTTCATGATTCTTAAGTTGTTATAACAACCCAGTGGTTTGAGTCAGCAAGGATACAATCCCAAAGGGTCGGAATATTGAAAGATAATTAATAAATTATTAATGCGAAAAGTGGTAAGCCCCTCTTTTGAAGGCGACGTTACCCTCGGCTAAGTGGTTTGAGTAAGCAGGGATACAAACCCAAATAGCCGGTTTAATGTATTAATAGTAGTTTACATATGAGGGGATCAAGCCATTCGCACCCCCACCATCCAATACCAGTGGGTATTGAAGGAGGTCCTAGTAAGCTTGACCCAGGTCCTTGTAGGATCCATACACAGAACAAGGCAAGAACCTTACTAAACCATTCCCTTAACCCCCGACCAGGTAGCCAACATATCTCTATATAGACCGTAGAGATATGAATGGTGAAAATATTTTACTTTATATAGACAGTAAAGTAATGCCAAGACACCATGGACAAATGATAAAGAAGTTTCACCTTCAACATAAGAAACTAGTTATTAAAGTCATTAATACAAAACCAAATAAAAAGTGCGAAAAGATTAAAAATCAAAAGTAATACATTAAATGCTTGTCTTCACCAAGTGATGTAAGAGACTTAGCCAAACATGGCCTTTGATTGACAAGAACTCTTACGATCAATCTTGGATCCCGAGACTACTACACACACTCTAAGGTAGATGATGGTGGTTGATGTGGGTGTTGTAGTGGTGGAGGAGTGGTGGCAAAGTGAGAGAGAGGTGGTTTGCCAAGGCATGTCTTTGAAGTGAGCCAAGCTATAACAACCCTCCTAAAATATTTTAGACACCCCTAATATATTTAAAGTACCCCAAAATGTCCTAAAATACACCCCGTATACGAAAACGGACCCCTAATACCTTTATTTTTATAAAAATTAAATAAAAACAAGAAAACTGGGCCTCTGACGGGCCGCGTAAGACCACCCCAGGGTCTATGCGGGGCGCGACAGCCCAAAGTCAGGGCGACACCCTAGCGTGCCACGTGTCATGATCGTGTCAAAGCTAAACTCGATGAATCAGCGTAGCTAGGCCCTACAACCCTACTACGCGGGCAGCGAAGGACTATCCTTCGGCTTACGCGGGCCGCGAGGAAGTCCGAAATCACAACTATAAATAGGTGCTTTCGGCCTCAGTCTCCAGTCGCTCATTCTTTTCTTTCTCTCTCGAAATTCTTAAGTGTAGAAGTGATTCTCGTATATAATACCCCCTAATTAATGAAGTTCTGCCCCGTTGTAAGTATCATAACCCCGGTTACGTATTAGATACGCTGCCCGATTGATCCAGGGTTCCGTAACGGCTGTCGTGGTTCTGCCCGACGTAGTCGTTGGAATGTCGTCTTGGGGAGGGTATTGCTAATGTAAATATTGGGTTGTTATACTAACGCGCGTGCATTTGTGTAAATTATAGATAATCACCAGGAAACCCTTAAAGAAAACCTAAGACAGTAATGTGAGTAATCTCCTTTTTGTAAACTATTTTTACAAAACCTTAAATATTTTACAATGCGATTAAGCAGTGATTGATTCTTTGTAGTTCTTCAATTACTTCCGGTATGTTGGGGTTTTGTATACAAAATGTGGAACACGTTACCATTGGACAAAGAGTTAGCCAATGTGTAATATGACCCACCAGTCAGGATTGTCAATACTGAATGAGTAATTGTGTACAAATAAACATTGTAATAGCTCTCAATACTGTTAAAAGATAAAACTCTTCTTGATTAAACTGAGATTCACTCACCAGTATTTCCCACTGACAAAATGTTTTTAAACGCGTTTCAGGTAATAAAATGTGAAAGCCAACTAGAAGCCAGCACTGAAGGCTTGGAAAAAGTGGCTATAAAAGTTACCTAAATAAAAGAAGATGTTTTATTTCAATAAAATGGGGTGTATCCCTATAAAACAGTTTGTAATGAAACCTGGGTTTTATCCCAATATATTTATATAAAGTGTGGTATTTACTCTGATAAAATATTTCCTAACTACGGTCCTGATGAAATTTCCGCTGCCAAAATGATAAACATCGATACCACCGAAACTGGTCTCGCGGCCGCCCGTTCCCGGGACAGATAGGGGACGGGGGTTGCGACAGGAGGTGGTATCAGAGCTAAGTCACTGATTCAGCCACAGAAGTGTTCTGCTGACAGCAAGATATTATTCAAATTGTTAGGAAATTAATTATGGAAATACATGCATATCTGTATTTTATTGTTGTGTGTTATTTGACTATTTGTTAGTTTACAGTATGAGCGATCAGGGACCCTCCAACGCTTATCGTCTTTTGTCCGGCTCACCTAGAAGCAAAGGCACCTCTTCACAGCCCGCCCTCTCTGGGTATTCAGCTGACAATGAAGATGGGATATTCGTGTTTAAGGCTTAGTCTGAAGAGCCATTCCCTCCGAAAATGAGAGGATGGTTCAGTAGGGGAGCACATGAGCGTAGGAAAAGAATGAAAAAAATTACAACACCAGCGAGTTCTAGCAGCCGCCAAGAGAGAAACAGATGCCCACACCCAAGACATGCTTAATAGGGGTTTAGCAAACTTCCATATCTTAGCAACCACAGCCTTAGAATGGTGGAACACAATCCTCCAGTCTAGGGGATAGAAACCCAAGTCTAGGGGATAAAAACCCAACTATTTGCATCTCTGCGCTGGATAGAAAAGACTGAGGCAGTCCTAAGAATAAGCAAATGTGCAGAAGAGGATAAGATAATGTTTGCTTCCAATCTATTTAAGAACTCAGCCTTAGAATGGTGGAACACTATCCTCTAGTCTAGGGGAAGTGATAGGGTTTACAATATGGAATGGGAGGAATTTAAGAACATGGTGGAAAGAAAATTCTTCCCTCCCAATGAAAAGGAAGAGATAGCAAATAAGTTCCTAAACCTTAGAATGACTGGAGTGGATAGTAAGGGTTATACTACGATATTCTTTGAATATGCTTGAATAGTGCCAACCCTTGCATCACCTGAACCTGTATTAATCTCCCGTTACATTTGGGGATTAATCAGTGAGATATGGCATGTAGTCAAGGCAGCTAGACCTCAAACCATAGAAGAAGCTGTAGAACTAGCAAACACCTTGACAGATGAGTTAGTACGTACACGAGAAGAGGATCAGAGGAGGAACCTAACCCAGAAGCTTACCCAAGAATTCCGTTCTGGAAATTCCAACCGTGGGAAAAATGTAGGTTCTACTTCTGCACCCTATTGCAAGTATTGCAAAAAGGAAGCATTCTGGAAGATGCTCCATATACTGTAATTTCTGCAAATTATCTAGACACAAGGAGGAAGACTGCAGGAAAAAGCCTAACAACAGGATATGCTACAACTGTGGAGAACAAGGTCATATCAAGCCAAACTATCCAAAACTAGCTCCAGCTACAAACACCAAGAATACTAAAAATGCTAGGGCATTTGTTCTGACTGCAGAAGAAGCAAAGATGATCCCGGATGTGATCGCCGGTATGTTTTTAGTTAATGATGTTTTTGCTAAAGTATTATTTGACTCTGGTGCGACCCAAAGTTTTATTAATACTTCATTTTGCAAACTTCTCAATCAACCATTAACTAAACTCTCACAAGAATGTCTAGTAGAGACAGCAAATGGGGAAACCATTAAGATTTCTGAAATCTTGCAGGGAGCAAGAATAGAATTTCTAAATAAAAAATTTATTGCAAACCTTTACCCACTGAATCTGGCAGGATTTGATGTCGTGTTAGGAATGGATTAGTTAATAGCCAATAAAGCCAATATTTTATGTGATCAAAAGTCAATCCAAGTAAATTCACCAAAAGGTGAACAGATCATAATTTAAGGAGATAAGCCGTCTAGATCCACAAAATTCATCTATATGATGAAAATAGCCAGTTATGTAAGAAAAGGATCCTTAGTGTATTTGATTTCTATAATCACTAACACTAAAGGAAAAGAATTAAAGGATATTCCAGTAGTATTCCAGTTTTCAGATGTATTTCCAGAAGAGCTACCAGGGCAACCTCCAGACAGAGAAGTTGAATTCAGAATCCATTTGATACCCGGAACAGTACCAATTGCCAAAGCACCTTACCGTTTGGCACCCGCAGAAATGCAGGATTTGAAGAAACAGTTAGATGAATTATTGGAAAAGGGATTTATACAGCCAAGCTCATCGCCATGGGGAGCACCGATTTTATTCGTTAAAAAGGATGGATCAATGCGTATGTGCATTGACTACCGTGATTTGAACAAAGTCACGATTAAGAATCGGTATCCATTACCGAGAATCGATGATCTGTTTGATCGATTGCAAGGAGCTCGATTTTTCTCTAAAATCGATTTACGGTCAGGATATCATCAATTGAAGGTACAGGAAGAGGACATTCCTAAGACCGCTTTCAGGACAAGGTATGGCCATTATGAATTTACTGTCATGCCATTTGGTTTAACCAATGCCCCAGCTGCATTTATGGACATGATGAACCGAATATCTAAGCCATATTTGGATAAATTCATAATTGTCTTTATAGATGATATTCTTATTTATTCTAAGAGCAAAGAGGAGCGTGCAGCGCATCTGCACACACTTCTAAGTTTATTGAGAAAAAAAAGCTTTATGCTAAATTTTCAAAGTGCGAGTTTTGGTTAGAACACGTATAATTTCTTGGACATTTAGTCAATCGTGAAGGAATTCATGTAGATCCCACCAAGATCGAGGCAATTACTAAATGAAAAACCCCTGAGTCACCAACCGAGGTTAGAAGTTTCTTAGGATTGGCCGGTTATTATAGAAGATTTATTCGAGATTTTTCTAGAATAGCCATTCCCTTAACTAAGCTAACCTATAAATCCGTTAAGTATGAATGGGGACCAAAACAAGAAGAAGCCTTTAGAATTCTTAAGCAAAGATTAACCCATGCACCCATACTAGCATTGCCAGAAGGAACTGAAGACTTTATAGTCTATTGTGACGCTTCTAAGTTAGGCTATGGATGTGTATTAATGCAACGTCAAAAGGTTATAGCTTACGCCTCTAGACAACTTAACAATCATGAACAAAATTATTCAACCCATGATCTAGAATTAGGAGCCATAATTTTTACTCTTAAAATTTGGAGACATTACCTATACGGTAGTAAGTTTACCATTTTCACCGACCATAAAAGTTTAAGGTATGTCTTCGGACAAAAGGAGTTGAATATGAGACAAAGACGCTGGATGGAGATATACTTAGTGATTACGATTGTAATATCCAGTATCATGCAGGAAAGGCTAATATAGTGTGATGTGTTCAAAATGTAAGATATAAATTTCATCAAATGAGGCATAAAACTAACCCTTTTTTTAGTACTAATGTTGGAAAAAGTGTGTTTTTGTCTTCCTTTTGTATTTTCAGGATTAAATGAGCTCAAATTAACAAAAAAAAGCAAAAAGACATCAAAATCTAACATAAATACAAGAAAAGGAACAAGATGTGACATGCCCGACCCCACGACAGCATTTTCCCAAGCAAAACAAGAGATTAGAAGCCTGAACACGCCCCGTGCTCAGCCAGCACGGGGGCGTGCCCAAGTGTCAGCAGAAAAGACAAAGTGGTCGAAGCTTCTATTGCCCACCACGGGGCCGTGCTCAGCGGACACGGGGCCGTGGTTAACTATAAGATTCGCACAATCCAGCAAATCTGCATAGTACAAAGATTCTTCTGCACACGGGGTCGTGCTCAGCGGACACGGGGGCGTGGTCAACTAATAAGACAAAGCTGCATTAAATGAAGAAAGAGAAGGATGTGGACACGGGGCCGTGCCCACTGGACACGGGGCCGTGCCCGAGCTTCTGTTCAGCCTATAAATAGAAGTGCTTGGCTCAAGCTCAAACCATCCCTTGGCACACCACCTCTCTCACACTTCACCCACCACCCACCACCACCATAACACCATCATCCACCACCATCATCCATTGTCCATCGTAGAGTGTGTGAGTCGTCTCGGGATCCAAGATTGATCGTAAGAGTTCTTGACAATCAAGGCCATGTTTGCCTAAGTCTCTTACATCACTTGGTGAAGACAAAGTGTCTAGTGTAATACTTTTTATTTCTAATCTTTTGCACTTTTTATTTGGTTTCGTATTAATGACTTTAATAACTAGTTGCTTATGTTGAAGGTGATCTTTCTTTATCATTTGTCCGTGGTGTCTTGAAATTATTTTACTGTCTATATAAAATAAAAGATTTTCACCATTCATATCTCCACGGTCTATATGGAGGTATGTTGGTTACCTGGTCGGGGGTTAAGGGAACGGTTTGGTAAAGGTCTTGCCATTGTTCAGCGTTTAGAGGTCCTGCAATGGACCTGGGTCAAATTTAGTAGGACCTCCTTTAATACTTAACGGTATTGGATGGCGGGGGTCCAAACTCTTTGATCCCCTCATAAGTTAACTACTATTAATACTATAACCCGGCTACTTAGGACTGTATCCCTGCTGACTCAGACTACTCAGCCGAGGGTAACGTCACCTCCAAAAGAGGGGCCTACCACAATATTGCATTAATAACTTAATTAATTATCTTCCAATAATCCACCCTTTTAGGATTGTATCCTTGCTGACTCAAACTACTGGGGTGAGGGTAACGTCACCTTCAAAAGAGGGGCCTACTACAATAACTAAGATAATCTCTTAATTGTGTGCAAAAGTGCGGAAATAATCAAAGGTTACACTAGATACGAGTCGGAACCAAGTGATTCATCTTGTCTATCTGTTTTTATTTTTATTTTTATTTTCAGCATTTTAGTTAGTTTTTACTTTTCTTAGTTTAAAACATTTTTCTAAACTTTTTATTTTGATTAGACGTTGAGGATAAACCGGTACTAAAAGCTCTTGTGTCCTTGGACGACCTCGGTATCTTACCAACAATATACTACGCTCACGATGGGTGCACTTGCCCATATGTGTGTTTAGTGTTAGTAAAATATCGTGTTTTATAAATTTAAAACTTGGCTAAAAATAAGTGTTAAAGGGGCTTAAAATATACACCTAATATATATAACACTTCACACGCATCAAGTTTTTGGCGCCGTTGCCGGGGACACAAGGATTTTAAGAAAGTTAGGAATCAACGGCCTAATCGTTTTTTCTTGTTTTTCATTTTTTTTAGGATTTTCTTTTAATTTTTCAGCTTCTGCAGAACTCAGCACGGGCCGTGCCCGCTGAACACGCCCCGTGCCCAATCATTGGAACTGGCAATCTTGTTTTAAGTCAGACAGTAAGCTGAACACGGGGCCGTGCCCACTCAACACGCCCCCGTGCCCAAGTTTCAGTTACTGAAAACAGAACCGTAAGATCCCGACGGTTGGTAATTTCTGACACAAACATGAGTGATACTGATACTTTTTACTTTCGGCACTCTTATGGTACTATGTGGTGTCAATTGTGTGGTGGTAACCATAAAGAATTAGAATGCTTTTTTCTAAATTATAAACCCCACTATATAGACCCATCATTTCCTAGTATCCTTAAGAGGGGCGAAAGTAAAAATAATCCCTATCGCTCCCTCGAATGCGCCCAACCGGATATTCTAGGGGAAATGCTTCTCGATGAATTATTTCAACTAGAAGATCTAATTTTTAATTGGTTAAAAGAACTTAGGGAAGACCTCAATAATCTTTTCCAAGGCGATAACCAAGAAGAGAGGTTGGAACCGCATCCAAACAACTTCATTGTTTCCAATGATACTTCTAACTCTAGTGAGGACTTGAGCGATAGTCGTCCCTGTGTCGATTGTGCCGTGAAGGACTCCCCATCAACTTCGTTTGATGTACACATAGACCTGAGCGATTCGCCATACACCTTCTTTAACGAGAGCCCGGAAAAGGGTTGGACTTGTCCACCTACATATAGCTTAGGAATCACCCTCACCGACAACCTCTTGCGTTCTTGTCTTAATCTAGATCAATTAAGGTATCTTAGGCACTTTGGGGTTGTTCCATCTAGTAAGGAACCACCCGATCCGGGAAAGATCCTTGAAATTCGAAGAATTCCTTAAAGACAGCTTCTAGACACGGGGCCGTGTCCAGGTCAGCACGCCCCCGTGTCCACCCAAAAGATTCCCTTCTGATTTTGTCAGAAAGCGGACAAAAATGTGTCAGGATTCCATCAGCACACGGGGCCGTGTCCAGCCGACACGAGGCCGTGCGCAACGTACTGTCGTTTTCTATAAATGCAGCCAATAATCCTGCACATTTGAACCATTCCAGGGACAGAGATTTGAGGAATATTCTCACATACCATCCTAGGTATTTTCTAAAAGAAGTTTCTCAACTATCTTCATGTCCTTTCCTCTTTTATCCACTTTCATCTTCTTCAATTTTCCTCATACTTCCATTAAAGCTTGAACCTTCTATAGTTTCAAGCCTTATTGAGATGTTTGTTAGATTTTTGTTCATGGAATCTTGATAAAAATAAGTTCTATAACAATGTTTTAAGTTGTTTGAGTTAAAAAATGCTTCAAAAATCATAAAAACAATTTGAAACCCCAAGATTCCTTGTCCATAAATCCTGCAGATATCTGAGCACGGGGTCGTGTTCACTGAACACGGGGCCGTGTCCGAAGTACTGGACCCATAAAATTGAACTCTTTTTGGCATGTTTTCTCAGAATGGCAAGCAGAACAAGCAGAAACTCTTCGTCGCATTCCAGGAACAACCGGCAGGGTAGAAGATCATCTACGGTTGAGGATTCTCTTGTAAACTATGTTTACGCCTTTAGAGAAACCCTTGATGAAGTAACAAGTGTGGAAGAGGCATTGGTCGACCGCATTAATCATTTGACGGTGGGACTAGAAGGATGTCTCCGAGAGGTCAACCTTTTGCACCAAAGGTTGAACATTCTCGCCTCTCCTCCTTTGGTGCCGATTATCACCCAAAGGGCATGGAATGTGGTGCCGGAAGTCATCATTCTGGCCGAATGGTACGCCCTACATCCGGAACCTCCCCGAGACATACTACAAGGGGTTCCGGTTGGTGTCACTCCTCCTCCTCAAGATGTCGAGGAACATGAAGCCGCCTCCCTTCTCCTAAGGGAGATAGAAGAATGGCTCTAGCAACATCTAAGGAACACCGTTCGGCTTGGAGCTCTACAAGGCTTTTAGACCGGAAATCTATTTCCGGAATTTTGGTTCTTATTGTAGAAGTAGAACTCCTTAGGAAGATTTTACGGATCACTTGACCTATTTAATATTAGGACTTTTAACTTTTATTTTCTACTTTATTTTTAATTTTTAGGACTATTATGTAATTCTCTCTACGATTAATGAATGATGGTTTAGTTAATTTGGTGTTTTGGATGGTGTTGAAATGAATAAAACACACTTGAGATGGCAAAGGATGCAAGGGAAACTTGAACCAGCACTCCATGCAGGAAAACAGAACCATCCGACAAATTTCTTCGTTTACAGTAAGCTCGGCACGGGCCGTGTCCACCCAACACGGCCCCGTGCTGCATAGTCTGCAGAAAAAGAACCAGTTCAGGTAACTGGACACGGGCCGTGTTCACCCAACACGCCCCCGTGTCCAGGCTTCTGTTTCTCTTGTTTTAATTTTGTTACTGGCACTTGAACACGGGGCCGTGTTCAGCGCCCAGTAACACAAATTTTTTGCTTTTTCACGCCTTTTACACATTCAATCAACCTAAAAACTTATTTTTGGGACACATTGAGGACAATGTGTAATTTAAGTGTGGGGGGGGGGGGGGGGGATGCTAAAACCTTGAATCTTGCAAGTCCTAAATACAAGCCTTACACAAAACTCTATTGGAACCGCTAATCACCCCAAATTTTTTCAAAAATTTTCATTTTTTTTACTTGTCTAGGTTTAACTCGGGAAATTCAAGTTCTAAAAAGTTTATATTTTTACGAATTTACAACCGATAGCGTCGTGATAAAAAGAACCAACATAAGAAAGTTATGAAAAGGCATGACAAGCTTAGTTAAAATTTGATTATATATACTTGATCACATAAAAACCCATTCCCACAAAAGTGAGTTTTGAGCCTTTATTGAGCAAACACTTACATATCATTTGACTAAATGCTCATTTTCGTTTCTTGTATGAATAGCTGCTTGGTTCTTACGACTCTAGAACTTGCCATGACGATACATTCCCAGTCCTTACCAACTTAAACCCGAGTAAGTAAATGATGGAGGCATTAGGACTAACTTTTTTTTTCTACACCATTATTTTTTTTTTACCACCTACCCAAAATCCCCCTAGTTAGCCCCTTTGAGCCTAAACCTTTTCATTTCTTAACACAAACCAAACACCCTTTTACCCACCTAAACCTTTTTCATTTTTACCCATTTGTTTTAGTAACAAGTTCGGTTCTTCATATGACTTTAAAAAAAAAAAAAACCATTTGTGTTGATGATGAAGCAAAAGAAAATAAACAAACAAGTTCATCAAAAATAACTTTGTTTGAATAAATAGCTTCATCAAAATAAAAGTTACAAAAAAATAAAAAGTCTCACGAAAACCGACACTTGTTACGCTTTTCACATTTTTCTACTAACCACTAACCACCAACCCAACCACCTACCTTTAACCCAAGCCTAACCCTTTACCCACAAAGTCCTCTTGATATTTACAAATGTACATAAGTTAAAAAGGAGGAGGATTGATTGCTTGGCAAGCCTATGGTAGGAGTAAGTTCCATGCCGCTCTCGAGTGATCCACAAAAATACATTTTCGGCCGAGTGTTGAGTGATCCCCGTGAGGTATGTGAACTTGTATATAAATAGAATTTTACAAAGGCATGTTATGCCCTAATAAGTAATTTCTCTTATGAAAAGTTTTAAATAAATCATGACGAATAGGATTGTAAATAAATAAAAATAAAATTAAATAAAGAATCTTGGAAATCCCGACACTCTACGACAAGCCCAAAAACCTTCTTCTCTACCCATTCCATTTGGGAGTGTAATAGCCACATATTAAAGAGTTTTGCTTGAGGACAAGCAAAGATTCAAGTGTGGGGGTATTTGATGTGTTCAAAATGTAACATATAAATTTCATCAAATGAGGCATAAAACTAACCCTTTTTTTAGTACTAATGTTGGAAAAAGTGTGCTTTTGTCTTCCTTTTGTATTTTCAGGATTAAATGAGTTCAAATTAACAAAAGAAGCAAAAAGACATCAAAATCAAACATAAATACAAGAAAAGGAACAAGATGTGAGATGCCCGACCCCACGACAACATTTTCCCAAGCAAAACAAGAGATCAGAAGCCTGAACACGCCCCGTGCTCAGCTAGCACGGGGGCGTGCCCAAGTGTCAGCAGAAAAGACAAAGTGGTAGAAGCTTCTATTGCCCACCACGGGGCCGTGCTCAGCGGACACGGGGCCGTGGTCAACTATAAGATTCACACAATCCAGCAAATCTGCATAGTACAAAGATTCTTCTTCACACGGGGTCGTGCTCAGCGGACACGGGGGCGTGGTCAACTAATAAGACAAAGCTGCATTAAATGAAGAAAGAGAAGGATGTGGACACGGGGCCGTGCCCACTGGACACGGGGCCGTGCCCGAGCTTCTGTTCAGCCTATAAATAGAAGTGCTTGGCTCAAGCTCAAACCATCCCTTGGCACACCACCTCTCTCACACTTCACCCACCACCCACCACCACTATAACACCATCATCCACCACCATCATCCATTGTCCATCGTAGAGTGTGTGAGTCGTCTCGGGATCCAAGATTGATCGTAAGAGTTCTTGACAATCAAGGCCATGTTTGCCTAAGTCTCTTACATCACTTGGTGAAGACAAAGTGTCTAGTGTAATACTTTTTTATTTCTAATCTTTTGCACTTTTTATTTGGTTTCGTATTAATGACTTTAATAACTAGTTGCTTATGTTGAAGGTGATCTTTCTTTATCATTTGTCCGTGGTGTCTTGAAATTATTTTACTGTCTATATAAAATAAAAGATTTTCACCATTCATATCTCCACGGTCTATATGGAGGTATGTTGGCTACCTGGTCGGGGGTTAAGGGAACGGTTTGGTAAAGGTCTTGCCATTGTTCAGCGTTTAGAGGTCCTGCAATGGACTTGGGTCAAATTTAGTAGGACCTCCTTCAATACTTAACGGTATTGGATGGCGGGGGTCCAAACTCTTTGATCCCCTCATAAGTTAACTACTATTAATACTATAACCCGGCTACTTAGGACTGTATCCCTGCTGACTCAGACTACTCAGCCGAGGGTAACGTCACCTCCAAAAGAGGGGCCTACCACAATATTGCATTAATAACTTAATTAATTATCTTCCAATAATCCACCCTTTTAGGATTGTATCCTTGCTGACTCAAACTACTGGGGTGAGGGTAACGTCACCTTCAAAAGAGGGGCCTACTACAATAACTAAGATAATCTCTTAATTATGTGCAAAAGTGCGGAAATAATCAAAGGTTACACTAGATACGAGTCGGAACCAAGTGATTCATCTTGTCTATCTGTTTTTATTTTTATTTTTATTTTCAGCATTTTAGTTAGTTTTTACTTTTCTTAGTTTAAAACATTTTTCTAAACTTTTTATTTTGATTAGACGTTGAGGATAAACCGGTACTAAAAGCTCTTGTGTCCTTGGACGACCTCGGTATCTTACCAACAATATACTACGCTCACGATGGGTGCACTTGCCCATATGTGTGTTTAGTGTTAGTAAAATATCGTGTTTTATAAATTTAAAACTTGGCTAAAAATAAGTGTTAAAGGGGCTTAAAATATACACCTAATATATATAACACTTCACACGCATCATAGTGGCCGATGCTTTAAGTCGAAAGTATCATGAAAAGCCAAAAAGAGTACGTT
Source organism: Helianthus tuberosus (assembly GCA_030545235.1). Classification (NCBI taxonomy): domain Eukaryota; kingdom Viridiplantae; phylum Streptophyta; class Magnoliopsida; order Asterales; family Asteraceae; genus Helianthus; species Helianthus tuberosus. Next base: position 29,840,009 of record CM060372.1, on the reverse strand, counting down.
CTCTTAAATTAAATCTACAGATAGATTTAAATGAACAAATTAGAAAGACACAAGAATCAGTAATCAAGGATGATACTGAAAAGTTGAAAGGAATGATTAAGGAATTAGAACAAGGAACAGATGGAATTTGGAGATTCCATAAGAAAAGAATGTGGATACCTAAATTAGGAAACCTACGCCGTCGTATATTAGAAGAAGCCCATAAGTCTAAGTATACGATGCATCCTGGAAGTGATAAGATGTATCAGGACTTAAGAAAGAATTTCTGGTGGATAGGAATGAAAAAGGATATAGCAGCATATGTTGCAAAATGTTTAACCTGTTCACAAGTCAAAGCTGAACATCAGAATCCCTCAGGATTATTACAACAGTTAGAAATACATGTATGGAAATGGGAATTGATAACAATGGATTTTGTTACTAAATTACCCAAAACAAGAAAAGGTAATGATACAATCTAGGTGATTGTAGACAGGTTAACTAAGTCAGCTCATTTTCTACCAATGAAGGAAACCTTCAGTATGGAACAATTAGCTAAACTATATGTAAATGAAATAGTTTCATTACATGGAATTCCTCTATCAATTGTTTCTGACAGAGATAGTCATTTTACCTCTCATTTTTGGACAAGTTTCCAAAAAGTAATGGGAACCAAGTTGAATCTAAGCACAACTTATCATCCTCAAACGGACGGACAAAGCGAAAGGACAATTCAGACACTAGAGGACATGCTTAGAGCTTGTGTAATTGATTTCGGAGGTAATTGGGACGACCATTTACCATTGATAGAATTTTCTTATAATAACAGTTATCACACAAGTATCAATGCTGCACCATCCGAAGCACTTTATGGACGAAAGTGCCGAACACCAGTCTGTTTGGCAGAAATTGGAGAAAAGAAACTATCTGGACCTGAGATAGTACAAGAAACAAAAGACAAAATTATTCAAGTCAAGGAACGATTGAAAGCAGCACGTGATCGACAAAAGAGTTATGCAGATAACAGACGAAAGCCATTGGAATTTCAGGTAGGAGATAAAGTGTTAATGAAAGTCTCTCCTTGGAAAGGAGTGGTAAGATTCATCAAAAGGGGAAAGCTAAGCCCCAGGTATGTTGGACCTTTTGAGATTATTAGAAGAATAGGACCTGTAGCCTATCAGCTACAACTGCCTGAGGAAATGACAGGAATACATGATGTATTTCATATATGCAATCTCAAGAAATGCTTAGCTGATGAATCACTAGTAGTACCTCTTAAGGATATAAAGGTAAATGAACAACTAAAATTTGTAGAAAAGCCTATACAGATTGAAGACAGGAAAGTTAAGAACCTCAAGCATAAGAGATTAGTTCTGGTCAAAGTGAAATGGGACTCTAAAAGAGGACCAGAATACACATGGGAACTTGAATAAAAAATGCAAAGGAAATAACCGCATCTATTCCAGTAGATCTCGAGGAAGACCTCTAAAACAAGGTGGGGAGGATATAACAACCCGCCTAAAATATTTTCGACACCCCTAATATATTTAAAGTACCCCAAAATGTCCTAAAATACACCCCGTATACGAAAACGGACCCCGAATACCGTCGTCGGAACCCTAGAACCCCCCACCCCGTCGCCTAACTTCCAGCCACCACATTAATTTTCTAGTGGAATTCATCAGCCTTTGTTTTACAAAGCGACATTATCAACCCATTTGACGCCTGCTTTTTCTCTCCTCAGCGACTCCGTTTTCTCCGGTAACATCTCCGGTCACTTTTTTCTCGCCTTAATCTCCCCTGATAACCATCATTAACTCAGAATCATCTCTCAATTCTCTTATTTGGTCTATTTTTTACGTAAATGCTTGCATTCAAAACCCTGATTAGAGTTTTTAGTTTAATTCCATTGAAACTAGATAAACTTCATATAAATTACGGATGATGATCTGACAGTTAATTTGTTAACTCCTGAATACTATGTTAATTTGTTGTGTTTTTTGTTTTTGATAATAATTATTAGTTAGGGTTTATCAAGCACGGAAAGAAAAGAATATTGGTTTGAAATTATTTCTTGGTTTTGTGGTTGATCTTGGTGTCTAGTTAGAAATTGAGTTTATGGCAGTGATGATGGTGGTGGAACTTTGTGGGTGGTGGCTAGGATATAGAGGCTAAGAGGGAGAGAGATTTTAGAGAGAGAAAGAGTAGTTTAGGGAGAGGGAGAGAAGTCTTTCAATAAAAAGAGTAGTAAAATTACTAATCTACCCTCATGTGCAAGTCACATGTCATACTTAACCAAAAAATTTAACTTGGTTAGTGCTAAAGGACGTAGAGTGTAACGGATTTTGCAAATAAAGAATTGTGACTTTAATTATTGAAGTTAAAGGCGATCCGTTGCAGTCTCGTACAAACATAAAGGACGGAGAGTGTAATTTACCCAAAATATTATACAAACTGAATGGTATTTAAAAGATCCACAGGCGAAACGAATGTAATAAACTAAGATTTAAGACTAATAGGTCTTTCGTGGAGTTCCAACTTCCATAATGCCTAGATCTAGCAACTTCAGCCTATTCCGTGTTTTCTTATATAACATGCGCTTAGTCTTTTGAAAATATGTCAGTTTTCACTGGTAAATACAATTAACCGACATATTTTGAAAAAAAATTCAAAAATGTTTGGATACCGATTGGTATATCATTTTATAAATACATTGGGACAAGATCATGTTTCTTGTTACCAGTTTTACATGCTTGTCAATACATATGGGGACTGAAGATGAAAATCGATACATGATTAACCGACACGCCACATTTTCAATAAAATATATATAATGGCATTACCGTCTGTCGGGTGTATGCCTACACCTCGCGCTTAGGTCATGGCCACTGGTGTGTGTAAGGTGTAATATGTTTTTTATTAATATTTTAAGCCCATTTTACACATTAGTCAAGTTTTAAATTTATAAAACACGATATTCTACTAACACTAAACACACACATGGGCAAGTGCACCCATCGTGAGCGTAATATAGCGTTGGTAAGATACCGAGGTCGTCCAAGGACACAAGAGCTTTTAATACTGGTTTATCCTCAACGTCTAATAAAACTAAAATTTTTGAGAAAAAGATTTTTAAACATGAAAAATAAAAACTTAAAATGTTGTAAATAAAAATAAAAATATAATAGATAGACAAGATGAATCACTTGGATCCGACTCGCCTTTAATGTATCATTTGATGATTTCCGCACTTTTGCACTTTTTAAGAGATTATCTTAGTTATAGTAGTAGGCCCCTCTTTTGAAGGTGACGTTACCCTCAACCCAGTACCAAGGATACAATCCCAAAGGGTAGGAATATTGAATGATAATTAATAAGTTATTAATGCGGAAAGTGGTAGGCCCCTCTTTTGAAAGCAACGTTACCCTCGGCTAAGTGGTTTGAGTAAGCAGGGATACAATCCCAAATAGCCGGTTTAATGTATTAATAGTAGTTTACATATGAGGGGATCAAGCCATTCGCACCCCCACCATCCAATACCAGTGGGTATTGAAGGAGGTCCTAGTAAGCTTGACCCAGGTCCTTGTAGGATCCATACACTGAACAAGGCAAGAACTTTACTAAACCATTCCCTTAACCCCCGACCAGGTAGCCAACATATCTCTATATAGACCATAGAGATATGAATGGTGAAAATCTTTTACTTTATATAGACAGTAAAGTAATGCCAAGACACCACGGACAAATGATAAAGAAGTTTCACCTTCAACATAAGAAACTAGTTATTAAAGTCATTATTATAAAACCAAATAAAAAGTGCGAAAAGATTAAAAATCAAAAGTAATACATTAAATGCTTGTCTTCACCAAGTGATGTAAGAGACTTAGCCAAACATGGCCTTTGATTGACAAGAACTCTTACGATCAATCTTGGATCCCGAGACTACTACACACACTCTAAGGTGGATGATGGATGATGATGGTGGATGTGGGTGTTGTAGTGGTGGTGGAGTTGTGGCAAAGTTAGAGAGAGGTGGATTTCCAAGGGATGCCTTTGAAGTGAGCCAAGCTATAACAACCCTCCTAAAATATTTTTGACACCCCTAATATATTTAAAGTACCCCAAAATGTCCTAAAATACAGCCTGTATACGAAAACGGACCCCGAATACCTTTATTTTTATTAAAATTAAATAAAAAAAGAAAAATGGGTCTCTGGCGGGCCGCGTAAGACCACCCCAGGGTCAACGAGGGGCGCGACAGCCCAAAGTCAGGGCGACACCCTAGCGTGCCACGTGTCATGATCAGGTCAAAGCTAAACTCGACGAATCAGCATAGCTAGGCCCTACAACCCTACTACATGGGCCGTGAAGGACTATCCTTCGGCTTACGCGGGCCACGAGGAAGTCCGAAATCACAACTATAAATAGGTGCGTTCAGCTTCAGTCTCCAGTCGCTCATTCCTTTCTTTCTCTCTCGAAATTCTTAAGTGTAGAAGTGATTCTCGGATATAATACCCCCTAATTAACGAAGTTCTGCCCCGTTGTAAGTATCATAACCCCGGTTACGTATTAGATACACTGCCCGATTGATCCAGGGTTCCGTAACGGCTGTCGTGGTTCTGCCCAACGTAGTCGTTGGAATGCCGTCTCGGGGAGGATATTGCTAATGTAAATATTGGGTTATTATACTAACGAGTGTGCATTTGGGTAAATTATAGATAATCACCAGGAAACCCTTAAAGAAAACCTAAGACAACAATGTGAGTAATCTCCTTTTTGTAAACTATTTTTACTAAACCTTAAATATTTTACAATGCGATTAAGCAGTGATTAAGTCTTTGTAGTTCTTCAATTACTGCAGGTATGTTGGGGTTTTGTATACAAAATGTGGAACACGTTACCATTGGACAAAGAGTTAGCCAATGTGTAATATGACCCACCAGTCAGGATTGACAATACTGAATGAGTAATTGTGTAGAAATAAACATTGTAATAGCTCTCAATACTGTTAAAAGATAAAACTCTTCTTGATTAAACTGGGATTCACTCACCAGTATTTCCCACTGACAAAATGTTTTTAAACGCGTTTTAGGTAACAAAATGTGAAAGCCAGCTAGAAGCCAGCTGGACAGCACTGAAGGCTTGGAAAAAGTGGCTATAAAAGTTACCTAAATGAAAGAAGATGTTTTATTTCAATAAAATGGGGTTTATCCCTATAAAACAGTTTGTAATGAAACTTGGGTTTTATCCCAATATATTTATATAAAGTGTGGTATTTACTCTAATAAAATATTTCCTAATTACGGTCCTGATGAAATTTCAACTGCCAAAATGATAAACATCGATACCACCAAAACTGGTCTCGTGGCCGCCCGTTCCAGGGACAGATAGGGGATGGGGGTTGCGACACAAGCACCCCTATTTATAGCCTGAACAGTAGCCCGGCCACGGCCCCGTGTCCGCTGGACACGCCCCCCTGCCAACCATTTTCTCTTACTTCATTAATTGCAACTGTCTGCATTAGGCTCCACATCGCCCCATGTTCGCTGGGCACGGCCCCGTGTGCAGAAGCGTATCTGTACTTCAAGATTTTCAAGATTCTGAAAATCTTAGCATTGACCACGCCCCGTGCTGAGCTGAGCACGCCCCCGTGGTGGGCAATGGAAGCTTCTACGGCTTTGTCCCTTTCTGCAGACACTTGACCACGCCCCTGTGTCCAGTGGGCACGGGACGTGGTCAGCCTTCTGTTTCATGTTTTTGCTTGTGGAGATACTGTTGAGGGGTCGGGCATACCACGTTTATTCCTTTTCTTTGTATTTATGTTAGTTTTTACTGCATATTTGTTCCTTTTGTTCATTTAAGCTCATTTGGTCCTGAAAATACAAAAGGAAGACAAAAGCACACTTTTTCCAACATTAGTACTAAAAAAAGGTTAGTTTTATGCCTCATTTGATGTAATTTATATGTTGCATTTTACACACATCAGTCACTTGCAGTTAAGTGAGCCGTGGATATCCAGGACATGGTCGTATTAACCCTTGGTGTTTAAGTTATCAAACAAAACAGATTAAATGGGTTATTTAAATTTTGGACATCATTCGTCCTTGATCGAATCTCTGACCAAGCGCTTAAAGCCATATCCCAAGCCCGTATAGAAAAACAGACGAAAAGTATTTGCCTGTGCTTATCTTTACAACCGTAATCAAAACAACCTAAACACATGTGCAATTTACTGGAGGCTCCTATTCTAGAATGACCAAAACTATGATCCATTAGAACGTTAACGGGTCATATGCAAGTCATTTGACTTTGACCGCTTAACTTTAATAAATAAGTATAGTTCGCTAGATTAAGCGGAGACCGGATAGAATTTAGATACTACGCGAATATCTTTTAATTCAACCTCTTTATCTGGCGGGAGTCCAGGTAATTCTTCTGGAAAAACATCTGAGAATTTAGATACTACGCGAATATCTTTTAATTCTTTTCCCTTAGTGTTAATGATTATGGAAATCATATACACTAGTGATCATTTCCTTGCATAGCTTGCTGTTTTCATCACAGAGATGAATTTTGTGAACCTAGTTGGCTTATCTCCTTTAATTGTGATCTTTTCACTCTTTGGTGAACTTACTTGTACTGACTTTTGATCACATAAAATCCTTGCATGATTGGCTACTAACCAATCCATTCCTAGTACGATATCAAATCCAGCCAGATTCATTGGGTAAAGGTTAGCAATAAAGTTATGGTTTAAAATTTCTATTCTTGCTCCCTTCAAGATTTCAGTAATCTTAATGGATTCTCCATTTGCCGTTTCTACCAAACATTCTTGTGGAAGTTTAGTTAATGGTTGATTGAGAAGTTTGCAGAACAAAGTATTGATAAAACTTTGGTTTGCACCAGAGTCAAATAATACTTTAGTAAAAATATCATTAACTAAAAATGTATCGGCAATCACATCCGGAATCATCTTGGCTTCTTCAGCTGCCAGAACAAATGCTCGGGCATTCTTGGTAGTTTTGTTGTTCATTGCTGGAGCTAGTTTTGGATAGTTTGGTTTGATATGCCCCATCTCTCCACAATTGAAGCATAGCTTGTTGTTGGGTTTCCTCCTGCAGTCTTCTTCCTTATGTCCAAACATTTTGCAGAAGTTGCAGTATATTGAGCATTTTCCTGAATGCTTCGTCTTGCAGTACTTACAGTAAGGTGCAGAGGTAGAACCTGTATTTTTCCCACGGTAGGTATTTCCATAACGAAATTATTGGGTAAGTTTCCGGGCTAGGTTCTTTCTCTGATTCTCTTCTTGCATACGTACTAATTCATCAGTCAAGGTATTGGCTAATTCTACTCCTTCTTCTATGGTTTGTAGTCTAGCCACCTTGACTACGTGTCTGATTTCACTAATTAATCCCCAGATGTAACGAGAGATTAATACTGGTTCTCGTGAGGCTAGGGTTGGCACTATTCTAGCATATTCGAAGAATATGGTAGTGTAACCCTTGTAGTCTATTCTAGTAATTTTAAGATTTAAGAACTTATTAGCGATTTGTTTTTTTTTTCATGAGGAGGACAAAATTTTCTTTCCACTATTTTCTTAAAATCAGTCTATTCCATATTATAAATTTTATCACTTCCTCTAGACTGGAGAATAGCATTCCACTATTCTAAGGCTGCATTCTTAAAAAGATTAGAAGCAAACATAATCTTATTTTCATCTGCACATTTACTTATTTTTAAGACTGCCTATGTCTTTTCTATCCAACGTAAAGTTGTTGTCACACCCCCAAAATCCACACGCGGGGTATCACCGCTTGGAGGTGTGACATGACCAGGATTGAGCCACCAATCATATTGAACAACGTAATTAAGTAAGTAAAACCAACCACAATACAATCGGTGACCAAAAGCTAGTTAACCAAGTTCAAATTAAACAGCGGAAGCATTAAAGGTAAAAACCCAAAACATAAGTTCAATAAGTTTATAAAGTTTAAATGTTTAGAACGGGACATAACAGTCCATATCCCACAACGACCTCTTCCTCGTGCAAGCTCCATAAGCATCTAACGACCTGTAAGGCATGTAACAACGAGTCAACAACAAAGTTGAGCGAGTTCACAGTAGGTGTTCGTTATAAAGTAGTTTTTCAAGAACTATGAGTTTGTTTGCAACCACAGGTTAAATCAACTTTCCTTATTTTCCAAACCATAAACGGTGGGGGCTACCCCATGTTGTAAACCACTAGACTAGATGTATATATATAGGTGCCCTTCCCAATCCGAGGACAGAGGTACGTATTGAATACATAGGTTTAGCGCAGGTGCCCTTCCCAATCCAAGGACAGAGGTACTTATAAGAATACGTAGGTCTAGCGCTGGTGTCCTTCCCAATCCGAGGACAGAGGTACGTATAAGATGACGTAGGTTTAGCGCTGGTCTCCTTCCCAATCCGAGGACGGTGGTAAGTAGTCTAGTAGTGGTGAAAGTACAAGTTCTGTCTTAGCTATTTAATCCCATTCCCAACCACCGGGAATCCCATGCCTTAGAAAGTGTGTGAACTCACCTTGGTTTGCTCGGTTAGATTAGTTACTCTAATAATCAGAAATCAAGCACGTCCTAATAAGGTACAGATAACAATCAGTTTCTCGTGCATGCATAACACGTATCCTACGTACGGTTTATCTACTCATTACTTCTATCACATACCACACAATTCTAATGTCACACGCTGACTTTTGCGGAAGATCATAGTTTAAATTACATTTGTAACACTTGTTAGAAAATATTTTCTATGTGTTGGAGTTTTTTAGAATATTTCGTCAGAGTTTCCTTTGTAAATGGAGGTGTCCATGCTTATTAGAATATCATTTTCTTTTCGAAAAACATTCAATCAATCAACAACAAGTTAATAAACAACATTACACTAGTCAAGTGCAAAAACAATGCACTTTACATAACAACATGAACTTGGTTTTTCCTAAAAACGCGTAGTAACTTAGTGGGGTGTTTAGTGGGTTTAGTTACCCTCCAAAGTGTGTTTACTTTTGTTAAAATCTCATTCTCGGGGTTTTTAGATGTTTACAACTTGTAAACTTGTTTTGCAAAAATGTGTATTTATTGGATCTTCTTGTTCTAAAAATATTTCTACGCTTATTTTGTTACTAAAATAGTGTAGGTTTAACAAAAGTCATAACATTTCAAAAATCATCTTCTACTCTTGGTTTATTTAGGAAAACCATTTGTAAACCTCGGATCCATATGATCGTCAACTCACTTTGTTCACCTATTTTTCAAGAAATCATTTTGTTACCAAGTTTATGTTGAAATATGGAGGTGATTCCTTTATGTAAATCACTAATCACCTCCTAACTTGTTAACTTAAGTTTTTAATCTTACTTTAACAAGTTCAACCATGATGTTCAACATCATATTACTAGTAATCATCAAGCAAGCATCAAGTAATCAACAACATAACAAAACAACTCTATTTCATCAAGATTTCATCTTATTTCATCATCATGTTAGCTTTATGTTCAAGACTTATGTTTATGATCTTTTAGTGTTCTTGAGGTTTCATCATAATATAATTATTAACCACCATAAACATGAAGTAAATAAGGATCAAAGAAGCTTACTACTAGCTTTTAAGCTAGGGAAGAACAAGGTGAAAATGTGGAGGATAATAGCAAACGAATGAGGTCCTTCAAGTTCCGTGAACACCGGGCTTCGTTTATCACCTTTGTGCACCTTGAATGAAGCTTGGAATAGATGAAATGGAAATCGAAAATGTGAGTGTGTGGGCTAGGGTGTTCGGCCGCAAGCTTTGTAGAGGGAGAGAGAGGAGTGTTGTGTTGGTGAAATGAAGATTATAAAGAAGCTTACTACTAGCTTTTAAGCTAGGGAAGAACAAGGTGAAAATGTGGAGGATAATAGCAAACGAATGAGGTCCTTCAAGTTCCGTGAACACCGGGCTTCGTTAATCACCTTTGTGCACCTTGAATGAAGCTTGGAATGGATGAAATGGAAATCGAAAATGTGAGTGTGTGGGCTAGGGTGTTCAGCCGCAAGCTTTGTAGAGGGAGAGAGAGGAGTGTTGTGTTGGTGAAATGAAGATGATAAGTGTATGTTGGTTCTTATAACATTTAAACCTTTTATCCTTTGGTTTCTATGTCCCTTATAGTACATACATGATCTTCCCAATTCCAAGAAAAGATTAGAGGAAGATTATAGAAGATTTTTGTGATCTTATGGTGGGGCCACCTTGGGTGAGCCGAAAATTGGGCAGGGGGGGTTAAGTGTAAAGTTTGATGACAAGTAGGTGATTAATGGGGTGATAAGTGTAAGAGTTAGTGTTTAGTGTGTTACATGTTTCATGTAGTGTGTTATAGTGCTCGGGGACCATAACTAGCTCAGAACAATAAAAACAATGCTTCTTGCGATATTTTAATGTTCCGGGTAGTGTCCGGTTGTTCGGTTGGATACCGTTCCGTTAAAGTGCTAAGTTATTCTGTTTAGTGTCCTTTATATATTTTTTTGTAATACTTTTTAATTCCCAACACTTAGGAAAGCATACAGGACCATTTAGTCAATTTTCTGCACAAGACTAGTATGTTAAAAAGCACATGTAAGTATGACACAGAAATCAGAAAGCAGTTAAGTAATTCAGCACAGTCATCAAGAACTTTAATTAACATTATTAAATCGTACGGATACATGTAATTTTGAGGGTTGTCACATCCTCCCCTTGTTAAGAAAATTTTGTCCCGAAATTTAGCACGTGGTTACTGAGAAAGCTAGTTAGGTTGCGTTGTTTCCTGGTTTTCCTGGGGTGTCACATCATCCCCCCGTTGGTTTGGAATTTCGTCTCGAAATTCTGCAGTAGCTTCAGGTTCAGTAGTGGTTGCACTTTTCTTAAATAACTGGGGATTCTTGAGTTTCATTTGGTCTTCTCGTTCCCAGGTATACTCTGGGCCACGACGGGAGTTCCAACGAACTCGAACAAGAGGTATTCTGGTACGCTTGAGAATCTTAACATCTCAATCAGTAATTTCTACTGGTTCCTCGACGAATTGCAGCTGATCTTCGATAGTGAGCTCCTTGAGAGGAACTATGAGGGTCTCATCTGACAGACACTTCTTCAGATTCGACACATGGAAAACATTGTGAATTCCGCTGAGTTCTGTCGGTAGATTCAACTTGTAAGCGAGTTTGCCAATTTTCTCAATGATTTCGAACGGTCCGACATAACACGGATTGAGTTTGCCTCGTTTGCCAAAACGAACTACACCTTTCCAAGGTGAGACTTTGAGTAGCACCCGATCCCCAACCTGGAACTCGAGTGGTTTCCTTTGCTTATCAGCATAGCTTTTCTGACGGTCATGAGATGCCGCCATTCATTGTCGTATCTGAGCAATTTTCTCGGTTGTATCTACTACAAGTTCTGGGCCGGTGATTTGACTGTCGCCAACCTCTGCCCAACAAAGAGGTGATCTGCACTTCCATCCGTACAATGCCTCAAACGGAGCGGCCTGGATACTGGTGTGGTAACTGTTGTTATACGAAAACTCCACTAACGGGAGGTGTTTTTCCCAGCCGTTACCAAAGTCGATTAAACATGCCCTAAGCAATTCTTCAAGGGTTTGGATGGTGCGTTCAGATTGCCCATCCGTCTGTGGATGATATGCCGTGCTCATGTCTAATCGTGAGCCAAAGGACTTGTGCATAGCTTGCCACAATTCAGATGTAAAACGTGAGTCACGATCAGAAATGATGGAGGTTGGCACTCCGTGCCTTGATACTACTTCCTTTAGGTAGATGTCTGCTAGAGTAGAAAACTTATCTGTTTCCTTGATAGCTAGAAAATGTGCAGACTTGGTCAGTCGATCCACGATCACCCAAATGGTATCATTTCCGCGTTGAGATCTAGGCAGGCCAGTAACGAAATCCATGGAAATTTGCTCCCATTTCCATTTCGGGATCTCTGGTTGTTGGAGTAGGCCTGATGGTTTCTGATATTCAATATTGACTCTCGCACAAGTCAAACATTTACTAACGTAGGTTGCTATGTGGGCCTTCATGCTAGGCCACCAGTACATGGTCTTGAGATCGTGGTACATCTTATCCGAACCGGGATGTACTGAATAACGAGACTTGTGTGCTTCATCCATCACAAGCTCGCGTAAGTTTCTGTAAAGTGGGACCCAGATGCGCCCATTTACATAGTAGGCACCGTCTTCCTTTTGTTCTAAATGTTTCCTTGATCCTCGTAGGGACTCCGCCCTGATGTTCTCTCTTTTCAATGCTTCAACCTGAGCATCTCGTATCTGGGTAGGAAGACTAGATTGGACGGTAAGTTGTAACGCTCGCACACGTTTAGGTGTAGTATCCTTTCGACTGAGGGCGTCGGCCACAACATTGGCTTTGCCCGGATGGTACTTGATCGCACATTCGTAATCATTCAAGAGCTCGACCCATCGACGTTGTCGCATGTTTAATTCCTTTTTCTTGAAGATATGCTCGAGACTCCTGTGATCGGTGTAAATGGTGCACTTGGTACCGTACAGGTAATGTCTCCATATCTTAAGTACAAAAACAACTGCTCCCAATTCCAAGTCGTGCTTAGTGTAGTTCCTTTCGTGAACTTTAAGTTGGCGCAATGCGTAGGCAATGACCTTGTCACGTTGCATCAACACACAACCAAGTCCTTGGATGGAAGCGTCGCAATAAACCACAAAATCATCTGTTCCTTCAGGCAATGAGAGGATAGGTGCGCTACAAAGTCTATCTTTTAAGTGCTGAAATGCGGACTCCTGTGCATCACCCCAACGATAGGTGACACCTTTCTGAGTCAGTGAAGTGAGAGGTTGCGCAATCTTTGAGAAATCCTTGATAAACCTTCTGTAATATCCTGCCAAACCCAAGAATTAGCGGATTTCTGTTGGTGTACGGGGTGCAGGCCAGTTCTTGATCGAGTCAACCTTGGATGGATCAACATAAATCCCATCCTTGTTTACCACGTGGCCTAGAAAGTGGACTTCGCGAAGCCAAAAGTCACATTTCGAAAACTTGGCATACAACTGCTCTGTTCGAAGAAGTTCCAAAATAAGCCTCAGGTGTTGCTCGTGTTCTTCCTGACTCTTCGAATAGATCAGGATATCTTCGATGAAAACTATGACAAACTTATCCAGGTAAGGCTTGCACACTCGGTTCATGAGATCCATGAAAACCGCAGGTGCATTCGTCAACCCGAAAGGCATAACCAGAAACTCGTAATGCCCATAACGAGTCCTGAATGCTGTTTTAGAGATATCCTTGTCTCGGACTCTCAGTTGATGGTAACCTGACCTCAGGTCAATCTTGGAGTAGAAACTCGACCCTTGTAACTGGTCGAATAAGTCATCAATGCGCGGAAGAGGATAACGATTCTTCACGGTCACCTTGTTGAGTTCGCGGTAGTCAATACACATTCTGAAGGTACCGTCTTTCTTCTTCACAAATAACACTGGAGCTCCCCAAGGCGAAGAGCTAGGACGTATGAAACCCTTTTCCAAGAGTTCTTGTAGTTGCGTGGACAGTTCTTCAAGTTCTGATGGAGCTAGACGATAAGGTGCACGAGCTATTGGTGCGGCTCCAGGAGCTAGCTCGATTTGAAACTCAACTTGTCGATGAGGCGGAAGACCAGGTAATTCCTCAGGAAATACCTCAGGAAAATCGCGTACAATAGGAATGTCTTCAATTCTCTTCTCTTCCATTGATGCGTCAGTAACGAGAGCTAGAATGGCAGTGTGGCCCTTTCGCAAACACTTCTGGGCCTTAAGGAAAGAGATAATGCCCACAACAGCACCACTCTTGTCGCCATGAATCACGAGTGGTTCTTCACCAGAACGAGGAATACGAACGACTTTCTCTTTGCAGAAAATCTCCGCTTGTTGTTGAGATAGCCAATCCATCCCAATAACGACGTCGAAACTACCAAGTACGATAGGAATAAGATCGATAGAGAAGGTCTGACCAGCTAAGACGAGGTTACAACCCTTAACTATGTGTATGGCTTCAAGACTTTTACCGTTTGCTAGTTCCACCGTGTGTTTGGTGTTCAGAAGTGTTGGAGTACGCTTAAGCATTTGGCTAACTTTTAAGGACACATAACTAGTATCGACACCCGAATCAAATAAAACAGTAACAAATAAGTCGTCCAGAAGAAACTTACCCATCACAACGTTGGGATCGTTCCTTGCATCACCCTGACCAATCACGAAGGCACGGCCTCGGGCGCCATTGCCATTATTGTTACCCCCGTTGTTGCCTCCATTGTTGTTCCCGTTTCCTTGGTTGTTGTTCTGATTCTGATTCAGCTGTGGACAGTGCCTCTTGAAGTGACCCTCAGCACCGCACTGGAAGCATCCCTTATTACCCTGCTGGTGTTGCTGTTGGTACTGGGGAGCTTGTGGCTGCTGTTGTCGATTCTGATTTGCAGGACGTGAGCTCCTGCAATCTTTGGCTTCATGTCCAGGCTTGTTACATCTCTGACAACGACCCTTGTTGCATGGCCCGCTGTGGTGCAAACTACATCGATTGCACTTAGGGTGATTTCCCCTGTATCCACCCTGACCTTGATTTCCATAAGACTGATGCCTGGGGCTCCTGTGTTCATCCCTCTTTCGCTGCTGGGATGTCGTCACGACTACAGTACTCCTCTTTGATCAAATCTTTGAAGTCGTTCCATGGGGTGGCATTAGCAACCGCTAGCCCTAGCAGTTGAACCTGTGCTTTCCACCAGGTTAGTGCAGCACCTTCGAGTGTTCCAGTAGCAAATTTCACCCTACGATCTTCAGGGCATTCACACATCTCAAAAACAGACTCAATCTTCTCGAACCAGTGCAGAAGACCTACAGCCCCTTCTGTGCCGCTGAAAGTACTAGGTCGGCAATCCATGAACGTTTTGAACGTACACACGGGAGGCAGAGCATGTTGACCTGTGGCGCGAGAATAAAGACAAGTTAAGCACAAGAGTTGGTTCGCGAGAGTAGGATCTAAACGTCCTAAGATGGGTTGATATGACAGGTTATACCTCCCGCAGGGACCGCTGCGAGTGCCTCAGCCACTCGTTCGTTGATTAGAGTCGTCAGCTGAGCTTGAGTCAAGTTCAAACGTCCACCCATGATCTTCACAATGAAGCAACGTAAGTGAGAAAAGTGTCGCGAAAGTGCGTAAGCGTGGGACGACAGAAGAGAGTAAGCACACATGGCTCAAATAGCAGTTATCACGTTAACTAATGCACTATGTGAACATTCAAACAGACAATATAAACATAAATCATACCACCTATTGTGTCGAGTCTTGCACGTGGAGCGAAGCGTCGTTGTGGATCGTTGAGCACTGTACAGGTTATAGTATGGTTTCGTCAAAAAGCTTTTCCCTTTTTAAAACCAAGTTCACTATAACCAATGGCTCTGATACCAATCTGTCACACCCCCAAAATCCACACGCGGGGTATCACCGCTTGGAGGCGTGACATGACCAGGATCGAGCCACCAATCATATTGAACAACGTAATTAAGTAAGTAAAACCAACCACAATACAATTGGTGACCAAAAGCTAGTTAACCAAGTTCAAATTAAACAGCGGACGCATTAAAGGTAAAAACCCAAAACATAAGTTCAAAAAGTTTATAAAGTTTAAATGTTTAGAACGGGACATAACAGTCCATATCCCACTACGACCTCCTCCTCGTGCAAGCTCCATAAGCATCTAACGACCTGTAAGGCATGTAACAACGAGTCAACGACAAAGTTGAGCGAGTTCACAGTAGGTGTTCGTTATAAAGTAGTTTTTCAAGAACTATGAGTTTGTTTGCAACCACAGGTTAAATCAACTTTCCTTATTTTCCAAACCATAAACGGTGGGGGCTACCCCATGTTGTAAACCACTAGACTAGATGTATATATATAGGTGCCCTTCCCAATCCGAGGACAGAGGTACGTATTGAATACGTAGGTTTAGCGCAGGTGCCCTTCCCAATCCGAGGACAGAGGTACGTATAAGAATACGTAGGTCTAGCGCTGGTGTCCTTCCCAATCCGAGGACAGAGGTACATATAAGATTACGTAGGTTTAGCGATGGTGTCCTTCCCAATCCGAGGACGGTGGTAAGTAGTCTAGTAGTGGTGAAAGTACAAGTTCTGTCTTAGCTATTTAATCCCATTCCCAACCACCGGGAATCCCATGCCTTAGAAAGTGTGTGAACTCACCTTGGTTTGCTCGGTTAGATTAGTTACTCTAATAATCAGAAATCAAGCACGTCCTAATAAGGTACATATAACAATCAGTTTTTCGTGCATGCATAACACGTATCCTACGTACGGTTTATCTACTCATTACTTCTATCACATACCACACAATTCTAATGTCACACGCTGACTTTTGCGGAAGATCATAGTTTAAATTACATTTGTAACACTTGTTAGAAAATATTTTCTATGTGTTGGAGTTTTTTTAGAAAATTTCGTCAGAGTTTCATTTGTAAATGGAGGTGTCCATGCTTATTAGAATATCATTTTCTTTTCGAAAAACATTCAATCAATTAACAACAAGTTAATAAACAACATTACACTAGTCAAGTGCAAAAACAATGCACTTTACATAACAACATGAACTTGGTTTTTCCTAAAAACGCGTAGTAACTTAGTGGGGTGTTTAGTGGGTTTAGTTACCCTCCAAAGTGTGTTTACTTTTGTTAAAATCTCATTCTCGGGGTTTTTAGATGTTTACAACTTGTAAACTTATTTTGCAAAAATGTGTATTTATTGGATCTTCTTGTTCTAAAAATATTTCTACGCTTATTTTGTTACTAAAATAGTGTAGGTTTAACAAAAGTCATAACATTTCAAAAATCATCTTCTACTCTTGGTTTATTTAGGAAAACCATTTGTAAACCTCGGATCCATACGATCGTCAACTCACTTTGTTCACCTATTTTTCAAGAAATCATTTTGTTACCAAGTTTATGTTGAAATATGGAGGTGATTCCTTTATGTAAATCACTAATCACCTCCTAACTTGTTAACTTAAGTTTTTAATCTTACTTTAACAAGTTCAACCATGATGTTCAACATCATATTACTAGTAATCATCAAGCAAGCATCAAGTAATCAACAACATAACAAAACAACTCTATTTCATCAAGATTTCATCTTATTTCATCATCATGTTAGCTTTATGTTCAAGACTTATGTTTATGATCTTTTAGTGTTCTTGAGGTTTCATCATAATATAACTATTAACCACCATAAACATGAAGTAAATAAGGATCAAAGAAGCTTACTACTAGCTTTTAAGCTAGGGAAGAACAAGGTGAAAATGTGGAGGATAATAGCAAACGAATGAGGTCCTTCAAGTTCCGTGAACACCGGGCTTCGTTAATCACCTTTGTGCACCTTGAATGAAGCTTGGAATAGATGAAATGGAAATCGAAAATGTGAGTGTGTGAGCTAGGGTGTTCGGCCGCAAGCTTTGTAGAGGGAGAGAGAGGAGTGTTGTGTTGGTGAAATGAAGATTATAAAGAAGCTTACTACTAGCTTTTAAGCTAGGGAAGAACAAGGTGAAAATGTGGAGGATAATAGCAAACGAATGAGGTCCTTCAAGTTCCGTGAACACCGGGCTTCGTTAATCACCTTTGTGCACCTTGAATGAAGCTTGGAATGGATGAAATGGAAATCGAAAATGTGAGTGTGTGGGCTAGGGTGTTCGGCCGCAAGCTTTGTAGAGGGAGAGAGAGGAGTGTTGTGTTGGTGAAATGAAGATGATAAGTGTGTGGGCTAGGGTGTTCGGCCGCAAGCTCTGTTTAGTGTCCTTTATATATTTTTTTGTAATACTTTTTAATTCCCAACACTTAGGAAAGCATACAGGACCATTTAGTCAATTTTATGCACAAGACTAGTATGTTAAAAAGCACATGTAAGTATGACACAGAAATCAGAAAGCAGTTAAGTAATTCAGCACAGTCATCAAGCACTTTAATTAACATTATTAAATCGTACGGATACATGTAATTATGAGGGTTGTCACAGCTGCAATGGCTCCTTCATTGCCCGAGAATTCTATTGGTTTGCAAGACCAGAATTCTTTGTAAGAACAACCATATGACATGGTTTCTTCTTTTTGGAATAGCTAATTGGATTAGCGGTCCATTATTCACGCTATGACTTGGTTCACTAAGTGGTCGTTTACTTCCACTTTTATTATTTTCTGCTTCTTTAACAGACTTTATAATATATAGCTTAGCATTTATAATTTCTTGTGCTACTATATGCTGGATGGCGCTGTTATCTATTTGGTTTCCATCATTATCATTATTCTGGTTTTCCTATTTTACTTCGTCGTCCATCTGAATTATAAACATTTATCCGGTATTAATATCACAGAATAAAATTTAATGCAAACAATCAGACAAACAAATTGATCAAAAACGTCGAACATTGCGACTTTTACTCTTTCCCATAATAATAATAATAATAATAATAATAATAATAATAATAATATAGATATATATATATATATATATATATATATATATATAAATGCGTGTAGTTTGGAATATATATATATATATATATATATATATATATCAAATCAACTAAAATAGATAATATAATACAACTGGAATTTAAATACACTATTAGTTATGCATCCATAGATATTAGATTATCTATTTTAGTTGATTTGATATATATATATATATATATATATATAGATACTCCAAACTACACGCATTTATATATATATCTATATATTATTATTATTATTATTATTATTATTATTATTATTATTATTATTATTATTATTATTATTATTATGGGTTATTCATCCAAAATTGCATTTCTCGCTCGTCGTATTTCCACACGAGCTTTTCTCCTATTTGTCTTATACTCTCTCCTCCTTCTATCAGTTCTTCACCATATGTGAAGAGTTCCTGCACATTCTCATCACTCATGGGTGGTCGTGGTGCGGGTACTGGGTCAGGGTACTGAGGTAACGGTTCTCCATATGGGTACGGGTTATTTAATATTTCCTGAACATACTGATCTGCATTCCAATATGGATCTAAAGGATTAAGGTTGGTATACTGTGCTATGGGGTTTGGTATCGGTTCTCCCTGTGGATAAAGTTCCTGATATTCCCTATGGTCATCCTCCCATGGATCATAAGCTAGAGGATTAGGTGCTGGGATTCTCGCTATCTCGTCAGGGTCAAAGGCTGGTATGGGAAATTGATTTCCTTGGTTAGGTTCTATCTCTATTGGTTGGGTTGGAAACAGTGGTAATGGTTGTGGTGCGATTATCTGGTCAAGGTTTGGATCTGCTGCAGTGGTGGCTAGTATATGAAAGTTTGCCAACCGTCTATTAACTGTTTCTTGTGTTTGGGCATTTACTTCCCTATTAGCTGCTGCTAACGCTCTTTGTTGTTGTAACTTTCTCATTCGCTTTCTCCTCTCGTGTGCTCCCCTACTAAACCATCCTCTCTTTTTCGAAGGGAATGGTTCCTCGGATTGCGCTTTAAATATGAAGATTCCTTCTTCAGTGTCAGCAGAATACCCCGAAGGAGTAGGCTGTGATGAAGTTCCTTCACTCTTGAGAGAACTAGCTAGCTGACGATAGGCGTCAGACGTACCTTGCTAACTCATACTGTAAACTAACAGATTGCCAAATAACACAAAACAATAATATACATATATACACATAATCACATAGATTATTTCCAAACATAATTGATAAAATTTTGGTGTCAGCAGAACAATTATGTGGCTCAAACCAGTGGCTGTAGCTCTGATACTACTCTTTGTCGCAACCCCCGACCCCTACCCCGGGAGCGGGCGACCGCGAGATCCAGACTAGTGGTATCGGTGTTTATTAATTAGGCAGCGGAAATTTACATCAGAACCGTAGTTAGGAAATAGTTTATCAGAGTAAAACACCACATTTTTATAAATAATAAATACATGGGAAAAACCCAAGTTTCCATTATAATATGTTTATAGGGATAAACCCTAATTTATTGAAATAAAACTTCTTTCTTGTTTAGGTAACTTTTATAGCCACTTTTCCAAGTCTTTAGTGCTCTCCAGCTGGCTTCTATTTGGATTTCACATTTTGTTACCTGAAACACGTTTTAAAAAGTTTTATCAACAAGAAATACTGGAGAGTGCATCCCAATTTAATCAAAACAAACTTTTATCATTTTACAGTATTGAGGGCAATTACAATGTTTATATCTACCCAATTACCACCCACGTTGCTGCCAATCCTGACTTGTGGTCATGTTACTACTCACAGTGTAGTAGCAAGTAATGTATACAAAACCCCAACATACCGACATAATAGTAGAATACATAGACTCAATCACTGTTTATCATAATTTAAAACAATTGAGGTTTGTATAAAAAGGTTTACAAAAATAGATGTACTCACATTGCTGTTTTAGATAATACTACTGCTTTCTTGTAACTTCCTGGTTATAATCTATTAAAATTAAACAATGCACACGTGTTAGTAAGATAACCCAATTTACATTAGCCATACCCCCGAGACAAAACTCCAACGACTGAGTCAGGCAGAGCCTCGACATGCATTACGGAGCTCAAGATCAATCAGGCAGAGTAACTAATACGTAACCAGGGGTTATAATACTTACAACGAGGCAGGGCTTCGCTTTTTAGGGGTATTATATCGAGCAACACTATTGCTATTATATGGGATTTTGAGAGAGAAAAGAATTGAACGGAAATTTCTGAAGTTGAGAACTCAATTTAAAGGTCTGATCATGTTTCGCTCGCGCCCCGCGAGAGATAGAAGGCAATGCCTTCGCTGGTCGCGAGGACACTAGGGTAGGCCCTAGCTCTGTCGACTCAACCACCTAGCCCCAACACGTAACGGACATGTGGCGCAACAGGGTGCGGCCTGGTGTCACCCTGTCGCGGCACGCGACAGCCTTAGGGTGTCTGGGTCGCGCCCCGCGAGAGCCTATATTTTTTATTTTAATTTGATTTTTGTAAATATAAAGGTATTTTGGGTCCGTTTTTCGTATATGGGGTGTATTTTAGGATGTATGGGGGTATTTTTGTCACACCCCAACCGATGGCGGAAACATCGGGGCGCGGAACTGAGCGAAAAAGATTATCCAAGAGTATCCATAACTACTATTAATTACCAGATATTTAAACGTCACGTCCCATACCATACCATAACATATCCAAATAAAACAGTTATTACAAATAATTGTCTCAAAAACAACATTGTTCCGACAACTCAGATTTAGAGTGACATAATTAGACCCCTAGCTTGATTCACCAAAGCACAGCATTCCTAGCATCTTAAGCACCTGTCATATACGTTAAAATAGAGGTCAATACACATAGTGTAAAGGTGAGCATACAAGTTTAATAGTAATAATAGAATTCGAAAGCGTTTACGCATAACCAACATGTAACATGTATAATGTGAAGCAGGTAAGTTATCGACAATGAAATTTGCACAGACGTGACTGCGAGTTGTAGAATGCGTAACACATATCACCACTGTGACATGCGAGAAAAGCCCTTAACAACCCCTGTCCATGACATGTGGTGAGTCCAAACGATAGTACTATCGTTGCTAAGGTGTCAGACAATAATCACTGTGTAAACATAACATACAAGCATTCATCGAGCAACACGTATAACATGCAGTAACGGTTAGTGTATAAAGATGTTTGCGTTGTGTGATCGATGTGATTTGATATAAGTAACGTATGTAACACCCAAAAGTGCTCAAAGCAAAAAGGGATCGAGTATACTCACAGATCGTGTTTAGTAAATAAACACTCTCTTGGATTGAAGGGAGTGCTGAGGGATTAGCCTGAACAGTTAACGATAGCATAAGCAAATGAACGGCGCGTTAAACGCTGAAGAGTGATCCAAGTGACGAATGGTCATCCTATCGGATGACAATCTGAATGGATGGTCATTCGATCGAATGACAATCCGTTCGGATGGCCATTCGATCGGATTGACATTCGTTTGGGATGGATGTGTTTGTGTATGATGTGACTTTGAAGTTTTCATTGTAGCATTTTGAAAACAGAGAAATATCTCTACCTTTCAGGTCGTTTGATCGGATGGCGATCCGTCGGTTAGACATTTCTTAGAGAACAAGTTCACAGCAGGATTGTCATTTGATCGGATGGTCTTCCGATCGGATGGCAATCCGTCAGAAACTGATGATCGTTGAAATTTTGTTAAAAGTTTATGTGTTGAAGATTATGAGCAATTCGATCGGATTGTTGTTTGGTCGGATGGCAATCTGATCGGATGGCAATCCGATCAACAATCTGACCTTCTTGAAACTTGAATATTTGAAAAGTTTGCGGTTTAGTCGAGACAGTATGACAACGTGTTGAACAACGGAACCTCGTCAAGTACAGGTCATCCGACCGAAGTGGGAATCACCCCAGTCCGATCAGTTTACTGCTCGTGACAGTTGTTCATGTTCAATCCGAAATCGGCTGTCTTTTTTATAGGAATCAGATCTCAGACCGACACTTCACTAGAAACGAGTACAAGGCCTGAACGAGCTCCGATTCTATCGGTTTTGAGTGCATTGAGTGTAAAAGAGTTGAAAGAAAGTTATGAAACCATCTTTCAATCCTTTTAACCATGAAAATAGTGTTAAAACATGTGGAAATCATGTGATCTGAGTTGTTCTAGGTGCAATGAAGCCAAATCTTGAAGTTCATAAGAACCCCAAGATGACATCATCCTAGAACACCTCAAATCCGCTGATTTCACGGTTAAAAGTGAAGATTCAAAGGTGAAAATGATGAAGAAGTATGTATAAATCATAGAAGTACAAGATTTGAATGGTCATTCGATCGAAATGGCCCGGCGAGTTAGGTTTCGGCGTTTCGTTTTGCGTGTTGAGCGTTGCGGTGCGTTTTGAGTGAGCGATGCGATAGTATTACCCATTAGTTACACAAATAACCTAACTACTATATCTAACATGCAATCAACATAAATAATTTGCGTTTAGCATTTGCGATTAGATTGCGTTGCGATAGAGTTGCGATTGCGTTTGCGATTATCACCTCAACATAACATAACATGCACAAGTAACACATAATAGCACACACACGTAAAACAATATCCATAACCTATAATTCGAGTTGCGATGCGATAGCGATGCGATTAGCGATAAGTCGACTAGCGATTAAACTGCGATTAAATAGCGATTTATTAACAAGTACTCCACATAATACAACTAAAGCGAAAATAAAATAGAGTATCGGTTACAAGTCAAAGAGTACAATCAATAATTAAGCAAGGAGTGACAGATCGCAATTAGCAATCTTTTCTTCCTGTGACTTTGACTTTGACTTATACTTTGACTCCAAAAAGTCGGGTTGTTACAGCCTCCCCTACTTTAGGAAATTCCGTCCCGAAATTTAAGAAGCAGGCGTAACAAACAGTTACGGATACTTCGCCTTCATGTCACTTTCGATTTCCCAGGTGAACTCGGTGCCGTGTTTGCCTTCCAAGCGAACCTTCACAATGGGAATGCGTGAGCGTCAGAGCCTTGGTTTCTCGGCCCATGACCTCGACAGGCTTCTCCACAAAATGTAATGTTTTGTCCATTTGTAAATCTTCAAGAGGGACATGTAATTCCTGGTCGGCTAGACACTTTCTGAGGTTTGAAACGTGGAAAGTCGGGTGGATATTACTAAGTTCCTCCGGCAGTTCGAGTCTGTAGGCCACTTTTCCAATCATTTCCAGAATTTTAAAGGGTCCAACATATCGAGGCGCGAGCTTTCCTTTCTTGCCGAATCTGATCACCCCCTTCCAAGGTGTAACCTTTAGGAGTACGTGATCGCCAACGTCAAATTCAAAAGGCTTGCGGCGTCTATCGGCGTAACTTTTCTGACGACTCCTAGTATTCAGCAGATTGTCTTGAATTTGGAGGATTTTGTCAGTCGTTTCTTGCAACAGCTCAGGACCGGTAATTTGCGCATCCCCGATCTCGTTCCATACAATAGGCGATCGACATTTTCTTTCGTATAATGCCTTAAATGGTGCCATTTGGATGCTAGAGTGATAACGGTTATTGTATGAGAATTCGACTAAAGGTAACTGTGAATCCCAATTCCCACCGAAATCTATAACACACGAGCGAAGCATGTCTTCGTGGGTACGAATCGTGCGTTCAGTCTGATCGTCGGTCTGGGGATGGAAAACAGTACTAAGATTGAGAGTAATAACGAGAGCAGATTAAAATGTTTCCCAAAGATGCGAGGTGAATCGACCATCGCGGTCAGAGATGATGTCACGAGGTGTCCCGTGTCAACAAATAACTTCGTCGGTATAGTTTACCGTGTAGTCTTCCCGTATCGGTAGAAAGTGAGCAGATTTAGTCAAAAGGTCAACGATAACCCAGATGTTGTCGTGACCTGATGGCGTGCGTGGGAGTTTCGTTATAAAGTCCATAGCTATACTCTCCCATTTCCACCTAGGGATCTCGGGTTGTACGAGTAAGCCAGAGGGGCGTTGATGCTCAGCCTTGACTTTGGAACAAGTCAGGCATTTCGAAACATAGATGGCGATATCCTTCTTCATGCCCGGCCACCAGTACTTGCGCATGTCCTTGTACATTTTATCAGCACCGGGATGAATGGAATACCGAGATTTGTGGGCTTCGTCGAGCAGAATCTGTCACAAGTTGGTACGCTTGGGAATCCAAATTCGGTCTAGATAATGGAATATACCATTCTATTTATTCACCTTTGTTCGCCATTATTGATGATCCTTTCCTTCTTCAAAGTGCGTTCGGTAAAACAAGCATGCTGGGTGTCGCGGATGAGAGCTTCGAGGGCTTGACTATTACGAACGCTATGCAAATAGGTTCGTCGACTGAGAACATCGGCGACGATGTTTGCTTTTCCTGGATGGTAACGAATCTCACAGTCGTAATCGTTGAGGAGTTTAACCCATCGACGTTGGCGCATATTCAGCTCTTTCTGGTTAAAGATGTGTTGAAGGCTCTTGTGGTCGATGAAGACCGTACACTTGGTACTGTAAAGGTAGTGTCGCCAAATCTTTAACGCAAAAATGACTGCACCTAGCTCGAGGTCATGGGTTGTATAATTCTTATCATGGATCTTGAGCTGTAGAGAGGCGTACGCGATAACCTATTCCCGTTGCATGAGAACGCAACCAAGACCAAGGTTAGAGGCATCGCAATATACTACAAAATCGTCGTTTCCGTCGGGCAGTGAGAGCACGGGAGCGTTGCAAAGCATAGCTTTGAGAGTTTGAAAGGCCTCTTCTTGTTCAGTTCCCCAAATAAAAGGTTTGTCCTTATGCGTAAGCGAGGTAAGCGGTACAATGATTTTTGAAAAGTCAGCGATGAATCGGCGATAGTAACCCGCTAATCCGAGAAAAGAACGAACTTCAGACGGGTTCCTAGGTATAACCCAACTCTTAACGGCTTTGAGTTTCCAGGATCGACATGAATTCCTTGACTATTGACGATGTGACCGAGGAATTGAACCTCCTCAAGCCAAAATTCACACTTGGAGAACTTGGCATAGAGACGGTTTCCCTGGAGTATCTCAAGAACCAAACGTAGATGTTGCGAGTGTTCGGTTTTTTACTTGGAATAGATCAGGATATCATCGATGAATACGATGACGAAGCGGTCGAGAAAGGGTTTACACACGCGATTCATTAGATCCATAAAGACTGCGGGAGCATTAGTCAAACCAAAAGGCATAACAACAAACTCGTAGTGGCCATAGCGGGTTCGAAAAGCGGTTTTGAGTATATCTTCCTCCTGAATTCGTAACTGGTGATAACCTGAGCATAGATCGATCTTCGAGAAACACGTAGCACCTTGTAGCTGATCAAATAAATCATCGATTCGAGGCAAGGGATAGCGATTCTTGATAGTAAGCTTATTCAATTCCCTGTAGTCGATGCACATCCGAAACGATCCGTCCTTCTTTCTGATGAAAAGGATAGGCGCGCCCCAAGGAGAGGTGCTAGGGCAAATCAAGCCTTTATCAAGTAGTTCCTGGAGCTAACTCGAGAGTTCGCGCGTTTCAGAAGGAGCGAGACGATAGGGCGCTCTAGCAACAGGATTTGCTCCAGGAATAAGGTCGATTTGGAAATCGATATCACGAGTGGGAGGTAAACCAGGTAAATCATCAGGAAAGACTTTAGGAAAATCATGAACCACAGGCACTTTTTCTATTGCCTTAACTTCCTTTTCCTCCGCTACTACGATATGTGCCAAGAAATCTTGGTATTCCTTGCGGAGATACTTGTCAGCTTGGACACACGACATGGGTTGTAACTACTTCAAAACGACTTCGCCATAAACACACAATTGATCACCGTTCACGAGAGAGAAACGAATCATTTTATTAAAGCAAACAATTTCAGCATGAGTCTTCTGAAGGAAATTCATACCTACTATGACATCAAAGCTACCAAGTTTCATCGGGATGAGATTGATCGGGAAAACGTGACCGTTGAGATCGAGAGTACAGTCACGCAGAACGGAACTAACTGTGACGGTTCTTCTGGTGGCAACTTCTAAGTCGAACGTTGATGGGAGGTTAACCCGCTAACGATTTAGGAGCCTTTCAAATTCGAACGATACAAAACAGTTATCGGCTCCAGTATCAAATAAACACGAAGTATATATACCATTTATGAGAAACGTACCATTAACCACGTTATTGTCTGCCTGAGCCTGGCGGGCGTTGATGTTGAAGACGCGCCCGCGGGCTGCTTGCTGAGTTGGCTGCTGCTGCTACTGTTGGTGCTGTTGCGGTGCTGGCTGCTGCTGCTGCTATAGCTCTTGCTTAACCACTCTGTTGGGGCAGACGTTTGCGAAGTGGTTGGGGTCACCACACGCAAAGCAAGCTCTTGCGTGAGCAGCGGGTGCAAGAGTTGCTTGTTGTCCTTGCGGAGCTGGTAGAGCAGGAGCTTGAGCTGGAACTGGTGCTTGGCGAGGACCGGTACGACAGTTAGCGGTGAAGTGGCCGTACATGTTGTAATGAACGCAGAACCGGCATGCGATACCAACCGGGTGATGATAAGCACAAGTAGGCAGAGCGGGTGTGGTCCAGTGTATGCACGCTTGGCAGGCGGTGCATTGACCACAGGCGCCGCTACTTGGCGGTGTTGAGGTTGCGGTCGGGCAGCTACTGCTTGGAGTGGAGCGGCAGTAACTGCACAGTTCTTGTTGCTGGAGCTGTTGTTCTTTCTCTTGCGGCGGGAGGACTTTGAAGATTGCGATGCGGCGGTTTCAGCGGTGACTTGATGCAGATTCTTGGAGGCTTTATCAAAGTAACCAGCCCTGACTCGCTTGTCGTTTATCTCAGCAGCGAGCAGGTAGGTTTCCTCAATAGTTGTCGTCTTTGCAGCCTGAACAAAGTCTGCAACACAATCTGGCAGAGCGCGGATGTACTTCTTGATCGTAATCTCGGGGGTATTAAATTGACTAGGGCAGATGATACTCAGCTGCTTGAAGCGAGCAGTAAAACCAGCTTTGTCTCCGCCATCCTGCTTGATATGCCAGAACTCGTCCTCCAGCTTTTGGAGTTCGTGGGGAGGGCATAACTCTTGCATCATGATGTCCTTCAACTCATCCCACGTCAGCCCAAATGCTGCATCGTTCCCTCGTTTGTTTCTCTTGGCAGTCCACCAATCCAGAGCCCGGGATTGGAAGACGCCGGTGGCGTTAACAGTGCGAAGGTCTTCTGGACAGCCACTCTGGCTCAGGGTGACTTCGATTGAATCAAACCATTGAAACATGGTCGTAGGCCCATCTTCGCCGGTAAATTCTTTGGGTCTGCATGCTTTGAACTGCTTGAAGCTAAAAGTTGCCTTGGGAGTATCAGTCCTGGACTCCTCCGAAGACTTGCTAGTGTTCTCGTTCAGCTCACTAACAATTTGCGGGATAACTTTCGCCATTTGCTTGGCGACTAATGCAGCGATGCGTTTGTCTTCATGGTTGCGTCGAGCTGAGCGAGCAGTGTGTGATCCAAATGACGACATTGTCTGCAAACAGACATCGTCACAGGACCCAAACATAGTTTCGATTAACCCTAGTATAGTCTAGCGAGTTCACAAGAGCTAATTTATAAAGCACAAGAACACATTAAAGCACAAAATCATGTAGGCACAAAATACACAGAATCACATAAGCAAGAAACACATATGCACGTAGTCCACATAGGCATGAAAGCAAGTATTCAACTATATTTTGCACGTATTGACCTACATATATTGCACGTATTCACCTATCTTTCACATCAGTGTAAGCGATCGAGTATTGCGAGTACGAATAGCGAGTAGCGATTGCGAATAACACAAGCGTTTTGTTAGCGTGGTGTGTGTTGTGTGCGGTTTGGCGGAGCGAGAAACGTGGAATCGAAGCCATCAGTACCACCGTACTGTTTATCTCAAAACGCTAACAAATAAACATATAAAATACATAAATTCACATAAAATCGATAAATCTCAGAGTCGGCGGCGGCGAATTTCAGAATAGAAACATATAAAATCGAAGAGAGATTGTCTTGGCTTGATAGACATCGACTACCCAAAGTGATTCGACTGTTCTCAAGGACTTTGGGTGCACATTTTGGCTTAATAGATTGTGCTCTCGCCTCAATTCGGGCGATTGGCACACATCCATTTGGCCATTACGTGACCCTAGTCATTGGAACCCATCGAGACTTTGGTGAGAGTTTTCGTAAAACTCAAATAGAGGGCGGAAAGAGTCATCAAGGTTTGGGTTTCACTCCTTACTTAATGACTCCATTCCTGGTTGTGTGATAGAATCACGAGATAGATAAGGAGGATCGCGTCGAAGTATGGATTTCACTCCTAATTCAACGCGATTTCTCTTGTTTTATAGTAAAAATGGCGTGTCGAACGAGTAGTTCAATTGAGAGTTTGCGGTTTCCACACCTAGTCTAGATCAAATCACTCGTTCATTTTCGAAAATGGTGTGCGGTGCTAGCCTTAGGACAGGCTATGTGATCCTGCGCGAAACTGTAGTATGCGAAGTTCGCGCAAGAGTGTAGTGTACAGCGAGTTCGAGCGATAAATAGCAAGTAAGCTCGTGCAAAACCGTCGGTCTGTTGGTACTTAGACTATTGACTAGGTCGTTTCTAAGACATCGACCCGGACTAGGTCGAGTCTTGCCTAATTCCCTATGGTTTTGGCTCTGATAACAATCCGTCACACCCCAACCGATGGCGGAAACATCGGGGTGCGGCACTGATCGAAAACAAATTGTCCATGAGTATCCATAACAACTATTAATTACCAGATATTTAAACGCCACGTCCCATACCATAACATATCCAAATAAAACAGTTATTACAAATAATTGTCTTAAAAACAACATTGTTCCGACAACTCAGATTTAGCGTGACATAACTAGACCCCTAGCTTGATTCACCAAAGCACAACATTCCTAGCATCTTAAGCACCTGTTACATACGTTAAAATAGAGGTCAATACACATAGTGTAAAGGTGAGCATACAAGTTTAATAGTAATAATAGAATTCGAAAGCGTTTACGCATAACCAAAGTGCGGAAATCATTAAAGGATACATAAAAGGGGAGTTGGAACCAAGTGATTCCTTCTTGTCTATTTGTTTTTTCCTTATATTATTGATTTTTAGTTTATCTTTTTATAACTTTAAAAACCTTTTCATCAAATTTGGTTAGATTAGACGTTAACGATAAGCCGGTATTAAAAGCTCTTGTGTCCTTGGACGACCTCGGTATCTTGTCATCACTATACTACGTCCGCGATGGGTGCACTTGCCCTAACGTGTGTGTAGAGTGATAGTAGTGTATCATGTTTTATAAATTTAAAACTTGAATTTGCGAGTAAAAAGAGCTAAAATATATCTTAAAAATATACTCACACCCACGCACGTCAGTCATGTTCATGCTTCTTTAACTTCTAAAGAAGTGACTAGGTTATTAAGTTTGTTGGCTAATAGAAATGATGAAGGTGCTGCTATTCAGGGCTGTAATGTTTCAAGTAGTTTTACATGTTCTTTCTGTGCTAACATGTATAATAAACCTGTGTTTTGTTTCGCAAACTTGTTTGGTAGTGGGAAGGAAACTGGTTGGATAATACATTCAGGTGCAAACCAATATATGGTTAAAAGTAATAACATGTTAACTGATTTTGTAAATGTGTCAAATTTAAATATAAAGGTTAAACGTCCTAATGGAACCGATGCTGCTTTGGTAACTAAAATAGGAAGTTTAAAACTTACACAAGGTGTTGTTTTGCAAGATGTATTTGTTGTTCTTAATTATTGTATTAACTTGATATTTGGACAAAAATTAACTAAGGATAATTAGCATATGTTGGTTTTGACGAGAATACTTGTTATATTTAGGACTTATCAACAAAGAAAGTCTTGGTGACTAGTAAAGAATTAGATGGTCTGTACTTTTGTGGAAATTATTGTGCTACTTTCAAGATGTTAATTTGTATAATTTGTGACATGCTAGGCTATGTCATCCTTCTGATTAAGCAATTAAACCTTTACATGGTATACTTAATGTTAAATTGGTAGAACGTGGTAATCCTTGTGAGATATGCCATAAAGAAAAGCAATAGAGAGAACCATTTCCTTTGAGTAATCATAAAACAACAAAGTTAGTAAAGAGGGATTTAAATACTTTCTTTCTAATGTTGATGATTACACAAGGGCTGTTTGGTTTGTTTGATGAAAGACAAAATGAGGTTTTTGAACATTTTTAAACTATTGTAAACATTATTAAAACCAAATTTAGTACAATTGTAAAATGTGTAAGAATTGATAATGAGTTAGAATTTGTTAATAATAGAATGAATGATTTTTTTAAATGTAATGGTATTCTTCATCAAACAACTATTGCCTATCCTCCACAACAAAATGGATTTGTGGAGAGAAAACATAGGCATCTTCTTAATGTTGCTAGGGATTTACTTTTTCAGAGTACCTTACCTATTAGGTTTTGGGATGAATGTGTTCTAACTACTGCATATTTGATTAATAGGACTTCTACTTTTGTTCTAGATGGAAAAACATTATATGAAATGCTTTATGGTTTTGAACATTTTCTTGAACATTTGATATTATTTGGGTGTCTTTGTTTTTTGTACTATTTTAAATGAATTAAACAGATTAAGTAGTAGGGCTGAAAATGTGTGTTTATAGGTTATTCAAATGAAAAGAAATGATACAGAGTGTTTAGTCTAAATGGTAGAACTGTGTTTTACTCCATATATGCAAAATTTTATAAAAATTTGTTTCCTTTCTAAGAAAAAAAAAACCGTTTTTAATTCATGTGATATGAACACACAAGCTGAAGTTAACAATTTTAATTTCTTTGATTTGTATTATTTTGGTCAAAAATCGCTTTAAGGATAATGTAACCAAATTTGTATTGTGAGGTAGAGTGCTTATATGAACAAAATGATTGCAAGGCTTGAAATGTAAGTTGAACACCGGAATTTATATAAGGAAAACCCCTTGATCACTAGTAGATGGCCGGCATAAAAACCTCGGGTGGTGAAAACTATCTACCCCAATTTCTATTAAGCAACAATGTGTAATACAACTTCGAAAATCAATCAAGCTTGATACAATGTATTAAGCAGAGCTCGTATGGCTGTAGTGTGTGTGTTCAGTTGTTGTGTTGTGTTGTGTATGTATGGTTATCACTTGATCGACCCCTCTAATAAAAGAAAGATGACATAAAATAACTAAGTATGCGATAATCATGCTAAACCCACTTTCTCGTCCCATGACCTTTGTAGAATGAGCACGTGAAACTCCTCAACCATTTCCAGTGAGATTAAAGCTTAGTCTCAGTCAACCACTCAATTTACCTGCATATAAACACAATAAAATCGAGAATAATTATTAGAAAGCATGGCAAACATTAACGATCCTTAATACACATCAAAGATATTTGATCCAGAATATGTATCAGGATATCTGATCCATAACAAGTTAAAACTAGGCCCTAACATGTATGATAACATAGAAACCAAACAATCAGAAGACCCCGATGATGATGAAAGGGATAGAGCTACTGATATTCCTTTACCACAAGGGTTTCAACAACTAGAGACGTAGGTTGACCCTTCTAGAGGCATTGCTGAGTCTTAGCATCCTAAAGATAGTGATGGCCAGTCTGGCAGGGTTGAGAGTGTGAGTGAAAGAAATGTAGATACTTTAAGTTCTAAGGGGACAAGTTCTGAAATTAATGTTGGGTGTAAGTAGATCTATAAGATCAAATACAAGTCTTCAGGAAAAACTGAGAGATTTAAGGATAGGTTAGTTGATAAGGGTTATATTATAGTAAAAAGAAGGGGTTAATTTTGATGAAACTTTTACACATGTTTTTATAGTGATTATTCTTAGGTGTGTTCTTTCACTTGTTGTTTAGTTTAATTGGCAGTTGTATTAACTTGACATAAATAATGCATTTTTATATGGTGATTTGTATATGTCTTTGCCTGAAGGTTATTATTCCAAAAATGAGTCTAGGGTTTGCAAATTAAAGAAGTCTCTTTAAGGTTTGAAACAGGCTCCTAGAATGTGGAATGAAAAACTTGTTAAGGTGTCATTTTGGTTTTGCTCAAAGTATGTGTGACTATTCTTTGTTTGTAAAAAATAAAGACAATGTTGTTGTTCTTCTCTTAGTTTGTGTTGATGATATTGTTTTAGCTGGAAATAGTTTGGATGAAATCAGTAATGTGAAAAATGCTTTAAAGACAAACTTTATGATTAAAGACTTGGGTGAAATATAGTATTTTTTAGTAATTGAGGTGTTAAAAAGATAACAACACTTTGTGTTTATCGCAAAGAAAGTATTACATGGAGTTGTTGAATGAATATGGCATGTTAGGGTGTAAACCTGTTAACTGCCCTTTTGAGCAAAATCATGTTGCTTGCAATAAATATAAAGAGAAACATCAAGTGTTGTCTAATTTGACATATTATTAGAAGTTGGTAGGCAAGCTTATTTATATGTCTCATACAAGACCTGATATTGCATATAGTGTGCCTTTTTTAAGTTAGTATATGCATAGTCCTACTGTGGGATGTTTGGAGATTTCTTACAAACTTTTAAGATATTGGAAAAAAAATCCCTTGGAAAAGGGATTGTGATCAGGAAAAGTGAATATCTTGAATTAAAGGCATTTGCAGATTCTGATTTAGGAAAGTATGCGACAGAGTCTCGTCACTGGATTTTGTGTTTTTTGGAGATACTTTAGTATCTTGGAAAAGTAAGAAGTAGAGCACTGTCTCTAGATCTTCAACAGAACTTGAATATAGAGCTTTGTGTGTTGCTGCTTGTGAAGTTTTGTGGCTTATAAATGTGTTGAGTGAGCTTGGTATAATTGTGAAACTTTTTGTGTGTTTAGCTTGTGATAACACTATAGCCTTATCGATTGCTTCAAATCATGTGTTTCATGATCGAACTAAACACTTTGAACTTGATCTTTTCTTCTTGAGAGAAAAGATATCCAAAGGTGTTATTAAAATTGTTGGTGTACAGTCAAAGGATCAAATCGCATATAAGGTATGTTGGCTACTCAACATGCTCTTCCGTGTATACAGTTAAAGATGCAAGATTTCTTAGACATTGATCTGAGGGAGGTGTTGAAATTGATAGCATCAAGTTTATCCCAATGACTAACATGAAATGGGTTACACTTATGTTGTTACACATACATTATAATTTATATATGCTTTTTGTATTAATGTTTAATTGATGTTTAATGTATGTTTGCTTTTATGTCAGGTACAACAAGCATTAAGGATTCATGGGCTGGACTAAAGGACATGTGCAAGTGGACTTGATGCTCTATTCGGCTGATGTCGTGGGCTGTTAGCTGTGCTGGAATGAAGTTGTTAGAAGACTTATGCATTGGGTTGGCTAAAGCCTTGGCCTATGCCTTTGCGTATTATACACTCGTCTAAATCTTGCATTCGGAGTATTATGTATTTGATACAAAAAGGATAGAGTTGTCTAGAACTCTCATTTAGTCACAACATATCTTTCTCTCACCTCAATAGGCGATTAGATTTTTCACTTGTTAGTTTACACAGATTCATCTTGCATCTGTGTGTTTGTTAGTGAGTAAACCTGTTCTTCGTAGTTAGATTATCGTGTTGATAAAGAGATTTCCTTATTGATTGTAACCGTTATTCTGTAAACATTCACATCTTGTTTAGGGTTTTCAATAATACTTGATTTAGGTATTTTGTGTTTTTCTTGTTACAAGAGGGGGCTAACTGCTAAAAGAGCCGACACTATTTTAATTTTTTTAGTGCATACTAAATTTCAGCTCCATTAGTCGACTTTGCGTCTTTTTACAGAGATGTTGGCAAAAGTAGAACCCTTAACCTTCGACTTTTAACTCCAATAACTTTACAAAAAGAGCCGACACTATTTTAATTTTTTTAGTGTATACTAAATTTCAGCTCCATTAGTCGACTTTGCGTCTTTTTACAGAGATGTTGGCAAAACTCGAACCCTTAACCATCGACTTTTAACTCCAATAACTTTACAAAAGTTAGTGTACATTTTATTTAATTTCTAGGGTCAAACTACCTTTTAACTCCAATAACTTTACAAAAGTTAGTATACATTTTACATAATTTTTTAGGTCAAACTACTTTTTTAGTGATTATTATTATTATTATTATTATAACTTTACAAAAGTTAAGGTAAATTTATTTAGAGTTAATTACTGTTTTCGTCCATGTGGTTTGTCAAAAATCACTATTTCAGTCTATTAGTTTAAAAATTGCGATTTCATTCCCTGCGGTTTCACTTTCGTAACCATTTCAGTCTACCTCGTAAGCATTTAAGTCCCTGTACTTAACATAACAGAATAATGGATTGAAATGGTTATGAAAGTGAAACCACAGGAACTGAAATGGTTACGAAAGCGAAACCACAGGGACTGAAATCATAATTTTTAAATTAATGGACTGAAATAGTAATTTTTTACAAAACATAGAAAAAAAACAATAATTAACTCTTTTATTTAATTTCTTAGGTCAAACTACCTTTTTAGTGATTATTATTATTACACAAGAGAAAAATGCAAAAGCCATACCTACCAAAAACATGCACCAAATTAAATTAAACCGAAAATACATCTATATAAGCCACATCCCCCCTACCTCGGCAAGCATCCCTCCTCGTTCTCTCTCTCCACAACAAACAAACACAAAAAGAAAGCGTTGGGTGTTTAATTTCATAATCTTGAAATTAAAATGGGAAGTTTAACCGTTGAAGTGGTGCATTCAAACGGTGTTGGAACCGACTTATGCGTAAACGGCGATCCATTAAACTGGGGTGCGGCTGCGGAGGCGTTAACGGGGAGCCACCTTGATGAGGTTAAACGGATGGTGTCCGAGTTCCGCAACCCGGTGGTGAGAATTGGTGGAGAGACACTGACAGTCTCCCAGGTTGCGGGGATCGCGGCCTGCGAGAGCTCCAGCGTGAAAGTGGAGCTCTCGGAGGCTGCGCGGGCCGGGGTTAAGGCGAGTAGTGATTGGGTTATGGAGAGCATGAATAAAGGGACTGATAGTTATGGTGTTACTACTGGGTTTGGAGCCACGTCTCATAGGAGGACTAAGCAAGGTGGTGCACTTCAAAAGGAACTTATCAGGTGATTATTTTTATTATTAGCGAATTATACAAATGTTTTTCAGGATTTTTTTGGTGTTATTACATTTATGATTTTTTTCATCTAGTAAATATTTTGGCCTAACGCTACTAGATGGTATGAAATAATGTATCAAGTTTTAACGCTTTAGACCTTTTTTAACGACGAATCTTACAATAACTCTGCTTTTAAATTACACCAAATTATGCCTAATCTATCGTATTTTAGCCAAATTTGAAATGAGATTAGCTTTACATTGGATGGAAATTACAGTATTAGTATTTTGAAGGTAATAGTAAAAATTTAATAATGTACTTTGTAATTAAATTATAAAAAATATTAAAGGAAACTTAATTATAATGTACTTTGTAATTAAATTATAAAAAATATTAAAGGAAACTTAATAAAGTGTTGTATGTTTACTATTTAATTAATTATATTGAAAGTATTATATATTTCTTAAATGTTTCAATTCATTCATTCAATCGTAACAAAAATGGAACATTTTTTTATTACTAAACTAAAGCATATTAAAGTTTTGTCAGGTTGTGAAGATATAATCGACAATATTTCCAAACTATAAATTAGCAAATTTTTGTTGCCTTGATAGTTGTAAGATGTGTATCGGGTGTTTTTCAAAAAAAAATTTGCATTTTTAAGTTTTAACCCAAAGGTTTTTATGTTTCTCATTTTAAACCCTTTGACATTTTTAGTTTTAACCCAAAGTTTTTTCAACTTTTCAATTTAACCCCAACACTTTCTTATTTTTCAACTTTGGTCCCTTATATTTTTTTATCTTTCGCAAGTTTTTCGTTTTACGTTTCGTTCTAAATTTTGCGAGTCAACACGCAGCAACGTGCGTGTAGGGTGCAACGTTTTTTCATCTGTTTTCCCTGTTTGACAGTCCAGTCACAGCGCGTCTATTTTTCACACGTTTGAAAAGTTCATCGCAACGCGCGATTCCTAGATCGACTTAGTTATTTTTTTACGTTTTACGTTTCTATATAATTTCTTCGCATTAACACGCCGCGACTGGGGTGCGTGGTTCAACGATTTTACGTATGTTTTTTGTTCAGTGTTATTTTTTACTTATTTATTTATTTTTACAAGCTCTTCTGATGTTGGTGTTCGTTGGCAGTGCTTTGGCATTAGTGCTACTTGGCACAATTTTACTAACGTATTTAACCTATTAAGTTTTTTTTTACTAATACTTTGTTTCGAGTTTACCGTTATACCTCCTTTACTTAAGAAAAACTAATTTTTTTCACGTGCATAGTTTGATGTACGTGCCTATATAAATTCGATTTTCTCTACGTGTTGACATAAACTTTTTCTGGAAACGAGTTAGGTCAAATATAATATGTTTTCGTTAAAAAAAACATTTTTACGTGCATATTTTTATGTACGTTTCGGTATAAATTTGAGTTGGTGTATGTTTCGACGTAAACTTTTTTGGGAAACGAGTGAGGTGATGTTTTGTAAATTTTGTTTTAAATCGAGTGGAGTCAAATTAGGGTTTCCTTTTTTCCATTTTTTCAGAAGCTCTAATTCATCTCTTTTGATTATACGTGTCAGCTTTTCCGTTATACCCGTTACATTTTCTATGTATGACTTGGGTCACATATAATATGTTATGATTGTTGGGTATAAATTTGATTTACTTGTGTTTGATCCAATTGTAATGCTTATATAGGTAACATTGAGTTCAATCAAATACGTTGAAACACGTGTTTTCATATGGTTAACGCATCACATAACGTTTGGACTAATTTATTCGATGTTTACGATGTATCGCGCCGCAACGCGCGCGGGTCTTATTGCTAGTTTACTAATTAATTATAAACATTTGTATTTTACCATAATAAACAAAGTACACACTACTTGTAGTTTGTCAAACTTTCTTGGTTAAATCACTAGAGTTTGATTTACTACAAAATATTTGTGAAAAAGATTTTGTGATAAATATAAAGTTTCTGAACAAATTATATTTCACAAACAATCTAAAAATGTTTTACACAGAAACTCACTCAATCCAATTTTATTATATATTGAAACTTTTAAACCTGTATATTTCTAAACTTATTTTAGAAAATCTTGACTTTTAAACCTGTATATTTATAAACTTATTCAAGAAAATAATTTTTATTACACTTTAAACGGGTTAATATTTAATGAGGTGATCTCTATATTATTTAGAATAACTAACGTGAATAACTTTTCTTATATTATATATAACATTTACAGAATTTGGATTATAGTAAATTATGTTTGATGTTAAGATTACATAAAATCTCATAATTTTTTTATTAAGTAAAATTATACAAAATTGGATACATAAACTTCACATAATTAATTTAATAAATGAGTTGTTACCTCTAATAGGTATTAAGAGTTGTTGCCGTTCAAAAAAAAAAAAAATGAGTTGTTACTTCTTTAGGTATTAAACAAGTTTTCGTTTAACAACTTTTCTGGACAAACAAACAAAAATATAATTTTAATAAATGAGTTGTTACTTCTATAGGTATTAAACAAGTTTTCATTTAACGAATTTTCTAGACGAACAAACAAAAATATAATATTCATAAAAATCTGCAGTAACTATTTTTTTTAATATCACTTATTGACTACTGAAGTATTATCGTGCTACCAGTATAATAATCCAGTCATATCCATCTTCACTAGGTAATAATATTTATACACTAATTCAGAAAAAAACCAATAAATTTAGGAAAAATCTCTTTATGAGAATCGAACCCAGAACTTAATGAGAAAAAAAAAATCTAAATCATTGAAAAAGAAATATCATACATTTGTTGTTGAGACATGTGTCGAAGGTGGGAGATTAGTGTTTTGCCACCTACCACGAGGAAAGATGAGTGGCGTTGAACGGTGGCTCACATGATCTCATTAATGACCGGTAGATCAGATCCCTATGAGACATGAGTTCTGATCTGGACCCATATGAACACAACAACCATATTCAAACAACAGTAACTACACTACACCTAACACGTAACACCTAAAAATTAGTATCAACTATGAGTTCCATATTAACATGTAACCAAAAAGTGACACCCCATAAAAGTTACTTATTAACATATTAACATGTAACCAAAAAACCAACAATGAGTTCCATATTAACATGTTAACCAAAAAACCAACAAGTTACTTATTGTAGTTATGGATCTTTATAGTTGCATATTGACACCCCATAAAAGTGAATTTTAATGTTAATGGTAAAGAGCACGACTTACACACTATACACATTTTTAGACATTAGACATCACTTTTGTTTAATACGGACTCTACGAATTAGGATCATATGAAGTGCCGAATCTAGAAAATAATTACAGGGGCAACATTTCAAAAAAAAAAAAAAAAAATTGGTGTAAAGAGGCAACGAAATCCAAAAAACGTCAATTTTTTACACTACTGCCAGAGCGTTAAGGGGTAGCGGGGGCTACCCCTCTGCCTAAGGTATATCCGCCCCTGATCATATGGGTCTAATGGAGAAAATGCTCATACATGCCGTATAACATAGAGAAAATGATAGATCATACGAGCCCTTATGTATTATACGGCTCGTATGATTTGGTATGGTATCGCCTAACTAAATTGATTGGCATCTATCTTTATTAGTACATGAACAATATACTAAAATGAACTTATGTTTTTGGTAGATTCTTGAACGCCGGAATATTCGGCAATGGCACGGAATCATGCCATACTCTTCCACATACGGCAACAAGAGCCGCCATGCTAGTAAGGATCAACACCCTCCTCCAGGGTTACTCCGGAATCCGCTTCGAGATCTTGGAAGCCATTACAAAGTTCCTCAACGCGGATGTCACCCCGTGTTTGCCCCTCCGTGGCACCATCACCGCGTCTGGTGACCTCGTTCCGCTTTCCTACATTGCGGGACTTCTCACCGGCCGACCCAACTCCAAAGCTGTTGGCCCCAATGGAGAGATACTCGATGCCGAAAAGGCGTTTAATGTAGCCGGTATAGACGGTGGGTTTTTCGAGCTACAGCCGAAAGAAGGTCTAGCACTTGTTAATGGTACCGCAGTGGGATCCGGGATGGCCTCCATGGTTCTTTTTGATGCCAATGTACTTGCATTGTTATCCGAAGTGTTGTCCGCGATTTTCGCGGAGGTTATGCAAGGAAAGCCGGAGTTTACAGACCACCTAACGCACAAACTGAAGCACCACCCGGGCCAAATAGAGGCTGCCGCAATCATGGAATACATTTTAGATGGAAGTGATTATGTTAAGGCTGCACAGAAGGTCCATGAAATGGACCCTTTGCAGAAACCGAAACAAGACCGATATGCTCTAAGGACATCGCCTCAATGGCTCGGCCCGCAGATTGAAGTCATCCGTTCATCGACTAAAATGATTGAAAGAGAGATCAACTCGGTGAACGACAACCCGTTGATAGATGTTTCTCGGAACAAGGCGTTGCATGGTGGTAACTTCCAAGGAACCCCAATCGGGGTTTCCATGGATAACACACGATTGGCAATCGCTGCGATTGGAAAACTCATGTTCGCCCAATTCTCCGAGCTTGTAAATGACTTTTACAATAATGGGTTACCTTCGAACCTTACTGGCGGACGTAACCCGAGCTTGGATTACGGTTTTAAAGGTGCAGAAATCGCAATGGCGTCTTATTGTTCGGAGCTCCAGTTTCTGGCAAACCCGGTCACTAACCATGTACAAAGTGCGGAACAACACAACCAGGATGTTAACTCTCTGGGTTTGATTTCTTCGCGTAAAACCGCCGAAGCTGTAGAGATATTAAAACTCATGTCATCTACGTACCTGGTAGCGCTTTGCCAAGCCATCGATCTCCGACACTTGGAGGAGAACTTGAAAGCCACCGTGAAGAACACCGTGGATCATGTAGCCAAAAAGGTCCTAACAATGGGCATCAACGGTGAGCTCCACCCGTCGAGATTCTGTGAGAAGGACTTGCTTCGAGTAGTAGACAGGGAGTATGTGTTTGCATACGTTGACGACCCTTGCAGCAGTACCTACCCTTTGATGCAAAAGCTTCGACAAGTCCTTGTCGAGCACGCCTTAAACAACGGAGAGAAAGAGAAGGACGCAGGCACTTCCATCTTCCAAAAGATCGAGGTTTTCGAAGAGGAACTAAAAGATATTTTGCCAAAAGAAGTGGAGAATGTAAGAAGCGCTTTCGACAACGGTAGCTTGACAATCCCTAACAGGATCAAGGCGTGTCGGTCATACCCGCTGTACCGATTTGTGAGGGAAGAACTGGGAGCCGGGTATTTGACTGGCGAGAATGTTATATCGCCCGGTGAGGAGTTTGACAAGGTGTTTACCGCGATATGCAAAGGACGAGTGATCGATCCGTTGTTGGAATGTCTTAAAGGCTGGAATGGTGCTCCTCTTCCAATTTGTTAGTTGTATTTTAGATGTTGTTTTGTTAAATCTTTCTTAAAATTGTATCCTTGAACCTGTTTCTTTTAACAGTTATGAACAGTTGGAAAACCCTGGTCAAACAAGATATGTTGTTATTTGTTTTAGATGAAAGACCGCTAAAAGAGTTCATGAATATTTAGTAGTTGTAAAAGGTGGTTATTGTTTCATGTGGGTTGGTATACCTATATTTAGGTTCAGGTTTGTTAGCCCATTAAGTTTCGTTAACACTGTCTCTTAAGTTGAGTGTAAGAACCTTGTGAAACTCCCAACCTGGTAAGAAGTTTATGATGTTCATTCAACATGGAAATGGTTTTGTAAAATCATATGCTAGTTGGTCCTTTGTTGAAATATACATATTCTAACACTTTATTTTTTAAGTTGATCATGTACATAGTGACAGTCTACCTTAATATGTTCTGTAATCACAGAAAGTAACCTAAAGAGCCAAGGTCTTTCATGTAAAACTCAGAGTTGACTGATCTTTTAGTTATCTGAGAGAATTTTATCAGTGCTATTATTGTAACAGGTCATCTACATTAACTAGCTAAAACAAGTGTGAAGTGGGTATAACCTTGTTTGATAGGATGAGAGTAATATGCTTTAGACTGACTATACAAAGATTTTCTGAGCATGCTCACCAAACTAAGATTTTGTTTTAGACCATACAAAGATTTTCCGCTCGCACAACAAACTTGAATTTGTTTTAGATGATACGAAGATTTTCCGAGTATATATGCACACCAAACTTTGATATTGTTTTAGACCATACAAAGATTTTCTGAGCAGCACACCAAACTTAGATTTTGTTTTAGACCATAACAAAGATTTTCCGCTCGCACACCAAACTTGAATTTGTTTCAGTTGATACAAAGATTTTCCGAGCATATATGCACCTTAATGTCAGCCTTCATATGTACATTTTCAAGCAAATCACCATGAAGAAACTGATGATCATCAGTACGTGATGCAAAAACTACATAACCTATAAAACTTAATCGGTGATAATAATGTTTAATCGGCTATTAGACATAGCTTATCTTCATCATATCACTGAACTAGAGCAGGATCCATGTATTTACAGGCTTGTCATCCGCTCTTTAACTAAACTAACTAGGATGTAATGAACACCATCGGTTGGCGCACTACAAACCATCTGTCGAATCAACACGGAAATCAATCACACCAAAACAAATACAAATCACAGGCATATGGTTGATACCCATTCAAATGCTTTACCAATACTATCATGCAAGTAGGGTTGCAACCTCTTAACAAATATGTTTGACATAAATATTTGTCTCGTTACATATAACATATATTGTTCGATTGACCAACTTTTGACACAATTTATATAAATTCTCAGTTGTTTCTCTAACTAAGCTGGCTATATATGGTTGAATTAGTCATTGAGTGGCATACAATAACCCTTCCAAAATTAACACAAACACTGAATATATACGAACACATAGGCCACAATTCGATAAACATTAATTGTGGAATACATCATCATACTCAGTATATCCCACCAATAGCAAAGCTATGGTAGGGTCTGAGGAGGGTGAGATGTAGACAGCCTTACCTCTACCCCGTAGGAATAGAGAGGCTGCTTCCAATGAGACCCCCGGCTCGATTGTGGTTTTGCATCAAGCCTTGGACATAAGGCACATAACACTCAGCAATTGAGACAAACGCCGATTAGTGCATGCACCCCCTTGTCTTTTGGCTATCAACGCCACCACATGATGCATGATTAACCGTTCCCCTCTTTTAACGTTATTTTCACGAAATTAGTAAAATAACGTTAAAATTAGTGCACTTTCACTTTTGCCCCCCGAGCGCCCACGCATATATACATTAATTGTGGAATACAAATACTACATTTCAAAGTTAAACAAAAAAATAACCAAACCGTAACCCAGGTGATGATCACAAGAAAAGCGTTACTGAGCCGTAAATACCAAAGATATTGCCGTTATCACTCCAAATCATCGAATTAAACGAACATAGTAATTAAAATTAACCCTTTGCCGTTAGCTAGAGGTGCACAAAACAACCGGTTAATAACAGCTTGAGGAATAACCGGTTAGTGATTATTTTTAACCGTAGGTTAGTAACCGATTATAAATATTTAGTATATTAACCGGTTAACTGAAAAAAAAACCCGAAAAATTCAAAAATAAAAGGCAAAGAAAAACCGGTTATTAACCGAAAATAACCGGTTAAACTAATTAACCGGACCAGTTAAAAAAGTAACCAGTTAAGCTTAACTACATCGTTTTAAGCTCGTTCTATATATAACCTACAAAATACAAAAACCAATAATAATAAAAGTAGTATATTTCATAGCTTTATTGACGCATTAATTGAGTAGTAAACATGAAATAAAATGTATGCTGCTTGGAAAAAGGATATCCAATTATTATCATGCACACATTTTTCCTGAGCAAAGTAGCCATCAATATACTCTGGCAACCGTATTCTATCTAAGGCTAATGGGTATGGTGATGGTCCTCCAAGGGAGGATGATCCGCCACGTAGGCGCCACGTCATAGTCCTCCCAAGGATGATCCATCCTCCAAAACTAGATGGTATGGGAGGATAGTCGTAGTCATAGGGCATGTTTGGGTAAGCTTTTAAAAACATCTTATTGACTTCTTGGAAAAGTCAGGATTTTGTGACTTATTGACTTATTGGCTTTTTCCCCTCACATACACCCTCTTTGCCAAACATCATTTTAGAGCTTATGACTTTTCAAAAAGCCAATAAGTCAATAAGTTGTTTCAAAAAGCTTACCCAAACATGCCCATAGTCCTCCACCACTTTTATGTTTTTTTATTTTTGAGTTAATTACTGTTTTCGTCCCTGTGGTTTGTCAAAAATCACTATTTCAGTCCATTAGTTTAAAAATTGCGATTTCAGTCCCTGTGGTTTCACTTTCGTAACCATTTCAATCCATTTATTCTGTAAGTACAGGGACTGAAATGGTTACGATGTGGACTTAAATGGTTACGAAAGTGAAACCACAGGGACTGAAATCGTAATATTTAAACTAATGGACTGAAATAGTGATTTTTGACAAACCACGGGGACGAAAACAGTAATTTACTCTTTATTTTTTTTAATCTTCTACTTTTTTTTAACATTTAACAAATAAAGTAACAAAATATTTTCATTAATATTAAAAAACATTACATAAACTAAAAAAAATAAACTTAAAAAAAATAAATTAAAAAAAACAGAAACTGAAAAAAAAAATAAACTTAAAAAAACATAAACTTAAAAGAAAACATAAACTTAAAAATATCCTAATATATTAAAATAAGCTACTAGTCTTCGTCTTCCATGTCGTGGTCGGGTTCGTTTTGAGCGTTGTTCCAAATGTACTCCATCAAGTCCGCTTGTAGGTTATGATGTGTGTACTCGTTACGTAGAGCGAACATGTTCAAATCTTGTTGTTCCCAACTAGCTGGAACAATATTTCCAGTAGACGCGTTTTCGTCGTACTCGCATATCGCTCTACCTTCGTCTTCAATGACCATGTTATGAAGGATGATACAAGCGTACATAATGTGTCGTAACCTCTTTGGTGTTTGCGAACGTGCTGGATGTTCAATGATTTGCCATTTTTTTTGTAGAACAC
Organism: Helianthus tuberosus; assembly: GCA_030545235.1. NCBI lineage: Eukaryota > Viridiplantae > Streptophyta > Magnoliopsida > Asterales > Asteraceae > Helianthus > Helianthus tuberosus. The sequence continues at coordinate 29,795,195 of CM060372.1, read as the reverse complement.
CAAAAGCACGTTCAATATATTTTCTCGCACCCTCTTGATACTTCGCAAACTTTTTTCTTTTTTCGTCTGTCGGGTGCGGAATAGTTTTAACGATTGTCGAGTACGTTGGGTATATTCCATCGGCTAGGTAGTAACCTCGCCTGTATTCCACCCCCGAAACCGTAAAGCTTGTGTCTGGACCTGTACCCGCCACTACATCCTCAAATATCTGTGACTGGTATATGATGTTAAGGTCATTGAGCGAACCAGGTAGACCAAAAAAAGCATGCCAGATCCAGAGATCCTGTGACGCAACAGCCTCTAGAATAATAGTCGGATGTCCATGATCTCCCCTAGTATACTGACCTTGCCAGGCAACTGGGCAGTTTTGCCACGGCCAGTGCATGCAATCAATGCTCCCGAGCATTCCTGGGAAACCATGTCTCTGTTCGTGTGCTTGATATAATTTTTGAACGTCGTTTGCGTTCGGTTTCCGCAGGTATCGCTTGCTATACAATTTGACAACCCATTCGCAAAACTTGTGCAAACATAGACGTGCGGTTCTATCAGACATCCTAATATACTCGTCTAATGCATCGGGTGCGTAACCGTATGCCAGTTGGCGAATGGCCGACGTACATTTTTGTAAATTACTGAAACCCCTTTGCCCCCTAGCGTCGTTTCGCAGTGTAAAAAACGGATCAGACTGGGCAATGTCGCCTGCAATACGTAAAAACAGTGGACGACTCATGTGGAACCGACGTCGAAAAATATCGGCTGGGTACACGGGTTCGTCGGCAAAATAATCGGCTACTAGTTTAACGTGGCCGGCTATAAATTTAAAACGAAACATAAATAAAATTAATTATAAAATACATTTTCAAATCTATATAAAACATAAGGAAAAAAAAGTAAAATACCTTCTTGGTCTCGGTTAAATTTTGCTCGTCTAGTTAGCCGTTGGGACGACGCTTCATCACCCGCCATGAAGACCTGAGTCGCGTTTATAATCATGTTAGGCATAATAGCATCCTCTTCCGAAGATGATGAATACCCCGTAGACGAAGATGATTAAGAGATGGAAGAAATTGAAGAAATTGAAGAAGGTGAAGCCATGATAATTTTTGAGAGAGAGATGAGGTTGTAGCGGGTAAAAAATGGTATAAAAATAGATGATTTTTTATAAAAAGGGAAGAGAGGTTATAAAATGTGAGAGATATATGAAATTGTAGTGGGTGAAAAGTTGTGAAAAAATGTGTAAAAGAGGTGAGTATTTATAAAAGTGAGAGTGAATTGGGTGAATTTTTATATTATAACCGTTGGGAAATAATAAATTAAATGCGATTTTTTTTTAAATAACGGCTACTTTTTGAGTTGGGCCCCACATTTTGGTATGTCGCAAACGGCGAGAAAAGGACGAAGAGGACGGGACGGCAGGGGGCGGCGTGGTGTGCCGGCCGTCGCCGCGTGAGGACGGGCTGTGGACGGTTCCATACCGTCTAGCCTAATATGATTCAGTCTCAGCAAGTGAAATATTTAATTTCATAATTGGAACTACTTTTGTTTTAGAAAGAAGATAACATCTATCTGCTCATTTATTTGTTTGAGTAAATTACAAGTTTTGTCCTTTATGTATGTCTCAAATTGCAGGTGCTGTCCTTTATCTTTAAAATTGATGAGTTTTGTCCTTAATGTTTGCAAATCTTGCACGTTATGTCCTTTATGGCAAACCCAGTTATATTTTTCAGTTAAATGAAGGCATGTGCAGGGCACATGAGGGTAGAAATGTCATTTCACCTCCCACTTGTCTTTCCCCTTATTTAAAAAAGGTTTTAGAAAATAAAAAAATTTATATATAAACCTCTCTCTCTACTCTCTACTCTCTCTCTCTAAAACACCCACCCTCACCAGTCACCTCCACCTCCCCCTACCATCTGCCATCACCCACTCCCACCCCGACACCAGCACCGCACAACCACTGTCGGACCACCACTGTCACACCAGGAGGAGCCGCCAGATCCAAATTTAAGATCAAGATCCGGAAGATGCAAACTCAAGATCTAGACCAAGAGAGGGAGGGAGGGACAGAGAGGCGTGGCGGCGTATGGCTGAGCTGCGGCGGAGTGATTCAAGCTGCGTGTGATTCAAGCTGAAGCAACCCCTGCGAAGCACTCACAGCATCATACTTTCTTCTCTTCTCTCTGCTGCGCTTGATTCAAAGGTTGATGAACCCTAATTTGCAAACGTTGCAAAGGTGAGCCATTCTTGCCACAACCATCTGCATCACCACCACCGTCCCACCACAGCCCCAACCCTCGGTCAACCATGAGCACCACCACCAGCTTCCTAACAACCACCTTCACCCTCTATCTCTCTCTCTAAAATCGCCATCTCCCTCACCACCACATCACCTCCGTCCTCCACCCACCACCTCCCTAATCGGCTAATCCCACCCACAGTCAACCCATCCAAACCCACCACCACCACCAAACCCAGTTCACCCTCTCATTCAGCAGCCAAAGCCCACCACCAAACCTGGTTCACCTACGAGTAACAGATCATTTAGGGGCCACCGCCACCGTCTTCCCCTCTCCTACCATCAAACTCCCATATCGATATCGATATCCAAAGCCCTAATTTTCATGAAAACCCTAACCCTGATTTAGATCATGAATCTCCATCTTCACCTGCAAATATGAGCTTGATGATTGAATTGGTAGTGATGGCCGGAGTCGTGGTGGGTTGGCCGTGTGGGGGTGGTGCAGTGGTGGTGTGGTAGTGGGTGGCGGCAGGTGGTCGTGAGGGTGGTAGAGAGGAAGAGTGTTTCAAAAGAGAGAGAGAGGGGGGGAAAATCAGTTGAGAGTGAGAGTGAGAGTGAGAGAAAGAGAAGATACCTTTTATTTTTTGATTTTGTACAAAAGAGTCCTTCATTAAAAGTTCTTTACACAATACCCCCTAAGAAGGTGAAATTACCAAAATACCCTCATGTGCCTTGCACATGATCGGTTTTAACAAAAAAAATTAACTGGGTTTGCCATAAAGGACATAACGTGCAAGATTTGCAAACATTAAGGACAAAACTCATCAATTTTAAAGATAAAGGACAGCGCCTGCAATTTGGGACATACATAAAGGACAAAACTTGTAATTTACTCTATTTGTTTATATATCATAATTTGAGAACATAATTAGTGTTAGGAATCCTGGATGCATATATCTGCATGATCAGTCTTAAATAATGTTCAAAAGGCAGTTCATAAACAATATGCATCTTTGGTAACTAGCAACACCAAATGATAAAAGATTCAAATTAAGACTTTTTATACACCAAATTAAATAATCTAGCACGAACAAACAACAAGACTCAACAACACAAGATACTTCGATCGGTTGGGGTCGTGGCACACCCAACTACATCAAGAAAAACCTCCTCATCACATGGTATATAGAATCTAGAATCAGAATTGAACTCATATTCATCCAACAATGCATTGAATAAAGGATGTTTTAGTAACTTCACCTTGATCACAAACCTCCTATAGTTTTCACCTACATACACCGCCAAGTGGCCCTTTGGGACGTCGCTTGGAATACTAACTTCCTTCTCTCCTTGGCGCGCGAACGATGAGGCCCATCTCAATGCCCATTGCCAGCACTTGTCACACTTAATAGATGAAGTGTTATTCTTTTTTCTACACCTCTTTAGTACCCATGCCTTCAAATTCATCATCTTTACACATACATATATCTATTTATCAATTCCCTGAGAGAGAGATTGTATTGATGTTAGGAAGCTATAGAGTGTGCTACTGGTTGACTGCTTTTTTCTTTAAGTGGTGTCAAGTTCAATTTGGTATGATTGGGTTTGTACTTTGTATTATATTTATAAATGCATTGATACGAAACTGTACGAACATGCAAGGAATTCAAATGATTAATAGAGTCTCCATTTAACAAGTATTTTTTAAATATCTTTGAACCATATGAAAGTCCCATTATTATGTCACTATCCATGAACTCTTAGGACGTTAAGTAGTGTGTTTTATGTGTTAAGCAATGTATCTTAGTCGTGTTTTAAATTTCATGCCTATAATACATTGCATTGTGTTTTAAATTGTTATGTTTGATGTTTTTTCTTACTAAAACAACCCAAAACATTATATCTAAGTTCAAAATATGATACATACATGTCAATTTCTATGTCTTCTCACATTTTTTTACAAAAAAATATCCTTTTTACAGGAACCTAAACCTAGATAATATAATTATTATTTTTTTTAATAAAATTAACTATACACTTATAATAGATAAAAAGAATAATAACTATAGTTAATACAATTAATTAATAAATAATAAATGAGCCGAACCCGAGCTTGACAGACTACTCACGAGCCGAGCTCGAGCTTTAGAAATGAAGCTCGAACCGAACCGAGAGCTTAAGCTCGAGCTCATATAATTTAACGGGCTCGGGCTCAAGCTCAGCTCAGCTCGTTTACAATATACACGTAACCCTCCTTAATTAATTTCAGGAGACGCTATTCGAACACCAGATGTTTGAAAAGGGGGTGATGTTCCCAGGGGCGCCCGACTCCCCGAACTTTTCGCTCAGTAGTGTACGGTATGTAGTTTTAGTACAGAATTTTTTAAGTATATACGTTTTCGACCCCCCCCCCCCCCCCGGTTTTATAATTTTATTAGGTATATACGTTTTCGACCCCCCGGTCGGAAATCTCAAGTTTCATCACTGGATGTTCCTATAACATGTGGGTCGTCCTTTTCATGTATTCCACTCCCAGGAATGGTAGGGAATTAATCAATACAAAAGATAAATTCTTTTTTGAACGGCAAACTTTTGGGCTCGGTGGTATTGCCTCTTCATATACCCTTAACCTTTGACGGAAGTAAAACCGTCCATTGTTAATTTGACGTTCAAGGTTGACCCCAGTTTCAGAGGAAACCCGAATAATTTGGGAAAACCCCAGTCTCCAACCTGGGGAGCATTTTGCTCCTTCCAGGAATCAAACTCAAGACCTTGAAGCTCATAGTCTTAAGACCATCTCCCCCATGCCGCTTCACCAGAAGGTGTTTGGCAATATAGAAGATAAATTGTTAAGAAAGATAAATCAATTTACTAAATTTCTTAAAATAAGAAATATTGAACGTTAATTAAAACAGATCTGATTGTTAGTTATGCCTGTAGATGTTTGATAAAGTATAGACATAATTTGATTTAGCGTGTGATTACTGAAAAAGTTAGCTATTTCATCGCTTTATGTTTGTCTATTATTTTCCTATATAATGCATGTGATTTAACGTTAAACATTGGTGGTATTTCATCAATAAAGATATACAAACATATCGAAAAACAAGTGGGTACGGTGTTGTGTAATGTTATCATCCGTTTATTAGCGCCAATTTATAGGGTGTATTTTTGTGACGCCTTGTGAAAACTTTGCGTGTATTAAAGGAAGAAGAATAAATTTTTAAAAATTATTGTTATTGTTATATCCAAAAGAAGTGATTTTAGATCTGCATCTTTTGACTTGTCATTTTTTTATAAGATGCGGTTATATAAAAACCGTATCTTTAGGCTCATACTTTTTTTTTTTTGAAAACATACATAAGATGCGGGTTAGAGAGCTTAATCACATCTTTTGGAAACACCCATAACATTTTTTGATCATTTATGTATTGGTGTTTCTTACTCATTTCTTATTATGCCGCTAAATAGGCTTCTTAATGCCTCTAAAACACATCATAGGGAGAGTAGAGATGTGTCTTGTGACCAAATGTTGTTTTTACACCATACCGTTGATGAAATATTGATAGCATACAAATCTAAGAACCATGTATTTCTAACGCTTTGTGCCTTATTAGTTTTGGGACCGATGTTAATGATATCATGTAATATTTGTACCACATACTTGTTTGCAATACTTTTTTTTTTCTAGACATAGAGTTTCTAACGCTTTGTGCCTTATTAGTTTTGGGACTATTGTTAATGATAGATATCATGTAACATTTGTACCACATACTTGTTTGCAATACTTTTTTTTCTTGACATAGAGTTTCTACCGCTTTGTGCCTTATTAGTTTTGAGACTATTGTTAATGATAGATATCATGTAACATCTGTACCACATACTTGTTTGCAATACTTTTTTTCTTGACATAGAGTTTCTAACGCTTTGTGCCTTATTAGTTTTGGGACTATTGTTAATGATAGATATCATGTAACATTTGTACCACATACTTGTTTGCAATGCTTTTTTTTTCTTAACATAGAGTTTCTAACGCTTTGTGCCTTATTAGTTTTGGGACTATTGTTAATGATAGATATCATGTAACATTTGTATCACATACTTGTTTGCAATACTTTTTTTCTTGACATAGAGTTTCTACCGCTTTGTGCCTTATTAGTTTTGGGACTATTGTTAATGATAGATATCATGTAACATTTGTACCATATACTTGTTTGCATTACTTTTTTTTTCTTGACATAGAGAAACGTTAAGGAACGAAACAATAAGAGAAAAATGTCCGGATAGTCCCTGTGGTTTCATCGTTTTTCACCTATAGTCCCTATCTTTCTAAAACTACTTGAATAGTCCCCAAGTTTTCCATTTTTGTTCTTGGATAGTCCCTGGGTCTAACTTCAGTTACTTTTCTCTGTTAAAATGATGTGAAATGACAAAAATACCCTTTTCTTAAAAGGCCAAACCACAGGGACTATCCGGGCATCTTCTTCATTTTTATTTATAAAACCCCACCACCACACTTCATCTTCAACCTCCACCCACCATCACCCTCCTCCACCCTCCACCATCGCCGGCTGCCGGTCATCCAGTGCCTCCGGCCGCTGCCGGTCATCCTTTTACAGAGCCGACAGCCGTGCAAACCACCAACACCTAACACCGCTTCATCTTCAACCTCCACCCACCATCACCCTCCTCCACCCTCCACCATCACCGCCACAATTACCTGGACAATTACCTGGGTTTTTCCTCACGACGTCGTATCACAATCACCATACATACTCATTCGCGTCAACATTCCGTTAACAGTCCCCCCCCCCCCCAATTCCACCGTGCACACCACACCGGCAATCGTTAAAACCGGTTCTACAATAACAATTCTTCTAAAAAACCCGGTTCACAGATCATTCAACTATGGGCTGTACAAAATCAAAGATCGAAAACGAAGAAATCGTAAACCGGGTTCACAGATCAATCAACTATGGGCTGTACACCGGCAATCGTTAAAACCGGTTCTACGCAATCAAAGATCGAAAACGAAGAAATCGTAAACCCGGTTCACAGATCAATCAACTATGGGCTGTACACCGGCAATCGTTAAAACCGGTTCTACAATAACAATCGCCACCGCAACCACCGTCGCTGCTGTACGAAACTCCGCCACCTCCTCCGCCTCCTCCGCTCCAACTCCGCCACACTCTCACACACAGCGTTCATCCTTTGGAGCTCCCAACCCTACCACCGTAGCCGGCAGAGATGATTCTGTGGCTGGCACGTTCCTGTTGCTGCTGCCATCACGTCACCTGAGCAAAACCACAAGAGAATTCCCCGCATCGGTGCCGTCACAGCGCTGCTACTGTTCGATGAAGATTTGGGATTTGGGGGTTTTGTATTGATTTGGGGTTAAAGGATTTGGTTTGGCGGTGATGGTGGAGGGTTTGGGGGTTTTGTATTTGATGGTGGAGGGTTTGGGGGTTTTGTATTTGATTTGGGGGTTTTGTTCGACGAAGAGTGACTATGGCGGTGGTGGTGGAGGGTGGAGGAGGGTGATGGTGGGTGGAGGTTGAAGATGAAGTGTGGTGGTGGGGTTTTATAAATAAAAATGAAGAAGATGCCCGGATATTCCCTGTGGTTTGGTCTTTTAAGGAAATGGTATTTTTGTCATTTCACATCATTTTAACAGAGAAAACAAACTGAAGTTAGACCCAGGGACTATCCGAGAACAAAAATGGAAAACTTGGGGACTATTCAAGTAGTTTTAGAAAGATAGGGACTATAGGTGAAAAACGATGAAACCACAGGGACTATCCGGGCATTTTTCTCAAACAATAAATAATAACTCTAGCTAGTAGGGGTTTGTACATGGTCAAACTTATAATTACTCTACTATAGTAAATTCAGGATTTTATTTTTATTTTCTATACTTTGCAATGAAATATCATACTTAAGTAGATCATCATCATTATCATCATCATCATCATACTCAGTAAATCCCACTAATAGCACAACTAACGTAGGGTCTGAGGAGAGTAAGATGTAGACATCCTTACCTCTACCCCGTATGAATAGAGATGCTGCTTCCAATGAGACCCCCTGCTCGATAGTAGTTTTGCATCAAGCCTTGGACATAAGGCACATAACACTTAGCAATTAAGACAAGGCCGATTAGTGCATGTACTCCCTTGTCTTTCGGCTATCAACACCACCACATGATGCATGATTAACCATCACCCTCTTTTAACGTTATTTTAACGAAATTAGTAAAATAACGTTAAAATTAGTGCATTTTCTCTTTTGCCCCCCGAGTGACCTCACATATATACATTATATGTGTATACCGCAAACAGGGCGTAATACTTAAGTAGACGGAAACAAAAATTTCAAAAAAAAAAAAAACTACGTTCAACTCTCATGTTAAAACCTATTTGTATTTGATCCTTAAACTATATTCTATAATAAATGACTTTTTATACAAAGATCCTTACACTATATTCTATAACTAGTTTTTGCCCCGCCTGCGTTGCGGGGCAATAAGCCGAATATTTCTCTCTCATAACATGTATGTCTGTACAGAGGGCAAAATCGTAATTATATTTTAAACTGGAGGCGAAATTATAATTTTAAACTGAGAGCAAAATTATAATTTTAAGCTAGGGGGAAAACATAATTTTATTTTGAACTGTGGGCAAAAACGTAATTTTGAGCTGAGGGCAGAATCGTAATTTTGAGCTAGAGGAAAAAACAACATTTTATTTTGAAATGGGGGCAAAAACGTAATTTTAAACGGAGGGCGAAACCGTAATTTTAAACTGGGAACAAAATTAAAAATGAGTTTTTGAACCGAGGGCAAAAGTGTAATTTTTAGCTAGGGGCAAAATTATAATTTTATTTTGAGCTGTGGCAAAAACAAAATTTTAAACGAATAACGAAATCCTAATTTTAAACTGGGAATAAAATTAAATAAAAAATGGGTTATTCCAATAGGGAAGTGCTAGGCAAGCTGCCTGGCACTATTCCCTCAACTTGAAAATACTTGAACTGCGAGGCAAAACGTAATTTTGAGATGAGGGCAGAATCGTAATTTTGAGCTAGAGGGAAAAACAACATTTTATTTTGAACTGGGGGCAAAAACGTAATTTTAAACGGAGGGCGAAACCGTAATTTTAAACTGGGAAAAAAATAAAAAATGAGGTTTTGACCCGAGGGCTAAAGCATAATTTTGAGCTAGGGCAAAATTACAATTTTAATTTGAGTTGGAGGCAAAAACGTAATTTTAAACGAATGATGAAAGCGTAATTTTAAACTGAGAATAAAATTAAATTAAAAATAGGTTGGTCCAATAGGGAAGTGCCAGGCAAACTGCCTGGTACTATTCCCTCAACTTATAAATGTATATGTAGTAAACTAGTTGATGCCCCGCCCGCGTTGCGGGGCGATGGCCGAATAATTCTCAATCAATTAAAAAAACACTACAAAATTTTTGCTAGGAAAAAAAACAAAAATGATGATAAGACCGTAATTTTGGGCTCAGGGCAAAACTGTAATTTTTCAGGATTAATAAACCAGTTTTAGGCAACTCCTTGACACGAAAAAAAAATAAATCATGTAAACAAATTAAAACAAAAAACCTTTATAGTTTTGTTAAAAAAAACTAAAATGATGGGAAAAACGTAATTTTTAACTGATGGCGAAATCATAATTTTAATTTAGTGATAAAATCGTAAATTAAATGGACCAATGGGAGAGTGCCAGGAAGCTGTCGGCATGACTGTAATTTTACACTCGGGGCAAAATTGTAATTTCACCAGGAAAACAAACAAAAACAGTGGACAAAATGTAAATTTAAGTTAAGGGCAAAATCGTAACTTGGCTGTGAGAAAAAAACTAATGGCAAAATTATAAATTTATACGGGGCAAAATCGTAATTTTCAACTGAGGGCGAAATTGGAATTTTTAGCTGGGAGCAAAAGCGTAAATTTATTTTTAAGTGGGGGTAAAAACATAATTTTGAACTGATGACAAAATCATATTTTTAAGGGAAAAAAACTAATGGCAAAACTGTAAATTGAAACGGGACAAAATCGTAATTTTGCCCGGGGGCAAAATTGAAATATTTAGCTGGGAGCAAAAGCGTAAATTTATTTTTAACTGGAGGCAAATACGTAATTTTGAACTGATGGCAAAATCGTAAATTTAAAGCGGGATAAAATCGTAAATTTATTGGGCCAATAGGGAAATGACAGGCAGGTGCCTGTCACTATTCCCCTGCCGCCCCTTTCCTCCAATCAATGAGAATGACTATTCCGGCCGACATTGTGTTTTGTTGTAGTTAGAAAATAAACGACTTTTTTATACAAAGAACTGATTTTCTTATAAAGAGAAAATATATTAATTTATGTATGCAAATAATGTATATCTGCATGAAGTCTCACCTAATGAAAGATTTTTTGAAAGCTCCCGTTTTGTCATCCTGCACGACACATTTGCCGCTAATAGCGGTTTCATAATTTACTGGACAAGATCTCACACGGGAAGAAGGTAGAGAATTATGGCCATGTCACATGATCATATTTCAATGATGAGTATCATTTTCAAAAACCTTTTTGAACAATAATTTGATACAAAAACATGATCAAATATTCAATTTAGGATTATTTGAGTAATAGAGTTGGAGCAAAATGTTGCCATTTAAAGAAAACATTCAATTTCAAATCTTAAATAGGCATGGATATATTATTATTATAACCTTATTAAAAAGCAACTAATTTATGCATATGAGAGTTGTATAATTGGCTTTGGGAGCTTTTAAAAAAAAATTGAAATTTTCCTTTTTTACCATAAAGTTTTAAACTTTGACAATTTAAGTTTAAAGTTTTAATATTTGTTTTATTTTTAACCTTAAAGTTTTAATCTTTAACAATTTAAGTTTATAGTTTTAATCTTTGTTAATTTAACCCCTTTAATTAATTTGATTTTTCACTTCAATTTCAAAAGTTTTCATCTTATACAATTTAACCCCTTTGATTAATTTGATTTTTCACTTCTAATTCAAAAGTTTCCATCTTTTGCGATTTAACCACTTTGATTTTTTTTACTTATGTGTTGTAATCTTGGATTTGGGAGTTTTTGAAAGAAAAAATGGTTATGCATACGGTTGTTGTAACCTTGGCTTTGAGAGTTTTTCAAAAAAAAATTGATTTTTTTACTTTTCACTCAAATATATTTCATAAATTACCTTTAACGCAAAACTATTTGTTTTTTTTTCTTTTAACATAAAGCTTTTTATCTTTTGCAATCTATGCTCACAACTATTTTTACTTTCAACTTTGGCCCTTTATAATTTTCATTTTCCGCAAATTTTTCGCTTTATGCTTCGTTCTAAATTTTGTGACTAAACACATCGAAACGTGCGTCTTTGGTTTGACGTTTTTACGTTTCGTTCTAAATTTTACGAGTTAACACGACGCAACGTACGTGTGTGGGTGAACGTTTTTATATCGTCTATTTTTTTTCCCGTTTGAAAGGTTCAACATAACGTGCGCGTCCTAAATCGACTTAGTTATAACTAAAGAATCCCCGCCGCATTGCGGCGGGTCGTAATTCTAGTTCCATATCTAATTTTGAAACTTTTTTATGCATTATTACTTGTACATTATGCTTTGTGTGTTTTCCAAAAAAAAAAAGTTGATTTTTTATTTTCAACCCAAAGGTTTTTACTTTTTACAATTTTAACCCTACATAATTTGTTGTTTTAATTTTAACCCAAAACTTTTCATTATTTGCAATTTAACTTCACAACTTTTGTCACTTATACTTTTCAACTTTCGCAAATTTTCGTTTTACGTATAGTTCTAAATTTTTCGAGTTAATACGACGCAACGTGCATGTGTGGTTCAACGTTTTTACCTCTATTTTTCCATGTTTGACAGGTTCGTCGCAACACGCATATCCTAGGTCGAGTCAGTGTTGGTGGTCGATTACGGTTGTGTGACATTAGTACTATTTGACACCATTTTACGCCCCACCGCAACGCGGGGTGTGCTTTATGGGGTTTTTAAAGAAAAAATGGTTATGCATATGGTTTTTGTAACGTTGGCTTTGGGGGTTTTCCAAAAAAAAATTGATTTTTTTTTACTTTTCACCCAAAAGTATTTCATAAATTACTTTTAGTTCTAAATTTTTCGAGTTAATACGACGCAACGTGCATGTGTGGTTCAACGTTTTTACCTCTATTTTTTCATGTTTGACAGGTTCGTCGCAACACGCATATCCTAGGTCGAGTCAGTGTTGGTGGTCGATTACGGTTGTGTGACATTAGTACTATTTGACACCATTTTACGCCCCGCCGCAACGCGGGGTGTGCTTTGTGGGGTTTTCAAATAAAAAATGGTTATGCATATGGTTTTCGTAACGTTGGCTTTGGGGGTTTTCCAAAAAAATTGATTTTTTTTATTTTTCACCAAAAAGTATTTCATAAATTACTTTTAACTCAAAACTATTTGTTTTTTTTTTACTTTTAACCCAAAACTTTTTATCTTTTGCAATCTATTCTCATAACTTTTTTTACTTTCAAGTTTGGTCCTTTATAGTTTTCATATTCCGCAAATTTTTCGCTTTATGCTTGGTCCTAAATTTTGTGACTTAACACATCGCAACGTGCGTCTTTGGTTTAACGTTTTTACGTTTCGTTCTAAATTTAGCGAGTTAACACGACGCAACGTGCGTGTGTGGGTGAACGTTTTTACATCGTCTATTTTTTCCCCGTTTGACAGGTTTAACATAACGTGCGGGTCCTAGATTGACTTAGTTATAACTAAAGAATCCCCGCCGCATTGCGGCGGGTCGCAATCCTAGTTTTATATATTTAGGAAAGAAATTTATAAAAGTTCACAAATTGATATTGCATTTCTCATCAGGACTAAATTCGTTTATAGAAGGTTGTCATGTAAACATATTTTAGAGTAATAAGGGCCGGGTCTCATTGAGTTCCCGGATGAATTTTTTGGATGCTTGAGTCTTCGACTTTTAAAAACCGCTACATTATGAGTTCTTCAAACCAGCTCTATTAGTTAAGTTAATTGAATGTCCATATTACCTATTTTCCCATATCAACTAGCGTTCCTATGCTTTAAAATATACTGTTCTTTGAGTCCTTGAGCGTATGAGTTTTTTTACCCGCCAACTTCAAATAAAATACTTTCATTCTGTGTTAATATAGTATTTAATACGTAGCAAAATCTGACCCTATGGTTTCATGAAGTATATAAATTGTATTTAAAATGAGCAGTTCGTGAATATTAACGTAAGCAGTGGCGAAGCTTGAATTTTTCGGCCGGGAGGGCGAAAACGTATATACCCAAAAATTTCTATAGAACCGGGGGGGCGAAAACATATATACCCACAAATTTCTATACGAAAACTACATATATAACACTACTGAGCGAAAAATTCGGGGGGGGCGGGCGCCCCCTCCCCGCCCCTCTTATCCTTCGCCCCTGAACGTAAGATTAACATTAAGACAAGCTCAAAACATTAACGTTAATCAACAATAGTTATATTACATACACAAGTTCTCTAACACTCGTCTGGACGCTTTCACCTCTGTTTCTGCCTATTGCCAGGAACTAAAGGTCCTGGCCGATCAATTAGCCAATGTCAATGCCCCGGTTGATAATGAGCGTCTTGTGTTGCAACTGATTGCGGGCCTCAATGAATCTTATGAAGGGATTGCTACTATCCTCCAACAACAAGAACCCCTACCATCTTTCTATACCGCCCGCTCCAAACTCATCCAAGTCGAGACCCCTAAAGCCGAACAGGTGCTTCTTGTGTCTAAAACAGCCACTGCCTTAAACACCACTACCAGCCGCACACCAACCAATACCGACTCACCACAGCATGCCTACCGCTCCGACTACTCTCAGGGACGTGGCAGGTCTCGAAGCCGTGGCCACGGCCGCGGTTCTTCTGGCCGGTCGCGCTACCCGAAACCCTCACACCTACTGTCAGCCGCCCCCATATGCCCCTTGGATGACTCCTTGGTCCGGGTACCCACCTCAACAGCCACCACAATTCTCCTCATGGTCTCGCCACCCTGCCCCTACCCCACTTCCACCACTAAACAGCAGCCACATCCTTCAGGCTCACAAGGGTTACTTGGGCCGAGGCCCACTCATGGACTTCATGTAGCTTATGCTCCAACAGATATCGAACATGCCATGTACACTATGTCTCAGTAGCAACCTGACCCAATATCGTACATGGATACTGGTGCAACATCTAATATGTCTCATGAACAAGGTGATTACCATTCCTTTTCTAATTCTTGCATGTCTAAAAATAATATTGTTGCCAATGGCGATACCATTCCAGTTATAGGTACAGACACCAAATACCTACCCAACCCCTATCCACCTTTTATCCTCAAAAATGTTATTTACTCACCCAAATTACTTAAAAACTAATCTCAGTACGTAGATTTACTACGGATAATTCTGTGTCTGTAGAATTTGAGCCGTTTGGTTTTCTTGTGAAGGATTACAAGAGCAGGACCCCACTCCTACGATGCAACAGTAGCGGTGATCTTTATCCATTGCTTTTGGGATCCACCTCTTCCTCACCTACCGCTCTTGCTGCAATTTCCTCACAACTCTGGCATCACTGTCTTGGCCACCCAGGGCGCCTGTCTTTACATTCATTAAAAACTTCTTGTTCTATTGATTTTAACCATTTAGAGAATAATGTATGCCGGTCTTGTGTTTATGAAAAGTATCCGTTTACCGTTTTATGCTTCTACATCTTACACTACCCAACCCTTTGACATTATACATAGTGACTTATGGACGTCACCTATTGTTAGCTCAGCAGGCCATAAATATTATATATTGTTCCTTGACGACTTAACCAATTTTTATGGACCTTTCCCATTTCTCACAAATCACATGTCTTCTCTACATTTACCCAATTTGCTAAAATATTAAAACTCAATTTGAACGGGTCAACTCTCCAATGCGACAATGGGAAAGAATATGTCAACTCCGCTTTTCAAAAATTTTTCAACACTAACGGTATTCTTTACCGCCTCTCCTGCCCCTACACCTCTTCCCAAAACGGGAAGGCCGAGCGCAAAATCCGTACCATCAATAACATGATACGCACCCTTCTGGCCCATGCCAGCCTTCCCACTTATTTTTGGCACCACGCCCATGAAACCGCCACTTACCTGTTAAACATTCTTCCAAATAAAATCACCAAAAATAGAACCCCAACCGAACTTCTCTACCTTTCCACACCCTCCTATGACCACCTACGAGTGTTTGGATGCTTATGCTATCCACTCACTCCATCCACCACCATACATAAATTGGACCATCGGTCACATCCCTGTGTTTTCCTCGGCTACCCTCCCAACCACAGAGGCTATCAGTGCCTTGACCTTAACATCCACCAAATCTTCATCTCTCGCGATGTGGCCTTTGATGAAACCACCTTCACTTTCGTACAATCTATCCCCCCGACACCCTCATACGACTTCCTTACTGACCATTTCCCACCTCACCTATGGCCTCATGTCGCATCGTCGCCCAACCCACCCAATGTGTCGCCCCGTCCATCACCCTCATGGGCCCCATCTCACCTCCCACCATTCACGGCCCAAGCCCAGCCCAATAACCCATCCCAACAGCCCACGTCGCACACCCTTCCCTCTACTACCATGCCACCCGGACCGTCCCAGCCCAACACTACCACCGGCCCACTTCCCACCTCAAACTCCCACCCGGCCAGCCCTTCTCCGACTCCCACTACGACCCGAACCATGCACACTCGCTCCATGAGTGGCATTTACAAACCCAAACAACCCTTCTCCCTACACACGTCCACCTCCCCTTCCACCGTGCCTATACCCAAAACCCCGGCTGATGCCTTATCTATTCTTGAATGGTACTCTACCATGACAACGGAATATGATGCATTAATTAGAAACAGGACATGGGAGTTGGTCCCAAGACAACCACATATGAATGTCATTCGAAGCATGTGGCTATTCAAACATAAGTTCCGGTCCTATGGTACCCTAGAGCGGTATAAAGCACGTCTCGTGTGTGACGGCCGATTACAACAGGTTGGCATGGATTGTGGTGAGACTTTTTGCCCGGTTGTGAAACCGGCAACGATCAGGACAGTGTTATCTATTGCCTTATCGAAGGGTTGGGACGTTTATCAACTGGACGTAACTAACGCCTTCTTGAATGGAAATCTTAACAAGACGGTCTATATGTATCAACCCATGGGTTTTCGCAATAAAGATTATCCAGACTATGTTTGCTCACTGAAAAAGTCGCTATACGGGTTGAAATAGACACCACGAGCTTGGTACCAACGGTTTAATGATTACGTTCTTACACTGAGTTTTCACCATAGTAAATGTGATGCATCTCTGTTCACTTTCCATCAGGGGAATGATACGGCTTTTCTACTTCTATATGTAGATAACATTCTTCTTGTCACCTCCTCTGTGGCACTCCGACATCAACTTATGACAAAACTGGTTAGTGAATTCGCCATGAAAGATCTCGGTCCTCTAAGTTACTTCCTTGGTATTTCGGTCACTCGCACGAAATCAAGTATGTTCCTCTCTCAACAATCATATGCTACTGACATAATTACTCGTGCGGGCATGCAGTCATGCAATCCTGTCGCCACTCCAGTTGATACCAATGCTAAACTCGGTGTTTCGGGTGATATGTTTCATGGCCCCACTTTATACTGCAATCTCGCTGGGGCGCTCCAATATCTCACCTTCACTTGACCGGACATCACATATGTTGTTCAGCAGGTGTGCATGCACATGCACTCCCCCACGCAATCTCATTGGAATGCCTTAAAGCGGATAATTCGATATATTAAAGGCACGTCTTCATTTGGTATCACTTTGGGCCGCTATCCCACTCCTTCTCTGACCGCTTACACAAACGCTGACTGGGCGGGTTGCCCTGATACGAGACGGTCTACTAGCAGCTATTGTATCTACTATGGAAAAAATCTGATATCCTGGTCCTCCAAGCGTCAAAGTACCGTCTCCAGATCCAGTGCAGAAGCCGAATATCGTGTTGTCTCAAATGTCGTTGCTGAAATCTGCTGGCTTCGTAACCTCCTTCTCGAGCTGTATCAGCCGTTACCTCGCGCCACTCTCGTCTATTGTGACAATATAACAACCCTCCTAAAATAATCTGACACCCTAAAAATATTTAGAATGCCCCAATACGTCCTAAAATGCACCCTGTATATGAAAACGGGCCCCGAATACCTTTATTTTATTAAAAATTAATTAAAAACAAATTTTATTAATCTGTGGCGGGCCGCGAAGACCTAAGCTTGGTCTTACGTGGGCCGCGAGCGCTCATCAACGAGGCAAAACCCTAAGCTACCACGTGGCAGCCACACGTCGAAGCTAGAGCGGTGACCCGGATCAGCTAGGGCCTACAGACCCTATGTCGCGGGCCGCATAGCCCTTGGCTACCACCTACGCGGGGTGCGACAAAACCAGAATCAGGCCCTATAAAATAAGGGCATCAGCCTTCAGTCCCAGTCGCTCACACACTTTCTTTCTCTCGAATTTCTATAGAGTATAAGCTATTCTAGGGCATAATACCCCCTTAATTAACGAAGTTCTGCCTCGTTGTAAGTATTATAACCCCCGATTACGTATTAGATACGCTGCCCGATTGATCCAGGGTTCCGTAACGGCTGTCGTGGTTCTGCCCGACGTAGTAGTTGGAATGCCGTCTCGGGGAGGGTATTACTAATGTAAATATTGGGTTATTATACTAACGCGTGTGCATTTGTGTATTTAATAGATAATTACCAGGAAACCCTTAAAGAAAACCCTAAGACAGCAATTTGAGTAATCTCCTTTTTGCAAACTATTTTTACAAAACCTTAATTATTTTAATTTATAATTAGCAGTGATGGAGTCTTTGTAATCCTTCAATTACTGCCGGTATGTTGGGGTATTGTATACAAAATGTGGAACACGTTACCATTGGACAACGAGATAGCCAATGTGTTATATGACCCACCAGTCAGGATTGACAGTACTGAATGAGTAATTGTGTAGAAATAAACATTGTAATCGCTCTCAATACTATTAAAAGATAAAACTCTTCTTGATTAAACTGGGATTCACTCACCAGTATTTCCCACTAACAAAATGTTTTTAAACGCGTTTCAGGTAACAAAATGTGAAAGCCAACTAGGAGCCAGCTGGACAGCACTGAAGGCTTGGAAAAAGTGGCTATAAAAGTTACCTGAATAAAGAGATGTTTTATTAAATAAAATAGGGTTTATCCCTATAGATATGTGTGTACTAAAAACTTGGGAATTTCCCATGTGTTTAATATTATAAAAGTGTGGTATTTACTCTGATAAAATATTTCCTAACTACGGTCCTGATGAAATTTCCGCTGCCAAAATGATAAACACCTGGATGCCACCGAAACTGGCCGCGGCCGCCGTTCCCGGGACAGATAGGGGACGGGGGTTGCGACAGAAGGTGGTATAGGAGCTAAGCCACTGATTCAGCCACAGAAGTGTTCTGCTGACACCAAAATATTATATGTTAGGAAATTAATTACGGAAATACGTGCATATCTATATTTTATTGTTGTGTGTTATTTGACTATTTGTTAGTTTACAGTATGAGCGATCAAGGACCCTCCGACGCCTATCGTCAGTTGTCTAGCTCACCTCAAAACGAAGGTACCTCTTCACAGCCTGACCTCTCAGGGTATTCAGCTGACAATGAAGATGGGATATTCGTGTTTAAGGCTAGGTCTGAAGAGCCATTCCCTCCTAAAAAGAGAGGACGGTTCAGTAGGGGAGCACATGAGCGCAGGAAGAGAATGAAAAAGTTACACCAACAACGAGTTTTAGCAGCCTCTAAGAGAGAAACAGATGCCCAGACCCAAGATATGGTTAATAGGAGTCTAGCAAATTTCCATATCTTAGCAACCACAGCTGCCGACCCAAACCTAGAGCAACTCATAGCACCTCAACCATTACCCTTGTTTCCCACACAACCAATAGAGATTGAAAATAACCCGGAAAACCAAATCCCAGCACCAGTTTTCGACCCCACTGAGATACCTAGAATACCAGCACCCAATCCCTTAGACCCATACTACGACCAATGGTTTGATGATCATAGGGATTATCAGCAACGTTACCCCATATCCGAAGAACCCATGCCAAACCTGTCACACCCTGACTTTTGCGGAAGCGTGATTTGGTGTGACTTGCTTAATATCATTGCATTCAACCATAACTAACGACTATATGATAAAACCAAGATGTTCATCCATAGATAGTTTTTAAACATTACAAGCAACATTGTTTTAAATCCCAAAACACAGACTTCATGTTCAAAATACAATACCAGCAAGTTTTAGATCCATAAGGACTTCACAAAAGACACAAACAAACTAGGTCGCGAGCCATGTGTCTTATCCAAGATATAATACATAACCCAAACCCTTTGACTTCGGATGACACCTTTTATTAGAGACATGACTTGTAACTTCAACGCCGCCAGATCCATACTGAATTTCCTGAAATACATGTAGTTTGAAAACATCAACAAAAGTTGAGCGAGTTCATGTGTTTTGTATGTGTGCACGAACATCCTTGAAAACATTTGTAAGTATGTATGTATGTACTTGTAAAGCGGTATGAAAGCAACAAGGAACATATCAATTAATGTGTAGCTAGTACATTAACATGTGTGAACTGGTGCAGGAAGGCTCAAACCTAGCAGATTTGTACCGGGCCTCCGGCTATAAGACAGAGTAACCTCATGGGCCAAACCCCGGTCCACATGGGTGTGGGCTCGCTACACCCAAATAGATCTATCAATCATTTCCCTCGGTTCTAACACGAGGATTAATGGTCTGAAGAGTGCGCCTACCCATTCACATGATCTAACAGTATTTTCCTTAGCTAACCATACCATTTGTAATTGTTTGTAAGCATTTTGTAACATGTACTTCACCCACGAAGTTATAAAACTGAAAACAGTTAAAAGAAAAGGGGGACATGAACTCACAGTCTTGCGTTCTTCGTAATCACAGTAACTCAAAGCTTCGCCGGGCGTACACGACTACCTACACGTACTAAGGTCTATTAGACGAACGGGTCGTGCTTGACTTAGTATCATTTAATGTCTTTGAGTTACGTTTCTTCATGTCTTCAATATTATTCCATGTTATATAATTATTTGTTAAAATAATAAATATTTTAACTTAAATTATATTTATTAAATTTTGGAATAATAGTTAAGGTAATATATTTTAACTTGATACTTTTCAAGTATTTATACACGTATTTTCCTTCCCAAGGATGAGTGTATTTGTATTTGTATTCTTATACTTGTATATTTCGTCATGTATTGGTGTCGTATTCCGGTGTGTATTTATACGTACGAAAATACGTATTTCTTGTAATTATTAAGTATCCTTATACTTAATTTTGTATAAATTTTTCCGGAATAATATCTTTAATAAAAATCCATATATATTTCCAAAATGTATATTTTAAGAAATACTACTTAGAAAAATTATTTATAATATAATTTTTCCCTTGGCAAAAATAATTGTATTCTTATGTAAGTTTCAAAAATATTTGTATTTCCATATAAATCCCAAAAAAATAATATATTTTCAAGTCTAACTTGGAAAATATATACAAACTTATTTTTCTCCCAAAAATAATATATTTCATGTATATTTGAGAAAATATATATTTCTTCCAAAAAATAATATATCTTCTATTAATTCCAAGAAAATATATTTTCGTCCACCTAAAATAATATATTTTCTTCTTGTCAAAATATGATATAAATTTGTAATAATTGTAAAAATCATATTTTTGTTCTCTTGATGTTCAAAATATTATTTACCAAAAATATACTTGTGAATAAATTTTCTGGAATATTTTTGTGAGTTATATTCCTCTGTTCAGTTTCACCAAAGTTTTAGGTATTCTTTGTATATTCATATTCTTGAGATTTTGGTAATATTTTGGATTGAAATTTCTTGGTATTTCGATGAGTTATATTATTTCAAGTCCTAAAATAATATAACTAATACACATAATATACAAATAATCACACACATGATGTCTTCTAAATATATATTTCCTAAATACATATTTAGTCACTTTTATTTGTAAAAAAACCAACCTCCAATATTTATAACTTTTGTAACAAAAATTATGGCAAAGTTTATGTAAAAATTTATGGTTTGAAACACACTTGTAAATGCATGTTTAGAAATATTTTTCTAAGTGTTTAATTTTTAGAAAATTTTTGCCATAGTTTCCCGTAAAAATGGAGGTTTCCATACCTTGAAGGTATATCATTTTCTTTTGTAAATCAACACAATCAATCAACAATCAATAATAAACAATCTACACTTACCAATTTTGCCAAAACAAGCATAAACTACCACTTCATGAACTTGAAAATTTATAAAAATTTGTAGTAACTTACTAGTGTATTTAGTAAGTCTTGTTATCCTTTAAAGTGTGGTTGATTCTTTAAAAACATCATTTTTAAAGAAAATAGTTCTTTACAACTTGTGATCATATTTTCTAAAAATGTTTCTTCTTGGATTTCTCTTGTTACATATGTTTTTCTAGACTTGTTTAACCTTTAAAAATGTGGTTTATTTATTTACGAACCAAGATTAAGTAGACTTTGTATTTTTAACTTGGTTTCTTGAAAAATCATTCTTGAAATCTTAGATTTACAAGACTTACAACTCACTTTAATCATCATTTTACAAGAAAACATTTTTATCCTTTCAAGTTCATGATTTATGTACGGATGATTTATGGATCTTTAACACTTTCATCCTCTCATCTTGCTAGATTATGTTTTTAATCATGATCTAGCAAGATCATATGATGATCTACATCATTTACACAAGTAGCAACAATCAACAAGTAATACAACACATAAACAACATGATTTCTTCATGATTTAAGCTTATGTTCATGTTTCATTCTCTTGATTCTTAGTGTTCTTCAAGATTAACCTTATGTATCATCTTTTAACCACTTGAATAAGATGTAAAATGGAAAGATTAGTGTTCTTACTACTAGCTCAAGGCTAGGGATGATCAAGAAAAGAAATGAAGTGGATAAAAGCGAATGGTGAAGGTCCTTCAACTTCCGAAAGCTCCAAGCTTCCTTATACGGCTTCTAACACCTTTGAGTATGTATGGATCGCATGAGAAGTGAATGAAGATGATGGTGTGGGGATGGTTTACGGCTGTGAGGTAAGGGGAATGGAAGGGGAAGATGGTGTTGGTGATATGAAAATGAAATGCTTAGTCTTGTGGTTATACTTATAATATGTCAACATAAGATTGTCTAGTGTATAATGTGTTTAATAAAGTGGAAGCAAGATCAAATAAAATAACCAAATGAAATCTAGGGTGGGCCATGCTTGTTGGACCGAAAATAGGTGTGGGGGGGGGGGGGGTCTAGGCATAGGTTTAAACTAATTAGTTAGTTAATAGTTGGATTTCAAGTATATAGTTAGGTGTTTAGTTACTTGATGCTTATATAGTGTGTTATGATTTTCGGGGACCATAACTAGCTTGGTAATGTTAAAACAGTGCTTCTACTGAAAATTTAGTGTTTCGGGTAGTGTCCGGTTGTTCGGTTGGTTACCGGTTCGTTACGGTGCTAAACTATGCAGTTTAATGTGCTTTATGCACCCTTTTATGACAATTTCGATTCCCGACACTTAGGAAAGCATTCAGGACCATTTAATCATATTTCTGCATGATATTAGATTGTTTAAATGTTGAATTTGCTGATTTTTGCAGAATTCTGCAGTTTATGTGAGTTTTAGGCATTTTCCGGCACTTAAACTATCTCTAGGAAGGCAATTTTGTGATCATTACTTTCCTACACACTATACTAGTGTAACACTTGGTTTCTGGCTCATTCTGTGTCTCAATACAATGTCTGTCTATTTACTGAACTCCGTCAGCATTTTTCTGATTTGTTTGATAACTGTGCTATCTTTGTTTCATGCGTCATTTGAATCAATAAAGTTTGTATGCAGTAATGTTATGTCATTTGCAATATATGATGCACATGTATGTATATGGTAATAATCAGAAAGCAGTTCAAGTAATTAGTTGTAATTCAGCACAGTCATTAAGCACCAATCATTGTTTAATACTTGTACGGATACCTGAAATTTTGACAGTTGTCACAAAACCTAGCTGCTTACCCAGGTCTGGACCCTCTAGATCCCTATTATGATAATGATGAGTACATTAGGGAAATCCTAGAGAATCCATACCCTCAGGAAGAACCCATGCCACAGTACCCAGTTCCAGTACCAGCACCTGCAACCCCAATGAGTGCAGAGAATGTGCAAGAACTCCGAACCTTGGGTGAGGAGATTTTAGAAAATAGTGACAGGATGAGGCAGATCGGAGAACGACTCGTCTGGAAGTACGACGAGCGTAATATGGAGTTCTGGATGAACCCATATCAGTGATGATAATAGTAGTAATAATAATAAAATAATAATAAATATATATAATATGTGTGTATGAATATATATATATATATATATATAGGGTCAGGATTTAGAGAAAACGGTGAAAAGTGTGAGAACAGTGAGAACGCTGATGGATCGTCCGATCAAAACAATCCATGGACTAGATTGCGTGGTGGCGTTTTCGTAAACAACAACAATTTTATTATGTGGGACGCGCATCATTAAGGGTAAAAGGGTCTTTTACCGCTCATATTCAAAACGCCATTAAATGATAAACACCATACAAAAAAACAAAACGCCATTAAAAACAAAACGCCACAAACTAGTAATAAAACGCGTTAAATATTACAGGAAGATGAAACAACACAGTAACTGAATTTCAGTTATTAACATTTATTAGAAGAAATTCCCTCCTAAATTACGCGCCAAAAACATCATTATATAAACAAGTTAAAACATAGCTTCCATAATCACTTCAATCTACTATTTTCTGCAAAAAAACATCATTAACCAAAAAACGCCAACTTAACCAAAACGCCAAAAATGGCAACAATCGTTTCGTAGAGATACACTATGGGAATCAGGCGATACGTCCTGCTTTTTGACAACAGAAGAAGGGTGTATGTTAAGACAGTCGGGGCAATTCTAAAAATGGAAGGAGAGATACAGAGGCGAATCTTATCAATTGGCATCGCTATAGACAACGAATGCCATGAAACGCATATACTTATGAAAGCATTAACCAGCGAATTTGGACCAATCAAAGCATATGTGAAGCCAGACCCTGTCATGACATCATGGCGTTTTGATGATGAAACAGACATGGTGACGGTTACATACGACAGCGGAGAGCAGGAAGTGTACTGGCTTGAGAACATCATGACAAAGCAGCGTCTGGGTTTCATGGAAGAATTGAATAATGCCACTTGCACCAACATAGAAATTGACTCAAAATTGGAGTTAATGCAAGATATGTTCAGGTGGAGGGTTCAAAATCTCTAGGAACAAGAAGCTGATGAAGGTGAAGGTGATGACATGGAAGAAGATCCAGATGAAGACTCCGAGGAGGAAGAAGATGACGGAAGTGATGGATACTATTTAGATAAAGTACATTCTGACGAAGGCTTTTTATTTTTTTCTCTTTTTTTCTTCTGTGTAATCTTCTTTTTGTTTTTTTTAAGATAATTAAATGATATATTTCTCCCTTTATTAGCAAAACGCCAAAAAAATACTAAAAATGCTTATTCCTTACAAAACGCCAAAAATAACAAAAAATGTTTTTATTACTTAATATTTTATTTACTCCGTTATTGTATTTTGTCATCTGGGTCTGCATAACGCCATTTAAAAAACGCCAAACTTAGAGGATGAGACGTCTGTAACACATTAAATACAAAAACAGTAACTGAAAAGACAGTTACTTTATTACTATCATTTATTACAATAAAAAGTCCCGCATAAACTGCGCGCCAAAAAACTCCTATAATAGAGGGGTCTATACACAATGAAATTAATCACACCCAGAAAACACAAACGCCATATACTCTAGAAACCACTCACTTTAAAATGCCACATATGGCAAAGCTTTCACTGAAATGGATACTTCTTTTGAGAGGATTAACTGAATAATATTTTGCTGAATGAGATGGACAAATATTCAAGAAAAAGAGACTGATGACAGTGATATGCCATCATGTGAGCTTTGTCTTGATGACTATAGGCATGGAATAAAGAAATCAACAAAAGTGTAAAATGCTATTTTAGACTCCATTATTACAAATAGCATTAAGCAAGAGTTGATATTCAATGACATGCCACCAAACAAGATTATCACACCAAAACACAGAATGCCACTAAGCATATTCTTCTGAAAAAGACGGGGTTTACGTAGGAAAGTTGGAATCTAGCTAAAGAATTCAAAAAAGGTTCAAAACGCCAAAAAAAAAAAATTCAAGAAGGAAGAGGCTGATGACAGTGAAGATTCGGAAGAAAAAATAGATTACCATTTTTTATTATTTTTGTTTTCATTTTATATTGTTTTGATATCAAGTTATATGTTGTTTTGTTATCTAATCCTCTAAACTAAAATAGATTATTATATAAAACGCCAAAAACTACAAACACCAAAACGCTAGTAGAATGAAAACTGGGAGAACAGCTGCTGGCAAAAGCACATTGTAAATGGTATTAAAACGCCAAAAAATTCACTAAACGCCAAAAAAAATTGGTCTTATTTTAATCTTATGCAAATATTAATGACTCATAGTGAATTATTATACAAAACGCCACAAACACCAAAAAAATTAACCAGAAAACGATATAACGCCAAAAAATTATATATGTGACACAAAAACAATTAATTCAACGCCAAAAAGTTTAATAAATACAATTAACGCCAAAAAAAACCTAGACGCCACAAAATATTATACCGCGTTGTGAAAATAAGAGAAGAATGAAAAGACAAAAAAGCCCCTCCGCCCTTCTCTATGCCGCGAGACACGTGTTGGGCCAGGATACGTTCTCACCGTTCTCACACTTTTGAGCGTTTTCTCCTGAACCCGTTTCTATATATATATATATATAATTATAATATATCTATCGTAGTATAGACCACTTTGTGGTTAGTGATGCATATTAGTATTGTAATTTTAAATTCCAGTTCCAGTTTGTATTAGATGCATAATATATAAGAAAGAGAAAGTCGCAATGTTCGACGCTTTTGATCAATATGTGTTGTGTGATTGTTTGCATTAAATATCATTTTGTGATATTAATAATTGGCGAATGTTTAAAATTCAGATGGACAACGAAGTGAACAAGGAAAACCAGAATAACAATGATAACCCGAACAACAATGATAATGGAAACCAAGTGGACAATAGTGCCATCCAACACATAGTGGCACAAGGGATTATAGATGCAATGCCATTTATTATTCAAACGGTTAAGAAAGCAGATAATAAAAGTAACAATGACAGTAAGCGACCGACTGAACCTGAACACAGCGTAAACAATGGACCCATACTTCAAGTGCCCATTCCCAAAAGAAGAAGAACCATGTCTTATGGTTGTTCTTATAAAGAATTCTGGTCTTGTAAACCAATGGAATTCTCGGGCAATGAAGGGGCCGTTGCAGCTCTACGCTGGATAGAAAAGACTGAGGCAGTCTTAAAAATAAGTAAGTGTGCGGAAGAGGATAAGATAATGTTTGCCTCCAATCTATTTAAGAATTCAGCACTAGAATGGTGGAACACTATCCTTCGGTCTAGGGGAAGTGATAGAATTTACAATATGGAATAGGAGGAATTTAAGAACATGGTGGAAAGAAAATTCTGCCCTCCCAATGAAAAAGAACAAATAGCAAATAAGTTTCTAAACCTTAGGATGACTGGAGTGGATAGTAAGGGATACACTACTTTATTCTTTGAATATGCTAGAATAGTGCCAGCCCTTACATCACCTGAACCAGTATTAATCTCCCGTTACATCTGGGGATTAATCAGTGAGATAAGGCATGTAGTCAAGGCATCTAGACCTCAAACCATAGAAGAAACTGTAGAACTAGCAAACACCTTGACTGATGAATTAGTGCGTACACGAGAAGAGGCTCAGAGGAGGAACCTAGCCTAGAGGCTTACCCAGGAATTCCGTTCTGGAAATTCCAACCGTGGGAAAAATGTAGGTTCTACTTCTGCACCCTACTGCAAGTATTGCAAAAGGAAGCATTCTGGAAGATGCTCTATATATTTCAATTTTTGCAAAATATTTGGACACAAGGAGGAAGACTGCAGGAAGAAACCTAACAACAGGATATGCTACAATTGCGGAGAACAAGGTCATATCAAGCCAAACTGTCCAAAAACTAGCTCCAGCCCCAAACACCAAGAATACTAAAAATGCTAGAGCATTTGTTCTGACCGCAGAAGAAGCAAAGATGATCCCGGATGTGATCGCCGGTACGTTTTTAGTTAATGATATTTTTGCTAAAGTATTATTTGACTCTGGTGCGAACCAAAGTTTTATTAATACTTCATTTTGCAAACTTCTCAATCAACCATTAACTAAACTCCCACAAAAATGTCTAGTAGAGACAGCAAATGGGGAAACCATTAAGATTTCTGAAATCTTGCAGGGAGCAAGAATAGAATTTCTAAATCAAAAATTTGTTGCAAGCCATTACCCAATGAATCTGGCAGGATTTGATGTCGTATTAGGAATGGATTGGTTAATAGCCAATAAAGCCAGTATTTTATGTGATCAAATCCCAATCCAAGTAAATTCACCAAGAGGTGAAAAGATCACAATTAAAGGAGATAAACCATCTAGATCCACAAAATTCATCTCTGTGATGAAAACAACAAGTTATATAAGAAAAGGGTCATTGGTGTATTTGATTTCCATAATCACTAACACTAAAGGAGATTCCCGTAGTATCCCAATTTTCAGACGTGTTTCCAGAAGAATTACCAGGGCTACCGCCAGACAGAGAAGTTGAATTCAGAATCCATCTGCTACCAGGAACAACACCAATTGCCAAGGCACCTTACCGTTTGGCACCCGCAGAAATGCAGGAATTAAAGAAACAGTTAGATGAATTGTTGGAGAAAGGATTCATACAGCCAAGCTCATCGCCATGGGGAGCACCGGTCTTATTCGTCAAAAAGAAGGACGGATCAATGCGTATGTGCATTGACTACCGTGAATTAAACAAAGTCACGATAAAAAATCGGTACCCATTACCGAGAATTGATGATCTGTTCGACCAGCTACAATGAGCTCGATTTTTCTCTAAAATTGACTTACGATCAGGATATCATCAATTAAAGGTACAAGAGGAGGACATTCCTAAGACCGCTTTCAGAACAAGGTATGGCCATTATGAATTTACTGTCATGCCATTTGGTTTAACCAATGCCCCAGCTGCATTTATGGACATGATGAACCGAATATGTAAGCCATATTTGGATAAATTCATAATTGTCTTTATAGATGATATTCTTATTAATTCTAAGAGCAAAGAGGAACATGCAGCGCATCTGCACGCACTTCTAAGTTTATTGAGAAAAGAAAAGCTTTATGCTAAGTTTTCGAAGTGTGAATTTTGGTTAGAACAGGTACAGTTTCTTGGACATTTAGTCAATCATGAAGGAATTCATGTGGATCCCACAAAGATCGAGGCGATTACCAAATGGAAAACCCCTGAGTCACCAACCGAGGTTAGAAGTTTCTTAGGATTGGCCGGTTATTATAGAAGATTTATTCGAGATTTTTCTAGAATAGCCATTCCCTTAACTAAGCTAACCTGTAAATCTGTTAAGTTTGAATGGGGACCAAAACAAGAAGAAGCCTTTAGAATCCTTAAGCAAAGATTGACCAATGCACCCATACTAGCATTACCAGAAGGAACTGAAGATTTTGTAATTTATTGTGATACTTCTAAATTAGGTTATGGATGTGTGTTGATGCAACATCAAAAGGTTATAACATATGCCTCTAGACAACTTAAGAATCATGAGGATAATTATTCAATCCATGATTTAGAATTAGGAGCCATAATTTTTGCCCTGAAAATTGGGAGACATTACCTTTATGGTAGTAAGTTTACCATTTTCACTGATCATAAGAGTTTAAGGTATGTTTTCGGGCAAAAGGAGTTGAATATGAGACAAAGACGCTGGATGGAGATACTTAGTGACTATGATTGCAATATCCAGTACTATGCAGGAAAGGCAAATGTAGTAGCTGATGCTTTAAGTCGAAAATATAACGAAAAGCCAAAAAGAGTATGTTCTCTTAAATTAAATCTACAGATAGATTTAAATGAACAAATTAGAAAGGCACACGAATCAGTAATCAAGGATGATACTGAGAAATTGAGAGGAATGATTAAGGAACTAGAATAAGGAACAGATGGAATTTGGAGATTCCATAAGAAAAGAATGTGGATACCTAAATTAGGAAACCTACGCCACTGTATATTAGAAGAAGCCCATAAGTCTAAGTATACGATGCATCCTGGAAGTGATAAGATGTATCAAGACTTAAGAAAGAATTTTTGGTGGATAGGAATGAAAAAGGATATAGCAGCATATGTTACAAAGTGTCTAACCTGTTCACAAGTCAAAGCTAAACACCAGAAACCCTCAGGTTTATTGCAGCAGTTAGAAATTCAAGTATGGAAATGGGAATTGATAACAATGGATTTTGTTACCAAATTACCCAAAACAAGAAAATGTAATGATACAATCTGGGTGATTGTAGACAGGCGAACCAAGTCAGCTCACTTCTTACCAATGAAGGAAACTTTCAGTATGGAACAGTTAGCTAAGTTGTATGTAAATGAAATAGTTTTATTACATGGAATTCCTTTATCAATTGTTTCTGATAGGGATAGCCGTTTTACCTCTCATTTTTGGACAAGTTTCCAAAAAGCAACGGGAACCAAGTTGAATCTAAGCACCGCTTATCATCCTCAAACGGACGGACAAAGTGAAAGGACAATTCAGACAATGGAAGATATGCTTAGAGCTTGTGTAATTGATTTCGGAGGTAATTGGGACGACCACTTACCATTGATAGAATTTTCCTATAATAACAGCTATCATACAAGTATCAATGCTGCACCATTCGAAGCACTTTATGGACGAAAGTGCCGAACTCCAGTCTCTTGGGCAGAAATTGGAGAAAAGCAACTATCCGGACCTGAGATAGTGCAAGAAACAACTGACAAGATCATTCAAGTCAAAGAATGACTGAAAACAGCACGTGATCGACAAAAGAGTTATGCAGATAACAGACGAAAGCCATTGGAATTTCAGGTAGGAGATAAAGTATTATTGAAAGTCTCTCCTTGGAAAGGAGTGGTAAGATTTATCAAAAGAGGAAAGCTAAGCCCCAGGTATGTTGGACATTTTGAGATTATTAGAAGAATAGGACCTGTAGCTTATCAGCTACGACTGCCAGAGGAAATGGCAGGAATACATGATGTATTTCATGTATCTAATCTCAAGAAATGCTTAGCTGATGAATCATTGATGGTACCTCTTAAAGATATAGAGGTAAATGAGCAATTAAAATTTGTAGAAAGACCTCTACAGATTGAAGACAGGAAAGTCAAGAATCTCAAGCACAAGAGATTAGTTCTGGTCAAAGTGAAATGGGACTCTAAAAGAGGACCAGAGTACACTTGGGAGCTTGAATCAGAAATGCAAAGGAAATATCCACACCTATTCCAGTAGTTCTTGAGGACGAGCTCTAAAACAAGGTGGGGATGATATAACAACCCTCCTAAAATAATCCGACACCCTAAAAATATTTAGAATGCCCCAATACGTCCTAAAATACACCCCGTATACGAAAACGGGCCCCGAATACCTTTATTTTATTAAAATTTAATTAAAAACAAATTTTATTAATTTGTGGCGGGCCGCGAAGACCTAAGCTTGGTCTTACGTGGGCCGCGAGCGCTCATCAATGAGGCAAAACCCAGAGCTGCCACTGGCAGCCACACGTCGAAGCTAGAGCGGTGACCCGGATCAGCTAGGGCCTACGGACCCTATGTCGCGAGCCGCGTAGCCCTTGGCTACCACCTACGCGGGGTGCGACAAAACCAGAATCAGGCCCTGTAAATTGAGGGCATCGGCCTTCAGTCGCAGTCGCTCACACACTTTCTTTCTCTCGAATTTCTATAGAGTATAAGCTATTCTCGGGAATAATACCCCCTAATTAACGAAGTTCTGCCCCGTTGTAAGTATTATAACCCCCGGTTACGTATTAGATACGCTGCCCGAATGATCCAGTAAGGCTGTCGTGGTTCTGCCCGACGTAGTCGTTGGAATGCCGTCTCGGGGAGGGTATTACTAATGTAAATATTGGGTTATTATACTAACGCGTGTGCATTTGTGTATTTAATAGATAATTACCAGGAAACCCTTAAGGAAAACCCTAAGACAGCATTGTGAGTAATCTCCTTTTTGCAAACTATTTTTACAAAACCTTAATTATTTTAATTTATAATTAGCAGTTATTGAGTCTTTGTAATTATTCAATTACTGTCGGTATGTTAGGGTTTTGTATACAAAATGTGGAACACGTTACCATTGGACAACAAGATAGCCAATGTGTAATATAACCCACCAGTCAGGATTGACAGTACTGAATGAGTAATTGTGTAGAAATAAACATTGTAATCGCTCTCAATACTGTTAAAAGATAAAACTCTTCTTGATTAAACTGGGATTCACTCACCAGTATTTCCCACTCAAAAAATGTTGTTAAACGCGTTTTAGGTAACAAAATGTGAAAGCCAACTATGAGCCAGCTGGACAGCATTGAAGGCTTGGAAAAATTGGCTATAAAAGTTACCTGAATAAAGAGATGTTTTATTAAATAAAATAGGGTTTATCCCTATAGATATGTGTGTACTAAAATGTAACAATCCTAAATAAACCGACATTCTCGAATAATTTTCCGACACCTTAGTATATTTTAAAATATCCAAAAATGTTCCAAAATACACCCCATACGCGAAAACGGGCATCAAATATATTAATTTGTATTTAAAATAAATTAAAAATCTGAAACTTAAGCTAACGCGGGCCGCGTAGACCCACCCCAAACCATACGCGGGCGGTATGAAGGTTAGAACCTGATTTCGTTTGATTTCTTAAGTTCAGGCGGGCCGCGTAAGACCCCCATTAGTTTACGCGGGCCGCGAGAATCCCAAAATGTGGCGCAGCCCGATGATGAAACGTGTCATCATCGTGTCAAGCCTAGTAGATGACCCGGACAAGCTACCCTGTTGACCAGGGTTGACGCGGGCCGCGAGAGAACCAGGTTCAGCAACTATTTAAGCAGGCCATCGGATTTCATTTAGAATTCGCTCACAACGATTTCTTTTCTCTAAATTTTGAATAGAAAGCATAATACTCGGGTATTATACCCCCTAATTAGTGAAGTTCTGCTCCATTGTAAGTATTATAACCCTTGGATACGTATTAGATACGCTGCCCGATTGATCTAGGGTTCCGTAATGGCTGTCGCGGTTCTACCCGACGTAGTCATTGGAATGTCATCTCGGGGAGGGTATTGCTAATGTTAAATTGGGTTATTAATACTAACGCGTGTATATTTGTGTAAATTATAGATTATCACCGGGAAACCCTTACGAAAAATCTAAGACAACAATGTGAGTAATCTCCTTTTTTGTTAACAGTTTTTACAAAACCTTAACTATTTTACAATGCAATTTAGCAGTGATTGAGTCTTTGTAATTCTACGATTACTGCCGGTATGTTGGGGTTTTGTATACAAAATGTGAGTAACGTTACCATTGGACGAAGAGTTAGCCAATGTGTAATATGACCCACCAGTCAGGATTGACAGTACTGAATGAGTAATTGGGTAGATATAAACATTGTAATCGCCCTCAATACTGTTAAGTTTAAATTAAATTAATAATTCTTGATTAAACTGGGATTCACTCACCAGTATTTCCCACTGGCAAATGTTTTTAAAACGCATTTCAGGTAACACAATGTGACAGCCAATTAGTAAAAAGCCAGCTGGAGAGCACTGATGGCTTGGGGAAAATGTGGCTATAAAAGTTACCTAAAAGACGATGTTTTAAATTCAATAAAATAGGGTCTACCCCTAAAAATGTGTTGTAATAAGAAACTTGGGTTTTACCCATGTGTTTATTAATATCAAATATGGTGGTTTTACTCTGATAAACATTTCCTAACTACGGTCCTGATGTAATTTCCGCTGCCAAATTAACGAACTGATACCACCAGAATTCTGAGTTCGCGTCCGCCCGTTCCCGGGACAGATAAGGGATCGGGGGTTGCGACAGAAGGTGGTATCAGAGCCTAGCCACTGGTCTAAGCCAAAGAAGTGTTCTGCTGGCACTTAAATTTTAAATTTTGTGTTAGGAAATAAATTACGGGAATACGTGCATAATTGTATTTATTTGTTATGTATTATTTGACTATTTGTTAGTTTACAGTATGAGCGACCAAGGACCATCTGACGTGTACCGTCAATTGTCTGGTTCGCCTAGAAGTGAAGGAACCTCCTCTTCTCAGCCTGCCCTCTTAGGGTACTCCGCTGATACGGAAGAAGGAATCTTTGTGTTTAAGGCTAAGTCAGAAGAGCCATTTCCTCAGAAAAAGAGGGGATGGTTCAGTAGAGGGGCACACGAGCGTAGGAAGCGTATGAAAAAGTTGCAAGATCAGAGGGTACTAGCAGCAGCCAAGAGATAGACAGATGCCTATGCCCAGGATATGATAAATAGGGGTATAGCCAACATCCATATCCTAGCCACTACTGCAGCTGACCCGAATCTGGAGCAAATAATAGCACTCCAACCACAGCCACCAATCCATAACCAACCCATGGAGATAGAAAACCCTGAAAACCAAGTAGAAATGCATGACTTCAATCCGGAAGAATTCCCTAGGATACCTGCACCAAACCCCCTAGACCCAAATTACGATCCCTGGTGGGATAACGTTAGGGACTATGTGCAACGTTACCCAATACATGAAGACACACCTATGCAGAACATAGGAGCCTACCCAGGTATGGACCCTTTAGATCCCTATTACCACGACGATTATATTAGGGAGATCTTAGAAGATCCTTACCGATTTCAGGCACTTTCACCCCCATACCAGGAACCCGCACCCTAGATTCCGAACCCAGTCCTAGAACCTGTACCCCCAATGAGTGCAGAAAACGTACAAGAACTTAGGACTTTTGGGGAGGAAATTTTAGAAAGCAGTGAGAGAATGAGACAGGTGGGAGAGCGTCTCGTATGGAAATACGATGAGCGCAATATGGATTTTTGGATGAATCCATATCCGTGATGTGATAGAGGAAATGATAATAGTAATAATAATATAATAAAATAAAAATAAAATATGTGTGTACGGATGCCTATTACTATTAGTGTAATTCTATTTCAGTTGGTATTGTAATTTTTATTTCAGTACTAGTGTGTAATAGATGCATAATAGTATATGAATAGACTACAAGTCGCAATGATCGACGCTTTTGGCAAAAATGCGTGTCATGTGATTGACTATATGAAATATTCTTTTGTGAGATTAATACGGGGTAAATGTTTAAAATTCAGATGGCCGACGAAGGAAATCAAGGAAATCTGAATAACGATAACCAGAGTAACATTAACGTGGTTAATGAGAATCCGAGCATCAATAACAATGGAAACCAAATGGATAATAGTGCAGTTCAACACATAGTAGCACAAGGAATCATAGATGCAATGCCATTTATTATTCAAACGATTCAAGAAGCGAATAATAAAAGTAAACATAGCAGTAAGCGACCAATTGAACCAGAACACAACGTGAACAATAACCCTGTACTTCAAGTGCCCATTCCCAAAAGAAGAAGAACCGTGTCTTACGGTTGTTTTTACAAGGAATTCTGGTCCTGCAAACCGATAGAATTCTCGGGCAATGAAGAGCCTATTGCAGCCCTACGCTGGATAGAAAAGAGTGAGGCTGTTCTGAAAATAAGTAAATGTGCGGAAGAGGACAAGATAATGTTTGCTTCTAATTTGTTTAAAAACTCAGCCTTAGAATGGTGGAACACTATCCTCCAATCAAGAAGAAGTGATAAGGTTTACAATATGGAATGGGAAGAATTTAGGAATATGGTAGAAAGGAAATTCTGCCCTCCTAACGAAAAAGAACAAATAGCAAACAAATTCTTAAATCTTAGGATGAATGGAGTGGATAGTAAGGGGTACACTAAGTTATTCTTTGAATATGCTAGAATAGTACCAACCCTTGCATCACCATAGCCGGTATTAATCTCCCGTTACATCTGGGGATTAATCGGAGATATTAGACATGTAGTTAAGGCAGCTAGACCTCAAACCATAGAAGAAGCTGTGGAACTAACCAACACCTTGACAGATGAACTAGTCCGTACCAGAGAAGAAGACCAGAGGAAAAATCTAGCACAGAGGCTTACTCAAGAATTCCGTTCTAGGAATTACAACCGTAGGAATATGAGTTCTACCTCTGCACCTTATTGCAAGCATTGCAAAAGGAAGCATTCTGGAAAATGCTCTATATATTGCAATTTCTGCAAAAATATCAGGTCACAAGGAAGAAGACTGCAGGAAGAAAGCCAACAACAGAGTATGCTACAATTGCGGAGAACAAGGTCATATCAAGCCAAATTGTCCAAAATTCGCTCCAGCTGTGAACAACAAGAACACTAAAAATGCTAGAGCATTTGTTCTGACTGTAGATGAAGCCAAGATGATTCCAGATGTGATAGCTGGTACGTTTTTAGTTAATGATGTTTTTGCTAAAGTATTATTTGACTCTGGTGCAAACCAAAGTTTTATTAATACTTTGTTTTGCAAACTTCTAAATCAGTTATTAACTAAACTACCACAAGAATGCTTAGTAGAGACAGCTAATGGAGAAACAGTTAGGATTTCTGAAATCTTGCAGGGAGCAAGAATAGAAATTTTAAACCAAAAGTTTATTGCAAACCTTTATCCAATGAATCTGGCAGGATTTGATGTTGTTTTAGGAATGGATTGGTTAATAGCCAATAAAGCCAGTATTTTATGTGATCAAAAGTCAATCCAAATAGATTCACCAAAAGGTAAAACGATCACAATTAAAGGAGATAAATCATCTAGATCGACGAAATTCATCTCTGTAATGAAAACTGCAAGTTATATAAGAAAAGGTTCTATAGTGTATTTGATTTCCATAATTACTAACACTAAAGGAAAAGAACTAAAAGACATCCCAGTAGTGTCTCAGTTTTCAGATGTATTTCCAGAAGAATTGCCAGGGCAACCTCCAGATAGGGAAGTTGAATTCAGAATCCATTTAATACCAGTAACAACACCGATTGCCAAAGCACCTTACCGTTTGGCACCCGCAGAAATGCAGGAACTGAAGAAATAATTGGATGAATTGTTGGAAAAAGGATTCATACAACCAAGTTCGTCACCGTGGGGAGCGCCAATTTTATTCGTTAAAAAGAAGGACGGATCAATTCGTATGTGCATTGATTACCGTGAATTGAACAAAGTCACGATTAAGAATCGGTACCCATTACCGAGAATCGATGATCTGTTCGATCAACTGCAGGGGGCTCGATTTTTCTCTAAAATCGATTTAAGGTCAGGATATCATCAATTAAAGGTACAGGAAGAGGATATTCCTAAAACCGCATTCAGAACAAGGTATGGCCATTATGAATTTACTGTCATGCCATTTGGTTTAACCAATGCCCCAGCCGCATTTATGGACATGATGAACCGAATATGTAAGCCATATTTGGATAAATTCATAATTGTCTTTATAGATGATATTCTCATTTACTCTAAAAATAAAGAGGATCATGCAAAGCATTTGCACGCACTTCTAAGTCTATTAAGAAAGGAAAAGCTTTATGCTAAATTTTCAAAATGTGAGTTTTGGTTAGAACATGTACAGTTTCTTGGACATTTAGTTAATCATGAAGGAATTCATGTGGATCCAACATAGATCGAGGCGATTACTAAATGGAAAACCCCTGAATCACTAACCGAGGTTAGAAGTTTCTTAGGATTGGCCGGTTATTATAGAAGATTTATTCAAGATTTTTCTAGAATAGCCATTCCTTTAACTAAGTTAACCTGTAAATCTGTTAAGTTTGAATGGGGATCAAAACAGGAAGAAGCATTTAGAATTCTTAAGCAAAGATTAACCCATACACCCATACTAGCGTTACCAGAAGGAGCTGAAGACTTTGTAGTATATTGTGACGCTTCCAAACTAGGTTATGGATGTGTATTAATGCAACACCAAAAGGTTATAGCTTACGCATCTAGACAACTTAAGAATCATGAAGAAAATTATTC
The DNA here is from genome assembly GCA_030545235.1 of Helianthus tuberosus. Taxonomy (NCBI): domain Eukaryota; kingdom Viridiplantae; phylum Streptophyta; class Magnoliopsida; order Asterales; family Asteraceae; genus Helianthus; species Helianthus tuberosus. The sequence continues at coordinate 29,757,482 of CM060372.1, read as the reverse complement.
AACTCATGATCTGGAACTAGGAGCTATAATTTTTGCCCTTAAGATTTAGAGACATTACCTTTATGGTAGTAAGTTTACCATATTCACAGATCATAAGAGTTTAAGGTATGTTTTCGGGCAAAAAGAGTTGAATATGAGACAAAGACGCTGGATGGAGATGCTCAGTGATTATGATTGTGATATCCAGTATCACGAAGGAAAAGCAAATGTAGTGGCAGATGCTTTAGGCCGAAAGTATCATGAAAAGCCATAAAGGGTACGTTCTCTTAAATTAAATCTGCAAGTAGATTTAAATGATCAAATTAGAGAAGCCCAAGAATCAGTAATCAAGGATGATGCTGAAAAACTAAAAGGTATGATTAAGGAATTAGAACAAGGAACAGTTGGAATTTGGAGATTCCATAAAAAGAGAATATGGATACCTAAATTAGGAAACCTACGTCATTGTATATTAGAAGAAGCCCATAAATCTAAATATACGATGCATCCAGGAAATGATAAGATGTATCAAGATTTAAGAAAGAATTTCTGGTGGATAGGAATGAAGAAGGATATAGCAACCTATGTTTCTAAATGTTTAACTTGTTCGCAAGTTAAAGCTGAATACCAGAAACCCTCAGGTTTGTTACAACAGTTAGAAATGCCAGTGTGGAAATGGAATTGATAACAATGGATTTTGTTACTAAATTACTCAAAACGAAGAAATGTAATGATACAATCTGGGTGTTTGTAGATAGGCTAACAAAGTCAGCTCATTTCTTACCAATGAAGGAAACTTTTAGTATGGAACAGTTAGCTAAATTATTGTAAATGAAATTGTTTCTTTACATGGAATTCCTTTATCAATTGTTTCCGATAGGGACAGCCGATTTACCTCTCATTTTTGGTCAAGTTTCCAAAAAGCCATGGGAACTAAGTTAAATCTAAGCACAGCTTATCATCCTCAAACGGACGGACAAAGTGAAAGGACAATTCAGACAAAGGAAGACATGCTTAGAGCTTGTGTAATTGATTTCGGAGGTAATTGGGATGATCACTTACCTTTAATAGAATTCTCTTATAATAATAGTTATCACACAAGTATCAATGCTGCACCATTCGAAGCACTTTATGGACGAAAGTGCCGAACCCCAGTCTGTTGGGCAGAAATTGGTGAAAAACAACTATCTGGACCTGAGATAGTGCAAGAAACAACCGATAAAATTATTCAAGTCAAGGAACGATTGAAAGCAGCACGTGATCGACAGAAGAGTTATGCTGATAATCGACGCAAACCATTGGAATTTCAAATAGGAGATAAAGTATTATTGAAAGTCTCTCCTTGGAAAGGAGTAGTAAGATTCATCAAACTGGGAAAGCTAAGTCCCAGGTATATTGGATCTTTTGAGATTATTAGAAGAATAGGACCTGTAGCCTATCAGCTACAACTGCCAGAGGAAATGGCAGGAATACATGATGTGTTTCATGTATCTAATCTTAAAAAGTGCTTAGCTGATGAATCGTTAATAGTACATATTAAGGATATAGAGGTAAATGAACAACTTAAGTTTGTAGAAAGGCCTCTACAAATTGAAGATAGGAAAGTCAAGAATCTCAAGCACAAAAGACTAGTTCTGGTCAAAGTAAAGTGGGACTCCAAAAGAGGACCTGAGTACACATGGGAGCTTGAATCTGAAATGCAAAGGAAATATCCACACTTGTTCCAGTAGATCTCGAGGACGAGCTCTAAAACAAGGTGGGGAGGATGTAACAATCCTAAATAAACCGACATTCTCGAATAATTTTCCGACACCTTAGTATATTTTAAAATATCCCAAAATGTTCCAAAATACACCCCATACGCGAAAACGGGCCTCAAATATATTAAATAGTATTAAAAATAAATAAAAAATCTGAAACTTAAGCTAAGGCGGGCCGCGTAGACCCACCCCAAACCTTACACGGGCGGTATGAAGGTTAGAACCTGATTTCGTTTGATTTCTTAAGTTCAGGCGGGCCGCGTAAGACCCCCATTAGTTTACGCGGGCCGCGAGAATCCCAAAATGTGGCGCAGCCCGGTGATGACACGTGTCATCATCGTGTCAAGCCTAGCAGATGACCCGGACAAGCTACCCTGTTGACCAGGGTTGACGCGGGCCGCGTAGGCCCTTGCCTACGCTTACGCGGGCCGCGAGAGAACCAGGTTCAGCAACTATTTAAGCAGGCCATCGAATTTCATTTGGAATTCGCTCACAACGATTTCTTTTCTCTAAATTCTGAATAGAAAGCATAATACTCGGGTATTATACCCCCTAATTAGCGAAGTTCTGCTCCGTTGTAAGTATTATAACCCCTGGATACGTATTAGATACGCTGCCCGATTGATCTAGGGTTCCATAATGGCTGTCGTGGTTCTACCCGACGTAGTCATTGGAATGCCGTCTCAGGGAGGGTATTGCTAATGTTAAAATGGGTTATTAATACTAACGCGTGTATATTTGTGTAAATTATAGATTATCACCGGGAAACTCTTACGAAAAATCTAAGACAACAATGTGAGTAATCTCCTTTTTGTTAACAGTTTTTACAAAACCTTAACTATTTTACAATACAATTTTGCAGTGATTGAGTCTTTGTAATTCTACGATTACTGCCGGTATGTTGGGGTTTTGTATACAAAATGTGAGTAACGTTACCATTGGACGAAGAGTTAGCCAATGTGTAATATGACCCACCAATCAGGATTGACAGTACTGAATGAGTAATTGGGTAGATATAAACATTGTAATCGCCCTCAATACTGTTAAGTTTAAATTAAATTAATAATTCTTGATTAAACTGGGATTCACTCACCACTATTTCCCACTGACAAATGTTTTTAAAACGCGTTTCAGGTAACACAATGTGACAACCAATTAGTAAAAAGCCACCTGGAGAGCACTGACGGCTTGGGGAAAATGTGGCTATAAAAGTTACCTAAAAGACGATGTTTTAAATTCAATAAAATAGGGTCTACCCCTAAAAATGTGTTGTAATAAGAAACTTGGGTTTTACCCATGTGTTTATTAATATCAAATATGGTGGTTTTACTCTGATAAACATTTACTAACTACGGTCCTGATGTAATTTCCGCTGCCAAATTCACGAACTGATACCACCAGAATTCAGAGTTCGCGTCCGCCCGTTCCCGGGGACAGATAAGGGATCGGGGGTTGCGACATAAAAACTTGGGAATTTACCATGTGTTTAATATTATAAAAGTTTGGTATTTACTCTGATAAAATATTTCCTAACTACGGTCCTGATGAAATTTCCGCTGCCAAAATGATAAACACCTGGATACCACCGAAACTAGCCGCGGCCGCCCGTTCCCGGGACAGATATGGGACGGGTGTTGCGACAGACAACGTCAGCGCCATTTACTTATCCGGAAACCCAGTTCAACATCAACGCACCAAACATATTGAGCTGGATATCCATTCGTTTGTGTGCAGGTACAGCGCGGTCAGGTCATGATTCTTTATGTTCCCTCTCGTTACCAGATTGCAGATATCTTTACTAAGGGGCTTCCTTGCATATTATTCGAAGACTTTAGATCCAGTCTCAGCATTTGGTCTCCTCCCTCTTCGACTGCGGAGGTATAATAGCAAGTGTATATTTAGTATAATTGTAACTGTATCACTCAATGATTTGTAATTGATCTCTATCCTAAAATAGAGATACACTATGTAATTATAAATTCAAAGGAATGAATGGAGAGTGAAACACCCTAACTTACGTTTATTCTTATTAATGACGCAGCGGAAAACGAGCCTTAAAATTTCTTTCTATGTTATATATATATATATATATTGCTTACGTAAAAACTCAGTTACAAAATGCTTATCATTTACTAAAAGAATTAACAACATTCATGATAAAATATTACATAATCCAAACTAGGTGACCGTTCTTCCCGTACAATCCTTGCTCCTTGACTCGATCTGCACCTGTATATCTTCGTTAATAATAGAGAAAATCCGTGTAGTTCCTGCGGACATCATTTACAACTTAACCATTAGTCATCGACAACATCATTCATCATTATTATCATATAATTAAAAACCATATAACATTCAATAATATAAACTTATTCCATCTAATTATCCTCTTGAATTCTCTTGTTCCGAGTTCGACTTCAAGTCTTCATGAACCCGATCTTATCATATCTGCATTACATTCCAATCTCAAGACAAAATCATTAGTATTCGTCAATACTCAACGCATTGAAACCGTTCCTACTTACATTTATAACAATTACAACATACATACATGCATCTCTACGTTCACATATATATATACTTACGAGCTCTTGATTACCACTCTTTATTTTTATTAAAATTATACTAGCACGTCAGAATTCACAGCCATCCATAATATAAATCTTATACACATTAGCGTACATATTTATTCATTCCTAAACACAATTGCCCATAACTTTCCTTCTCTAACACGTAAGCAATTCCATATTTATACTATCCGGATAAACATAACATTTTTTTATAAAAACCATCATCATAAACAATGAAATAAGATAACCATTCGGAATATATAAGCGTTTACAATCGAAACCGGTTGGTTAGGCCTACAACTCATAAAACATAATATAGATTAGTCATATGTAGCTTAGAACGTGTTTAAACGGGTTCGCGACGCAAAATGAGTTAGTTAAACAATCTTCGCCGCAGCAGGTACCTGTCGCGTCGCGCGACGGCCTCCTGCCCTTGCTGTCGCGTGGCGCGACCCCCTGTATTTTCCAGAAAGTTGCAGCTGAAATGCTGCATTTTTCCGAACTTCGAAAACTCACCAAAACATACATAACTCTTTCGTTATTAATCCGTTTTACACGATTCTTTTTCCTACGCAATCGTAAATTGATTCTCTATCATATGAGCTGGTAATATAACATTTGAACTAAGAAAAATCTTAACTTAAAGCCTTTGGCTTTACATGCTTGTTTTCAACAATTGACCCATACTTATTTATATTAATAAAACTCGCATATCTCGGACATTCCACAACCAATTTACTCAAAACTTATTTCTATTGTCCGTAATACATGGCTTTACATTATTAACTAAAAATCTTTACCCCGGGTCCTTAATCTTTACGTAATTCATTATGATTACAAAACTTATGCACATTTATTCGACACGTTCGTATTATTGTCAAACAACTCTTTTGTTTAAGGTTGAAAGCTAAGTCTTTTGACCATTAACCTAAGTCACCATTCTCGGTTAGCGCTTATATGCAATTCTACCTATTACCCGGTTACAACACCGTAGCCGTTACTTAGACATCACTCCGTCATATCATTACGACCTCATATTGACCCGTTCGGTCTACTTAGCTAAAAATCATAGATTTCATACAACCAAAAACATATTTAACTTCAACCATCATCATACTTAATTAACTAAACGCTTCCTTAATCAAACAAAATAAGAAGTGATTCCGGAAATCACTTACCTTATGCATCCGTATTTGCATTTGCTTCCTCATGTCCTCTTGATCCGTTAGCCTCTCATGCTTCCATCCATCTTGACATGATTCCTATACTTTCATTTCATTACATCCACGTTCTTGTTAGCATATGAAATTATACATAAGAACGACCATATTAATTTACATTTCACATTCGGCTTCCATTAATCATTTCAACAAGCATATGGCATACTCATAGTGAAATACTCATTTAACCACATGATCACATAATTACATGTACAAACCATACTAGAAACCTCCATAATTCTACACTTGTACCATGATCCATACTTAGCAACGAACTATATCTAAACGCACTTCTCATGTTAGTTTACTATCAAACACCTCTTTGTCACATTCTATATCTAATTACCACTTTCTTGCATACAATTTCACCTTCTAACTTTACCTAGTCATTTCATCAAACACTTGGTGCGCGTACAAGTTTTTAAACATAATGTACAAGTAATCTTCATACTTTTTCTTCCTAGTTCTTGTTTTTAATCATCCAACATACAAAATATCAATTCAATTTCATACCATGTTCAACATAACTAACAAAGATTGATTACACACAACATAATCTACCAAGGATTTGAACAAAGGTTGGACATGGGTGACATACCCATGTCGCCACTCTCACCATCAATGGTGGTTTCACCACTAAACATCAAATTACTCAGAACCGTTCATAATCCAAGCTTTATTTGTTGATTCTAACACCTCCTCATACTTAATTTCATATGAAATCAAAGATACATCACATAACCATACTTGCAAAAATCATTAAATTAAAAACTTTGACTTACCACATGTTTAGCAAGGCTAGATGATCATGTATTTAGGTCCATGCATAAGATTTAGCCTTGATTTCTATTCCAATTCTCTGATTTAGGGTTTGAGAGGGGTTTCCCCCTCTTTTCTTCTCCTCTGCTCGAACACACACATACGCCCAAGTGGGTGTTGGGATTTTTGGGTTTTTGTTTTATATTTTATCTTTCCATTTGCCCATTTTCGACCCATAAAGTTTGAGCATTTAACCTTTATTGGCTATCCTTTGTTATAATGCATTCTTAACTTAAGTCAAGAGGTCACTTACATTCTAACTAGGTTAGTATTCCTGGTTATTATTATTTCATGCTATATAATAGAAGACATATTAGAAATTATAAAAGTTTGGATTTTGGGGCGTTAGAGAGAGAGGGCATCGAACCTATTCTATCAGAAAAGTCATAAAATTAACTTAAGATTAAAATTAACACCTACAGTAAGTCGTAACATTAACATTATGTAATATGGGGATGGGGATTTTACACGTATGTCCAATCCAATGGGTGGCAAAAATGAGAAGATTTCCTTGGTCCGAGGTTAGTGTTGTGAAGAAAATACATTGGGTGGCGTGGGGGATGGTCACCACTCCGAAAAAAATGGGAGGGTTGGGTATTAATAAGTTAAGGGATGATAACAATGCCTTACTTTGCTAAGTGGGTTTGGAGGTAAAGGGTGGAAATCGATTGTCTTTGGAAGAAGGTAGTGGATGCTTGTCATAAAACGGTTAATAGACTCGTTGGTGGCTTTTGCACTCATAAATTCATTAAGGACAAGGTTGGCAATGAGAAGGAGACGAATTTTTGGGTAGACTCGTTGTTGAAAGACATTCCCTTAAAGGAAGCATGGCTGGATCTTTTTAGATTAGAAAGTGACAAATTGTGTAAGGTTGTGGATTGTGCGATTAAATCTCTACAAGGGATCACTTGGGTTTGGAGATGGAAGAGGCAAATGGGAACTAGTAAAAAAATTCTGGAATAGATGGATCTTTCTGAGAGTATTTCCACAGTGAACTTATCAGAGAACAACGACTTCTGGGTATGGATGGGAGAAGGCTCTGGGAGTTTTTCGGTTGGTGCAGTGAAGAGAATGACAATTCTTGAAACTAATTTCAGTCGTAACTACGTGGTTGATTGGTATAAATAGACCCCGGCTAAGTGTAATATATTTTTTTGGAGGGTTGAAATATAGAATTCCTACCGGAACAAAATTGTTGAAGAGAAACAACAACTTGGAATCAGATGTTTGCGGTTTATGCGAAGTTGAATCAGAGACGGTGAACATCTTTTTTTGGGGTGTGTGGTTGCTTCACGAATCTTGAACTTCATCAGCAATTGGCTCAGGTTACCTCCTTTCATTATTTTCACATTTAGGGACCATTTTGAGATTTATAAAACATTGAATCTAGGGAAGAAGGAGGCAGAGGTGGTTCAAGGTATCATTATCACTGCGTGCTTGTGTGTGTGTGGAAGGCAAGAAACAACAAAGTCTTTTCCAAGAAAGAATTCTCAGCTGAGAGCGTGATTGGGTGATATAAAATCCTTAGGTTTTCTTTGGTTAAAACACAGGTCTAGACATAAGGATTTAATTTGGGTTGAATGGTGTAGATACTCCATGTATATGTTGGTTTGATTGGTTGTATTGGTGTAGTTCTCTGCTAATTTTTGCATGGGCTGTTTTTGTTTGAATGGAAATTTAAGTTTAAAAAATGAAAATTAATAAACAAAAATCCTTCATTTCAAAAATAAAATAATATATAATTAAATAAACCGCTTGCCGACGACTACCACCTCCCACAAACGCCGACATGTCTCAAAATACCCTCCACGATCTATGAGCGGATCTCATAGAACATATTTTAGACCCAACATCAATGACTAGTTATTTTATTTACTTGTAGTTTTTTTTATTTAATGAAATCCCAATATTGTAAGGTTTTTTTTATTAATGAAATCTAGTTTTTTTATTTACTTGTAATATTTTTATTTAATATGATTTTTATTTAGTGTTTTTATATTTAATTGTTTTATTTGTTTTAAATGTTTTATTAAAAAATTAAAACAGTTGAGGGATGAGTAAGGATTCAAAGATACTACTTTAAGGAAGGTTAGAGATATAATAAAAAATGCTTATGTAGATTAGAGAGAATAACAAGAATGTGAAGGATAGTTAAAGATGTAGTGGAAAAAGCTTATCGCCGCTAAAGGTTGTCGCCGCTAAGAGTCCAAAATGCAACGTCATCCTTTTTCTAATAGCGACAATTCGTCAGTTATTAGCGAAGACTCATGTCGCTGCTAAAAGTGAAAAACCCGTGAACTGTTTTTTTTTTTTTTTTGCTTTTTATGCTATTTCCAGTTCTATCTAAACATACAAAACTTCAAACATTTCCAGTTTTCCACAAACATAGAATACTTCAAACATAAATATCAAGTTTAAAACATAAAAATGCTACAAATATCCAAGTGTCTTGTCTAATTAAGTTATATACGAATACAAATACTTCAAACATAAAAAACAAAATCACATAGTCCAAGTAGCTAGTCTGTATTATCATTCACCCCCTCGTCCGTATCATCTTCGTTGCCTTTGTTTGAAGTCTTTTTTGAAAAAAAAATTGTAAGAGTCATTCTAGAAAGCCTGGGGTCTTGAAACATACGATTTGGTTGAGCCTAAAACATCAGGTATACATTATAAATTCAAACGAAACTACATATTATCAATACAAACACTTTTAAACTCGTCTAAAATACTTACCAAGCTACAACATTAACCAAATGAGTCATTTTAATCCGAACCCACTTTGATACACTCACCACATCCAACTTTAGTCTATTAAAGTTTATTCGGTCCATTTTGACCCGTTCAAACTAAAAGTTGGATGTTATATGTGTATTAAGCGTGTTCTAGTCATTTTGACCCGTTTATACTAAAAACTACATCATTTAACACTTTTAAACTTGTCTAAAATACTTACCAATCTACAACATTTACCAAATGGCCAAAATGACCCGAGTTCACTTTGATACACTTAACACATCCAACTTTTAGTCTATTAAAGTTCATCCATAACATTTTGACTTGTTCATAATAAAAGTTAGATGTTTTAAGTGTATTAAGTGTATTTAGGTCATTTTGACCCATGTAAACTAAAAGCTAAATCATTTTTTCATTTTTAAACCTGTCTAAAACATTTACCCGTATACAACATTTACCAACTGGCCAAAATGACCCGAACATACTTTGATACACTTAACACATCCAAATTTTAGTCTATTAAAGTTCATCCATAACATTTTGGCATATTCAAACTTAAAGTTGGATATTTTAAGTGTATTAAGTGTTTCGGGTCATTTTGACTCATTTAAACATACACACACATACATACATATACCTACATACACATACATACTTACATACACACACATGCATATACCTACATACACACAACACACCCATACATACATTCATACATACATACATACACACATACACACACACATACACACACACACATACACACGTACACACGTACACACATACGCACATACACACATACACACATACATACATAAATACATACATACATATACACACATACATATGCTTACAAACACACACATACTTATGCCTACATACACCCATACATAATTATAAATACACCTATAACTATACATACACACATAATTATACATACACATGCCTACAAACACACACATACATAACCTACACACACGCATACATGCATATACTTTCATACACACATTAATATATATACATACACACAAATTAAACAAACTTGAAAAAATTACAATAAGACTAACCGATGGGGGGGGGGGGGGGGGGGCTCCGGTGGTGTAGAAACCATGCACACTACATTACATATACATACATACATATAAATTAAGCAATATAAACAAATTAAAAAACCCTAAACGTGTGTAGGTGGTCGTGGCGGTGAGGTGCTCTAGTGGTGGTGGTAAGAATTGAGACGGGGTAGCCAGATTTCAAACAAGCTAGCCGGATTTGAGACACGGCCGAATATGAGGTGCTCTGGTGGTGGTGCGAGGTCACCGGAGGGTTCGAAGTCGTTGAAGGTGTGCGAGTTCGTGGGAGGGGTAGGGTAGATCTGTGATTTTGGGGGGAAGCTGAATCAGATGTGTCACGACGAGGGAAATATTAGCGGGTTAAATCTGTGTGTTTTAGGGTTTTAGCGGCGACATATGTCACCACTAATAAGTCATTCTATACGATAAAACATAGGTTGTTGGATCAAACACCATATGAATGATCAGATTTAAAGCATGAAACCCGCATCTGAATCTAAGGGCGCATTTGGTTCGAAGAAAATTTATGAAGGAATTGAAATATTTAAAAAGAGCTGGAATGCGTGGGTACTGAAATTAATTCCAATGAAATAAAATTTGTGTTTGGTTGGTAAATTTGTTGAAAGCAATGTTTTCAGAACCGGACCGGAGGTCGACTCGGTCGTCTTACGGGGTCAAAGGTCGGACCGGTCTGACCGGTTCGACTGGATTTAAGACCCGGATTACGTCATAAATTATATAAAAATATATGTAAAACGTAGAAAATATTTAAATGAAACTTACAAGTTTTAAATGTAATTAGTTATAAATAATATCTAATATGGCAAAAAGATATGTCATCTATAAAGTTAAATAAAGCTTACAGGTTTTAAATGTAAATTTACTTTAATTAGAGGGGCTAATATAAACTTTTATTTGAACTTGTAATAATAATTATATCAGACAACTTTTGGTATTCCCCATCCATTTCTCTTTCATCGATATCATCTTCTTCTCACTCCATTTTCTTTCATTTTTCTCATCAATTTTCTCCATTGAAGCTTGACATATCTTCCTCATCAATTTTCTCCATTAAAGAATCACATCTCCACTAAAATTTTTTCTTTCTTTTTTGTCTTTTGTGAAGATCCGGCCCGACCTTTTGTGATGAACCGCCGGCCCCGACCGCCGGATCCCGGCCCGACCGCCGGCTCGCTGCAGAAACCGATCAACATAGAGGACCGGCCCGGTGTGCACTCCGGTTTCCGGCCGGACCGGTCCGACCGGCCGGCCCGGTCCGGTTTTCAAAACATTGGTTGAAAGGAATTAGAGTGTCAAAAGTCGAAATGACATAATTACCCTTAATGACCTTCTTCTTCTATCATTCATTCAATCATCTTCTCCCTCCAAGCCCTAATTCCTTCTCCTTACAAATAACAACAGCTTCAAAACGCCCACTCTGATTGATTTTGGTTTGTATTCACATAAGTGATGGAGAAAATTCAAACAGGGCTACGCGAAGGTATCGATAAGTAACATATTGGTCGTCTTCATTCACAAAATCAGTCCCTTAGTAAAATCACATGTTGGTCTTTTCTTTATTCACCATTAGAGAGCAATCATAGAGACAACCTAAAAATGTTGGATTTTTAACACATGCAATGTTTTTATATCGAAAATGAAGTACGGAGAACTTGATTCCCTTTTCTCATTAAACAACAAACTAAATTACTGCCAAAATAAGTCCATATGCCTTTTGGTTTACAATAAAAAATGATTCCATACACTAATCAATGAGAAAAACCAAAATAAAAAATGATTTGCTTTCACCATCATGCATTACCATTAACACGAAAAAAAGCTTTCTAAGGTTTTTTTTTTAATGTTTTTAACATTCGAATGGAATGTTTTAAATTCCTTGGGTTAGATGAAGGAAAGTTGAATTCCAACAAGTGGGTGAATATTTTTCAATTCAAATTCATTTCTTTACCAAACAAACACAATTTTTGAAGGAATGTTTTCAATTCTGATTCTAATTCCTCTCAATTTTATGAACCAAACGGACCCTTAAATATTAGCGCGACGTTGAGAGTCTCACCGCTAACTATTGCTTAAGTTTCTTGTAGTGTGTATGTATATGTTAATGAGTGTATGTATGAATGCATGTGTGCATACAAAATGTGTTTATGTGTGTTTTATGTGTGTGTATGTATGTACATATGTATATATGTACTCACTTTATGTGTACATCAATAAATATATGTACAGGGGTATTCATGTATGAGCAGGGGCGCAGGATGATAGGGGGGGCGCCCGACCCCCGAACTTTTCGCGCAGTAGTGTTACGTATGTACTTTTCGTATAGAATTTTTTAGGTATATGCGTTTTCGCCCCCCCCCCCCCCCCGGTTTTATAAAAAAATTATTTATATAGCCTAGATCATATCTATTCAGTTTCCGCCCAAATCATATTGTTATGTTTATTATAGCCCAAAATTAAAAGCCCAATCAATGACCTAAATACCCTTTCTATCAAAAAAACCCAATATCTGTTGATTGGATTACCAGGTCGCTGAACAGAAGAAGAAGAAGAAAATGAATGGCTAAACAGAAAGAAAACCAAAATCGTTGGGCAGTGGGCTAGCTGGTGTTGTTCGATCTTCGCTGAACAGAAAGCAACGGCTGGAATCGATTTAGTGCTTCTTCAATCTTCAAGGTATGTGCCAGGTCGCTGAACAGAAGAAGAAGAAGAAAAGGAACGGCTGAACAGAAAGAAAACCAAAATCGCTGGGCAGTGGGCTACCTTGTCGTTCGATCTTCGCTGAACAGAAAGCAACGGCTGGAATCGATTTAGTGCTTCTTCAATCTTCAAGGTATCTGTTTTATCTTTAGGTTTAATTTATTTAGGGCTTCAATTTATGTGATTTAGGTTGAAATTAGGGGTGAAACTGTTCATTTGTTTGTTAAACGATATTTACATTTTAATGTTTGTGTACGTTTTTTATTTGATATTAATGTTTGACCCGACCCGAATCGAATCACCGATGTCCGACCCGAACATACACCTCGAAACTACGCGATAGAAAAAACTTTTTAGGTCCGTTACCTTCCGCCCCCCCTCACCCCATCCCGCTGAACTTTTTTTTCAAACTTCGCCACTGTGTACGTGTATATATATTGGTGTATTCTATAGAATTGAGATGCAAGTGAAAAATGTAAATATGATTTAAAAGAATGTACATGTGGGCCTTATAATTAAAGAAAAAAAATACTACACGTTTAAATGTCATATGTCATTAGCAAAAGTGGTGCTTGAAAATAGTCATGTAACTACAAATATATTTTATTCTTTATTTTGTCTTGTCTCCCGACTTTTTAGTCTTATGAGTAGACAAAACTTTTAGATAATGTATAATAATAATGCAAATTAGGCTAACTAATGTCTATCTTAATTTATATTATTAAGTTATTGTCTTATGAAAACATAAATGTTTATATATCCATGAGCTGTTAAGGACAATTTCAAAGATCTCAAACATATTTTACGATATATTTGTGGTACTTTATATCATGGATGATTACCAACTCTCATGTAACAACATACTTGTATACCAATTATGGAGGTTGTATGGATCAACTACTTATGTATTTTTAACAATTAATAATTTTATAATTTTGGTTCTAAAAGTGTAAGCGTCTCCTAATGTTGAATATTGCAAGGTAGCGGATTTGATATATTGTTCATTCAAGAATTGAGAGACTCGAATTGGATATAGACAAGTGGGCTAGAAAAAAAAAACAACTTAAACTCACATAACTATTGATGCATATGGAGTTATGCGATAATGCGACCCACAAACTATGAAGGAAAATGACGTAAAAGTTTGGATATTGTGACAAATGAAACTCATTTTTTCAATTCTAAAAATCTAAAAAGTAAATGAAAATGTTACAAATGTAAGATTTATTGTTTCTCATAGCAGTATTCAAAACAAAATATGGTTTTTCAGTTTTTATATAACCTACACATATGTAGGTTATGTGCATGTTAAATTACTTACATGTATGTAGGCTATGTGTTGGTAAAAATATATGGTTTTTTTATGTATATATAATACACATATAAATGTAAGAAACATAAAATTTTAAAAAATATAAACCTTAAATTTCAAAATTTAGTGATTTAGAGTCGTTCTTTTTGTTCTCACAATAATTAGTGTATGTTTTGTGTTGATTCTCATCCAATACATATATATTCCATAATAAATAATTGATATTTTTTTCAAAAATTTATCTAACTTTACTCTTCTAATCTAAAGTAAGTTGGTGTTAGGGTGTTGGGAATGAATAAGGAGCGGCATGGCAAGGAGGAAATCCAGCACCATACCAAAGTGGGTGTGGTGACTAGGGGTGCAAACGAGCCGAGCGGCTCGCGAGCTACTCGAGACCGGCTCGAGAAAAAATTCGAAACGAGCCGAGCCTTATCGAGCCCGAGCCGAGATTGAGCCTCAAAACAAAGCTCGTTTGTTTATCGAGTCCGAGCTCGAGCCTCACATGTGAAGCTCGTTAGGCTCGTCGAGCCTTATCTAGCCTTAGTGTAAACGAGCCAAGTCGAGCCGAACTTATTTAAACTTATTTAGTAAACGAGCCCGAGCCCGAGCTTTACTTATCGAGCTCGCAAGCTTAAAAAGTCTATTATTTATATTATTTTTATTTAATATACTAATTAAAAGAAAATAAACGAGCCGAGCCCGAGCCGAGCTCGAGCTTGATAAAATACAAGCGAGCCGAGCTCGAGCTTTGAAAACAAAGCTCGAATCGAGCCGAGCTCGAGCCCGAGCTCTCATAAGTTAATCGAGCTCGAGCCTGGCCGAGCTCGGGCTCGGCTCGGCTCGTTTTCACCCCTAGTGGTGACGTACCAACTCACCTTGAATTGCCACATTACCCCACCACCTTGCTTTCTCACCCCAATTCTCTTTTTCCTCGTTTCTTTTCACTTCTGATCTTTCACTCCTGAGCCATCTTCCATCTCATCCGAACTCACCCTCGTGGCATCCCGCCCCTCTCCCTGCACCCTTAAGACGGGCCGGCTTAGGGCCGGCTTGGCCCGGCGCCGGTCCCCCACACCGCCCCCCTCGGTCCGGCCAGTCCCAAACGGTTCCCACTCGCCGTGCCTCCCTTCTCTCACACATACCTATACATACATACATATATATATATACATACATAAAGGGGCTCATCCCTCACCCCCTTAGGTCCATCCCCTTCAAGCCCCTTTTACGTGGCGGTGACGTGGCGGCCCATCCCCTTGGGGATGAGGCTCTCCATACCCACCAGCCTAATAAGGTTGTTATACAATTTGTTCAAATAGGCAAAGATCAATTTTCTCGGGACCAAGAATAGATGCATGTTGAGTTTAGTTGTTTTTATAAAAGATAAATAAAATATAATCCTATAAATATATAAAAAATAAACTAAAATGAATTCTAAATTCAATAAATGCCAGACGTTTTCTTGAATTGAAGTTGAGAAAATCCAAAACAAATAATATGATTGAGAATGGAGAAAAGAAAGATGATATTCCTTGCGCCCAAGAAAGTGGAAAAAACTTGTATAGGGTCATGCTAGCTGCACACGCCCAAAATTATTTTCACACCCCAAAGCGCCGCGCTATGGCCAAAGCGCGGCGCTTCGATCGACAAAACGTGCTTCGATTGACGTTTGAAACATTCGATACTGTTTGACAGACATAAAGCTGATTATGATGTTTTGTCGTTAACCCTAAGCGCCGCGCTTTGGCCATAGCGCGGCGCTTCGACCCCAACTTTCACCCATTTCACCTTTTAAAAGCAACCTCTGATAGAAAACTTTCGATATACATCTTCATTCACAGACACTGGCTCCTACATTTTCATTCATTTCAGATCAAAGGTTTGTATTGCCTTTATTCCCCATCCGTTGTGTTTCTTCAAAATAACGCGCGGTTTTGCTGTATTAGTTACATCTCTTGAAAAAACGATGTCGTGGTTAAACAACTATATTTTCGGTCAATATTCTGACGAGACAGTTGTTCCTGATTCTTACGAGGGGACCGCTATTTCTGACTCGTATGAGAAACCGGTATCGTCCAACTTGAGGGAGGCAGAGGTTGTATCTGGCATTCATTATCGTGATAACACGGTGACGCTGGATTTGAATACCCCTGTGGAGGACCCTTACGCACAACAAGGTTATTCGAATTTCGGTTACGGTGGCGAGTACAGCTTTGTACAGCAGGAGTGTGGTCCAAACGACAGTTACGGTTGTCAACAGAGCTTACAAGGTTATTCGAATTTCGGTTACGGTGGCGAGCACAACTTTGAACATCAAGTATATTCGGACCTCGGTGACGATGGTGAGCCGGGGGATGTGTCTGTTGACGAGGAAGGCTGTTACCCGGTTACGTTTTCGTTTGATACGACGCAGACCTTTTCGTCATGTAAAGAGTTGGTGCGTTGGGTACAAGACACGGCAAAAGACAACGGTTACCTCATTGTGACTAAGAGGTCGAATAAAAGAGGAGAGAATTACAAGATTTGGTTTCAATGTACTTTTGGTGGGGAGCATAAGAGTATAGCTACACAGAGGAAAACGGGTAGCAAGAAAATAGGCTGCCCGTTCGAGATGATCGGGTTTTCGGAATCATCCGGAAGTGTTTGGAGGATCGAGGTGACGAAGGCGAAGCATAACCACACTCCTATTGAAAACTTAGAGGGTCACGCGTATGCGAGAAGGCTTTCTTCGGAGGATACAAAACTGGTTAAGGAGCTGGCAGAGCAAGACATTCCCAACCAAAGTATCTGGCGAACGCTGACAAAAAACAATCCGGCTAGAAAGCTTATTCCGAAAGATATACACAACGCTGTTCAGAAGATCAACGCCGAAAAAAATGTCGGTAAGTCTCCGATGCAAAAACTTGAAAGCATTCTTCTCGAAAAAAATTACACTTATTACATGCGCACGAATGAGATATCAAACGAAGTTGAAGATGTCTTCTTTGTTCACGAACATTCATTCACTATGTGGTGTGCCTTCCCGCATGTGCTAATGATTGACGCCACCTACAAAACGAACATGTACAACCTGCCATTTGTTCAGGTCGTAGGCATGACGTCGACAAACAAATCGTTTACGGCTGCTTGTGCGGTAATTTCCGCTGAGAAGTCAGAGAACTACCTATGGGTGTTGCAGAGGATCAAGTCTATGCTGGTAGGATGTATGGAACCGCGCGTGATTTTAACAGACAGGGATTTTGCGCTGATGAACGCGTGTGAACAAGTTTTTCCAAAAGCGCATAAGTATCTTTGTCGGTTCCATATTCAACAAAATATTAATAAGAACAGCAAGAAGAAATTCTCTGACAAGGATTGGAAAGAATTCGTACGTAGTTTTTGGTTATTGTGCGAGTCTACGACCGAGGAAATATACAGGTATAACTTGGAAAACCTTGAAGCACAGCTGAAAGAAGATGACCGTGAACGTAGGTATTTCTTACATAATTATGTTCAAATTTTATATAATAACAAAAACTGACTATTTACGTTTTTTTTAATTTTAGAGGTTTTTGATTATATGAAGAAATCCTGGTTGGATCCGTACCGTGAAAAGTTTGTGTCATGCTGGATTAACAAAACTATCAACTTTCACCAAACTACGACCAACAGGGTTGAGGGCATGCATGCAACACTAAAAAGTCACTTTCCAAGTCATCGCAACACACTGGATAAACTTGTACTGTATGTTGATCATGTTGTTGATAGACAATACACCGAGATTAGTAGTAGCTTTGAAACAAGCCTCCGAAAAGTGATGACGCACCACAAGAAGCAGCCCATGCTTGCATATATTCTCAGAAAGGTTTCAATATATGCGATTGAGCTTTTGAGTAGGGAACTACAACGTAAGGAAGACGGGTTGAGAGCCTACGGTGCAAGCTGTGGTTGCCAACTTTTTACCAGCTGTGGTTTGCCATGTGCCTGTCGTTTGGAAAAGTTGGAAAATAAAGGTAATTAATATCTTTGACCTTTCTCGTTATGATTCTGCCACCTAATTTGTTTTCATCCACAGGTCAGCAACTCCGGATCACACACATAGACGTGTTCTGGAAGAAGCTTAACTTCAAGCCTGCAAAGAAAAACATAGAGGATATCGATGTAGACGCGGAATTTGAAAAATTGAAACAAAAGATCGATCCAACACCCCCTCAAGTGAAAAGGAGCTTCTTTGAAAAGTTTCAGCAAATCCTCAATCCAGGGAACAATAACAAAAAACCTCCTGCTGTTCTGAAGAAAACTCGTGGTCGCCCAACATTGAAAACGCAGGAAGAAAGAAAGGTTGAAGCCGCTAGAAAAAGCTCGTACATTCCGTCGGAAGAAACTTGGGTCGAGGCCTCAGATGATCTTCCCCGTCACAGCTCGTACATATCACTCGAAGATTCTAGAAGACAAAAGAATACCAAACCGATCAACCTGCACCCTGATTTCCCGATGATCAAGCTCGGTCCTAAGACGGATATAGTGATCCGCAACTACGCATCTCAGATTCCCGAAGTGATCCATCCATACATCGTTAGAATAAAGGACGTGAAACCAGATGGTCATTGTGGGTTTCGATCGGTGGCTGTTGGGTTAGGAGTGAAACAGAATTCATATTTGACGATCCGGAAACAACTTATAAAGGAGTTACGTACGAACGAATCGCTTTGGAGGCAGTTTTTCGATCCGGAAAACATAGGACATTATGATGCGCTGCTTAGACGGATCAATTTCAAGGGGGTGGGACGAGCAGATATCGAAAATTACATGACGATGCCTGATACGGGGTTTCTTATTGCCCAACGATACGGTGTGATTGTTCACAGCTTCGACATGCGTGGGAGCTGTACAATTTTCCCTCTGCTGGGCGGGCCAAACGAAGCTGAGGAACCTCACATGGTGGTTGCGGTTGTGTTCGTCGACCATGGTCATTTCATACATGCAGAGCTTGGAGGTTGTTATCCAATGCCTCCCCCAAACCCACTCTGGACAGCACACAGATTAGAGCGCGCAGCAGCCTGGCATACATTATACAGGGATCAGATCAACACGTACGAGATGCTTACGTATCGTGCCCCTGACCTTAATGTAACCCCACATGTTCACGATGTAGGTTAAATGTGTTTAATAATAATCACGTTTGTGTTTGTTCATTATATGCGTTACATCACGTTAAAAACCGAATGTCACCGACACGACCCAATCAGATTCAATACGCACTTGTACGACCCAAAATGACCATATACATCTTAATACTACAATTAATGAAAAAATACGTCATGTTCATGTGCGGTAGGCGGCTGATACACATAACACCTCTCACAGGAGTACTTGTGCTTTCAAACTAAAATGATACGATATAACGGAATAAGACATCACACGTAACCGATTTGATCCGGAACTTGCGGTATAGTCCATATATTTTAAAAAATGATGTATAATGGAAAAAACGTAAAATTTAGACATTTATCGACGCGTTTGTGAATAAAAAACAATTTTAAAAATTTAAAAAAAGCCCCGAAGCGCCCCGCTTAGGTCATAACGCTGCGTTTTGCCCCGAAGCGCCCCGCTTTGGCCATAGCGGGGCGCTTTGACCCCTCGCTTTAACTGAAGCGGGGCAGACTTCTCCCCCATTTCACACTCAAACAAAAACACACACCTTAGGTGCGATTACACACACTACTTCGCAGATCGTCTTGCTTCCGGATTTCAACCGCTATTAGGTACGATCGAACTTCGTTTATTGTTTTGTGTTAAAAGTATTTGATTTTGATTTTGATTTGGGGGGTTTTGATCATGTTGCTGGGCGCTGTTCTTCATAACGAAGAACCAAAGCGCCGCGCCGAGGCCAAAGCGCGGCGCTTTGGTTCATGTTTATTTTTTTTTTTAATATTATTTGTTTAATATTAATTGTTTATATTTATTATTATTTGTTTAATATTTAAATTGTTTAAATAATATAATTTATTTATTATTATATTTAATATTATTTATTTATTATTTATATTTAATATTATTTTTTTATTT
The DNA here is from genome assembly GCA_030545235.1 of Helianthus tuberosus. Taxonomy (NCBI): domain Eukaryota; kingdom Viridiplantae; phylum Streptophyta; class Magnoliopsida; order Asterales; family Asteraceae; genus Helianthus; species Helianthus tuberosus. Next base: position 29,737,250 of record CM060372.1, on the reverse strand, counting down.
CAACGTGCAGAGATGAGTTCCTCCGATGAGGAGATTGATCATATGGAGGATGAGGGAGTGGAGGGAGATGAGGGAGAGCAGCCGGCATGTCCGTACCTGCAGTTTCCGGCGGCGTCACGGGCGAGGAGGAGATGCGCGAGGTTGCGCGCCATCCCCATTGGGGAGCATGTAGGGATAGATTGGGGCCTGCTGGAGGATTTGGGAGAGGCCGCGCGGGCGCGTGCGATAGTTGGACTAGATACTCCCTGGTCGCGCCTATTTGAGTTAGCGATGGAGGACTCGTACCCTGAGGTTACGTGGGAGTTTCTTTCCACGTTTACATACGCGCCGCATCCGGCGGATTACGTCGAGGACCCGGATTTTCCAGTCCACGAGGTTACATTCCGTCTCGCCGGTCAGGAGTTTCAGATGAGTGTGCGGCAGTTTGTTGTGCATACAGGTTTGTTTAAATAATATTATTTATTATTTTATATTTAATATCATTTGTTTATTTAATGTTATTTGTTTATTTAATATTATTTGTTTATTATTATTATTTATTTATTTAATGTTATTTGTTTATTTAATGTTATTTGTTTATTTAATATCATTTGTTTATTTAATATTATTTGTTTATACAGGTTTGTACACAGAGGCCGAGCTTGATACTGATTTATATACGCAGGCGGTTACGAAGATGGACAGGCAGACGCTTATCAGTTTCTGGAGGTCCATTTCCACTAGACCCTTTGGGAGATCCTGGCAAAAGGCCACCTCCATTAGAGACCCCTTGTTCCGATACTTGCAGCATGTTATCGCGGCAACTATCGTGCCGCGGGGTGCCAGCAGGGAGAAGGTCAACCTCAGTGACCTTTTCTTTCTATACTGCCTACTGCGGGGCCAGCCCTGCAATCTAGCAGCCTGCCTGGCAGATTACTTTGCCACCGCATACCACCGGCAGCTCCGCGGGTGGGTGCACACTGGCTCATTCATCACCGCCATCGCACGCTCGCTCGGGATCGTGCTCGAGGGAGATCCGCTGCTGTCCGATCCGGTCCCGTCTACCAGGTTGGGCCGCGCGTCAGTTTCTAGCATGCAGATCACCCGTCGCTTTGATGTTGGTCTGAGGTTTAGGGGCATGGACGGCCAGATTTGGCAGCCGGAGCCGGTGCTGGAGGTCATCCCGGTTGTTATTGAGTTGAGGCCTGGAGTGTTGGCCCCTCCTGCTGAGCAGGCGGCCGCTCGGCAGGCTCAGCTACAGGCTCTGGGACTCGATGAGTTCCCGGGCCAGCCTCAGGCTGAGGCTGAGGCTCAGGCTCAGGCTCAGCCTGAGCCTGTATTAGAGGATCCGGCTCAGGAGAAGCATATCGAGGAGATCCTGGTACCACCAGTTCAGCCAGCTCCGGAGCCGCCACAGTACCCGCAACACGTTTACGCTGACCTGCCTCTGGTAGCGCGTGAGGTGGCTCGGGACTTTGACCGGCGCCTGAGACGCCAGGCCGCACGCCAGGACTGGATCATCGAGACGCTCGTTTCTCTACGAGAGGTCGCTGGGTTGCCTCCACTTCCCCTCCCACCGTCCCCACCGCACGAGGATTAGTACCTTAGTTTGTTTGTATAGTGTTTTGTTATGTATTATGTAGTCAGTTGTACCTTTTTGTTTTGTATGTACAAACTGATATATGTTTACATCACGTTGGTTTTGGATTGTTTACGTTTAATTCTTATGGCTTTCTGTACAATTTATTTAACGTGTTCGTTTAATTTAACAAAATAAACTAGGTTAACAGTTTATAAAGACGCACTTATATTATATACGTTCTATAAAAATAATGACGTAAAAAAACGTAATTATAAAACAACGTATTATAAAACTCAAATACAATTTTTTTCTCCAAAAAACACTACCAAACTAACCCACATCCCACCTATTTCAAAAAAAAAACAACACAAATTACAGCCAACACTTTTTGTCTTTTTGCACACTCGAAGCGCCCCGCTTTGGCCATAGCGGGGCGCTTTGGACAAGGTCAACAGACAAGGACTGACAAAGTCAGTCCTTGTCTGTTGACCTTGTCCAAAGCGCCCCGCTTCGAGTGTGCAAAAAGACTAATGCCGTGTGCGAATAGACCAGGCCCTTGTATATCATGTGTGAAAACCTTTACGTATTTCAGTATTTGTAAAGAAAACATGTCATGTCAAGTTATTATTAGGTCACTAAAATAGAATATGAAACCAATTATTGAACTGATAAGAAAAAATATAGTATAATTATTAAAAACAAAAAAATTTCAATTCACTTTGAAAATTATATATTCAAAGCTATATATTTGGTCTCTTAAACTCATTAACTACACTCGTAACTTTTTCCTATTTTAACCCTACCAAAGTGTTGTCAAATATAATTACGCGTTTTCCCACACGAGGCACGTTTTGATCATTTCTATTCCGGTTTTATGATTACTATTGATGTCATCACTTTCTGTTTGGTGTTCTAGTGGTGGCTACGGGTATTTAAATTCCACCTATGGTGGGTTTGAGTGAGTTCTCTCCTCCAGGTCTCAAGTTCAAGTCTTAGACCATGTGTAGTGGTTAAGAAAAATAATGCCCCCACCATGGGGCATTATCCGACATGTGGCATTCCAGTCCGCATGGGGGGTTATTGCAAAAGTGACGTAGTGAGAATAATGCCTAAATAATGCCCATTCCAATCATTAAACAAAAAAAAAAAAAGGCAAAGTAGTTTATCATTGGCCAGTCAAACCTTGGACCACTCCCATTGGCCACATTCAATTCTCACTTGGAGATATTAAGCGTTATTATTAAAACGCCAAACTCAAATTTTTGAATTTAAAAAAAAAAAAACACCCCATGTAATGGGGGGGGGGGGGGGGGGCGTTTTTGAGCGTTTTTTTTCAATTCTTTTTAAAAAAAACGCCCCACTACGGGTGGTCTTAGTGATATGAGTTTCTCATTGATGGGTTTAAATTGGAGATCTATTGTGCGAGGGGATCTCTAGAACGGACCCGATTAAAACAACGTATGCTACATCTCCTGACATTCGCGAATAATTCACATCTTAAAAAAATCTTTGTGTTTGATGTTAAACATTCATCACTAACCATACAAAAGAACCATTATCGTACATCATATCCACCCTCTTTTTCTTCTAACGAAAGTATTTTGAGTGAAATCTATAATAAATTAAAACCCCTTGTTTAAACACATATCTATCCAAAGAAGGGATTCGAACACGATTTTAATTTCAAATTCGAAAAAAAAAACAATTCAAAAGTCACATTGAAGGGTTATACCCAATGCTTAGGGGAGTCTTAAAAAAAAAAATTTGATATTACGCTTTTAACCAAAAAAGTATTTGATTTTTTTTTTTACTTTTTACTTAGAAGCTTTCATCTTTTGCAATTTAATATCACAATTTTTTTTAGGAATAATGGATTTTAATAATCCTAACTATTAGCCATTGGCCGGCAACAGTACCAACTTCAAAAATCACCAGTGGTGGTCCCACCATTTCATATATTGTAAACCAATGGACATTTACTAAACCGAAAACGATAAGGGGACAAAAGATATTAAGGTTATGTTAGTAAAGGGCCATTACTTTACAATATGTGAAAATGTGATACCACCACTGGTTATTTTTTAAGTTGGGACGTTGCCGGCCAACGACTAATAGTTTTGATTATGAAAGTCCAATATTCCTTTTTTTTTTACTTTCAACTTTGGTCTCATATACTTTTCATAATTCACATTTTTTTGTTTTACGATTCGTTCTAAGTTTTGCGAGTTAGCATGGCGCAACGTGTGTGTGGTTCAACGTTTTTACGTTTCGTTCTAAATTTTGTGAGTTAACACGACGCAACGTGTGTGTGGGTTAGCGTTTTTTACATCGTATATTTTTTTTCCGTTTGACAGGTTCGTGACAATGCACGGGTTTTAAATCGACTTAAGTATTATTTTCTATGTTTTACATTTCGATCTAATTTTTTTCGCATTAACATGCCGCAACTTTAGTGTTTGTGGTTGCTGACGGTAATGTGACATTAGTGCTATTTGATATGGTTTTACGCCCCACCACAACGCGAGGGGAGAGGGTTAATACTAGTTAGAGTGGATTAGTTTCTAATCGTGTCATTCAATATTTCATTTAAAAAAAAAAAAAAAAACCCACTAGTGCTAGCTTTGGTTAGTTTTTTAATATAAAAATAATAATTATAATGCCACATTGTACATGTTACATTTTTTGTCTTCTTCATCTGGCTTCCATCCCCTACTTGAATCCTCTTCTTCTTCATTATTATTTTTTTCTACAACACAGATTTGATCCCTACTAATCTTCAGCTAAACTATAGGTAACTTTTGATTAATTTTATCTTACTTCTTGGATTTGTTTGCTCATTTTCCATTTGTGTTCACTATAATTTATAAATCCTGCGTTGACCTATTTTGTTCTAGCTTAACCTGACAGGAAAACTAGAGACACTATGATGTGCTTTCAGTTCCCTAACTGTGCAGACAAAGATGAACAATCATTAAGTCCAACACAAGTAAGTACAATCCAGTCATTAAGTTCTGGATCTAATGATTGTAACGCATCTGGGTCGTCAGAAACAAAGTACCAAAGTGTCCGTGATCCAACTGCCAAATTAAGAAAGTCCAAGTATTATCCTAGTTTCTCTAGAATGCCAACTAATCTTAGAGTGTTCAAAGTTTCCGAGCTCAAATCGGCTACCAAGAACTTTAGTCTTTCCGCAAAGCTTGGAGAGGGCGGGTTCGGGTCTGTCTATGTTGGTACCATCAAAGATATTCGCGAAACGAATAAAGAGTTCAAAGTTGCTGTCAAGCAGCTTGGCAAAAGAGGATTTCAGGCAAGTTTTATAGAGTTTTTTTTTTCCATCAAGAAATGTTGTTTTATTTTTTATTTTTTAGGCGAATTGGATTTTAATAATCCAAAAACTATAACACACTGACCGATAATAATCTACACACGCTTGATTTCACTCACATAATCATCATTTATTAGAGAAAGTTAGGAGTGCCGTTAGTTAAATTGTCGGTATGGATTATTATCGGCCAATAAATTATAGTTAGGATTATTAAAATTCATTTTGTCATCGTTTTATGGGTATGAATTCCTGCTGAACATAATATTGGTTGTCATTGGCATAGCTTAGTGGGGGGAGGGGCGGCCGACCCCCCGAACTTTTTGTTCAGTAGTGGAGAGTATGTAGTTTTTGTATAGAAATTTTTGGGTATTATACGTTTTCGACCCCCCGATCGGAAATCTCAAGCTTCGCCACTGTTGGTTGTGTGATGGAACAGGGGCACAAGGAATGGGTGGCAGAGGTGAATGTTCTTGGGATAGTTCAACATCCAAATCTAGTTAAGTTAGTTGGATATTGTGCAGAAGATCATGAAAAAGAAATCCAACGGCTTCTCGTTTATGAATATATGCCTAATAAATGTGTAGAGTATTATCTGTCTACTAGATCCCCGACTCCACTTTCGTGGTCGATGAGGTTGAAAGTAGCTCAAGACACTGCTCGCGGCTTAGCATACCTACATGAGGGAATGGACTTCCAGGTACTGTTTTTCTACAGCAAAAAAAAAATAAAAAAAATTATGGTCATTCTTGTTGAAGATCCCTGATTTTGTCAACTTTTTACATGTTTTTTGATAGATTATTTTTAGAGATTTCAAATCTTCAAATATTCTACTAGACGATCAATGGAATGCTAAGCTTTCGGATTTTGGATTGGCGCGGTTAGGCCCTAAAGAAGGATATTCCCATGTCACAACAGCAGTAAGCAAACACAATATGGATTTATGAACCGAAGATTAGAAACGTATATATGTTGAGAACCGTAAGCATAACATAATGCACTCTTATGTAGTAGTGCTTTGAATGTAATCGTCACACTCTCTCGGTCATACTACTTTGATTATCATCTATGCACTATCTACAAGTGCATTATGCAATTTTTGCGATTCTCAACATATTATTGGTTCTAAAATAAACGCGTCCCCTAAAAACTATTGCACAGTTTGTAAATTTCTTTGAAATAATGTGAGCAGGTAGTAGGAACAATGGGATATTCAGCTCCAGAATACATACAGACAGGTCGTCTTACATCGAAGAATGATGTATATAGCTACGGAGTGTTTCTTTATGAACTAATAACAGGCAGGCGTCCAATGGATCGAAACCGACCCACGGGTGAGCAAAAGCTTCTAGAATGGGTAAGACCCAACCTGGATGACAAAAATTTCCATCTTATAGTTGATAAAAGACTTGAGGGTCAGCACTCACTAAAGTCAGCAATAAAGTTGTCAATGGTTGCAAACAAGTGCTTGTCTAGAGACCCTAAATCAAGACCAAAGATGAGTGAGGTTTTGGAAATGGTGAACCGGCTTGTAGCGGCTCAACCAGATTCGGTAACGGGTACTCCTAGATCGCCTCTTGGTGTTCTAGTCCCTTTCGATGCTTTAGAAGTGGCCAAAAAGACTGATGAAAATGAAGGTGAAACAGCCTCCATTGATGGGAAACTTGGAGATTATTCAGCTTGGTTTTCTGGATTATGGTCTTGGAAACCCTCAATCACTTGTGGAATGAAGTGACAAGGTATATAGAGTTTGTTGCAAATCATGTTTAGTTCCATGATAGGAGTAGTTCTTGCTGCTGCAGAAATGATAGTGTTGACATGATGAGAAGTTATCTTTTTCTGTCGAATTCTTAGTTAAACTACATTATCAAAATGTAGAATCAACTTAGATTTCCAAAATTTCATTGATTGGGTTAAAACCCCAAAATTTTTTCCTACAATTGGAAAGCAGGGGTTGTGAGACGCCCACCCATCGTTTAGAGACAGCGGCGGCTCAATTATTTTGGTGCCCAAACCAAAGTAAAGACTTAAGGCTCTTTTTTAAATGTTTTTGTTATACACGGTGGCATATCTAAGATTTTTTTTCATTGACGGTAAAATACGGGTTTGCTAAAGTAGTATTGGAGAATATATATATAAATTAGGCTTATTTTTCTTTTGTTAAAGTGAGATTGAATTAAAATACCCAATACCAAATACGAGCAACAACAATCCAATACCTTATAACCAAACAATCAAACTAAGCAGCAAAAACAAAAACAAACCATAATACAGGCGAATGAGGACAAAAACAAAGAAAAACGAACACAGCAAACACAAATCTGGGAGCGAAATCATATACAAAGGGCGACGAATAATAGACACACCATAAAAATCGAACCCACCAGCAAGTACACCTGACAATGTAGTTCAGTCCGCGAAACTGGTTAACAAGAATGGATCGAGTAGATAAGAACCACGGTTTGATCGTGGATCTTTTACCATGGATTATTTTTAAAGGTATTTCAAACTTAACTTATTTTACAAAATGATAGTATACAAGAAAGAATACTGAAATTATCTTTTATAAGAAAATGGTTTCCAAACATATTTTAGAGTCGTAACATTTTTTATATATTACTTGCAAATTGAGAATGTTGCACTGATTTTCATATTAAAATCTCATTTGCATTTTCATCTTCATAATTTACGATGGAGGATATCAATTGCAAATGACAATGATGGACACACATTTCCCTCACTAATAAATGCGTCGGTGACTATTGAGGGGTTACCAACGAAGAATATTATGCAGTTTCCAATTTAATGGTTTTGACTTTTCTTCATTGATCAATTGGTGATTGTTGAGTAATTACGCTACACGGTTCGGGTGGCGGGACAAAAGGTACGCGTGGCGGGAGAAAAGTTTGGGTGGACAAAGAAAAAAACAAACTAAAAGAATGGGACATAATGACGACCGATGTTGAAAGTTATCCCGAACAAAAACGAGCTACTTTAAAAAAAAAATGCAAGAGAAAATCATGAAAAAGTATGAAAGTTAGGAATTTTTTTTTAAGTTTGTGTTTTTTTTAACTTATGTAATGTTTTGTTTTTAAATATTAATGAATTTAGAGTAAACTTCTGTTTTGCTCCCTGTGGTTTGGCCACTTTAACGGTTTTGCCCCAAACTTTTCAAAATAGCCATCTTACTCCCTGATCTTTGAAGGCCTTCATGATTTTGCTCCCCGCCCCTTAACCTCATTCATTTAAGCAGTTAAACCATATCACGTGCAAATCACCTGAGGGGCAATTATGTCTTTTCCCAACCCTGATTAATGAATCGCTTTTAAAACCCTAACAACCCATTATCTGCTACCCCATTTCATCTTCTTCCCCATCACATTCAAAACCCTAACTTCCATGGCAGACTTACATTGTGCTTGTGGATCTCCAACCTCGTATGTGACATCTTGGACTCGAGCTAATTCAGGAAGGAGGTTCTATCGATGTGCTCTACGTGGCTTTGTGAAGTGGTTAGATCCGCCCATGTGTCAACGATCAACTGAAATCATACCTGGTTTGTTGGAGAGGTGTAACAGGAATGAAGCAATTGCCAGAGCTGCTGCGAAAGAAAACATGAAGCTTAAAGTTTTGTTAGTGTTGACATGGATGTTTTGCATCTTCTTGTTGCTAAAAAATTGACCTAGATATGCTGTAATTAGGAATAACCAGTATGGTAGGTTTGTTATCGAAGAATGTTTGTTCGAACGGTCTTGTATGGAAGAATGTATTTTGGAACTTTAATGAAAAGCAGTTTACTTGTTTGGCAAATGTTGAGTTTTTTTTATATGTTTGGTTTTGACATCCTTGACAATACATACGGACAACAGCAAAATTACGACCAATTTGTACACTTATTCCCATCTGTTTGGCCTGTTGTTCGTATCCGTTTGTCGGCAAATCATACCCAAAGTGTATACTATGACCATTTGACACCTTTTGGTTTGCAACCGTTTGTCGGCAAATCAAACCCAAAACTGAACAAGACCAAAACAAAACAAAACAAAACAAAACAAAACAAAACAAAACAAAACAAAACCAAACCAAATCACAATCTATTAAAACAAGACCATAAGACACCAAAACTGAACATGACCAAAACAAAACCAAATCAAACCTGCAAGAACTGACCAAGACCAAAACAAGACCAAATCAAACCTGCATATCATAAAGAAGACCAAATCAAAAGACAACAAACTGCAGTATAAATACATCAAACTGCATAACATACAAGACCAAACCAAAACAAACATGCATAACATAAACAAGACCAAAACTTAAAACTGCAGTATAAATACATAAAAGACAATAAATACATAACAACCAACCATAACATTGTCATTGATATAATAAGTAGGCCATAACCCATAAGAAACACCAAAATTCAGGCCATAGGGGAATACAGTCATAATGTCAGCAAAAGAGGATGATTGTTATGACATACATACTTAAACCATTAAAAACCTAACCACAAACATCTAAAACTTAAACATTGGACTGAGACCCATCTGCAGTTCCCTTGCAAGACCTTTGATTATGCCCCTTCCCACCACACTTTGTGAATTTCACAGTTTGACCAACTCTAGACAGCTTCCCTTGCTTCGATGACTGTTTATTCAACTCTTCTGCACTTTTCTTCCTCTTCTTTCTTGGCCTGCCAACTTGCTTATGGTGCTTTGGTAGTACAAGGGTTGTTAGACAAGCAGATGGTATCCACATGTTCCTACCATTGATTGGGTCCATTGTGTGTGCATAGACCTGCTTCTAAGTTTCTAACCAATAGACTTGTGAAACCCATTTCTCTGGAACATCCACTTCTAGGGGTGTGCATGGGTCGGTTTGGGTTGGTTTTGACCAAAAACCATAACCGCGATATCGGTTATTGGATAACCATAACCATAACCGATCGGTTATGGTGGTTATGGTTATTCGGTTTTGATGGTTATACCGGGTCGGTTATGGGTGGCTAACCGTGTATTTAGCGTAGCTAAAAATAACTTAATTTTTTTTTAACATAGAATAAATTGTTATTGCATATTTGTATATATTAGCATATTACATAGTATTAAAAAAATACATATAATCTATAATATTAATACAAATTATTATTGAATATTCAAACAAAGTGATATGATAAATTCTATAAATTCAAATAAACATTCAACCAAAACAAAAAAATGATATGAAAAACCCATAAGTACTAAAAATCTTTAGTAAAAAATATCAAAAAAAATATGGTGAAAAGTCCTAAATCCTACAAAGATTTATTACATATCGGTTCGGTTCGGTTATGGTGGGTATGAAAAAAATGATAACCATAACCGACTCGCTACTTTCGGTTTTCAAAAAAACCATTAACCGACCCAGCGGTTTTTTATTTAGTTCGGTTTTTTCGGTTCGGTTTTATCGGTTATGGTTCGTTAATTCGGTTTTTTGCACACCCCTATCCACTTCTATTCCATGTGCAGCCATATCCCAAATAAGTGCCACAGCATGCTTACAAGGCATACCAGTTAGTTCCCACCTTCTGCAAGAGCAGGTTTTATCAGCCATGTTAACAGCATATTGTTCCAATGAATTCCCTTTAACCTGATACTTGTCCACAGCATTCCACTAGACACTCATATCTGCAGCCTTCTCCTTTTTATTCTTCTCAAAAATCTCAGTAGCCGTTGGTGTCAAGTGACATTCACTCTTTGAAATTAGTATGTGCACAACAACATTCCTCCTCATCAAATACTCTCTAATATACTCTAGACATGTTATAACAGGCTTGTCCCTTCCTTCAACCAACTGTCTATTGAAAACTTCACACAAGTTGTTAAGAAGCACATCACTGATAGCCCTACCTGTATAACACAAGTTACAAATGATAAACATTACTAAATGAAGTTACAATTCACATACAATATTTACAATACATTACTAAATGAAGTTACAATATTAACATACCACTAAAATAGGCTCTGGTCCAGTGAACAGGTGGATCTCCCTTAGCCATTGATATAAACCCTCATCAGTGGCTAGAACCTCCTTCATTGCTTGTTCAAAGTAAGCTACAGTAGTTGAAGATGCACATTTCCATAACAAATTCTTATATAGCTCACCCTTCCACCTAGACTTCATTCTTTCATGCACATGCCTCAAACAGAACCTGGGTTCTGCATATGGAAACACTTGTTGTATAGCTGGAATGAGGCCCTAAAATGAACAATGGCAATTAATGTTAACAATGACAGTTAATGTTAGAAAATGACAATTATTGTTGCAGAATGACAAATAAAGTTACCTTCTGCCTATCAGTGATAAATGTGAAGTATGAATCTCTTTGAAGATCTTAGTCATGTCCCAGACATTCCAAGAACCAAACCCATGAATTTTTTGTTTCAGCTTCAACCAAGGCATAAGCCACATGATATATTCCATTGTTGGAGTTTAGGCCCACTTTTGTTAACACTTGTGCTGGGAAAGGACCTTTCATGAAGGCTCCATCCAAACCCAATAGTGGCCTTCCACAAAGCTTAAAGCTTGCTTTCAAACCACCAAAACATATGTAGATCCTTCTAAACTGTCTTGTTGGGCTAATAGGATTAGGTTCAAGCTCTACATCAATTGTCACTGTTGTTCCTGGGTTTGACCTCATGAGTTCTTCACATTAGTCCTTTATAATTGCATACTGAGCCCTGTAGTCCCCCTCTATCTTCTATTTTGCAATCCCTTTTGCCTTGAACATCTTTTACAAAGAAATTGAGATCTGATGCTTCCTTTGGAAAGTATCTTGAAGTGCTTTTAGAGGAATAGAAGGGTTTACCAAAATCTTGTTTAAACAATTCACAAATCACCCTAAACCTAACTGGATCATTCCTAATAATCTTCAGTTGCCTTTTGCTAGACACAACCAACTTCTTAACTAGGGCCCTTATCTCCTTCCTTTCTACAAAAACTTGACCAACATAGAATGGGTCAGCCACATGATCATTCCTTCTTTTTTGTTTCCTTTTCTCCCTTCTCAGTTGTATCTTAAGGGGTGGGTCATTTTCCTCATCAGTTAAGCTGTCAAAGTCATATAAATGTGCATTCAGTCCCATACCCTCTGAGTCACTTAAATGATTGTACTCTAAAGGCTCTTCCTCCATGTCATGATCCACATAACTACTAAAATTCTGCATATCAACCACTACATCAGCAATACTATTATCTTCATCTACTATGTAATCTGAATCATCAGAATCATCTTCCTCTTCAACACTATCTGCAGGCTCCTCAACTAGGTCCTCATCTTCATCTTCACTAGCCTCAACATCATCTTTTCCCTGATTATAATCACTATCCTCACTATCACTACCCTCACTGCCCTCACCATCATCTCCCTCATCATCAGCCTCACTACCCTCATCATCAACTTGGCTAAATTCCACATCATTTAATACCTGACTATGATCTAATTCAACTTGCCTAAATTCCACATCTTTTTGATTAACCAGCACCTCAGTTTGACTACTTCCAGCATTCAATACCTGACTCTGGTCTAATTCAACTTGGCTATTTTCAACAACATTTTGATTAACCAGCATCTCAGTTTGACTAGTCCCAGCATCGCCTACATTATACTCTAATGCTAGTCTGCTAGAAGCCCTTGACAATATTTGTTGTGTATTCCTAACAGGTAGATCATCATCATCATCATCATCACGTATTTCATGAATCCAAACTTTACAATTAGGAGACATAAAATATGTTTCAACTCCAGTTTGACCATGCTCAGTTATACTCCCATCGACTTATGATCACCCACACAAGACAAAAAGCTGATCACATCAGAGTCATTTCCTAAAGCCCCCAATCCAAAGTTCAAATTTTCATCAAACACTTTGAAATGGTAAAAAAATCAACTTTTTTCTGAGTACCCTAATGTTAACATCATATAACTTACTTCATAAACTGAAAATTCATCCTTGTCTACGAAGTCAACATAGTCTACCTGACCTTTTACATAAATCCTGTTAGAAAACTTTGTGAAAGATCCCCCATGATGAATCTTGAGTGAGAAAAATGTAGGGTTAACTGAAAAACATAACAAAATGATCAGTGTTAGGGTTCAATAGATGATCAGTGTTAGGGTTTACTACATGATCAGTGTTAGGGTTTACAAAACTCACCATACAGTGTCTGTACATCAACCTCTTGTCCCCTAGGATGAATGAACCACATTGACATTGCACTTCAATTGTCGATGATCCTGAATGCGCTTGATGTTGGAGAATGTTTAGGGTTTGAGAGTGATTTCGATTTGGGAGAATAATGTATCCATTCGAGAGATAAATGTCTGGAAATGGGTGATAAGAATATTATAATAAGTGTAGTTAGGGTTTTAAGTTGGAATTTTAAAGATAGGGTTGGGAAAAGACATAATTGCCCCTCAGGTGATTTGCACGTGACATGGTTTAACTGCTTAAATGGACGAGGTTAAGGGGCAGGGATCAAAATCATGAAGGCCTTCAAAGATCAGGGAGTAAAATGACTATTTTGAAAGGTTTGGGACAAAACCGTTAAAGTGACCAAACCATAGGGAGCAAAATGAAAGTTTACTCATGAATTTATTTTTCTATTATTTAATAAATGTTAAAAAAAGTAGATGAATTAAAAAATAAATAAATAAACTTGGTGGGGTAGGATCATCCTCCCATTTCCAGTGTTTCTACCATGACGGATCATCCTCCAAGGGACTATGATTTGATGCCTACGTGGCGGATCATCCTCCAAGGGAGGACCATCACCATACCGCGTAGCCTTACTAAGAATAGGGGTATGGGAGCATAACATAGGTCCACCAAACTAACTACCACTAATATGACTCACGTATGGATTTGAAACACCTTCTTTTGATAATGTTATGTTTATTAAGAATAGGGCTGCAAACATATCAAGATTTATTCTTAAAAATATAATCGAATTAATCAAGATTTATTCCTAAATATCTAATCGAATTTTATGAGTAAACATATAAGTAATCGACTTCTCAGTGCATAAGAACCTCTAGCTTTATATATGGGTTAGTATGTGTGATTGTATCTATTCGGGCCGGGCTCATTATGTATGTTTTATTATAGATTGTTCTGATAAATATATTCAAGCTTTTGAAATTAAATATGTTTAATCAAATATGTTTTTATAATCCGACCCAAACCGTCGATCCGACCCGATTTTTTTGACATATAGTCGTATGATATTAGAGTATTTACTATAATGAACCCGCTGAAAAAAAATTCTTGAATCCGTCACTGTTGACATGAAGGATAATGATGGTCTTGGGGGTTATGACCACACCGTTTGTTTTCGGTTAATTTATGATCCATGGATGATAGTTTCTCGCTAAATTTAATTTTCTAGTAGTTACCATATATTTAAATCATTTTTAAAGATTTATAGAACCCAAAACCACTCTTTAACGAAATATAAAATCAAATCGTATCATAACAATAACAATGAAATGAAATGAATATGGACATGGACTCGACAACAAACATTAATTAACCACGAGTTGAGTTGTAACAAGAAAGAACATGCAACATATTCCGATTCCATCCAACCTAGACATTAGTAGTAGTATTATTAGTTATTACCACTTACAACTCATCACTATTCCATTCCAACTTTAACTAAAGATACATACACATAAAATAATAATATTAGTTATTATAATTTTGCAGTAATAAAAATACTAAAACGACCGACACAACTCACAAGGTACTATAATTAAAAATAAAATATTTATCTTGCAGTCAAACCAAGCTGGTCCACAAAACACGAAACCTTAATGTGAAATGTAAGTTTATACAATGACGCTTGATCTTCCGCTTTGCTGTCAATATAGTGTGAGTTTTATTAGGTGAGATGGGCAGGTATTAGTTTGGTCGTACAATCAACAACTCTCCTTGATTTACACACCAGATCTGGTGATCTTTTTCACAAGTTACAGCAATGGCTCCTGAGAAGGTACTGCATCATATCAATGCTTCTGTATATTTTGACTTTATAATTTTTGTTGTCAATTGCTAGAGCATCCACACTGGGGTGACGGGTGCTCTACGTCGGTTACTGCGCGTGATGACTCGCTAAAACCACCATCTCTCTTTCTCTTCACAGACGCCTCTCCCTCTCACAAACTAGTATAGATCTTCAACGGGCCGCCCATCTATAATGGGGTGACCCGTTGGAGATGATCTTATAATCTCAAAGGAATTTAATACGTATAAGGAGAGGCTAAGTTATTGCGATAACAAAAAGAACAAACTAAATCGTTTACATTTTTCTACCGAGTCGTGTTTTAAACTAAATTACTTACTGCATATAAACGTCGTGTTAGCCCCGCTTGCGGTATCGCATATTGAAAGTGAAAGTGAAAGAGCACTAATTTTAACGTTATTTTACTAATTTCGTGAAAATAACGTTAAAAGTTGAGTACGGTTAATCATGCATCATGTGGTGGCGTTGATAGCTGAAAGACAAAAGGGTACATGCACTAATCGGTCTTTGTCCCGATTGCTGAGTGTTATGTGCCTTATGTCCAAGGCTTGATGCAAAACTACAATAGAGTCGGGGGGTCTCACTGGAAGCAGTCTTTCTATTCCTACGGGGTAGAGGGAAGGTTGTCTACATCTTACCCCATTTGTTTAGATATATCTTTTTTTTTTCATTTTTAAACGTTTACTTACACATGTGTAGGAATATACCTACACATAATTTACACAGGTATAAGTTCTGTAGATAAACAAATTTGTTTATGTCTTTTTTTTTTAGAGTTAGAAGAGATGAATAAATACTGCATTTCAATCATTATTTTTTTTATTTTAAAATTGAAAATCTAAATGATTTATTCTGTTATTTATGTTCTTGCAAAGAGTGAGAGGGTCATTCTTGTTGAAACCAAAAGAACTGTGAAAATTGTATGATGCATTTGTATCTATTGATTGTGCTATACAAGATGGTTATGTACAGTGGCGAAGCTTGACCCGAATGACCGGATTGGGGGGGGGGGGGGGGGGTTGAAAACGTATATACCAAAAAATTTCTATAGAACCGGGGGATCGAAAACATATATACCCAAAAATTTCTATACGAAAACTACATATATAACACCACATATTCTGAAACCAACTATTTATCTTTCCTTTATATGAATGACAAAAGGTAACAAAAATGGTGGTGGATGTTGACCTCAAGTGTTCTGACTGTTACAAGAAGGTTAAGAAAGTCATGTCTAAAATCCCAGGTCAGTTCTAAAATGCAAACTATGTTCCTTAATTTTAACCAGAATCGAAAATTTACAGTTCAGCAAATTCGACAGAAATAAGGGACCAGGAGTACGACATCGAAAAAAACAAGGTGAAGATCACTGTAGTATGCTGCAGCCCTGAAAGGATCCGAGATAAACTATGTTACAAGGGTGGAAACTCCATCCAGAAGGTGGATATTGTTCCGGATAAGTCCAAAGAGCCTGCGGCTAAGCCCAAGTCCAAGCCCAAGGAGTCTGAGAAGCCCAAAGAGTCTGAGAAGCCCAAAAATGATGACAAGCCCAAAGACAACGATAAGCCTGACCCGTCCCCCAAACAAGAGGTGGCAAGAATGGTGTATGAGGCACCGGTTCAAGGGTATCCGCAAATGTACCCACCAAGTTACCCTATGGTTGGATACGGATATCAAGGCTACTGGGGGGATCGTGGAATGCCTGTGACACAACCAGAGCCGTCGGGATATTATGTGTATAATGATTACTTCAGCGAAGAGAATCCACAGGGATGCTCCGTTATGTAAGAAAGTGCGACAATCGTCTACATCTATCTATTTAACTAGTTCATGATTACTTACTTATTCCCTTAATTTTTTATGTCATATATCTAGAGTCTAGATGACGATATGTATTATTATTGTTATTATCATCAAACATATAAAGAAATAATTTAGTATACTTGAATGAATGTATCACATGTATGTTTTTTTTTGGTAATTAATAGGTCTGTAAACGAACCGAACGAACATGCCAGGCATGTTCATGTTCGTTCATTTAACTTTAACCGAACACAAACACGAACATATAATCGAACGCATTTTTTTGTTCGTGTTCGTTCATTAAGAAACTAGGCATGTTCATGTTCGTTCGTTTAAAGCCTAAATGAACAGTTCACGAAATAAACGAACACAAACGAACATAAACAAAAAAAATTAACTGAACATATTTGAATAAACAAAACAAACATAAATTAACATGATTGAACAAACATAAACGAACACAAATGAACGTAATTGAACAAATATAAACAAACATAATTTCACATTAGTGAACACAAACAAACAAGTCTAATATATTACAGTTCATCCGAAACACATCTAAATTAGGGTTCATAGATACTGAAATTAAGTAGTTTTTATATAAATATTAAGTGATCAGTTACGCTCTAAGAAAACTTTTAAAATTTCATTTTTATTACTAGAAAACTCAACTACTAGTTATATTTATATAATTACTTAGAAAACCTAATATTTATATAAATATAACTATTTATGTATTTACTAAAATTTAAGCGAACATAAACGAACATAAATTAATGTTCACGAACATAAATGAACGAACACAATGTGTGCTCATGTTCGTTTATTTAATTAAACGAACAAAATTTTTTGTTTGTGTTCGTTCGTTTATTAAATAAACGAACATTAACGAACTTCCCATCGAACAAGTTCACGAACAGTTCATGAACGTTCGGTTCGTTTACAGGCCTAGTAATTAACACTTAAAAGCTTCTTCTGATCTTCCCTCTTTTAACAAGCCAGCAATCATAGTTGTATAACTTATCACATTTCGAACGAAACCTGTCTGAGGCATTTCATCGAATAGCTTCTTCGCATCATCTACTCTACCAGCCATACATTCTCCATGTACTAAACAAGTGAATGTGTACACATCAGGCATCACCCATTTTGCTTGCATTTCGCTTCTTATCCTATGAGCTTCCTTCATCAACCCTTTCTTGCAATACCCATCCATAAAAGCGTTGTATGTCTCAACATTCGGTCTCTACCCCTTGGTCATCTCTCTAAATGTTCGTCTCGCTTCGACAAACTCCCCTTGTTTACAAAATATATCGATCAATGTTGTATAAGTTAGTGTGTTTGGAGTTACGCCTCTATCCACCATAGTAAAGAACAATGTCTTCGCTTCATCAAGCTCGTTCACTTTACACAAACCAGCCGCAATAATATTGTAGGAAACGACACTGGGTTTAAACCCTTTGGTCTCCATCAAACTTTGCAGCTTCATCGCATCATCAACGTTTCCTTTCTTACAATACCTATCCATTAATGTGTTGATTATAACATCATTCACATCAAGACCTTTACTTTTCATTTCACTCAACAAAACTTCAGCAACATTCATCTCCCCTGCTCTGCATAGACCATTCAGCAACACGCCATACGTATACACGTTTCAAATTCCCCACCTTACAGTTGCAACTAATCATCGAAGTATACACATAAATATCTGCAACTATACCCTTCACAAGCATTTTATCGAACCCCTTCTGTGTATCCTTAATCTTTCCCAATAGCGAATAAAACTCGATTAACAAGGTATGTGTCACCACATTATACGAAACTCCTTCCCTCTTCATCAAATCAAGAATCACCTCCACTTCCCTAAACTCCGATTTCTTCAAATGCGCATCAATCAAAGCATTATACGTATTTGCATTCGGTCTAACCCCTTTCACAACCATCTCATCCATCAATTCCCTATCCTTAACACTCTCCCCAACCTTACACATCGCCGAGACCGCGATAGTCAACGAATAAACCGTTATCCCAACTCTCGAATCCACCATTTTTCGGAAAAAAACTCGACACCAATCCAAACTTCTCACATCTTTTCGCTGCAAGCAAAAACACCATACAAGA
This sequence comes from Helianthus tuberosus, assembly GCA_030545235.1. NCBI lineage: Eukaryota > Viridiplantae > Streptophyta > Magnoliopsida > Asterales > Asteraceae > Helianthus > Helianthus tuberosus. The sequence continues at coordinate 29,718,375 of CM060372.1, read as the reverse complement.
CCTATCAACAATCTTACTAAACCCATTACTTTACAGTTTTCATATACTCAAAAACCTCCAAACTCTCATCAAACTGCCTGTTTTCGGCGTAAACATGAAACAAAATATCAAACAACTTCCCTACAACAATAATTCTGACCCCATTACAATTTATATCAACAAAAGATGCAATTTTTTTCAACTAGGTGTTTGATATTACTATTAACAGCTAACTGGGTCAAGATTTCTTTAGCAAAGGCGTAATCTTTAGCTTTATAGAGGCGACAAGAAAGTGAAATGTAGGGTTGTATGAGATTGAGGTTGTTAGGGAATTGAAGAAATTAAAGCAAGATTGAGGTGGAATTTGTGGGTTTGAGAGGATTAGGGTTATGATTTGGGGGTTAATGAGAATGGGGGAGTTGGGTGTGATCGAAAGATTTGGAAGATTTTAGGGTTTTGGAGATGTGATTGGCGATTTGTTGATTTGAAATCGAGTCTGGATCTTACTGGAAGCAGTGTATCTATTTATATGGGTAGAGGTAAGGCTGTCTACATCTATCATCCTCAGACCCTACCTTAGTTTTACTATTGGTGAGATTTACTGAATATGATGATGATGATGATGATGATGATAGTGTTTTGTTCAACATGGTTAGGGTTTAGGGGAGAAGAAGAAACTCAAATAAAACTCGTTAAATTTGTTAATTCTGTTAAAAAATTTCTGTTAAATCTTGTAAAAAATCAAAATACCCTTAGTAATTAAAAAAATAATCAAGGAAAACGATCAAATAGGAAGTTTAGTTTCGGTAGGAAAGATACGAAGCAATAAGAAGAGGACATGTGGCAAAGATGGAAAAAACATAAGCAGTGACATTTTAGTCAAAACTCACCATCTTAAAAAAAAACCCAGCACCTGCAATTCATTTCTCTTCCCCGTATACTCAAATCCACCATTTTCAAAACCATAAACTAACACATCACAACCAACACCACTTCCTCCACCACCACCTACGATCGCTACCATCTTGCCAGAAACTAGATCTGAAACCACCACCACCACCTGCAACCACTTGTTGGGTTTTTCAGATCTGAAACCACCATTCCACCATACACCGCCACCGCAACAAGTTTCCCCATGGTGTATCGGAGTTCTTTCTCCATCCACTGTCATTAATCGGAGTTCTTTTGTAAGTTATGTTATTTTTTTATTTTCATTGCGTTTTAGGTTATCAAACCTCAATTGTGTTTTTCACCTCATTATGTTTTAGTTAGAGTTCTTTTCATTTTTGTTCTTCTGGATGTTAAAGCAGAGGCATGACCATGCTAAAATAGAAGCATGATCATGTTGGAACAAAGACATGACCACGTTAAAACCCATTGCGTTTTAGAACCTGCAGTGCAAAGAACATGATCATGCTAAGACAGAGGCATGATCATGTTGGAACTAAGGCATACCCATGTTAAAACTACATTACTTTTTAGAACCTATGTTAAAACTCCATTGCTTTTTAGAACCTGCAGTGCAAAATATTTATTTTGGGTTTCATTGCGTCTTACAACCTGGAGTGTAAAGAATGTGATCATGATAAAATAGAAGCATGGTCATGATGGAACAAAAGCATGACCATGTTAAAACATTAACATGGCCATGTTAAACCTCCATTGCTTTTCAGAACCTAGAACCTACAATGCAAAATATTGATTTTTGATTTCATTGCGTTTTACAAGCAAAGAACATGATCATGCTAAAATAGAAGCATGGTCATGTTGGAACAAAAGCATGACCATGTTAAAACATAAACATGGCCATGTTAAAACTCTTTTTAAAACCTGCGGTGCAAAATATTGATTTTGTGTTTCATTGCGTTTTACTACCTGTAGTGCAAAGAATATGATCATGCTAAAATACAAGCATGGTCATGTTGGAACAAAAGCATGACCATGCTAAAACATAAACATGGCCATGTTAATACTCCATTATCTGTAGTGTAAAATCTTGATTTTGGGTTTCATTGCGTTTTAGAACTGGAGTGTAAAAGAACACCAAAGAACATGATCATGTTAAAAGAGAAGCATGATCATGTTGGAACAAAGACATGACCATGTTAAATCATAAACATGACCACGTTAAAACCCATTGCGTTTTAGAACCTAGATGTTGGAACAGTGGCATGACCATGTTAAAACAAAGGCATGGCCATGTTAAAACAGAAACATGACCATGTTGAAACAAAGGCATGGCCATGTTAAAATAGAAACATCACCATGTGAAACCCACTGCGTTTTAGAACCTGGATGTTGGACAAAAGCATGACCATGTTAAAACAAAGGCATGGCCATGTTAAAAGGGAAACATCACCATGTGAAACCCATTATGTTTTAGACCCATTGCGTTTTAGAACCTGGATGTTGGAACAGAGGCATGACCATGTTAAAACAAAGACATGGCCATGTTAAAACAGAAACATGACCAAGTAAAAATAAAGGCATGGCCATGTTAAAACAGAAACATCACCATGTGAAACCCATTGCGTTTTAGACCTAGAGTGTACGTTTTCAGAATCTGAGTGCAAAGAACATGATCATGCTAAAACATAAACATGATCATGTGAGAATAGAGGCATGACCACGTTAAAACATAAACCCAACCATATGAAACCCGATTGCGTTTTAGAACCTTGGTTATAGTATGTTGTTCTATCCATTGTGTTTTACGCATATGGGTTTTCGAAACAAAAATCAAAAGTATAGCAATAGTGTGCTCGTTTTAAAGATAAAAAAACGCTCATTTTTATGGTGCAATTTTTATAAAAAAATATTGTCGTATGAAAAAGTTATTAACGTTTTAAAAATAATGGGGACTTGGAGGAGAGAGAAACTATTGACTTAGATGAACTAGAATGCCTCAAACTAACTCATGCGCATCTTTTTTGGTTCAATTTCACTCATTTAATCTTAGTCATTGATTATTTAATACATGGTCAAGATTACTTTCTAGCCTTCCTACCCAAATAAACTTCCTAGTATATCCTGACCCATATAATCAAATATGATAGGCTCCATAATTTATCATATTTTTTATTATCAATATTAATATTAACCAGAATTGGTATTCGCCGCGTTGCGGCTTGTGCTACCCATTTAGGCTTGTCTGTAAAGCACAAAAAACAATTCTAAAGCAAGCTACAATAACAGCCCATTTTACCCAAACATATATACTTTTCATAATCCAAACACTCAATAAGATTGCATTATTATCCAAGTCTACAAATGAGTTAACGAAGCTCTTTCCAAATTGCTAAACAAATAACAAACACAACCAATCCACCAACAAAAAAAACATAGACAACACGAAGCTCAAGAAAATCCATCATAGCTTCCATTAGTTGGTTACAAAGAAAAAACTTTATAAGCCTTAAGAAAGTCGTAAACAACTTGGGTTCAGTTAAAGGTTAACCTATTATCATCACCACCCTGTTTTGTTAATCTAAGATGAAATGCACATCATCATCATCAATTTTATATTTGGAACACGCACGTATCCCATGGGCAACCTCTACATCATAACATCTATCACCCAGATCCAGAATCAGATCATCACTCGAGTCAAAGCAAAAGGTTTATATTGAGAAACAGAAAAGGTAAGAAGACATCACACACATTAACTCTGTCGCCACCGTAGACAGTCGTAGCCACCGGCAACGATGTGGCAACACCCTTATGCTTCTCTGTTTTTCTCTATAGCTCGAACGAGAAAAACTTTCAAATCGATAAACGAAGTACAAAAGAACCCCCTGCAAACCACTATTCCACCGTCGCCGCCACATATAGCCGGAGCCGACGGGCACTGTCGGCACAAACCAAACATCTAAAACCATCGACTGCAACCAACATACAGTATTCAAATAAACCACAATACAACTAACAGTACCAAAAGCAACGCGACAATAAGTTACCCAAACCGCTATTCCACCGCCGCCACATATGACCGGAACCATCGGCCAACAATGGACTAACAACCCAAAACTCTAGAGAGAGAGAGAGGGGAAGTCATGTTCATGATGAGAGAATGTAGAAAGCTAAAAGGTTTTTTAGGCAAAGAGGAGAAAATGCAGAAACCTAAAACGTTTTTGTAGGACAGATGTCCAACTAAAAATCCAAACACGTGAAAACACGATCTACAATCTTTTAAACCAAGAGAAATAAACTAAAACCAACCTCTAGTATTGACATAAACCACCGTACAAGCTATCATTGTACATGGTACACAAAGCAATGCAACAACATGTTGCAAATTATATATATAATATTATTTTTTATCTGGTTTTCTCTCTACAACCTCAAACCAGACCTTTAACACTTTACCACCAGTCAACCATCACCATTAGACCACCTTTAATCATGACAACACACAATTTACTAGACTTCATCACCATCAACAACAAGAAACACTTTGTCTTCGCTTTCCTCTCATTCGTTTTCATCTTCCTGTTATCTTTTAACGACGCTTCCAAAATTTTCCATCAAGATTCTGACACTCTCCAGATAGAACGTAAAGAAACCTTATATTTGTATTGTCCACATCATCATTTCCATTTATGCTCTCTATAAAAGAAGAAATCGCATTTGATGTCGTTTCAGCTCCCGATTTATGAATGTAAAATATACCCCTCGTTGTTGTCGGTGTCAGAGATCCAACAACCTTCGTAAACCCTTACCTCGATTCATGTTTACGTAGATCTCATAGTTTTAAGATTGAATTGAATAGCGCAGCGGCAAACCTGAACAAGAACCAGTTGAAGATGTTGACTGGGTTTTTTGATCGCCGGAAAGACGATTTTTCGGCAAGACTGAAGTAGCAAGAAGAACAATTCGTCATCGCCTTACATGGATGAAGGCGAAGGAGATCGATCCCGGAGACCAGTGGTGGCGGTTGTGTGTAACACCTCGTAAAATCACGACCAATGTTATAAAGACACGTGTCATGGAAGGTAAACGTGTTATAAACCCGGATCAAGTTGAAAGATATATGGTAGGATTAAAAGTGTCAACATGTTAATTAATACCTCTGAGTGACCTTTTTATTAATTCTAAACCTTTGTAAAACATTTAAATGTTTTCATAAATATCTGATAAGAATTACACAAGTATCCGGTTAAATTTTTGTGATGATAAATTCCACATTCAAATAAATGGGATCCTATGTGCATTTACGACAATTCTACTTCACAAGATCTTTTCACAAGATTCCAAGACCTCCATTTGCATGGCAACACTTCCTAGAGCATGCAAGGTCTGATTACATGGCCCCCTCTACTGGAAAAAGACACGAGATTCGAAGTTATAAAGATTGCATGGTCAAAATCTATAAAATTACAAAATTTTGTCTTCTGGTCATCGGATACGGACCATATGGGTTTTAGCTTACGGTCCGCAAGGACTGTAACTGGGCGATTCAGTTCAGGGTTGGTTACGGACCGCATCAGTTTGGACTTACGGTCCGTAAGAGGTGGATGCGGACCGTAAGGGTTTTTTCTTACGGTCCGTAAGGCTGTCGCTAGCAGTAAAAATGGACAGTTTCCTGTTACAGCAGGTTGCACCGCCTTAAAGGCCTGGTTTTCGAAATCAGGAGTTGTACCAGTGGTTTTTCATGCATAGGGACACTTGGAAATCATCAGGGATCAATGGTAGACCTTGGTGGAATGATCTCATGCATTCTAAATCACTATATAAGGAAACCATGTTGCAACTCTTGATCTTGCTCATTTGAAATTATTCTAACTTATTCTCTAGAGCTCTCTGGACTTCAAGCAACCTTCCATCAGCTCCTAATTCGCGCTAAGGACCATTGTGAGTGTTCTTAGCCTCCTTAGATCATGTTTTACTTGCTTAATGACCAAAAGTCAAACTTATCGTAATTAAGCTTTGACTTAGTAATTAATCACTAATGGTACAGTCATTAGTCGAATTGAAAATGGCTACGAGTTGGTAATTATGTGGGTAACAAACCCTTAAAAGGGCACCCTCTGATTTCCACTCCAACTAGGTCAATTGTCGGGTCAAACTTAATTATAAAAAGTCAAACAGAAAGCTATTTTGCAAATAATTCATAATTAGCAATGTAGAAGCTATGAAACCTGTTTTAACACTTATATAACTTGGTAATTAATGTAAGAACATGTCTAAGCATGTTTAACCCGACAATTTTGAGTTTAGGTCCGGTTCGGAACCGAAAGTCGCAAAAGTAGACTTTTGCTTTGACTTTCAGTTCTGACCCGATTTAGCTTGGTTTAGATATGCCTTAGAGTTCCATTAGGACCAGGTTATAAGTTAGTATAACCCTCTAAGGTTATACAACTTGGTTCCTAATTAATCCGATTCATTTGCATGTTTCCGTTAATTGCTTAAATGTTGACCATTATGCCCTTTTGACCTTAAAACGAGATTATTGAAAATGTGAGAGGGCAAAAACCTTTATTACTGATTTATAAACATGTCCTAAAGATTTGACATCAGTTTGAGGTCTAAATTAGGAGTGATGCTCAATATCGTAATTTGAAAGCTTTTTATTAATTAAACGGCATAATTAGCATAAAACCTATCTAAACCCAAATTTTTATACCAAACCTTTTACCCACTGATGTAATATATTATTTTGGGATTTTTGAGGATTTTTATTTATTTTTTAAACTGATCATGGCATAGGGTTGTTGCTTTGATTCGGTAATTGTCGGTTATACCTTTTTTGCTAATAAAATGAGTTTTACATAACATATTGATACCAAATCTTTTGCTACTGATTTTATATGATAATTAAAATATTTTGAACTTTATAAACTGATCAAAAACTCAGATTTCCTATTATAACCCAAAAATCGCTTAAAATCGACTTTTACGCGTTTTAACGCATAGTATGGATTAAAACTATTTAAACATATAAGACTTAACACCTACTGATGTTTTAAGTAATTTTTATAACTTTAAAAGTAAGAAATAGTTTTGAACTCAGATTTCCAAATTTGACCTTTAAGGCTTATGTGAAATTACCAAAATGCCCCTACGGTGCATAGTTTGGTTATAAATGATAAATTTCACATATATGCAATACCCTACTGAAATAACTTATTAAATTAAATATTTTTACTGATCATTTCAGACATGAACCTCAGATTAATATTTAATCTCTTTTATAACCTCTAAAATGACCAAAATACCCCTACAGGGCTTAGTTTGAGTTTAAATTCGTTTTGGGCATAATGGAAGGTATCCTACTGATATCACAACATATTTAAGGCATATTAACTTAGGAAACATACTCATGACTCATTTTGGTTACCCGTAATGCATTTTTCGCGTTCGGTTCGGTTTATGTAACTAGTTTGCATAAATTAACCGAAGCGGGTCAAACCTTATCATTTTCACTTCAAAATCCAGAATGTGTTTAGTTTACCCATATTATACAAGTCTTCATACTTGTCGGGTCTAAACCACATTCTAATCCGGTCTTCGCTTTATCATGCGTTTTGAACCGTATACCTTTCTTTAAAGCTAACCGGTCTAAGTTTAAACTTAAGTAAGACCCGTTAGGAATCTAATAGGTTATTAAAACCTTCGTTCCAGATTTTTGGAGCCCAGTAAAAGATAACTGCATTTGCTGATTTGTACGTCTGAGATAAATTTGTACAATTTGCTCAAGTAAATACTTTTAACTTATTTTCCCTTATACGGGCTTGGGGTACGGTGTTAAAATACCGCCTGGTCGGGTATTGAATTTTTAATCGTATGAAGGTTAAATTATTGAGATAACCCGTTTAATCTATTTTGTTTATTCTAATCCTTTGGGGGGTTAATGACCGTGTCCTGGATATCCTCGGCTCATTCATTGAAATGGCCATGACTTAATGCACGGGGTGTAGGCATACACCTGCCAGTGCGACTATAAAAAGATATAACCGCCTGTTCGAGAATAACTCGCCGTGGGATTATATCATGTGGTGTGTCTATTAATCTTTAACCCGGTATTCAACCCGGGCTACTGAACGTATAATAAACATGTAATTCTTTAACAAGTTTATTTTTAAATAATTATCCTAAGTTATAAAAGATATTTTGTGCCTTGTGCATTTAAATCTATTTTCTTAAACATTTTCAAAATGAGTCGGTTAATTGTATTTACCAGTGAAAAATGATGTATTTTCCAAAAAGGCTTAGTGCAGGTACTAGGCAGAATAGGTTGGCTACTCCTAGCATCAATAAAGAGTCTTGCAAGCTTAGATGTTTATAAATTTGTTGAACAATGTTCCTTTTAACTTTGATCCGCCTGTGGATCCCTTACAACCGTTTTTGTAATAATTAATATTACTTTCATTCGGTTTGTAATATTATTATCTTTCGACTTCCGCTGTGTATTAAACTGTGATAAATTGTCTATGACGGTATCAACTACGTCATGATACTCCCCACCGGTAATACGTGAAAATATCGGGGTGTGACAGGTTGGTATCAGAGCCAACATTGAGTGAATTAAACACTAGCCTTTTGTGTTTAATCTCAATGACACAGTTTGCACATTCCTCGACTTCCGAGTCTAGACAAAGAACTTAAGACAAATCCTAATTTATTTTATTTTTGCCCTTTATTGTTTCTTTGTTTAATTGACAGGTTCAACAAAATGCCACCAAGGTTTCAAAGAGGAGGACGAGGAAAGGGGCCATTCAACGCCCCCAACGATCACGAGGCCGGACCTTCCCACCGGCGAACTCCGTCCGCAACAATGAGAACAAGTCCTCAAGAGGATTGGAGGACATATTTGGAGCCTGCGAGACGATCTGTCTCGCTAAGTTCATCGCCCTCTTACCTTCATTCTTTCGGGCCACAATCGGAGAACGAGCCTGAAGATTCGCACCACTCTTTCTTGCCGTTGCGGCGGTCAACCTCACATCGGGCCTTCCAAAACCCGACCCCGTACTTCCAGAGCCGGTTTAACCCGGCAAACCAGATTGAAGAACCAATGGGTCATAACCCATTGGGCCCCGAAGACCATTTTCCTGAGGCGCAGGACATGGATATGGATGATGACCCAGATCCCGCCGAGCCACCATCTGGGACACCTACTCACCCCATCGAGATTTTGGATGGGTCGTCCTTCCATGGATCACCTTATTGTGGTCCAGACAGTTATGAGGCAAGGTTTGCCCAATACGACTGGGTGTTTACTCCCAGTTACAACCCATCGCAGCAGCAGCAGGATCCCTCGGAGGATTCACGTTTTGTAGCGGTCACCCCACCGCCACCACCACCAGTGCAGCAACCGCCTCTGGAGCCACCGAGGCGTAGGAGATCAGGAGCACGGATGTCCCTGCGAGGGGGATTCCATTTCAGCACCCCTCAACATTCAAGTGGCAGTCATTACCCGCCACTATATGAAGACCCACAGATGGGTGGGCCTTCGAACCTTGTTTCTGAGGTGGAGTCTGCGCCAGTCGCACCGCCACCAATGGGTTATGATAACCCAATTCCTTCCTACGCCAGTGTAGCGGCGTATAACCCTTTTGAGCAGCTAGCCCATACTAACTACAACTACGCCGAAGTTGACCCATACCTTGCAGCGGTGAACGATAATGCTCTTCATCCCGAGGGGCCCTATGGAGTCCCATATCAGACTGGGTACCCGGCCTATGGGTACCAATACCCGCCACCTCCTCAACCTCCGCAGCATCAGCAGCCGCCGCAGCCGCCACTGATACCGCCACCACAGCAACAGGAGATTCTACAAAGGTTGAGCCAGGTGGAACGGGAGGTTCGAGAGGAGCGTAGAAGCCACCAGGGATTTCTTAAAGGTTTGGCAAGCTTAATCAAGGGAAAGAGCAGAAGGGATCATTGAGATTCCTTGTTTGTTTGTTTGTTTGTATTTCTTTAATTTTCAATATAGTCCCTGCGTGGACATCTATTTTTGTATCCAGTCCCTGTGAGGACTTGTAGTTCCAGTTTAGCCCCTGCGTGGGCAAGTTATTTCTGTTAAAGTCCCGTTTAGGGCATTTATGTACTCTTTTTATTTAATTATGGAATATGGAATTTAAAATTTTCAATTATCACTATATGAGTGGATATAATATATGAAATAAAATAAAATATCATTCCTTTTAAAGATTAATCTGCCATTATATATATTAAAGAAAATCTTAAAGGCAAAACCTAGCCATGTGTCGTATTAAGACAGGGCCATGATGGTAGTTCCTTGTAAGATTCAAAATCCTTGTTAACGTCTGAAAACATGTTAACACTCCTGCCAAATGTGATTCGATAAAATTATATAAGTCATCCTTATATTGGATCCTTCCAAATTCCTTTCCTATTATTTTAAACATCCAATTGTGATGTAGGGCCTACGGGCCATAATCATTGTCATATAAGACAAAAGACAGTTGTAGCCTATAACTCCCTATCAAGAAAGGTAATGAACTATGATTCAATGCCTTAACGCCTCGATCATATAATATCATGGCTTATAGTTTAAATTGTCCCTGTGACCTGGCCTTATGTGCCATTATATATATTAATAAAATATGACTGAGGATAATTATAATCCTGAATGAATATGCTTAATTAAATTAACCAATATGGCTTATGGTTGCCATGGTTGTAGGTCCCGGTTTGACACCGAATCGATTGCGTAACGAACGTTCAACGTGCGGAATCCGTGAACGTGCGTGACCGAACACACAAGAACGTACAAATGACGTGATTCTATAGAATAATATGTCGTGTACAATAGCCGAGAATCACGTTGAGAACTTTCTCTCTCTAGTTTCTCTCTCTAAGCACCTAGATCTAAGTTCTCAAATGAACCAAAAGTCTTAACTCTAACACTCTAACTCCCTATTTATAGCCCTTGGAATTAATGAGATTTCTAATTAATTACCAAAGTGCCACCTTGCTACTTCTTACTAGATATTACAATAAAATGCTAGAATTCTTCTGTTTCTGCTACGGTTAAGATTGACGGAGGCGATAGACATACTGCACTAACAGACTCCCCCTTGGATATTGCCGCAATCAATCTGTAGTCAAACTCGTAGCGACTTTTCTCTCTCTCTCTCTCTGAGTCTTCTTGAAGCTTTATCATCTCTTCTGCAACATAGACTCCCTCTTTCTTGAACAGAATCCCGGTGGATCTGTCTTGAGCTTCAGCTCCCCCTTTCAGCAAACTCTTTCTTCAGGCTCCCCCTTTCGTCAAGCTTCCGTGCTTTGGGATCGACACCTGGCTTTCCGTATACAAGCTCCTTCAAGATAGTTATCTGGCTTCTTGAATCCACGCTTCCTCTTGCATTGAGCTCGTCTTCAGACTCCCCCTTAGACTCAGCTGTCGGGATCGTAGTCTGGCATTCACAAGTTCACAAATTCAGGATCAATTCCTGGCTCTATTCTGCATATGCTCAGGATTTGAAACCTGGTTAACCTGCAAATCCTCTACCTCAACATAAGTTTCACAAATTTATAACATTTAGATTTAAGAAACTTACTGGTAGAAATCATTCTTTCATCAATACAAATAGTTACATCAAGTTCAAGTGAATGACCTTGATTAACTAATCACACAATCTTTCAAAACATTTGTATATAACATTCAAAATTTTCAACATATTTTCCCAACCCAATGAAGTTCATCATGTTTAGCACTTGAATTTTGAAAATCTGCTTTCCAACATCAGTTGACGAAAATCTTTTTGTATTTTTCAAAACTTTATGCTAAAACACTCCGAAAATCTTTTTGGATTTTTTGTTTAAAGAAATGCAGTAAAGAAATATATACAGACAATATTTTTGTGAGTTTGTGTAAGAGGATCATATCAGTTTTTGAGACAAATCACTAGCACCGTTAAGCTTTAATCATTTTAAGTTCTAAACGACTCACATAGATTGACGATATAGTTGTCCTCTTAAACTCAAACTATAAACTTTCGAAATGCTTACCGATACGTTAAGGTATATTAATTTTGCACTAAATTCTTATGGACCCCACGATCTCAGCATATCCCCTCATCATGAAATACACTGACTCAAGTAATGCCTTTAAACTTTCATCAACTGTGATATGTGCGAAAACAAAGCAGAATGTTTAAACATTAACAATCAGGTCGATACTTCCGTATACGCAGAGAAAGTCCAATGTTTAAACAAAATAAGAAAATAAAATAAGTTGAAGTTGTTTAGGCTTTAACCACCAGGTCGATACTCCCGTACACGCAGAGGAGGTCCAAAGCTTAAACGAAACACCAAAGAAAATAAAGCAGAACGTTTAGGCAATAACATCCAGGTCGATACTCACGTATACGCAGAGGATGTCCAATGCTTAAACAAAATAAAGAAATCAAACAAGTTTAAATCTTTGCAAAATGAAATGCACAATCACAGCGACTTTTTCAGCAAAGTTGTGAAAGTTCACAGACTTAACCAGTTTTATGTCTTTCGACAATCAGCGATTACCGAGCAGGCACACAGTCAAGAAGGACAAAACTAAGTACTATGCTTTCAACCATGTTTCCCACTAGAACTAGGCTTTTTCATTTAAGTTTGTATCGTTATCGCAAATCTACTAGTCTAGCTGAGCCTATCGTCACATCGTTAGTGAGACCGTTTACACATTTGACATTACATTTCTTTAGCATGCTGTGATAGTCCACTGATTTACTATCATTTCCTCTTTTTCACAACAAAACTCATTTTTGAATTTTCAATGTTTTTGACATTTTCTAATTTTCTAATTTTAATTTTTTTTTTAAATTTTTCTCCCCCTAAAATCAAAATATGTCTCGATTTTGATTTTCTGGGAAAATTTGAAAACAAATTGTACAAAGTAAAGTGACAAACTGATATCGAATCACTTCAATTCGCCATTCACTCGGCATAAACAATCAGAACTCCCCCTGACAACAAACTATTTTCCCATTGTGATTTCAAAACACTTAAGTTTGTTTTAATCGAAATGGTTTTTCCGGAAAATTAGTTTTGTTTGTCTTTTCACAAACTCGGGGTTTCATCACATTGTTTACCTTTATCCACTTATCGGAAAGAGAAATCAAGTACAACTTAATGTCCTTGATTAGTCTTTTGTGATTCAAAATATCACAGTTACCAACCTGTGAATTTCTCAAGAAATATGCCGATTCCTGTTCCACACTTACCAACCTGGGAACTCCGGCAAGTCAGGTTTTTCTATTTGAAAAGTTTCACCCAAGCCTGACTGTCCTTGGGTGATTTAGAATTCTTGTTCAACAATGGTGGAAAATTTGCATCATCCATTGTTAGACCAGAATTCTCACTTTTTACCTCAACACATGGCTCTTCTGGTTTTACCATACCAGATTCATTGCCTGAATGTGGCTTGTCTGACTTTGATGAGCCAGATTCATCGCCGACATGTGGCTCATTTGTTTCCGAAGAAACAGATTCATTACCACAAACTTTCTTCTTCTTCTTTCCCTCTTTCGTCCTCAGATTTGTATCTGATGAATCCGTTTTGCTCTGATACCAATTGTAGGTCCGGTTTCGTCTCCGTTTCGATTGCGAATCGAACGTTAAACTTGCGGAATCCGTGAACGTACGTGATCGAACACACAATAACGTACAAATGACGTGATTCAATTGAACAATCTGATGAGTACAATGCCGAGAATCATACGAGAGAACTTTCTCTCTCTAGAATTAGATCTCTAAATCACCAAATGAGCAAAAAGTCTCTAATTCTAACCCTACCTCATCTATTTATAGGCCAAGGCTTATAAGAGCTTTCCTCTTATTTACCAAATTGCCACCTTGCCTTTTCTATCTAATATTACAATGTAAGTGCTAGAATTAAACTGTTTCTGCTACTGCTCGGATTGACGGATGCGATAGACATACTGCACTAACAGACTCCCCCTTGGATATTGCCGCAGTCAATCCGTAGTCAAACTCGTAGCGACTTTTCTTTCTCTCTCTTTCTTGAGTCTTCTTGAAAGTTTGACGTCTTCAGCAAACACAGACTCCCTCTTTCTCGAACAGAATCCCGGTGGATCTGTTTTGAGCTTCAGCTCCCCCTTTCAGCAAACTCTTCAGGCTCCCCCTTTCGTCAAGCTTCCGTGCTTTGGGATCGACACCTGGCTTTCCGTATACAAGCTCCTTCAGGATAGTTTCCTGGCTTTTTGAATCCACGCTTCCTCTTGCGTTGAGCTCGTCTTCAGACTCCCCCTAAGACTCAGCTGTCGGGATCGTAGTCTGGCTTTCACATGTTCACAAGTTCAGGATCAATTCCTGGCTCTGTTCTGCATATGCTCAGGATTTGAAACCTGGTTAACCTGCACATCCTCTACCTCAACATAAGTTTCACAAATTTATAACACTTAGCTTTAAGAAACTTACTGGTAGAAATCATTCTTTCATCAATACAAATAGTTACATCAAGTTCAAATGAATGACCTTGATTAACTAAACACACAATCTTTCAAAACATTTTTTATATAACATTCAAAGTTTTTCAACAAACTTTCCCAACCCTCTAGTTCATCATGTTTAGCACTTGGAATTTTGAAAATCAGCTTTCCAACATCAGTTGTCGAAAATCTTTTTGTATTTTTCAAAACTTTATGCTAAAACACACTAAAATCTTTTTGGATTTTGAGTTTAAAGAAATGCAGTAAAGAAATATATACAGACACTATTTTTGTGAGTTTGTGTAAGAGGATCATATCAGTTTTTGAGACCAATCACTAGCACCGTTGAGCTTTTAACACTTTAAGTTCTAAACAATTCACGTAGATTGACGATATGGTTGTCCTCTTAAACTCAAACTATAAACTTTCGAAATGCTTACCGATACGTTAATGTATATTATTTTTTGCACTAAATTCTTATGGACCCCACGATCTCAGCATATCCCCTCATCATGCAATACACTAACTCAAGTAATGCCTTTAAACTTTCATCAACTGTGATATGTGCGAAAATAATGCAGAATGTTTAAACATTAACAATCAGGTCGATACTTCCGTATACGCAGAGAAAGTCCAATGTTTAAACAAAATAAGAAAATAAAACAAGTTGAAGTTGTTTAGGCTTTAACCACCAGGTCGATACTCCCGTATACGCAGAGGAGGTCCAAAGCTTAAACGAAACACCAAAGAAAATAAAGCAGAACGTTTAGGCAATAACATCCAGGTCGATACTCACGTATACGCAGAGGATGTCCCATGCTTAAACAAAATAAAGAAATCAAACAAGTTTAAATCTTTGCAAAATGAAATGCACAATCACAGCGACTTTTTCAGCAAAGTTGTGAAAGTTCACAGACTTAACCAGTTTTATGTCTTTCGACAATCAGCGATTACCGAGCAGGCACACAGTCAAGAAGGACAAAACTAAGTACTATGCTTTCAACCATGTTTTCCACTAGAACTAGGCTTTTTCATTTAAGTTTGTATCGTTATCGCAAATCTACTAGTCTAGCTGAGCCTATCGTCACATCTTTAGTGAGATCGTTTATCACATTTGACATTACAATTCATTAGCATGCTGTGATAGTCTATTGATGTACTATCATTTCCTCTTTTTCACAACAAAACTCATTTTTGCTTTTTCGATGTTTTTGACATTTTCAAATTTTCTAATTTTTTTTAAAATTTTTCTCCCCCTAAAATCAAAATATGTTTCAATTTTGATTTTCAAGGAAAATTTGAAAACAAACTATACAAGAAACGTGACAAACTGATATCAAATCACTTCAATTCGCCATTCACTTGGCATAAACAATCAGAACTCCCCCTGACAACAAACTATTTTCCCATTTAGATTTCAAAACACATAAGTTTGTTTTAATCAAAATGGTTTTTCCGGAAAATTAGTTTTGTTTGCCTTTTTACAAACTCGGGGTTTCATCACATTGTTTACCTTTATCCACTTATCGGAAAGATAAATCAAGTACAACTTAATGTCCTTGATTAGTCTTTTGTGATTCGAAATATCACAGTTACCAACCTGTGAATTTCTCAAGAAATATGCCGATTCCTGTTCCACACTTACCAACCTGGGAACTCCGGCAAGTCAGGTTTTTCTATTTGAAAAGTTTCACCCAAGCCTGACTGTCCTTGGGTGATTTAGAATTCTTGTTTAACAATGGTGGAAAATTTGCATCATCCATTGTTAAACCTGAATTCTCAGATTTTACCTCAACACTAGGCTCCACTGGCTTTGACGAGCTAGAATCATTGCCTGAACGTGGCTTGTCTGACTTTGATGAGCCAGATTCATCGCCTGATGGTGGCTTGTCTGACTTTGAGACGTCAGATTCATCGCCGACCATTTTCTTCTTCTTCTTTCCCTCTTTCGTCCTCAGATTTGTATCTGATGAATCCGTTTTGCTTGCCTTTTTAGTTGAGGAAATCGATTCATCAGAACTTTTTATCGGATTACCAGTTGTATCCAAGGACAAAATCCTCTCGAGATATTCTCTCGCCTTCTTTCTTTTCTTTCTCAGTTTATCTTTTTGCCCTTGTGAAAGCTTCACTTTTTTTTATTGAACTTTCTGTTCTTGAACTTTTGGTTCTTGAACTTTTGGTTCTTGAACTTTCTGTTCTTTAGGCTTGACATTGACTGATTTCTTTGCCATTTTCTGAGATTCAGCCCTCGATCTTCCCTTTGATCTCATTGGGAAATCTCTGGCAATGTGTCCTCTTATGTGGCATTCATAGCACCTTCTTTTTCGAATTTCTGGCTTCGGCAGTTAACAGCAATGTGTCCTTGATAGCCACAAGTGTAACACACTCTGTTATCATACCTCTCATTTCTTTCATACCAAACACCGTCTTCATACCACACACTTAGATCATAGCATTGATTTGCCTTGTGGTACTCATGTCTCCTCTTGTATCCTTGATTTGGCATTTGAGCACTGTGGTCAAACCTGCACCACTTATTACCAACTTTTTGTGAGTTTTTATTTTCAGATTTTTGTGATTTTTTATTGTGATTGGATGATTGATCTGATGAGCTTTTATTTTCATTTTGAAAATTTTTCAAATTTTTAACTTTTTGTTTCTGTTCCACATTCTTCTTTACAGGTTTTTGCGTTGAGCATTCACCTTTCTCAGTAGAATGTAAAACAGTATTTTTAAACATTTCATTTAATTTCAAAAATGTTTTTCTTTTTTCTTCCTTTTCTTTTTCATCATCAGATTTATCACCACAATCTTCAATTTTGACTTTGTCAAAATTTGTGACATTGTCACTTATTGGAACAGAATTGATCGGTTTTGGACAAACATATGAAGCAGAAGTCACAAAACTTTTCAATTTATTCTCTAAAACTTTGATTTTCTTTTTATCACATTCAGCTTCTTTTTCAAGTCGAATAATCGTCTGACGATGGGAATTGATTACCTTTTGCTTTTCAACATTGTTCTTGCTAAAAACAGATCTCCCATCTTCAAGAATTTTTATTTGACTTTGAAAATCTCTTTCAATTTTTAATTTTCTATTTTCAAAATCATTTTCATTTTCTTTTAAATTTTTGATTTTCAATGTCAAACTGTCCAACTCATTTAACAGTTTAACATTCTCAAATTTCTGCTTTTGGATTTCCAATGTCAAACTCTCCACATCCTTCAAGAGTTTGACATTTTCAGCTTCGAAATTTTCGCATATTGAGCACACAACTTCACATTTTGAAGTTTCATCTTTTTCTTTTTCTTTCTCTTCTCCACTTCCCCACCATTTTCTCTGCCAACCCTCTTCTTTTTCAGCATATTCCTTGATGAACAAATCTATAATAATATCATTTGGATCAACTGCAATGTTTCCATCTTGATCAATATAACATTGTCTTGTAGCATTCCATCTCTTTGCTTGTTTAGCTTCTTTGATTATACGATGGATTCTGAGCAACTTGGTTTGAGCTTTCATCTTTCTGCACTTATACTTTTCTTCTTCATTTCTGTTATCTTTAAAAGGAACAGGTTCTGATTTAGCCATGATTTTATATCCTTGAATTACCTGCAAGCAAACAAACAATGATCAATTCTAAAAATTATCAAACGACTTGAATCGGATGGGTATCCAATCAAGTGAGTCAACACAAGTCAATAGCGAAGATAATCGCGTGATAACGTTTGTCCGTTCGAGTGAGACCGTGTCCGGATGAAGATCCGTTCGGATGGAGATCCGTGCGTATGAGAATCCGTGCGGATGGGGATCCGGGGTGATGTTATCCGTATGGGTGGTGATCCGCGCGGGTGGAGATCCGTGAGATGTTATACGCACGGGTGGTGATGTTATCCGCGCGGACAAGTTGTCCATGCGTGTGGCAAGTCAACAAGTCAACACGTATAACTGAAAGTAGTCCGTGCGGGTGAGAATGATGCTCTACGCACGGGTGGGCTATCCGTGTGTATGAATAATCCGTATGATATGTGTTATCCGCACGTGTGACACAACTCTTATACAACCAACAAACAATATCACATGCTCTTGACTTACACAATTTCACATGTTCACCTAAAATGCAGAATGATCATGTGCAAACTGAGAATTCAATTAAATGTCATGTGCGACTGACTATTCTGACCAACGTTGACTTGATCGGGTGAAATATTGTGACACGTATTTGTTGTCCGTGCGTACAGGTCAACAAATAGTCAAAGCGGATAGTTGTACGCGCGGGCGACTCAACCGCACGTATAGGTCAACAATCAGTCAACGCGGATGGTCATACGCACGGGTGGCAATCCGTGCGGTTAACGTAAACAGCAACATTCCTCATTTCTTCAATTTTGTTTTTCGAACCACAAAAATCAAGATATCTCACGAACTGCTTCGAATTTAGATCTGAAAATTTGTACGCTTGTAGATCAGGTTCTTTCGCTCAACATATCCAAAATTCAGCCATTTTCGACCGTAAAAACCTGTTCAAATCAACAAAAATCAGATAAAAACGTGAAGAACAAGAAAATATGAAGAATTTGACAAATCTGGATGATTTTTCGCTCTGAATCTGCTGAAATTGAGTGCGTAATTGTATGTTTGATCTCGCAACCGAGCTCCCTGCTCTGATACCAATTGTAGGTCCGGTTTCGTCTCCGTTTCGATTGCGAATCGAACGTTCAACGTGCGGAATCCGTGAACGTACGTGATCGAACACACAATAACGTACAAATGACGTGATTCAATTAAACAATCTGACGAGTACAATGCCGAGAATCATACGAGAGAACTTTCTCTCTCTAGACTTTCTCTCTCTAGAATTAGATCTCTAAATCACCAAATGAGCAAAAAGTCTCTAATTCTAACCCTACCTCATCTATTTATAGGCCAAGGCTTATAAGAGCTTTCCTCTTATTTACCAAATTGCCACCTTGCCTTTTCTATCTAATATTACAATGTAAGTGCTAGAATTAAACTGTTTCTGCTACTGCTCGGATTGACGGAGGCGATAGACATACTGCACTAACAATGGTTAATGAATTGCCATAAAAGACAATTCCATAATGGGTTTTTGAATAAATCTTGTTAATATTTTATGTAGTAATCAAGCTACATGGCTGGCTCAGACGAAGTTAACAGCCACCGAGGGAGAATCATGACACTTCCAGAGTTAACGTAGCGGGCACGGAATTGCAGGCATTAATAGATAATGCCGTTACTCGAGATCTTAACAGACAATTTAATGAATCGAGTGAAACTCACATTAGAACTCAGTCAGTACCTCATTCAAAACCACCCTCCAAGACTCATACAGCTCGCAAGAGTGATTCTCATCACTCATCAAATCAGAGGAGTGTTCCATCTAGGAAAGTTGTGCTCAATCAAGAGCCGCGTGTTTAAGGCTGTTCTTTTAAGTATTTTGTCTCCTGAAAGCCTAGAGACTTTACAGGGGAGAAGGGAGCCGTCGATTGTATGACCTGGCTCGATGAGATGGATACAGTGGTTGACATTAGTGGTTGTGCAGAGCAGGACGTTGTAAAGTTTGTGTCACAATCGTTTAAGGGAGAAGCTCTAGCTTGGTGGAGGTCACTGATTCAAGCTACAGGAAAGATCCACTTATATAGCATGTCTTGGGAGCAGTTTGTCGCTCTAATCAAAGAAAATTTATGTCCTCAACACGAAGTTGAGAAGATCGAGACCGACTTTCTGACATTGGTTATGAAGAATTTAGACTGTCAGGCGTATCTCACGAGCTTTAATACCATGTCTCGATTGGTTCCATACTTGGTGACACCGGAACCAAAGCGAATAGCCCGTTTCATTGGGGGTTTAGCCCCAGAGATCAAAGCGAGTGTGAAAGCATCAAGACCTACTACCTTTTGGTCAGTAGCTGATTTGTCATTATCTCTTACCCTGGATGCGGTCAGGCAGAGATCGCTTAGGAACTCTGAAGCAGGGAAGAGGAAGCGTGAGGATGATAACTCACACTGTTCAGACAAGAGGCACAAAGGGAACTCCGACCACAAAAAGAGTTCCAGGTTTAAAAGGGATGATCAACAGTCGGGTGAAAAGCCCAAGTGTAAAATTTGCAAGAAACATCATATGGGAAAGTGCAGGTATGAATCAAAATCCCAATCGCAGCCTAGGGCTTGTGGGATCTGTAAGTCTTCTGAGCATAAGACATTGGATTGTAAGTAAATTAAGGATGCGACGTGCTATAATTGTAACGAGAAGGGGCATATCAAGTCCAACTACCCAAAGTATGCAAAGAAGCCTGAAGAAGGCAAGAAGACCAATGCTAGGGTCTTTCAAATGAATGCACGAGAAGCAGTTCAGGATGACAACGTGATAACAGGTACCTTTCTTATCAATGATGTCTATGCAAGGATATTGTTTGATTCAGGTGCAGATAAGTCGTTTGTAGATAATAAGTTTTGTAAGTTGTTAAATCTGCCTGTTAAAACCCTAAGCATAAAGTATGAAGTAGAATTGGCTGATGGTACCATAGAAACTGCTTCAACCGTATTAGATGGATGTTTCATATCCATTAGGAACCACTCTTTTCCATTGTCTTTGCTTCCTATGAAACTAGCTGGATTCGACATAGTAATAGGCATGGATTGGTTATCTCATAACCAAGCTCAGATCGTTTGTGATAAAAAGCAAGTGGTTATCAAGACTCCGTATGGTGAGCCAATTACCATACAAGGAGACATTCAGTACGGGTTGCCTAAGCAAGTGTCTATGCTTAAGGCATCAAGGTGTATGAAGAAAGGTTGTGTCGTTTATATGGCACAGGTGACTATTGATGAACCAAAGCCCAAGATTGAAGACATCCCTATCATTTCTGAATACCCTGATGTATTCCCTGAAGAGCTACCTGGTTTACCCCCAGATAGGCAAGTGGAGTTCAGAATCGACATTATACCTGGAGCAGCACCTGTTGCAAGAGTACCTTACCGGTTGGCCCCAACTGAGATGAAAGAGTTGAAAACTCAGTTGGATGATTTATTGGCAAAAGGATTTATTAGGCCTAGCTCATCTCCTTAGGGAGCACCAATTCTGTTTGTGAAGAAAAAGGATGGATCCATGCGGTTATACATTGATTATCGAGAGCTGAACAAAGTTACAATCAAGAACAGATATCCATTGCCCAGGATCGACGATCTATTCGATCAGCTTCAAGGAGCAAGCTACTTCTCCAAGATTGACTTAAGATCAGGTTATCATTAGCTGAAGGTTAGAGATGAAGATGTGCATAAGACTGCATTCAGAACTCGTTATGGTCATTACGAGTTCTTGGTGATGCCGTTTGGGCTCACTAATGCACCAGCAGCATTCATGGATCTCATGAATCGCGTTTGCAAACCCTACTTGGACAAGTTTATCATTGTCTTCATTGATGACATTCTTATTTATTCAAAAAATCAGGCTGATCATGAGAAGCACCTTCGATGTATCCTTAAACTTCTTCACCAAGAAAAGCTCTACGCCAAGTTTTCAAAGTGTGAATTTTGGCTTCGTGAAGTCCAATTCCTTGGACATGTGGTTAGTAAGCGTGGTATCCAGGTGGATCCCGCTAAGATTGAAGCCATCATGAATTGGCAAGAGCCGAAGACGCCCACAGAGATTCGCAGCTTCTTGGGTCTGGCAGGATATTACATGCGTTTTATTGAAAACTTCTCAAGGATTGCTGCACCCCTAACTTCGTTGACTAGGAAGAATATCAAGTTTGATTGGGGTCCTAAGCAACAAGAATCCTTTGAGATTCTTAAGCAGAAGTTGAGCAATGCTCCTGTGTTGACATTGCCTGAAGGGATAGAAGAATTTGTGGTTTACTACGACGCATCGCACACAGGTATGGGATGTGTGCTCATGCAGAAAGGCAAAGTTATTGCTTATGCTTCCCTTCAATTAAAGGTGCACGAGAAGAATTACACCACCCACGATTTGGAGTTGGGTGCCGTTGTATTTGCACTGAAGCTTTGGAGGCATTACCTGTATGGGACTAAGTGTGTGATCTACTCCGATCATAAGAGCCTTCAGCATCTGTTCAATCAGAAGGATCTGAACATGAGACAGCGTCGATGGATGGAGACTTTATGTAACACCTCGAAAATTCATGTCCTATGATGTATTGACACGTGTCATAAGCTTGAACGTGTAAAAGTATACTCTAGAGGGACTAAAGTTGACAAACATGGAAAGTATGTGAATATAAGGGTTTAAAATGTCATCAAGGGATAAATATAATTTATAGTAACCCTACATGATGCTCATACCCTTACACGAATAAATCATGGATCATGCGAAGCTAATTGTGAATGAAAGTGAGAGATTACAAACTACGGGGGTTAAATGTGTCATGTTTAAGTTATACCTCTGAGTGACCTTTTGACAAACCTGAAGCTTTGTAACTGTTAGTTATGCTCACTAGAATGCACGATATAAATTTTGTAAAGTTTTGTTATCGTATGAGAAAGTTATGATCAAATTCGTGTACGAGGGGTTAAAGCGTCAACGTTGAAAGTTTGGACCTTTCGGGTGACAATAAAGTTAACCGGGGACTAAACAAAGGGGGTAAATGTCTTAAAGCCCTTATATGTCAATTTAGAGGGGTCAAATTGCAAGGATTAAGCTTAGTTGACCTTTCGGAAGGGCCAAGAGTCATTTATGCGAAAAATGGAAAATGTGAAGGCTGATCAGAAGCCTTGCGCACCGCAAGAACTTATGCTTACGGTGCGCAAGGGATGCCCAGTATCAGAAAACGGGGCTGGTTGCTGTTAAATGCGATTTTCGACCTTTAAACGAATTTCCTCATCTTGCTTGGCCCCTAAACAACCCCTAGAACACTAGGGACACTTGTTGAAGAGTTGTGGTCATTGGTAGACTTACATGTCAACATTTTGTGGATCAAAATTCACTATATAAGGCCATGAAGTTGCAACCATTTGATCATTCACTTCTTGTGCAATTCTGGAGCCTTTGGGAGCTTAAGAGCAGACACAAGACCTTCCTAATCAAGCATAGGACTTCAGTAAGTTTACTAATCCTTCCTTAGTTAAGTTTTAGCTTAAAAGTCAAACCGTCGTAATTAACGGTTGACTTTAAGATTAATCACTAATGGTCCAGTGATTAGTCGAATCAAAAGTAGATATAAGTTGGTAATTATGTGGGTAATAAACCCCCAAAAGGGTTCCCCCTGATTCCCACTCTAACTAGGTCAAATGTCGGGTCAAACTTGTTAAGAAAAAGTCAACAGGATACTTAATTTCTAATTTATGCATAATCAGCAATGTAGAACACATACAACCTGTTTGATCATTAATATAACTTGGTAATTAGTGTAAGAACATGTCTAAACATGTTCAACCCGACAATTTACTGTTTAGACCCGGTTCGGAACCAAAAGTCGCAAAGCTTTGACTTTTGCATTGACTTCAGTCCTGACCCGTTTTGGTATGAATTAGAAATACCTTAGAGCTTCATTTGGACCAGGTTACATGCTAGTATAACCCTCTGTGATTATACACCATGGTTCATTAGTTAACCGATTAATACGCATGATTCCGTTAATTGCTCCTATGTTGACCATTATGCCCTTTTCATCTTAAAATGTGATTTTTGAAAATGTAAAAGAGTAGAAACCTTAATTACTGATATATAGACTTGTACCCAAAGTTTGACATCAGTTTAAGGTGTAGATTAAGAGTTATGCTCGTTAGCGTAAAATGAAAGCTTTATGTTAATTAAACGGCGTAATTAGCGTATAGCCTAGTTAAGCCTACTTTTTGTTATCAAAATTATTACCCACTGATGTAATATATTATTTTGGGATTTTTGAAGATTTTTAATTAATTTTAGGCTGAGCATAACTCATAGTCGTAGGCTTAATCCGGTAATTGTCGGATTTGCCCTTACGGGCTATAAAATGAGTTTTACACATCTAATTGACTCCAAACCTTTTGCTACTGATTACATATGATAAATAAATTTTTTTAAACCTCCTGGAATAATAAAAATATCAGATTTCTATATAGAACCCGAAAACGGCTTCAAATCGCCTTTTTAAGCGTTTTAAACGCATAGTATGTACTAAAACTATTTTAAACATACAAAGGTTGAAACCTACTGATATTTTAGGTAAATTATAATATTTTAACAGTAAGCAAAGGTTGATAAACTCAGACTTCAGTTTTGAGCTTTTCGGCTTATGTGAAATTACCAAAATGCCCCTTCGGTGCATAGTTTGGTTATAATTGATAAATTTCACATATATACTTTACCCTACTGTTATAAATTAGTAAACTAAGTATTTTGGCTGATTATATCAGACCTGTAACTCAGGATACTACTTAAACTCTTTTATCACCTTATAAATGACCAAACTACCCCTACGGGGCATAGTTTGTGTTTAAATTCATTTCGGGCATAATAAATGATATCTTACTGATGTCACAACATATTTGGAGCATATTAACTTAGGAAACCTGTAAATGGATCTCATTATTACCCGTTACACTTATTACGCGTGCTGTTCGGTTTATGTAACTAGTTTACATAAATTAGCCGAAACGGGTCAAACCTTATCGGTTTTATCTCAAAATCCAGAAGGTGTTTAGATTACCCATATTATACAAGTCTTCAAACTTGTCGGGTCTAAAACACATTCTATTCCGGTCTTCGCTTAATCATGCGTTTGAACCATATATTCCCTTAAAGACTAACCGGTCTAAGCTTAGGCTTAATTAAAGACCCGTTAGCATTCTAATTGGTTATTTATACCATCATTCCAGACTAGAGCCTTCCGGTTAATTTTACCTACGCTTACTTAAGTGAATACGACTGAGTTATTATAATTCTTGCTATTTAAGACAGGAGCTAGCTCAGGTAAATACTCTTAACTTATTTTCCCTATACGGGCTTGGGATACGGTACTATAAAAGTACCGCTTGGTCGGGTATGTAGTCATTTAAATCGAATTGTGATTGATGCATTACATAACCTGTTTAATATGTATTATTTGGTGTATGGCTTTTGGGGGTTAAATGACCATGTCCCGGATATCCTTGGCATCATTTTACGAAATGGCCACGACCTAAGCACGGGGTGTAGGCATACACCTGACAGATGCATTATGTAAAAACTGGTAATCCACTCCGAGGTATCATCCTTGTGGGCATTATACCGGAACTGGTAATCCACTTAGAGGATGATAGCCTGTGGGCATTATACCTGTGGCGTGTCAGTTAATCTGTCCGGCTCTTCTAACCGGCCCTAATGGACGACAAATAAGTAAAACTGTATACAAGATTATATACAAATAATTTTCCCAAGTATAAAAGATTAATTTTACCTTGTGCATTTTAATCCAAGTGTCGAAATATTTTGTGCCGAAGTGCATTCAAACCAATTTACAAACTCTTTTCAAAATGAGTCGGTTGAGTGTATTTACCAGTGAAAACTGACGTATTTTCAAAAGTCTAAGTGACAGGTACAAGTACGTAATAGGCTGGAAGCGGCTCAGGGCGTTAATAAGGAATCTTGCAAGTTCTAGGCGTCTAAAGTCTGTTGAACAATATTTATGTTTTAAGATCCGTCTGTTGATCCTTTACTTTCCGTTGTAATACTGGATATTACTTTATATTCGGATTGTAATATATTTACCTTTTGCTTCCGCTGTGCATTTATATATTGTGTTGCCAACCACGTCACGATACTCCCCTACCGGGCCCACCGGTGACACGTGGAAAGTCGGGGTGTGACACTTTAAATGATTATGATTGTGAAATCCGATACCATCCAGGTAAGGTGAACGTGGTCGCCGATGCTTTAAGCAGGAAGGAAAGAGTTAAACCCATTAGAATCAATGCCAAGAGCATTGAATTGAAGAACAGCTTGAATGAAAGATTGTTAGCCGCTCAGAAAGAAGCTGTATTAGAAGCCAACTATTGGAATGAAAAGTTGGGAGTAACTGCTGAACAGTTATCGTATGGCAAGGATGGAATCCTAAGATTGAATGGACGAATATGTGTTCCAATTTATGGAGGACTTAGGGATGTCATTCTTCAAGAAGCCCATAGCTCCAAGTACTCAGTTCATCCTGGAAGTGATAAGATGTACCAGGACTTGAAAGTGAATTATTGGTGGATAGGCTTGAAGAAGTCTATAGCCACTTATGTGGCTAAATGTCTGACATGTGCTCAGGTTAAAGCCGAACACCAGAAGTCGTCAGGTTTACTGCAACAGCCTGAACTTCCCACTTGGAAGTGGGAAATGGTGACTATGGATTTCATCACTAAGTTACCAAAGACAAAGCGAGGAAATGATACTATTTGGGTTATAGTTGACAGGTTGACCAAATCAGCCCACTTCTTACCTATTAAGGAAACGCACAGCTCAGATAAGTTAGCTCAGCTGTACGTGGACGAGATTATATCTCTTCACGGAGTACCAATGTTTATTATCTCTGATAGAGATACAAGATACACATCGCACTTTTGGAAAAGTTTTCAGCAATCGTTAGGTACTCGATTGAATTTCAGCACTGCATATCATCCTCAGACGGATGGTTAGAGCGAACGTACGATACAAACACTTGAGGATATGCTACGAGCTTGTGTTATTGATTTAGGTGGAAGTTGGGATGATCATCTTCCATTGATAGAATTTTCATATAATAATAGTTATCATTCAAGTATTCAAGCTGCACCTTTTGAAGCTTTATATGGGAGAAAGTGCAGGACGCCCGTTTGTTGGGCAGAAGTTGGAGATGTCCAACTAACAGGACCTGATATAGTCCTAGAGACGACGGATAAGATCGTGCAGATACGTGATCGACTCAAAGCTGCCAGGGATAGGCAGAAAAGCTATGCAGATAAAAGGCGTAAATCTCTGAAATTCGAGGTAGGTGACAAGGTTCTACTTAAGGTATCACCCTGGAAAGGGGTGATGCGTTTTGGCAAGAAAGGTAAGTTAAGCCCAAGATACATAGGACCATTCGAGATCATCGAATGTGTCGAAACAGTGGCTTACAAGTTAAACCTGCCTGAAGAGCTCAGTGGAATTCATAATGTATTCCACATCTGCAATATAAAGAAGTGTCTAGCCGATGAGTCGCTAGCCATGTCACATAAGGATGTGCATATAGACGAGAGCTTAAAGTTTGTGGAAAAACCTTTGTCAAATGAAGATCGACAGGTTAAGAAGCTTCGAAAGAAGCATGTACCGATTGTGAAGGTTAAATGGGATGCCCGTAGAGGCTCAGAATACACGTGGGAGGTAGAATCTACAATGAAACAGAAGTACCCTCATTTATTTCAGTAAATCTCGAGGTCGAGATTTCTTTTAAGAGGGTGAGGATGTAACACCTCGTAAAATCACGACCAATGTTATAAAGACACGTGTCATGGAAGGTAAACGTGTTATAAACCCGGATCAAGTTGAAAGATATATGGTAGGATTAAAAGTGTCAACATGTTAATTAATACCTCTGACTGACCTTTTTATTAATTCCAAACCTTTGTAAAACATTTAAATTTTTCATAAATATCTGATAAGAATTACACAAGTATCCGGTTAAATTTTTGTGATGATAAATTCCACATTCAAATAAATGGGATCCTATGTGCATTTACGACAATTCTACTTCACAAGATCTTTTCACAAGATTCCAAGACCTCCATTTGCATGGCAACACTTCCTAAAGCATACAAGGTCTGATTACATGGCCCCCTCTACTGGAAAAAGACATGAGATTCGAAGTTATAAAGATTGCATGGTCAAAATCTAAAAATTTACAAAATTTTGTCTTCTGGTCATCGGATACGGACCGTATGGGTTTTAGCTTACGGTCCGCAAGGACTGTAACTGGGCGATTCAGTTCAGGGTTGGTTACGGACCGCATCAGTTTGGACTTACGGTCCGTAAGAGGTGGATGCGGACCGTAAGGGTTTTTGCTTACGGTCCGTAAGGCTGTCGCTGGCAGTAAAAATGGACAGTTGCCTGTTACAGCAGGTTACACCACCTTAAAGGTCTGGTTTTCGAAATCAGGAGCTGCACCAGTAGTTTTTCATGCATAGGGACACTTGGAAATCATCGGGGATCAATGGTAGACCTTGGTGGAATGATCTCATGCATTCTAAATCACTATATAAGGAAACCATGTTGCAACTCTTGATCTTGCTCATTTGAAATTATTCTAACTTATTCTGTGGAGCTCTCTGGACTTCAAGCAACCTTCCATCAGCTCCTAATTCGTGCTAAGGACCATTGTGAGTGTTCTTAGCCTCCTTAGTTCATGTTTTATTAGCTTAATAACCAAAAGTCAAACTTATCATAATTAAGCTTTGACTTAGTGATTAATCACTAATGGTCCAATCATTAGTCGAATTGAAAATGGCTATAAGTTGGTAATTATGTGGGTAACAAACCCTTAAAAGGGCACCCTCTGATTTCCACTCTAACTAGGTCAATTGTCGGGTCAAACTTAATTATAAAAAGTCAAACATAAAGCTATTTTGCAAATAATTCATAATTAGCAATGTAGAAGCTATGAAACCTGTTTTAACACTTATATAACTTGGTAATTAATGTAAGAACATGTCTAAGCATGTTCAACCCGGCAATTTTGAGTTTAGGCCCGGTTCGGAACCGAAAGTCGCAAAAGTAGACTTTTGCTTTGACTTTCAGTTCTGACCCGATTTAGCTTGGTTTAGATATGCCTTAGAGTTCCATTAGGACCAGGTTATAAGTTAGTATAACCCTCTGAGGTTATACAACTTGGTTCCTAATTAATCCGATTCATTTGCATGTTTCCGTTAATTGCTTAAATGTTGACCATTATGCCCTTTTGACCTTAAAACGAGATTATTGAAAATGTGAGAGGACAAAAACCTTTATTACTAATTTATAAACATGTCCTAAAAATTTTACATCAATTTGAAGTCTAAATTAGGAGTTATCCTCAATATCGTAATTTGAAAGCTTTTTATTAATTAAACGGCATAATTAGCATAAAGCCTATCTAAACCCAAATTTTTATAGCAAAACTTTTACCCACTGATATAATATAATATTTTGGGATTTTTGAGCATTTTTATTTATTTTTTAAACTGATCATGGCATAGGGTTTTTGCTTTGATTCAGTAATTGTCGGTTATACCCTTTTTGCTAATAAAATGAGTTTTACATAACATATTGATACCAAATCTTTTGCTAATGATTTTATATGATAAATAAAATATTTTGAACTTTATAAACTGATCAAAAACTCAGATTTCCTATTATAACCCGAAAATCGCTTAAAATCGACTTTTACGCGTTTTAACGCATAGTATGGATTAAAACTATTTTTAAACATATAAGACTTAACACCTACTGATGTTTTAAGTAATTTTTATAAATTTAACAGTAAGAAATAGTTTTGAACTCAGATTTCCAAATTTGACCTTTAAGGCTTATGTGAAATTACCAAAATGCCCATACGGTGCATAGTTTGGTTATAAATGATAAATTTCACATATATGCAATACCCTACTGAAATAACTTATTAAATTAAATATTTTTACTGATCATTTCAGACCTGAACCTCATATTAATATTTAATCTCTTTTATAACCTCTAAAATGACCAAAATACCCCTACGGGGCTTAGTTTGAGTTTAAATTCGTTTTGGGTATAATGGAAGGTATCCTACTGATATCACAACATATTTAAGGCATATTAACTTAGGAAACCTGCTCATGGCTCATTTTGGTTACCCGTAATGCATTTATCGCGTTCGGTTCGGTTTATGTAACTAGTTTGCATAAATTAACCGAAGCGGGTCAAACCTTATCATTTTCACTTCAAAATCCAGAATGTGTTTAGTTTACCCATATTATACAAGTCTTCATACTTGTTAGGTCTAAACCACATTCTAATCCGGTCTTCGCCTATATCATGCGTTTTGAACCGTATACCTTTCTTTAAAACTAACCGGTCTAAGTTTAAACTTAAGTAAGACCCGTTAGGAATCTAATAGGTTATTAAAACCTTCGTTCCAGATTTAGGAGCCCAGTAAAAGATAACTGCATTTGCTGATTTGTACGTCTGAGATAAATTTGTACAATTTGCTCAGTTAAATACTTTTAACTTATTTTCCCTTATACGGGCTTGGGATACGGTTAATAAAATACCGCTTGGCCGGGTATTGAATTTTTAATCGTATGAAGGTTAAATTATTGAGATAACCCGTTTAATCTGTTTTGTTTATTCTAAGCCTTTGGGGGGTTAATGACCGTGTCCTGGATATTCTCGGCTCATTCATTGAAATGGCCACGACTTAATGCACGGGGTGTAGGCATACACCTGCCGGTGCGAATATAAAAAGATATAACCGCCTGTTCGAGAATAACTCGCCGCGAGATTATATCATGTGGTGTGTCTATTAATCTTTAACCCGGTATTCTGCCCGGGCTACTGAACACATAATAAACATGTAATTCTTTAACAAGTTTATTTTTAAATAATTATCCCAAGTTATAAAAGATATTTTGTGCCTTGTGCATTTAAATAAATTTTCTTAAACATTTTCAAAATGAGTCGGTTAATTGTATTTACAAGTGAAAACTGACGTATTTTCCAAAAAGGCTAAGTGCAGGTACTAGGCGGAATAGGCTGGCTACTCCTAGCATCAATAAAGAGTCTTGCAAGCTTAGATGTTTATAAATCTGTTGCACAATGTTCCTTTTAACTTTGATCCGCATGTGGATCCCTTACAACCGTTTTTGTAATAATTAATAGTACTTTCATTCGGTTTGTAATATTATTATCTTTCGACTTCCGCTGTGTATTAAACTGTGATAAATTGTCTATGATGGTATCAACTACGTCACGATACTCCCCACCGGGCCCACCGGTAATACGTGGAAATATCGGGGTGTGACATTGTGGGAGCAGTTGGTGGCAGTGGTGGTTGAGTGAGGATGAAAAGGGTGGTGGAGTGGGTGGTTCAAGTGAAGGCCACTATATTGCATTATATTTTAATTATCAATAGTATTTTGGTCATTTGATAATAATTAACATAAATAATTTAATAGAGTTAGTGAATTGATTAAGAGTGATAAGACTTGAAACATTAGGGACGAAGAAGAAGAGTGTTAAAGGTTGGCGAAACCTAATATTTGAAACAAACCTCAGGACGAAAAATTGCAATTTACTCTCTCCAAAAAGAAGGTGTTTATTGATAATCTTATTAAACACATTAAAATCTTTGTCATGGGTTTCTAATATGGGCAAGGGGATCGATTGGGTAAAATGGTGCTAGAAGCCCTATGTTATTGTTAAGAAAAAGCATTAATTTGTAACTGTGACTTTGTTTGTTGTGTTGCATCTAGCTTCCCGACAGTGCATTGTTGTTCAAAAAAAAATTTAGGTTCTACCGAACCAAACATAATGTCTGGGTAATGATAATGTCCGGATAGGTAAATATGTCCCCTTTACCATATCGTAAAGTTTGAATTGATACAGGCTTAAACGAGCTCATTATAAGCTTGAAGTGGGTGTGAATTGCCTCTGTTACACCCCTTCACTTTCTTTACCAAAGTATTATGAAAAAAAAAATATTCATCTCAAGTTTTATCGTGAAGACCCATTATATTTAGTTTATGAGATTAGTAAGTGTTTACTTAGGATTGTTAATTTACAATGCTTGCGAATTCTACGCTTAAAGCAAAATAGAATAAAAGAAAATTTATGATAATAATTTTGTGTATTGATGTTGTAGGGATCAAGTTTACAGGTTAAGAGCTGGCTACAAATTCCAAAACTCATAAAAAGTATAAAAAGTCATAAAACATAATAATGTCAACCATAAAATACACCCAAGACCCACATATAACAAAGTAAAGATTATTAAAACACCATATCTGTGAGTTTCGTTTTGTTTTTTGGATGATAAGGCTCTGATTATCAAATGATTGACACTATGGTGTTTTATGTTGATTATCATGTGGTGTTTTATATTCATAGTTCTATGATGGTGTGTTTGAAGTTTTTATGGATTGTTAGGGTTTGAATATGGTGTTTTAGTAATCTTCAGTTAGTTATCTTTGGGTTTTAGGTGTGTTTTATGGCTGACATTATGGTGTTTTATGACTTTGTACACTTTTTTGAAGTTTTGGACTTTGTAGCCGAACCCCACCCTAGGTTCACAATAGGAGATTATATACACAGATATAATTATATAATCCCTCTTTCACTATCATTGTTTGCATATGTGGCTTAATACTCCCCCGTAAGCTTAATGAGGGAAGGAACAATGCCAGCCATGGCTTTGTATTCCGACTTTCTGGATGGCCAAGATATTGTTGTTTGTGTTCACCCGATCTAGGATAAGATCTGAAACCTATATAGATAGTGGATCCCAAGTGGACCGACGGATATCCCGACAGCTAGCCCATCTAGCATCAAAGAAGGCACTAAGATTGAAGGATCCCTGGCAATGGACATTAGTTTAAGCATGAAGCCGAGATCCAGAGTTGTGGCGAACCAAAAATCCATGATCAAGAGTGCACTTTAAGTATCGAAGAATGATTTTGGAAGCACACCAGTATTTTTCTAATGGAGCAAGAATGTATTGGCATACTTTCCTAACATCAAAGGTAATGTATGGTCAAGAAAGAGTAATTTATTAAAGGACACCATCAACCTAACGATATATGATATGGTCAAAGATAAGGGTATAATCCCTAAGAGACACTACAAGAAAACTGGGTTTTTAGTACGCGCAAAAGCGTCCTAAAATGCTATTTTATAGGACCTTTCATTTAATAGGACCAACGGTAAAAGCGTTTCATGTAAAGGGGTCGTAATAAGTCCCAGAACTAAAAAAACGTCCTAACATCTCAAATAAGATTATGAAACCAATTTATGGTCGCGTAATATGTCTTTGAACAACCAAAATAGTGTCCTAATAAAAACATATTAGGACACTTTTACGATGTTCTAATATGTGCTTACATAATTTTAATCTTTTGATACACTTACAAGCGTCCTTAGAAATTAATTGATAGGACCCTTATGATGTAACATTATAGATAATTTAGTACCAAGAAAAGGGTCCTAATATACCAAATAAGATTATGAAACCAATTTTATAGTCGCATAATATGTCTATAGACAACTTAAGTAGCGTCCTAAAAAGAACATATTAGGACACTTTTACAATGTTCTAAAATGTGATTACCTATTTTTAATCTTTTGATACACATACAAATGTCCTTAAAAATTAATTTATAGGACCCTTATGATGTAACGTTATAGCTACTTTAATATCAAGAAAATGGTCCTAATATCCCGAATAAGATTATAAAACCAATTTTATAAATAGACCATCAACATATAACATCCTAATAGTTATTGTATAACATCAACTAATGAAGGAAATAAAACTTGATTATATTTCAAATAAGCATGTTCATAACAAAAACACTAACCATAAATAAGTTATAACATTATCTGACATAAAGTCTTAACATTTAACAAAGAAATTAAAGCAATTAAAGAAATAAGAAGCATAAAATCTTGAGTCATCATGCGTCTTCAATCCTCATGGATTACCTACAAATAAACCATCGATGTATAAGCATTAAGTTCCAGGATATTAAAATTATTTGTATCACAAGTTTAACAAATACATACCGAGATGAATGGATAGGGCCATGCGATGGATGCACCAATACAATCTTGAATTGTAGAAAATAAACCATATGGTCTTACCGAGTTTTCATCTTTTTTTATTGGTACTTGAACGTTTACCTCACACCATTCTGGTTCAATCTCTGTACCACCAACTAGATCATTTGGGTCCAAGCTCTAGACCCTTCCTCTTGCTACAGTCTCGTAGAGTTTAGAATGCTTTTGAGGAAAACTTCATCTCTGACTTAGATTTTAGTTAAAAGAAACAATTACTAGATAAACAACCAATACTAATTAAATAAATCTACTAATTAATTAGTTATGCTTTCTAAACAGCCAAAACACAAAAAAAAAAATGGTGGGTAAAAGTTTACTAGTTTAAATCATGACTAATTTAGACCACTAGTTTAACACTAAAATCTATACAAGTTTTATCTCTAATATAACAATCAACAGTACTATGCTTGTCTTTTTTGTAAGTTTACAAACTGTAATATGTTTAAACAAGCAACGATTATGTCATCTTCTTCATTGTTCTTAAACAAAGAACAACAATCAGAACATGAAACGACCGCTGTTATTACATCTTGTTTTCGATTAAATATAGTTGCAGCTTTACTTGATACATATATATAAAAAGAAGGTAGAGCAAATGGATTGAAGGTAGAGGGTATACCGAGAACGAGTGAAGCGATCTTCGAGGTAACTTCGGATGGCCCCAGCGAGTTCCGAACGCTTCGGCGACGGGTTGAAGGTGACGAGAGTGAGTGGGAGAGATAGTGATGAAACAATGGTTAACTGGGCAGGGTTAACACACTGGTCTCGTCAAGTAGGGTTAATCCCTTCTTTCCGAGGATCGCTGGCTGGATCGTCCGCTGGTTGATCTCCTACACAAGGAAACAAACCGTGACTCATAACAAGGAGAATGGGGTGGGGGGTGCTCCTTGTTACCACTCTCCGGCGTGAGAATCAGTAATTTGCTTGGGAAGCAAAGTGTGATAGTAGTAGTAGTGAGAGAGTTGTGAAGAGATACCTCAAACCTGGTTTGGGATGGGTATTTATAGCCGAGGAGTGAAGGAGGGTAGTTAAGTGGCTAGTCTGACATCGCACAGCCTCCTGTGGGTGTGTCAGGCCTGTCGGTTGCGGTGGTGATGCCACGTCCTGCTGTGGTGTCAGATTGTTGCACACATGTGGGCTGACAGGTGACTGTTCTCAGTGCCACTTGCACTGTGGTGCCAGACCCACTTGCCTTGTAGGCAGGATGTGGTGCTGGGACGCATCGTTGCTTGCGGTAACTGATGTTGTTCCCGCGTTCTTATTCTGGCCAAGACATATAAGGGATGCGGTGCCGTGCCGCATCGCCGATTGGTGACTGTTACTGTTGTCCAGATCCCTTGTCGTGACGAAAATGTTCATAGGATGTGGTGCCAGGCCGCATCGCTATGTGTAACATCCGTTCCGTACTTAAGGTAAGTCTTCTCATCACTGGACAGATTGGTTTCAACCGCTGTGTTCGCGCGTGCCCGCACGGACACAGATAAGTTCTTGCTGGTGGGGGTTTTTGATAAGGGTAATGGTCACTCGCGGTCGTGCTGACGCGAGATCTGGGACCATACCCCTTCAAGTCCCCCCCCCCCCCAGTCTAGTGTTTCTTCCTTATGCAAGGAGGAATATTGGACTATGTTGTCTAGAAGGTAGAATATGGGCCATGCGGATGGCTGCTTCTTCATGTAAATCAAGCTGGGGGTCCGGTAGAGTCGTGTGACGTCTCTTCCGTACCGGTGAGCAAGTTCCATCTGATGCGGAATTCTCAGCCTGTTGGATTTGATCTGGTAATATGGTCTACCTTTCTCTGATGTCATCAGCCACTTTCTATGATGTCATCAGCCACCTGTTGGTGTTTCGAACCAACCTTTGAGACGGTGACTGAAGATGTTAGCAGGGTTCGAACCAACCTCTGAGATGGTGACGGAAATGTCCGTGATCGCCACTCTAGTTGTAACCTCTGCGTCGGCTGATGCAAAGTTGTAAGTACTTTGCTCAAGCTCTATGTTTCTCAACTGGACATTCAACGATGATCCCTGCTTTGTGGGGTGTTCGTGTTTTTCCAGTTTAACTCTCAAGTGACCACACGTCTTTTGCGGTTTAGCTCTCTAGTAACCGCACGTCCTTTGCGGTTTAGCTCTCAAGTAACCGCACGTCCTTTGCGGTTACCTCGTTGCTGCACATCGTTGGCCATGTGTGGTCGAGCTACGTGGGGTACTTGCGTCATTGTTGGCCGTGTTTGGTCGAACAATGTGAATCTGGACTATGGGCAAATAAACATGGTCATAGGCATGGTAGTGCCCACCATTGTTTATTCTATGCGGTCCATAGGTGGGCAAACAAAGTCATAAGCAGACTTGTTGCCACTGTTCCTTAGCTACTTTCCTTCATGCTTTGGTGGAAAGTAGTTTTTTTCTTGAAGTAGTGTTGCCGAAGGAGATCACCTTAGATACTTGGGAATCTGGGTGAAACTCGTCCGCATTCGTTCTGTAACCACTTTCCTTCATGTTTAGTTGGAAAGCAGTTTTCCTGGAAGTAGCTGTGATGAACAGCGTGGCGGTTTAGTCATGGCTCTTCCGTAGCTACCGTCTGCGTATTTGTATTTCGCCGCGGCTACTCGAGAGTGTCTGCGGTTTGCAGCAAAGAACTCGCTTCTAAGGAGCTTGAAGCTTATATGTGGCTCTTAAAGGAACAGGAGTCAGGGTTGCTGATGTGCGGTTGCTCAGCATACTTGTCCTTAATCCTAAGGAGAAGTTGTTTGCGTCCCCTCTGTGGTTGTGAACTGGACACGAGGGATTTGAAACTTGAAGAAGCTTGCATGGAATGCGGTTTGCCGCATCCTGAGAAGCGGTTTTCGCAGTCCAAAGAACCATGCTGGTTCTGAGTATCTGACACACCTGTACGGGCTCGTGTGTGTCATCTCCGCATATTCCACGTGTGCTCGTAGGTATATGCGGATATTGGTTATACCCCTTTTCATAATGTAGAGATTTATTTTTGCCTTTTTTGAGGGGTATGTAAAAAACGACATGCGGTATGGGTTATGGTGCGGTAAACCAGAGAAACCGCATGCCGCTTATGTTTGGATAATGTTGTCGCTTTTGTGCAGCATACGTGGCTGAACGCACGTGTGAGTTGGTGAAAGTTAGGAGGATTTTCTGTCATGTGCTGAAATGAAAGGATGTTTGCACTGCCCGAGGTCATAAATGCACTGTAGCTAGGAGTGTAAAAAGTCTCTTTTGTCAGGCGCGTGGACGGCCACTCGCGAGTGGTAACCGTCAGCGAAACCCTCGTTGAACACGTGGCGTCGCATAACTCGTTCTTTTCAAACGTGATGATTCGGTTATCCCCTCGCATTAATTGCGATGGGTATATAAGGGGAAACCGTTTGATTTCTCCTCACTTGTTCAAAATTTGAAAAATTTTCCGGTGAGGGAAAGAGAGCATTCTTCATCTTCTCCGATAGACTTTGTTGAAATTTCGGTGAGGTGTGAGTTTTTGAACTCATTTTCTGTTTTCTTCACTACATTCCCTGATGGCTGAACCATCGAATCAACATACTGCTGAGGGTGAAAACCCTGATCGCTCGTCGCCGGCGGCGGCGGAAGAAGATGAAGAAGGTGGTGGTGACCACGGCAGGGGTTTACCAGTGTTGAAGTGGGTAAAAGGTCACTTTGATGTCCTGAAGACCAGCATTCAGATGCCCAAGGAGTATGGGTTTATATTCCCACAGGAAGGTGACACCGGTGCCGATGCTCCGACTGCCGTTGACGGTGTTTGTTGCCGAAGTGTTGGAGTATTACAAAATTCATATCTCCCAATTGAGCCTGTTCGGGATGATTCGAATCGGGCTTTTTGAGTACACTTTTCGTGCTCTTGGTTTGGAGATTACTGTTGAAAATTTCCGGCGGTTCTACCAGTTGACGGTGAACACCGGGTTCTTTTCTTTTGGCCAACGGTATGGGAGCCCCAAGCTGATGACCCCTCCGAAGGGTATTACAAAGTGGAAGACCAAGTTCTTCTACATTAAGGCTACCGCAGTTGTTGCAAACATGACCTTGCGGAATGTGAATGAGACCATTCCTGCCGAGGATATTGCTCTTCCTAGTGCGGAGACAGTGGAGTAGTTCCCCAGGTTGAAAACGATTGAGTTCAAGAAGCTGGACAACTCGCAGTTGTGGGTGCTACGTATGATGTTGACCAGGCCTGATAGGAAGTCAACGCCCGTTGTGCGGGAGAAGAGTGGTGGTAAGCATTTTTACTCTTGTGCGGTTTCCTTACTTCCTTGTTTGCTACTGATTTTGTAAGTGTACTATCAAAGGATGCTGCCCTGTGGAGGATATTTGATTCGACTTTCCTGGGCAAGGTTGAGTTACTTCCGTGTGCGGAAGGTGAAGGTTTTAACTTGACCATTGTCAACAACTTTCTCATTCCTAATCGCGAGGCACTGAATGCACCCCTGCCGCAAGGCAAAGGTATAATCCATAATCTCCTTACTTGCCTTGTAAAGAAGTTCTCTTTTTTATTTGTTTGTTTAGTGATTTAAACGCAGGTAATCTTGGGGTTTTGGGAGAGTTTGAGGCGAAGGCCGCTTCCAAGAAGCATGCCGAGAAAAAGCATGTGGAGAAAACTGTGCGGGGTCGCGGCAAGAAAAAACCTGAGGCTGCTGTTGTTCCTCCTTTGGTGCCGCAGGCGGCAGGTATCTCTCATTCTCGTTTCCGCAGATATACCGATTACGTGGTAGTGTCTGACACACTTGAGGGTTTGGGTGTTCCAGGTGGTGGTGCGGCGGCAGGTGGATCCTCTGCGGGTTCCAAACCTGCTGATGAGAAGAGGAAGAGAAAAATAGATGATAAGGCTGTTGGTGCCGGTGAGAAGAAGCGTCCGAGGATACAGATCAAACGGACAACTGCTGTTTCTCAGGCGAAGCCTGCGGTTACGTCTGGTAAGTGATTCATAACCTTCACAAGTGTTTTGTTATTGTAACTTGTATTTGATGGTTATTGTTGCTTTGTCTGCAGAACCGCAAGATGAAGGGTTCTCTTTGTTTGATGCTCCTCATTCCCCCCCCCCCCCCCCCCCGCGTGACACAGCTGCAGATGCGGGGGTTAATAAAGAATTTACCAGAAGCCCTTCTATTGAAGTGGTGCGTGAGCCCTCTGCGCGGGCAGAGGATACTGGAAAGAAAACTGCGGCTCAGATCTTTGATACGGTGGATTCCCATGATAATCTGATCTCCCCGCAGGATACTGATGATCTGAACCTGAAGTTTTCTGATGCTGAAAAGAAAAAATCTCCTGTTGCCGAGAAGGCTTCCGGTTCCGCTTCTGGGGATGCGGGTTTTAAAGGGCCTCCTATTCAGCCTGAAGAGTCTGAATTGGAGTTCTATTACCGCACCTATACTGAAGACCGGGCTGTGAACTATCACCGTCCCCCTTGGAATGTGATGCAAGGGGATGATATTTCCGCTGATCCCTCCGCGTGTAGGGATATTT
The DNA here is from genome assembly GCA_030545235.1 of Helianthus tuberosus. NCBI lineage: Eukaryota > Viridiplantae > Streptophyta > Magnoliopsida > Asterales > Asteraceae > Helianthus > Helianthus tuberosus. The sequence goes on along the minus strand of CM060372.1, from coordinate 29,678,725 downwards.
TGGGTGGTTTGGGCACCCCATTTGAAGTTAACCGGGCCCGCGCTTTGCCACATGTCCGGATCAATCAACTCTCCTCTATGCTTGTGGGGAGTTCCATAATGGCGAATGCCATTATGGAAGACTACAAGGTGCTGGGGCGCAAGGAGGAGGAAATTGCTCGCTTGCTGGCTGAAGCTGAAGAGTTGGTTAGGGCTGCTCGTGAGGGTGCGGAGCAGCTCAAAAGGGATAAGGCTGCCTTTGAGCAGTATAAGCAGACTGAGGAGTGGGCTGCAACTGCTGGCCTTAAACAGGTTCGTACTCTCGCCAAACTGCTTTCTGATGAGCGCAAGAGTTGGAAAGAAACACTTTCTAATGAGCGCAAGGCTTGGAAAGAATCTTGGGCCAAACAGAATGAAACGTTGTTTCGTGTTCGTCAGGAGCTGACAAATGTCAAGGCAGCGAACACTGCTTTGGGCAAGGAGAAAGCTGCTTTGGTCAAGGAGAAGACCGCAGCTGAGGCGGCGGCTAAAGAGGCTGAGGCGGCGGCCAAAGAGGCCAAGGAGGCGGGGGCCCGCACTTCCAAGGCTCTTGAAGAGGCCAATGCTGACCGCACCAATTTAAACAAGACTGTTAAGGGCCTCTAGGTATGAGTTTCTTTTGCTTGTTCATTTGTCTCTCTTACACAAGTATGTTTGATTTTGTATACTTGTGTTTTGTTTGTTGTTGAAAGGCTGAAGTGCAGAGCCGGGTGACCATGCTTGCGGAGGTCACTGCGCGCGCAAGTGAAGCTGAAGCGCGGGCAAGGGAGGCTACCGAGGCTAGGGACAGCCTTATTTCTTCATTCGATCAGCTCAAGGATGATCGCGATTGGATGCGTGATCACGGTATTGGGCATGTAAGTATCTGGTGCCTTTGCTTTTGTTTAGGTTTGCCTGTGATAACCTTATTGCTTGTGCTTTGCAGATTGTTAAGGCTATCCTCGACGCACCTGAGAACGCAACTGGTGTAGATCTGATTAGGCTGCGTGCGCGGGAGGCTGGTTTTAAAGCTGGCTACAACCGATGTATCAGTCATATCAAAGTTTTATCCCAAGGCAAATACACCGATGAAAGGTCCGGGTTCCATGGCGTGGATACCGAAGCGCGTCTTGCTGCCGCTCTTGCAGCATACAATGACATGTCCATTTCCGCCCTTGAGGAACTTGACAAATGCTTGGATGCGGAAGACTATGTGGACCGCTTGCAGTTGTTGTATGCTGATGAGGAAGAGGAAGAGGAGGAAGAGACTGCTGGTGATGGCAAGGCTGGTGCGGGTTCCAGCGGTACAAAGAAAGACTAGGGTGGCCTGCGTGCCCTTTTTTGTTTCCTCGATGTAAATATTAGGACCCTTATGTAAATCTCTTGTGCACCGCACAGGTGTAGAAATTTTTTGAATATAAAGAACCGTTTTGTTATAGTTTGTACAAGTGTTTTTACTACTTGCATGTTTGAACTTGTATATGAAGAACTCTACCCGCTGTAAGCGCGGTTGAGTATACTCTATACCTTTGTCGTATGAGTATTAGTCAATTCCTATTTTTATCCCGTTAGGGTTTGGGAATTGTGTATGCTTAGTAAAACCGTATGTGGGTATCCAGCCGGATAGACATTTTTCGTTTTGCCTTTGCTGGCCTATTACAATATTTGTGTGTGGCTACCACTTTGTGTGGGTATCGCGAATGAAGATTTTTCCAATCTGTTTTTGCAGATACCGCAAAGTGGAACACGCATTTGTAATAGAAGGAAATAAACAATATTGCATTGAATCGTTCATTTATTTATTTGCAAATGGCCTGCGGCCCGTTAGACTACTTGGTGAATGTAAAAACACGGTTTACATGTAACAGCGTCGAAGCTGTTGTGCATTCCATGTGCGTGCGATAGGTTCGCCTTCTAATGTTTGCAGTTTATACGCGCCTTTGCCCAGGACCTCCTGGATGAGGTAGGGTCTTTCCCACTTGGGGGCAAGGTTCCCTGGGCGCTCTGCGTTAGATGCTTCTTTATCGCGGAGGACGTAGTCTCCCGGGTTAAAAGTACAAACGCGAATGCGTGAATTGTAGTACTTTTCCAGCTTGGTTTTGTACTTGGCCTCGTTGATGGCAGCGTTTTCACGCCTTTCTTCCAGGAGGTCCAAGTCAACCATGCGTTCCTCATTGTTATCTATCTTGTTGATAGTCAACATTCGGGGTGAGGGGAGGCCTATTTCCGCGGGGATCACCGCTTCCAAGCCATAGACCAGGCTGAAGGGTGTCTCACCGTGACTTGTTTTTGGGCATGTCCTGTGGGCCCATAAGATACTTGGGAGTTCATCGACCCAGCCGCGTCTGGCTGTTCCCAACCGTGCTTTGATGCCTTCGACTAAACTTTTATTGATACTCTCGACTTGGCAATTCCCTTGTGGATGCGCCACTGAGGAGAATATGTGTTCAATGTTTAGTTCTTTTAGCCATTTTTGAAAGTCATCAGCAGCAAAGTTAGTGCCGTTATCGGTAACGATGCACATTGGTAGACCGAAACGGCAGATGATATGTTCCCAGACGAACTTCCTTGTTATCATAATTTTTGCCACCACCATGCGTGGGCCCGCGTGTATGCCACATATTCCCTCGTGTATTTCTCTGATAAGGTATGTGGCGTCTTGGGGGTCGACGCATCGTAGGAGTGGCCCCAGGTACGATTTACGGTATAAGATACCGTCTCCCATCTGATAATGACACGCTTTGTGTTGCACCTTACGTGTCTCTGCCTTGCTTTCAGGAGTAACACCTGATTGCAAGTATGCAATGATTGGCGTCATCCAGGATGTTGTACCGTACTGGATAACATTGACTTGGCGCAGGGGTACCGAGGGATTTTGCAGAATCTCGATGCGTATCTCCTTTGCCAGGTGTTGGAAGCTGGTGGATGCGAGTTTTGACAGTGCATTCGCGGGTTTGTTTTCACTCCTGTTGATATGGCGGATATTGAAGGAAATGAACTTTGATTTCAGTTGCAGGGCTTGTTCGAGGTAGAGGATCATGATATCCCCTTTTGCGGCATAGTCGCAGCGTATCTGCCCTGCAACCAATAGTGATTCGATGTGTGCTTCCAAATGTTGGACGCCGAGTTTGACTGCCAGACGTAGTCCTGCCAGTAGAGCCTCATACTCTGCCTCGTTATTTGTGCTTTTGAAATCGAGGCGGATTGCATAGGTAAGCTCTTGGCCATCGGGGCTGACGAGTCGCAGACCCGCACCTGCACCATCCTCGTTGGATGCACCATCGGTATATAGTGCCCAGGTTTCTGAGGAGGATGGTGGTTTAGGATTTTGCTCTTCTTCGCATTCCTGAATGCGATTTGCCAGTACTTCGGCAACGAAATCAGCTAGAACTTGGCCTTTGATTGCAGGGCGCGGCTTATAAATCAGTGTGTGCTCGCCTAGTTCGATGGCCCATTTTGCTAATCTCCCAGAAATGTCGGGTTTTGATAGGATCGGCCCGATCCTGTAGTTGGTTAACACCGTGATGACGTGATTTGCAAAATAACGTCGTAATCGTCTTGATGCGTGCACTAGTGCTAGTACCAACTTCTCCATGATGGAGTATCTTGTCTCTGGGTCGTTGAGCATTTTGCTTATATAGTAGATGGGTGTTTGAACTCCCTCTCGCTCCACTATGAGTACCTCGCCTACCGCGTTGTCCGCGGCAGATAGGTACAAGATAAGTGGCTTATCCTTGCGTGGTGCGGTTAGAGTTGGGAGTTGGATCAAACACTCTTTCATCTCCCGGAAAGCTTTTTCGGCCTCTGCGGTCCATTGGAATTGTTCCTTTTTTAAACAGTTCCGCATGGTTTTGATGAAAGGATAAGACTTAGCTGCATGATTGGCTAAGAATCTATTTAGTGCGGCTAGCCTGCCGGCTAGTCGTTGCATTTCTTTCATCGTGGAAGGCGATGGCATGCGCTCGATCGCCTGAACTTTCTCCGGGTTTACTTTGAATCCATCTTTTGTTACGATGAATCCAAGGAACTTGCCTTACTCCATTCCAAACGAGCATTTCCCTGGATTGAGCTTCATGTTGACGCTTCGCAGAGTTTGGAATGTTCTTTCAATATTGTTGAGCATGGTGTCTTCCTCCATGCTCATGACGACCAGGTCGTCCATATAGATTTCAACACTTTTGCTTGTTTGACCGCGAAAAGTGTCGTTCATTGTCACACCCCAATTTTCCACGTGTCACCGGTGGGCCCGGTGGGGAGTATAGTGACGTAGTTGATATCATCATAGTCAAACAACACAATAATTAAATGCACAGCGGAAGCAAAAGATAAATATTTTACAAACCGATATAAAGTAATATCAAGTATTACAAACGGAATGTAAAGGATCCACAGGCGGATCAAAATAAAATAAGATATTGTTCAACAACTTTATTGCCGTCCAAGCTTGCGAGACTTATTGTGGACGCTCTAGAAGACAGCCAGCCTATTACGTGTAGTACCTGCACTTAACCTTTTGGAAAATACGTCAGTTTACACTGGTAAATACAATTTAACTGACTCATTTTGAAAAGGTTGAAAATTGATTTGAATGCACGTGGCACAAAACATTTTATAACTTGGGATAATTAATTGAGTATAATACTTGTAAACGAATTACATGTTCCTTATGCGTTCAGTAGCCCGGTTCGTGCCGGGTTAAAGATTAATAGACACACCACAGGTATAGTGCCCACAAGGCTGATTCCTTTAAGTGGGATACCAGTTTTTTACATATGCAGCTGTCAGGTGTACGCCTACACCCCGTGCTTAGGTCGTGGCCATTTCATGAATGATGCCAAGGATATCCTGGACATGGTCATTAACCCCCCAAAGGCGTTAAGCAAACAAAACAAATTTTTAAACGGGTCATCTCGATAATACTTAACCACCAATCGATTAAGGTCGAATGCCCGACCAAGCGGTAATTTATATACCGTACCCCAAGCCCGTATAAGGGAAAATAAGTTAAAAGTATTTACCTGAGCTAAATATAAATTCAATCCCAGCCGTATATAAATCAGCAAGTACAGATAGCTTTTACTGGGCTCCTAAATCTGGAACGAAGGTTTATAATAACCTATTAGTTTTCTAACGGGTCTTTATTTAAGCTTAAGCTTAGACCGGCTAGTTTAAAGGATGATACGGTTCAAACGCACGATTAAGCGAAGACCGGATAGAATGTGATTTAGACCCGACAAGTTTGAATACTTGTATAATATGGGTATACTAAATACATTCTGGATTTTGAGACAAAAATGATAATGTTTGACCCGTCTCGGTCAATTTATGCAAACTAGTTACATAAACCGAACCGAACGCGAAAAGAGAGTTACGGGTAACCGGAAGAGTCATATGCAAGTTCCCTGAGTTAACATGCTTTAAATATGTCATAATATTAGTAAGTTATTTTCTATTATGCCCAAAACGGATTTAAACACATGTTAGGCCTCATAAGGGCATTTTGGTCATTTAAAAGATTATAAAAGAGTTTATTTGAAAATCTGAGTTACGGGTCTGATTTATATAGTAAGTATACTTAATTTAACATTTTATAACAGTAGGGTATGACCCATATGTGAAACTTATCATTTAAAACCAAACTATGCACCTTAGGGGTATTTTGGTAATTTCACAAGGGCTAAAAATATCAAAATTGGAAACCTGAGTTTATAAACTTATACTTACTGTTATTATATAAAAATATACTAAAAACATCAGTAGGTATCAACCTTATATGTCTAATATGGTTATAGTACATACTATGCGTTAAAAACGCTTAAAAGGCGATTTAGAGCCGTTTCCGGGTTTTTAAAAGAAAGCTGATATTTTATATTTCCAGAATGCTCAAAATATTTTATTTATCAAATAAAATTAGTAGAAAAAGGTTTGAGGCCAAAAGGATTTATAAAACTCATTTTATGGCATAAAAAGGGTAAATTCGGTATTTACCGAATTAAACTTAGAGACCTATGATACGATCAGCCAAAAATTAAATAAAAATCTTAAAAAATACCAAAATATTATATTATATCAGTGGTTAAAAAGTTTGGTATCAAAAAGTGGGTTAAAATAGGTTTTACGCTAATTATGCCGTTTATGTAACATAAAGCTTGCAAATTACGATAATGGGCATAACTCTTATTCTGGACCTCAAACTGATATCAAATTTTCGGTGCAAGTTTATAAATTAGTAACAGATGTTTCTACTCTTTCACTTTTTCAAAAATCGCGTTTTATAGTCAAAAGGGCAAAATAGTCATATTTAAGCATAAACCGGTAACATGCATATGAAACGGATAAGTGTTGAACCAAGTAGTAAAATCTCAGAGAGTTAAACTTATAAGAAAGTTGGTCCAAAAAAAGCTCTAATTCAGATCTCAAGCATGCATGTACGGATCAGAACTGATAGTCAAAGAGAAGGTCAATTTATGTGACTTTCGGTTCCGATTCGAGTTTAAACTGAAAATCGTCGAATTGATTATGTTAAAACATGTTCTTAGATTAATTATAAAGTTATTTTGATGATCAAATAGGTTGCATGTAGCCTACATTGTTAATCATGCTTAAATTTGCAAAAACACATTCTGTTGACTTTTTAAGAAAAGCTTTGACTCGACAATTAACATGCTTAGAGTGTGAATCTGAAAATACCCTTTTAGGGGTTTATTACACTGATAAATACCAACATGTGGGTACTTTCATTTTGAGAAATGACAGAGCCAAACTCGTTTAAACTCAAAGTCAAGTTTAATTTACGATAGTTTGACTTTCGGTTAATACACTAAGCTAGAACGAATTAGAGAATGATATGAACACTTACAATGGTCCTAAACAAGCTTAGAGATCACTATGATGCTGCCTTGGCATCCAGAGAGCTCCAGGGAAAGTCTCGTGAATTTTGAAAGTTCAAGTGTTCATATGTTTGCAACAACAAGAGCCTTTTATGCAGGTTTGGAGCTGATTAATGGCTGATACAGAGGGTCTCTGATGTTTTAAGAAGTGCACAGATGTCCCAAAATGCATGTAAGCTGATTGGTGAGCTTCTTAAGTCGACAACAGCTGGTAACAACTCAGAATCGGACCTGGAACTGGCACCTGTCGACATTCTGATGCTGTGCAGGCGCGAGACCCCCCTCGCGTGGCGCGAGGGTGTGGTGACCAGCTTTACAAGTTTCCCATTATTTACGATTCAGTCCCCGAACTTTGTAACGTGTTTTTACTTATTTATCTTGCACACTAGACCCTAAATTCTGATTTTTAAGGACCTTGGGATATTTACAGACATGGTAAAGTCCTTGAACAACTTTGCGCTTACCCGAAAAGTCACGAAATCAACGTTAACGTATTTAACCCTTTGTGTACGGTTTTGATCATATCTTTCTCATACGATGACGAAACTTGATGAGATTTTTATCACATATTCTAGTGAGTATATTTTATCATTAAAAAGCTTTAGGTTTGCCAAAATATCACTCAGAGGTATACTTTCAACATGTTGACACTTTTAGCCCCTGTAGTTTGTAATTCCTCACTTTCTTACATCTTCCGCTTCGTATGATCCATGATTTATCCGTTTAAGATTATAAACATCATGTAGGGTTATTTTAGAGCCTATTTATCCATTGTTGACACTTTGGACCCTTACATTCACATAGTTTCACTGTTTGTCAACTTTAGTCCCTCTAAAGTATGTTTTCACATATTCAAAGTCCATGACACGTGTCAATACATTATTAGACGTAAATTTTCGAGGTGTTACATCCTCACCCCCTTAAAAGAAATCTCGACCTCGAGATTTGCTAAAATGCTGGAAGTTCTTTTTGTCGCATAATGGACTCAACTTCTATAACACATCTGGAATCTCTCCAAGCTCCCAAAGTGACCTTTATATTTGGTACATGTATCCTTTTGGAGCTTCTTAGCCTATCGATCCTTAATCGATATAGGTTGCTCATCATATCATAGATCTGCATGTCAATATGTGATAATGCTTCTTGCCTTATTGGTGAAACACATCCTCAAATCATTAGTGTATAATGCATTGTATGCTCTGCCAAGCTCCTTAAATAGGTTTTAGCTTATAAGCTATTTGATCTTGTTACATTCGATTCCTTCGATTGATTCTATATATTCAGAGCTCAACTAGCCAAAAATTAACAAATTGGTACACCCTTCCAGAGTGATATCTTTGTTGAACCTTATTCCTTAACAAGGACTTATGAGGGTTGCTATTTTCAGTAATCTTTGATTTTCTGCCAAAACTGGCAATGTTACAGATGATTAGGGATTGGTATGATCCTATTCGTTGTTTCCAAGGAAATTTTCAGATCCTGATGATTGGACGTACCAGTCTTCTATTTAACAATAGGTATTCAACATTCCATCTAAGCAAGGTCTCCAAAGGAGCAGTCTTGATACTTATACCTCAACTATTATAGAAAAGCATATCTTCAATGTGAAATGGTTATTTCAACCATTACTTAAAACTAATCTTAAGGGATAGTTAAGCCTTACAGTTAGTCGAACAAATCGACGGTCCTGGGCAGTTGATGGAAATTCTTAATTGTTGCCTAATTTGGGTTGCGGTATTCAATGCATAAGCAGAATGAACCGTCTTTCTTAATTATCAATACCGAATTCTTAAAACATAAGGTTAGGCTATATGAATTCTTCATTTTCAAAACTTATTTAATTGGGGTTTCCATTCTTCCAATGATGGTATTAGCCGTCTTGGAGATTTCATAATATTATAACCCTAAATGGGATATAAATCTTAATTCTACTGGCCTCTCATGAGGTAAACAGGGTAATCTTAAGAGGAGACAATCAAGATACCAGGAGGTTACAGAGATTTTTGAAATCTCAGGCTCCAATTCATCTATCATTGTTTGTGTCAGATAGGTGACACATTTATGTTACGAGTCCATGAATTCTTTAATCGAAGACATTCACCTGGACAATTCCATTCTGGATATCTTCCTTGAATACCATTAGTTGACTTTAGTACCATATGATCATCGGAATATCTTTGAGGTCCCATGCATTAAACCTCCATACTGATCAGGCATGGAAGCAATCTATGGGACTTATTAAGATACATCAATCCTCATGTGGCGCTTTTGTCATACCATTTGGTATTCGTAATCGATAGAGATCAAGGAGATATCAACTATTTATGCTGACGCACACCTTCTAGAGAGAGGATACTTCTAGAATTCCATAATTTAGAGATTTCTAACAGGAACAGAAGGAATGATTCTTATGATCTCGCCTGTAAGTTTTACCTTACACTTAACATCTCGGGTTCTTACGGAAAGTTTCTAAAGTTTTCTAAGCTTATGGTATTATGAGAGACTTAGCGGTATCTGAATTCAAACATAACTCTTAGCAATAAAATCACAATAAGTGATTCACCTTGTGTCGTTATTAATGTGAACTGCCTCTAATCATTCATCAGGAGGATTAAACGCCTCCATTCTTAATCCTTTTAGACTTAGCTACAAAATCTTTGACCACATTTAGGGCAGTCTCGGCCTTGACTAGTTATTTCTTAATCCATATAACGTGAGTAGCTGAGGTAGATCCATAATGGATTTATAATGAGCAGGTTTTGAAACCCTAATGTTCCTTTTATAGTCGATGCTAAATCATCGATATATATATAGTGCATTATGCTTAAGTTATAGGTTAACCGAATAAGAGCACTATTTCAACCAATGAACCAAGGTTTGCAACCTACTGCCGATAGTGTATAGCTCTTATGGGGGAGTTGGAAAAATTTCTTATTCCATCCTTTCCATTTCGCAAGAAGGATACCAGGTTTTTCTAATAAGGTCCTTAAAATTTGGACCATCCCATACTGTATAAGGGAATCTTTCTTGTGGACTCCATTAGTGTCCTCACTAATCAAGGGTATTACCACCGAATGATTTTGGCGTATACCTTACCATGTTCTTTCTAGTATAACCACTGATATACCTAATGGTTTCTACTTCCCTCAGCAATTCCTTGCAATCAATGGCCCCTTTTAACTATCGAAGTCTCTTGACTCCCAAGAGACGAAGTACTTTTTAAGTACATCCTAAAAAGAATGGGTTCCTTGCCACATATGATTTTATTTGGGTTATTCTTCGCATATGGAATATGAATAAAGCTCTTCTCATGAGCCGTGTCATGTGTTTTAGAGCAAGCAGCGTTTGGCTCTTCATGGCTTTTCTCATAGCCCTGCTCAGCAGTTATAATTATAGTTTTGAAGATTAACTCCGTTAACAGTGAGGTTCATACTTGATGCACTATTAATATTTGTCGCATCTCTTAGTATCGCGACTTTTGTTTGTCTCTTCTGAGTTTTCCATACTCAAATCTTTTGGTATTAAATACCAATTTAACAATTAATTGTGTGCTTTTCCCAGCTAGTCATCGTCCTGTCGACTTATCATACATCGATCACGGTATTATTAAACCATATGAACATTCCTAAGAAGTGTTATGTGATTGCACAAGTGCTTATATTTAATCAAAATAGAGATTTCACAAACTAGGCACCTAGCTCGGTTGGCTAGGCGCGCGAAAGGGTGCGGCCTAGACCCAGGTTCGAATCCGGGGACGGCCAGTTCCACCATTTTTTTATGTTTAATATCAATTAATATTACGGATACATGTAATTACGAGGGTTGCCTCATAAGGAGTCTTGATAATTAATTGCTTCTTATCACCCACAATATGGGCTCGATTTTTAAGGCAACCACTCTATTTTTTTTTTTCACTATGTTGAGTCCTTTATTATTTAAATGGAAACAAGGACGTCAGAAAGGAATGATTCCTAAATGAATATAAACATCCATCTAATATTTCTGAAGCAGTCTCTGAGGTACTATTGGTCAATTCTACTTGACGCTTAGAGTTTTAACAGGCAGATTTAATGATTTACAAAATCTGTTGTCTTATGAAAGACTTATCTGAACCTGAATAAATACTCAAGCATGAGCGTTATTGATAAAGAAGTACCTGTTGTGACATTGTCATTCTGAATAGCCTCTTGAGCGTCCATTTTAGAGTTCCCAGCTCTGGTCTCCTTAGCCTCCCCAGGCTTCTTGGTTTTATTTGGGCAATTTGTCTTGATGTGCCCTATTTCATTGCAACCATAGCAGGTTGCGTCCTTTATGTCTTGGCACTCCAAGGTCTTGTGCCCTTTCTTGTTACAAATCCCACAAGATCTCTTGTGAGGCTGGGATTTCGACTCCAATCGACACTTCCCAAAATGGTTCTTCTTACAAGTTTTACATTTGGGTTTTGCCTCCTTTGGTTTGGACTGGTTATAGTTCGAACCGGTCTTACCCTTTTTACAACATTTATTTGGGGTATCATCGCACTTTCGCTTATGATCTTTCAACACACGGTCCACAGCGTTGTTTACGGCTGTATCTATCATAGCCTGTAACTCGGTGCTTGTTAAGTTTAGTCTTGCATCATCATTCTGATTAACTAGACGATTGTAAGCTTCAGAGGAGTCAGCCATGGTGAAGCTTTGAAGGCTACAAATCAAGTAGTAATAAATTGGTTTAATTATATAGCGAATTGTCGAACTTGATAATTAAGTAGCCATGGTGCGAATAAACCATATGGGCCAACAGATAGTATTTAATTTATTTGATTATGTTTTGCCTAAGTTTTTAAATAAACCATCTTTGGCGTTTAAACGGAATATAATCCTTCATATTTACTAGACAGGGGACATAAGTCACGACTGTCAATGTCGTATCAACATTTTATATAGCACAAGTGCTTATTCCCAAGGACTTTTTTTTTTTTATGGCACGGAGGCCTTGTCACTAGGGAAATTTTAAAACATAATCAATGATTCCTTTGGATCGGAAAATTTCATAGTTCTTTGTTTTGACAAGAAGTTATGAAATAAAACTATCTTTTTCATGTATGCATCTTTGCCCGTAGGTATACATCCCAGGTGGATGTTTAGATGTGTACATCATGTTCGACGTTTATTAGCCATGATTCCTATTGATCATTTAGGCTAAATAAGGAGTTTGGAAAAATTTCCTAATATAAAGATGACAAGCGTGATTTTATCGCATCACTGTTGCCAGGAGTGTTAATATATTTACAATGTCACAAGGATTTGAATCCTTTGAATAGGTTCTACCATCTTGGTCTCGTCCGGAATGACATATAGGCTAGGTTGTACCTTTAATACTGGTAGGAAAGGAATGATGTTTATTTTTATTCAGGACTTTATCATAAATCCAAATTTACAATTTAATAATAGCACAAATGGCCTAGTCGCGTAGACAAGTTTAATTTATAAGCCATGATTTCAGAGAATCGAGACATTTAAGGTTTGAATCAAAGTTCATACCCTTTTCTTGACAGGGAGTGTTAGGCTACCACTGTCTTTAGTCTCAGAGGACATTAATCATAGCCCGTAGACATCTCCCTTCTAAGGGATGTTTATGGTATGTTCATCTTTTCAGATGTTATTAGTCGAGATCTTATAGATCCTACCTACTATTATGTTTGGACGTATTCCAATATCTTTAGACAGGGGTCAAAGACCACCACTGTCGTTGTCTTATTGGACAACAAGTTTAGCCCGTAGGCACTTTATCACTTACGGATGTTTATAATATGATCGTCGTATTAGATGATATTAGTATTGATCATATAGACTAATAGGCTTGAGCATAGCTCACCACCATAGACAAGGAATCATAAAGATCAAAATGTCAATGTCTCAAATGGAGAATACATTATAGCCCGTAGGCAGAGCATCACTAGGATGATATTAGTCATGATCACATTGATCATATAGACTATTAGGCTTGAGCATAGCTCACCACATTAGACAAGGAATCATAAAGATCACAATGTCAATGTCTCAAATGGACAATATATTATGGCCCGTAGGCACCTCCTTTCTGAGGGATGGTTATAACATGATCATCTTATAAGATGATATAAGCCATGATTTCTAGATCATAATGCAAATTAGAAAAATTTAAAAATTTTCAGTACAGGGATGACTATTGTGACTTTCTCGAATCACATTTGCCAAGAGTGCTAACACGTTATTAGGTGTTAACAAGGATTTGAATCTTTTAAATAGGTCCTACCATCTTGGCCTTGTCATGTAGGCTAGGTTTACCTTTAAGATTCCTTTTTAATAATTAACGCAGAACAATCAAATCTCGGGATGTTAATAAGGATCTGAACCTAAATTGAGGAACTGCCATCTTGGCCGGGTCTCAATAATGACACGAGGCTAGGTCTTGTCCTTTTTAGATTTTGCCATTTTATTATAATGGTAGATCTTAAAAAATGTTATTTTAATTAGTTCATATATTATATCCATACATATTGAATAAATGAAATTTTGATAAAGTATTCCAATATTTAACAAAAATACAGAATTGCCCTAAGTGGCACTTGAATGAAACAATATTGTCCATGAAGGGATTGGAAGATAAGTATGCCCTTATAAGGACTTATTAAGGAAACGAACTTCAACAAAAGGAGTTTCTTCTTCAATTTAGTTCTGAATGTCCTCTTCTTGGTTGTACGTTAATCCCAGTCACAATACGAAGCTCGGCCTTTCCTAGGCTTCAAATGGGAAGAATTTCCATTAAGCTTCTTGTTTGGCGATATAAAATATATAATTAAAAGCAATAATCCTCCGAATAGGGACAAGAGTGTTCCTATGTTAAGTCTAGACGCAGAAGGTCAAAGAATGTGCTATCGTGTCATTAAGATTAAACACAAAAGCTAGTGTTTAATTCACTCAATGTTGGCTCTGATACCAACCTGTCACACCCCAATTTTCCACGTGTCACCGGTGGGCCCGGTGGGGAGTATAGTGACGTAGTTGATATCATCATAGTCAAACAACACAATAATTAAATGCACAGCGGAAGCAAAAGATAAATATTTTACAAACCGATATAAAGTAATATCAAGTATTACAAACGGAATGTAAAGGATCCACAGGCGGATCAAAATAAAATAAGATATTGTTCAACAGCTTTATTGTCGTCCAAGCTTGCGAGACTTATTGTGGACGCTCTAGAAGACAGCCAGCCTATTACGTGTAGTACCTGCACTTAACCTTTTGGAAAATACGTCAGTTTACACTGGTAAATACAATTTAACTGACTCATTTTGAAAAGGTTGAAAATTGATTTGAATGCACGTGGCACAAAACATTTTATAACTTGGGATAATTAATTGAGTATAATACTTGTAAACGAATTACATGTTCCTTATGCGTTCAGTAGCCCGGTTCGTGCCGGGTTAAAGATTAATAGACACACCACATGTATAGTGCCCACAAGGCTGATTCCTTTAAGTGGGATACCAGTTTTTTACATATGCAGCTGTCAGGTGTACGCCTACACCCCGTGCTTAGGTCGTGGCCATTTCATGAATGATGCCAAGGATATCCGGGACATGGTCATTAACCCCCCAAAGGCGTTAAGCAAACAAAACAAATTTTTAAACGGGTCATCTCGATAATACTTAACCACCAATCGATTAAGGTCGAATGCCCGACCAAGCGGTAATTTATATACCGTACCCCAAGCCCATATAAGGGAAAATAAGTTAAAAGTATTTACCTAAGCTAAATATAAATTCAATCCCAGCCGTATATAAATCAGCAAGTACAGATAGCTTTTACTGGGCTCCTAAATCAGGAACGAAGGTTTATAATAACCTATTAGTTTTCTAACGGGTCTTTATTTAAGCTTAAGCTTAGACCGGCTAGTTTAAAGGATGATACGGTTCAAACGCACGATTAAGCGAAGACCGGATAGAATGTGATTTAGACCCGACAAGTTTGAATACTTGTATAATATGGGTATACTAAATACATTCTGGATTTTGAGACAAAAATGATAATGTTTGACCCGTCTTGGTCTATTTATGCAAACTAGTTACATAAACCGAACCGAACGCGAAAAGAGCGTTACGGGTAACCGTAAGAGTCATATGCAAGTTCCCTGAGTTAATATGCTTTAAATATGTCATAATATCAGTAAGTTATTTTCTATTATGCCCAAAACGGATTTAAACACATGTTAGGCCTCATAAGGGCATTTTGGTCATTTAAAAGATTATAAAAGAGTTTATTTGAAAATCTGAGTTACGGGTCTGATTTATACAGTAAGTATACTTAATTTAACATTTTATAACAGTAGGGTATGACCCATATGTGAAACTTATCATTTAAAACCAAACTATGCACCTTAGGGGTATTTTGGTAATTTCACAAGGGCTAAAAATGTCAAAATTGGAAACCTGAGTTTATAAACTTATACTTACTGTTATTATATAAAAATATACTAAAAACATCAGTAGGTATCAACCTTATATGTCTAATATGGTTATAGTACATACTATGCGTTAAAAACGCTTAAAAAGGCGATTTAGAGCCGTTTCCGGGTTTTTAAAAGAAAGCTGATATTTTTATATTTCCAGAATGCTCAAAATATTTTATTTATCAAATAAAATTAGTAGAAAAAGGTTTGAGGCCAAAAGGATTTATAAAACTCATTTTATGGCTTAAAAAGGGTAAATTCGGTATTTACCGAATTAAACTTAGAGACCTATGATACGATCTGCCAAAAATTAAATAAAAATCTTTAAAAATCCCAAAATATTATATTATATCAGTTGTTAAAAAGTTTGGTATCAAAAAGTGGGTTAAAATAGGTTTTACGCTAATTATGCCGTTTATGTAACATAAAGCTTGCAAATTACGATAATGGGCATAACTCTTATTCTGGACCTCAAACTGATATCAAATTTTCGGTGCAAGTTTATAAATCAGTAACAGATGTTTCTACTCTTTCACTTTTTCAAAAATCGCATTTTATAGTCAAAAGGGCAAAATAGTCATATTTAAGCATAAACCGGTAACATGCATATGAAACGGATAAGTGTTGAACCAAGTAGTAAAATCTCAGAGAGTTAAACTTATATGAAAGTTGGTCCAAAATAAGCTCTAATTCAGATCTCAAGCATGCATGTATGGATCAGAACTGATAGTCAAAGAGAAGGTCAATTTATGTGACTTTCGGTTCCGATTCGAGTTTAAACTGAAAATTGTCGAATTGATTATGTTAAAACATGTTCTTAGATTAATTATAAAGTTATTTTGATGATCAAACAGGTTGCATGTAGCCTACATTGTTAATCATGCTTAAATTTGCAAAAACACATTCTGTTGACTTTTTAAGAAAAGCTTTGACTCGACAATTAACATGCTTAGAGTGTAAATCTGAAAATACCCTTTTAGGGGTTTGTTACACTCATAAATACCAACATGTGGGTACTTTCAATTTGAGAAATGACAGAGCCAAACTCGTTTAAACTCAAAGTTAAGTTTAATTTACGATAGTTTGACTTTCGGTTAATACACTAAGCTAGAACGAATTAGAGAATGATATGAACACTTACAATGGTCCTAAACAAGCTTAGAGATCACTATGATGCTGCCTTGGCATCCAGAGAGCTCCAGGGAAAGTCTCATGAATTTTGAAAGTTCAAATGTTCATATGTTTGCAACAACAAGAGCCTTTTATGCAGGTTTGGAGCTGATTAATGGCTGATACAGAGGGTCTCTGATGTTTTAAGAAGTGCACAGATGTCCCAAAATGCATGTAAGCTGATTGGTGAGCTTCTTAAGTCGACAACAGCTGGTAACAACTCAGAATCGGACCTGGAACTGGCACCTGTCGACATTCTGATGCTGTGCAGGCGCTAGCGTGGCGCGAGACCCCCCCTCGCGTGGCGCGAGGGTGTGGTGACCAGCTTTACAAGTTTCCCATTATTTACGATTCAGTCCCCGAACTTTGTAACGTGTTTTTACTTATTTATCTTGCACACTAGACCCTAAATTCTGATTTTTAAGGACCTTGGGATATTTACAGACATGGTAAAGTCCTTGAACAACTTTGCGCTTACCCGAAAAGTCACGAAATCAACGTTAACGTATTTAACCCTTTGTGTACGGTTTTGATCATATCTTTCTCATACGATGACGAAACTTGATGAGATTTTTATCACATATTCTAGTGAGTATATTTTATCATTACAAAGCTTTAGGTTTGCCAAAATATCACTCAGAGGTATACTTTCAACATGTTGACACTTTTAGCCCCTGTAGTTTGTAATTCCTCACTTTCTTACATCTTCCGCTTCGTATGATCCATGATTTATCCGTTTAAGATTATAAACATCATGTAGGGTTATTTTAGAGCCTATTTATCCATTGTTGACACTTTGGACCCTTACATTCACATAGTTTCACTGTTTGTCAACTTTAGTCCCTCTAAAGTATGTTTTCACATATTCAAAGTCCATGACACGTGTCAATACATTATTAGACGTAAATTTTCGAGGTGTTACATTCATCAACTTTTGATAGGTTGCGCCAGCATTGCGCAACCCGAATGACATTTTTGTGTAACAGTAGTTCCCGGTAGGCGTGCGGAATGCCGTTTTATCTTCGTCCTCGATTGCCATCTTTACCTGGTGGTAGCCTTTGTAACAATCGAGGAAACACTTCCATTGAAATGGTGCGAGGTTATCGACTTTCTCGTCGATCTCCGGAAGTGCGTAACAATCCTTGGGGCAGGCTTTGTTGAGATCTTTATAATCGACACACATACGCCAGCCCCCGGTTGGTTTTTCTACCATGACTGGGTTGGATAACCAAGTCTGGTATTTGACTTCCCGCAGGATGCCTACAGAGATGTTACACCCCGATATTTCCACATATTACCGGTGGGCCCGGCGGGGAGTATCGTGACGTAGTTGATATCATCATAGTCAATACACACAGTATAATAGCACAGCGGAAGGCTTGGTGAATAAACTATTACAAACCATAATGTCTGATTGTTCGAGTGACAGAATATACAGACTGGAATGTAATAAGATCCTCAGGCGGATCATAAATAATTACAAAGAAACAAAATAACAGACTTCAGGTATCTATGGATTTGCAAGATCCTCTTATGACACCTAATAGCTCCAGCTTATCATGAGAGGTACCTGTCAAATCAGTCTTTAAGAAAATACGTCAGTTTACACTGGTAAATACAATTAACTGACTCTTTTGAAAACATTTATGAAAATTGATTTAAGTGCACATGGCACAAATCTTTTATAACTTGGGACAATTATTTAAATATAATCTTGTATACAGATTTACATGTTTGTCTTACAATTGGGGTCGGTTGGAAGCCGGTTGTGATTAACCGACTCACCACTTATAGAACCCACAAAGGAGTTATCCCCAACATGTGGGTTTATATTTTAGCATTTGCATCTGTCAGGTGTATGCCTATACCCCGTGCATAGGTCGTGGCCATTTTCAAATGAAATGAGCCGAGGATATCCAGGACATGGTCGTATTAACCCCCAATGCTTATGTTATCAAACAAGAAAGATTAAAACGAGTTATGTAAAATTTATTAATCACAATCCGATTAAATGATCTCATACCCGACCAGGTGGTATTATTATAATACCATATCCCAAGCCCGTATAAGGGAAAATAAGTTAAAAGTATTTACCTGATGCTAGCAGTAAAATCCTAAAGCTTTTCGAAGGCACCTTCTACCGGAAGCTATTTAATATGTATAGAAGGTTTATTAACCTATTAGGATGCTAACGGGTCTTTAATTTAGTCAAGGACTTAGACCGGCTAGCTAGAAGGAAACCTTACGGTTCTAAACGCTAGATTAAGCGGAGACCGGAATAGAATGTGGTTTAGACCCGACAAGCTTGGATACTTGTATAATATGGGTAAACTAAACACATTCTGGAAATTGAGAGTTTATTGATAAGGTTAAGCCCGTTTCGACCACTTTATGTAAACTAGTCACATAAGCCGATCCGAACACGTAAACGTGTAACGGGTAACCAAATAAATTATATACAGGTCTTAATCGTCATCATGCTCAAAATATGTTAATACATCAGTAAGATGTTAACATATATGCCCAAAAAGTAATTTAAACCAAAATAAGTCCCATAAGGGTATTTTGGTAATTTTAATGCCCATAAAAGAGTTTAAATATTAAACTGAGTTCCAGGTCTGATTTAATCAATAAAATATGTATTTTTATGAGTTATATCAGTAGGGTATTTTATTTATGTGAAATTTATCTTATATAAGAAACTATGCACCGTAGGGGCATTTTGGTAATTTCTCATAGGCTTTAAAGGTCAAAATAGACTTCTGAGTTTAAAAACTTTGGTTTACTGTATAATTATATAAATTAGTTTAAAACATTAGTGGGTAATAAGTTTTATATATCAAATATAGTTTTAACTCAAACCATATGCTAAAATTTTAGTAATTTCTCATAGGCTTTAAAGGTCAAAATAGACTTCTGAGTTTAAAAACTTTGGTTTACTGTATAATTATATAAATTAGTTTAAAACATTAGTGGGTAATAAGTTTTATATATCAAATATAGTTTTAACTCAAACCATATGCTAAAAACGCTTAAAAGTCGGTTTTAAGGGATATTTGGGTTAAAATAGGAAATCTGAGTTTTTGATCCGTTTATAAACTTCAAAATATTTTATTTAACATATAAAATCAGTAGCAAAAAGTTTGACATCAAAATGTTATGTAAAACTCATTTTATGCATGAAAAGGGTAAAATCGACAATTACCGAATTCAAGCTATATTCCTATGTTATGCTCAGCCTAAAAACAAATAAAAATCTTCAAAAATCCCAAAATATTATTTTACATCAGTAGGTAAAAATTTTGGTGTTAAAAATCGGGTTTAGATAGGCTTTGTGTTAATTACGCCATTTAAATAATAAAAAGCTCCTTAATTACGCTATTGAGCATAACTCCTATTCTAGACCTCAAACTGATGTTAAATTTTCGGGACATGTCTAAATATCAGTAACAAAGGTGTTAGTCCATCCACATTGTTAAAAATCTCAGTTGTATGTCAAAAGGGCATTTATGGCATTATTAAGCATAATTACGATCAAGTGCATATAATTCAAACCACTAGTCACCATGAAATATAACTCCAGAGGGTTATACTACTAAGTAATGTGGTCCTAATGGAAGCTTAAAACATGGGAAAATTAAGCTTGAACGGGTCAGAACTGAAAGTCAAAGCAAAAGTCAAGCTTTTGCGACTTTCGGTTATAAACTGACCTTAGACTATTAATTGCCGGGTTAGGCCTGATCAAACATGTTGTAATATTAATTACCAAGTCATTAGAATGTCAAAATATAATTTAGAACCTCTGGTTTATTAATTTTAATCATATTCAAACATTCTGTCCAGTTTGACTTTTTGTCAAACTACTTTGACCCGACAATTGACCAGTCAAACGAGATAATTAGGAGGTGCCCTTTTAGGGTTTAGTCACCTACCATAACATGGTCCCATAACCACTTTCAATTTGATCAGTGGCTGATCCATATGTAATTAAAACGAAAGTCAAACTTAATTTACGACTTGTTTGACTTTAGAGTAATTAAGCTAATTAAAACGACTAAACAAGAAATTAGAGGCTTACTAAAGGTCCTAGCAGTCTTTTCTACACTTCAAAGTCTTCTCCTTGTCCTAAGCAAGCTCCAGAAGTAGTAGAATGGAAGATGGTTGCAAATGTGCTTATGAACACAATAGCAAGTCCCTTTATATAGTGAATTGCAAGATCATAGATCACTTCCAGGTGTTATTGGAGGCCCTGGGATCTCCCCAGGTGTCCTAGTTGATGAATTAAACCGACTTATAGCTCCTTAGGTCGTTACAAACTAGGTTAAGGCGGTGGAACAGCCAAAACCCGCACCTGGCAACATTTTTCTGTTACTGGCATGCTGAGGCGGGCCGCGTAAGCCATAGGGGGGGGGGGCTTACGCGGGCCGCGTGGACCTGCTGAACAGGTAAAACAAGTTTCAAAGCTGGCAGATTCAGTCCCTTGTCGTTTTTAACCCTTTTTAACCTCATTGTTGACATGTAGGGCCCTTGTGGTCAGTTTGCTAAAGCTTAATTATGTATGAACTAACTTCGTTAGGCTATGGTTCGTTAAATATCACTATGAAAGCAAGTTTCATCAAGTTGACACTTATAGCCCAAAGTCTTGAAAACATGCCTAACGATCTCGAAACCACGTGAAATTTATACCACTTATTCTTAAGAGTATATTTGGATGTTTCAAAGCCTCGGTTTCGTTAAAAGGTCACTCAGAGGTCAGAATCGACATGTTGACACATTTAACCCTTATAATTTAATAATCTTCCGATTATTTTTATAAACGGCTTCTTATATCCAATCAACCACTCGTTTAAGAATATATTCATCATGTATGGTCATTCAGAGGCACCAGTTTGGCATGTTGACACTTTTAGTCCCTGTGGTTTCACAGTTTCACTGTTTGACAATTTTGGTCCTTCAAACTCAATCTTTCACTCATTTAGAGTTTAGGACACGTGTCATTACATTATTGGACACGTTTTTACGTGATGTTACATCCTCACCCCCTTAAAAGAAATCTCGACCCGAGATTTACTGGAATAAGTGAGGGTACTTTTGTCGCATAGTGGACTCAACTTCCCACGTATATTCGGGACCTCTGCGGGCGTCCCATTTAACCTTTACTATAGGCACATGCTTCCTTCGGAGCTTTTTAACCTGTCGATCCTCAATCGATATAGGTCTTTCAACGAATCTCAAGCTTTCATCAATCTGTACGTCTTTATGAGACATAGCTAGAGATTCATCGGCTAGGCATTTCTTGAGATTACAAATGTGGAACACATTATGAATTCCACTCAGCTCCTCAGGTAAGTTTAGCTTATAAGCTACACTGCCGACACATTCGATAATCTCGAATGGTCCAATATACCTAGGGCTTAACTTGCCCTTTTTACCAAAACGCATCACACCTTTCCAGGGTGACACTTTCAATAGAACTTTATCGCCTACCTCAAACTTTAGAGGTTTTCGCCTCTTATCAGCATAACTTTTCTGCCTATCTCTGGCAGCTTTCAGGCGATCTCGTATCTGGACAATCTTGTCTGTTGTTTCAAGGACTATATCAGGTCCAGATAATTGAGCTTCTCCTACTTCTGCCCAGCAAACAGGCGTTCTGCATTTCCTACCATATAATGCCTCAAAAGGCGCAGCCTTAATGCTTGTATGGTAGCTATTGTTATAGGAGAACTCTATCAATGGCAGGTGGTCATCCCAACTACCACCTAAATCGATAACACATGCACGAAGCATGTCTTCCAAAGTTTGAATTGTACGCTCACTCTGTCCATCAGTCTGAGGATGGTAAGCAGTACTAAAATTCAAATGTGTACCCAAATATTGTTGGAAACTTTTCCAAAAATGAGAGGTATATCTAGTATCTCTATCAGAGATAATAGACACTGGTACGCCATGAAGAGCTACAATCTTGTCTACGTACAACTGGGCTAACTTGTCGGAGCTATGGGTCTCCTTGATGGGCAAGAAATGTGCAGACTTTGTCAATCTATCAACTATGACCCATATGGTATCATTTCCGTGCTTTGTTTTCGGTAACTTGGTTATAAAGTCCATAGTTACCATCTCCCACTTCCATGTGGGGAGTTCTGGCTGTTGTAGTAGACCTGATGGCTTTTGATGTTCAGCTTTAATCTGAGCACAGGTCAAGCACTTAGCTACATGGGTGGCAATAGATTTCTTCAACCCTATCCACCAATAATTAGCTTTCAAATCTTGATACATCTTGTCACCTCCAGGGTGAACTGAATATTTGGAGTTGTGGGCTTCCTGGAGGATTACATCTCGAAGTCCTCCCTGAATAGGAACCCAAATTCTTCCATTCATTCTGAGAATTCCATCCTTTCCAGATGCTAACTGTTCAGCAGTTATACCTAACTTTTCATTTGGAAGGTTAACTTCCAAAACAACATCCTTCTGTGCAGCTAATAGTCTTTCATTCAGACTATTCTTCAACTCAATGCTCTTGGCATTGATCCTAATTGGTTTAACTTTTTCCTTTCGGCTTAGAGCATCTGTGACCACATTCTCTTTACCAGGATGGTAGCGAATTTTGCAATCATAGTCATTTAAGGTTTCCATCCAACGGCGCTGTCTCATATTGAGCTCTTTTTTATTGAACAAATGTTGGGGATTTTTGTGATCAGAAAAGATCACGCATTTAGTTCCATACAAATAAGGTCTCCATAACTTTAGTGCGAATACAACGGCACCCAACTCCAAATCGTGGGTGGTGTAATTCTTCTCATGCACTTTTAATTGTCGTGATGCATAGGCAATCACCTTGCCTCGCTGCATAAGCACACAACCCATACCGGTGTGCGAAGCATCACAGTATACGACAAACTCTTCAATTCTATCAGGCAAGGTTAGCACCGGAGCATTGCTCAATTTCTGCTTAAGAATCTCAAAGGATTCTTGTTGTTTAGGACCCCAATCAAACTTAACATTCTTACGGGTCAAAGAAGTTAATGGTGCAGCTATTCTTGAGAAGTTTTCAATGAATCTTCTATAGTAACCTACTAAACCCAGAAAGCTACGAATTTCAGTTGGAGTCTTGGGTGCTTCCCAATTCATTACGGCTTCTACCTTAGCGGGATCTACTTGGATACCTTGCTCACTGACAACATGTCCAAGAAATTGGACTTCACGAAGCCAGAACTCACATTTGGAGAATTTAGCATATAGCTTCTCCTGTTGAAGTAATCCTAAGATACATCGAAGATGCTTCTCATGATCAACTTGGTTACAAGAGTAGATAAGTATGTCATCTATGAAGACGATGACAAACTTATCTAAGTATGGTTTGCAGACTCTATTCATGAGGTCCATGAATGCTGCTGGTGCATTAGTGAGCCCAAAAGGCATCACTAAAAACTCGTAATGTCCATATCTCGTTCTGAAGGCTGTCTTAGGCACATCTTCAGTCCTAACTTTGAGTTGATGATACCCAGATCTCAAATAAATCTTCGAGAAAAAGCTCGCTCCTTGGAGTTGATCAAATAAGTCGTCGATCCTGGGTAAAGGATAACGATTCTTAATCGTTACTTTGTTTAGCTCACGATAATCAATGCATAGACGCATTGATCCGTCCTTCTTTTTCACAAATAATATTGGAGCTCCCCAAGGTGAAGAACTAGGTTGTATAAAACCCCTTTTCCAATAAGTCATCTAATTGAGTTCTAAGTTCCTTCATTTCAGTAGGTGCTTGGCGATAAGGAGCTCGTGCAATAGGTGCAGCTCCTGGAAGAATGCCTATCCTAAACTCTACTTGCCTCTCAGGAGGTAGTCCAGGTAACTCGTCAGGAAAGACATCAGGATACTCAGAGATGATTGGGATGTCTTCAATCTTAGGTTTCGGATCATTCACAGTCACTTGTGCCATGTAAATGACACATCCACTCTTTAAACATTGTGATACCTTGAGAATAGACACATTGCTGGGCAACCCGTATTGTGTATCTCCTTGAATAGTGACAGATTCACCAGAAGGGGTTTTAATAATAACTAGCTTTTTATCACAGGCAATTTGGGCTTGGTTATGCGATAACCAATCCATGCCCAAAACTATATCAAACCCAGCCAACTTCATTGGCAAGAGGGATAGCGGGATAGAATGATTCTTGATGGATATAAAACATCCATCAAGCAGAGTTGAAGCTGTTTCTAAGGTACCATCGGCAAGTTCTACCTCATATTTTATGTCTAGAGTCTTAATAGGCAAATTCAGTGACTTACAAAACTTATGGTCTATAAAAGACTTATCAGCACCTGAATCAAATAAGACTCTAGCATAATTATTATTAATGAGGAAGGTACCTGTTATGACGTTCTCGTCGTTCACCGCTTCCCTAGCATTCATTTGGAAAACCCTTGCATTGGTTTTCCTTGCCTCCTCGAGCTTCTTAGCATTCTTGGGGCAATTGGTTTTGATGTGCCCCTTTTCATTGCAACCGTAACAGGTTGCATCCTTAATATTCCGGCACTCTACAGATTTGTGCCCTTTCTTTTTGCAGATCCCACATGGTTTGGCTTGTGGGTCCTGGTTGCACTTCCCAAAGTGGCTCTTATTGCAAGTTTTGCATCTGGGCTTATCACTTGACTGCCCTTTCTTGGAATTAAAGTTCCCTTTTCCTTTCTTGTTCGACTGAGGAGACTTATCTTTCTCTCTCTTCCTCTTCCCATCATCAGTGGTTTTCTTTGCCCTACTCCTCACAACATCCAAAGTGAGGGACAAAGATAGATCCACAGCAGATCTATAAGTAGTTGGCTTAGAGGCCTTAACGTTCCCTTTTACTTCGGGAGCCAAACCACCGATGAAACGCGCAATGCGTTTGGGTTCAGGAGTAACTAAATACGGTACCAACCTTGACATAGAATTGAAACTAGTCACATAGGATCTACAATCCAGATCCTTCATCACTAAGGTGAGGAAATCAGTCTCTATCCGCTCGACTTCATGCTGAGGGCAATAGGTTTCCTTAACCAAATTAACAAACTTATTCCATGATAGATTGTACAAAGGAATCTTCCCGGTGGCTTGTACTAATGCTTTCCACCAAGTGAGGGCATCGCCCTTAAATGATTGAGACACAAACTTTACTATATCCTCCTTAGCACATCCGCTGATGTCTATCACAGTCTCCATCTCATCCAACCATTTCATGCAATCGATTGCTCCTTTTTCTCCTGTAAAATCCCTCGGTTTACAAAAGACAAAGTACTTATAGGTACAACCCTTGGTGTACTGGGGAGTCGGCTCGAGGACAACCTGCCTCTTTGACTCACTACCCTGATTAGATGAGTGCTGAGACTCACTTTTCTTATGAGTATGGGGTTGAGAATGGGATCTTGAATGGGTTTGAGACCGAACAATACTTGGCTCCTTAAATTTGGCATCCATAGCCTGAGCGACTGCTGCGGTTATCATTTCTTGCAGTTCGGCACCAGTGATATTAATCCTGGTGTTGTTTCCTTCTGTGGGATGACTGTTTGCTTCATCCGAGCCAGCCATTTTCGAATACTATATAAACAGTAATGATATATTTAAATTATGCAATAAATCATCATATTGATGATTAGATGGTCATGGTATTATTAAACCATATTGACCATTTTAAGAAAATAGTAATAGTCAAAGAGATATAATTCTCTATATTTTTATTAGACAGGGGAATATAAATCACACTGTCAATGTCATAAAGACATATTCATATTACACAAAGCTCGTCTCGAAGGACATTTAGATGGCACAAAGCCTTGTCATAAGGACGATTATAATCATTGATCTCTTTAAGGGTCGAACAAAGTTCATCGCCTTTTTGACAAGAAGTTTACAAATTTAAAACTTTCACTGTCATTATTACACCTTTGCTTATAAGTATACATCACTAATGGATGTTGTGGTGTATACATCATATTGATGTTTACTAGCCATGATTCATGTTGATTATATAGGCTATAATAGTGACTTGGAAAAGTCCAAGTACATAGGAAGATTGTGTGGTTTCTCGTACCGCACAAATTCAGGATTGTTAACATGTTTTCAGATGTTAACAGAGAGTTATTATCTTAAAAAGGTTGTACCATCATAGCCATTTACTAATTTGGCTAGGTTATACCTTTAAGAAATTTGTTGGTAGATCAATAAATTTGAAATGATATAGCATGATGTAACAAAATACATATTTAAAATCGAAAATAACTTCATTAACCACGAAACGAGTACACATTGCCCAAAAAGGGACTTGAGAAAAAAACAACACAAACTGCCCACGTAGGGGCTAATGAAACAGAAAGTAAGTCCACGCAGGGACTTGGTACAAGAAAATAAAATAAACGTCCTCGCAGGGACTTATTGGAATATAATCATGAAACAACAGTTTCCTACTTCTTCTTGCCCTTAAGTATGTTCATAAGACCTTTGACAAAACCATTGTGCTTCTTCTTAGTTTCATGGGCTTCATGTTCAACCCGATAACCTCTCTAGAATTTCTTGAGTTTGCTGCTGCTGAAAAGAAGGAGGTTGCTGGTATGGCGGGTATTGATAACCCTGCCCTGGGTATCCAGTTGGATAAACTGAAGGGTAAGAAGAAGAAGGGTAAAGATGATGATATTGTGCAGCTGTAAGGTACGGATCATGGGTTCCATAATCCGATGGATATCCCGATGGGTTATACCCGGATGAACCTGGGTATGTTGGGATCGGATTGTCGAAACCCAACGGTGGCTGCAGTGGTGCGTGAGAAACTGGTGGAGGGTTGACTTCCGGCACCGTGTGTGAGGGTCCGCCCAACTGTGGGTCCTCTGGGATAGGAGGATAAGAACTTGAGCCATGAGGAGATGGAAACCGTGGTCCCCCACGTACGGACATTCTAGCATTTCTCCTTCGCCTTGGTGGCTCGGGAGGCTGTTGAGGTGGTTCCTCAACTGGTAACGGTGGTGGGGTCACAGCTTGGAGCTGGGGTTCAACCAAGGGAGGTTGGGCTAGGGAGTTATGGTATGAAGGTGTAAAGAACCAATCATATTGTGCCATTCTCTCTTGATATGAGTCGGGCCCATGGTACGGTGATCCCTGAAATGGGGAACCGCTTGAGACGCTTATTGGGTGGCCTAGTGTTCCTGTTTGCAATTCTGGATCCGGGTCATCATCCATTTCCATTTCCTGAGAAAAGTGATCCTCAGGCCCCAAAGGGTTGTAGCCCAAAAAGTTGTTAACATAATCATTCGGATTAAATTGGGCGTGAGAGTAAGTAGAATCTGAGTGATGAAAAGGATAAGATTGAAATGAGTGGTGTGATTGGTTTTAATGATGAGATTCCAGCGAATGATGAGAATGCTGGGGTTCGATAGGAACGGGCAACTCAAAGTAAGGAGGATCGATTGGTGAGGATCCCAGCGAGACAGAATGTCTTGCTGGTTCAAAGCTATGGCTCCAATTATCCCTTGAGTCGGATCCGGAAAAGGAATCGGACGGTGTACGCCTGTGGGAGGGTCCCGCGCTGCCAGACGGTCCTCCACGCATTGGCCCTTTGCCTCTTCCTCTTACTCTTGGTGGCATTTTTCCAAGTGGTAACACCTATCAAAACAAGTAACTATAATAAAACAATAAGAGGAAGGTTAAGAGTAATATCCAAGGTCATTTGCCTAGACTCGAGAGTCTAAGGAATGTGCTTATTGTGTCATTGAGATTAAACACAAAAGGTTAGTGTTTAATTCACTCAATGTTGGCTCTGATACCAACCTGTCACACCCCGATATTTCCACATATTACCGGTGGGCCCGGCGGGGAGTATCGTGACGTAGTTGATATCATCATAGTCAATACACACAATATAATAGCACAGCGGAAGGCTTGGTGAATAAACTATTACAAACCATAATGCCTGATTGTTCGAGTGACAAAATATACAGACTGGAATGTAATAAGATCCACAGGCGGATCATAAATAATTACAAAGAAACAAAATAACAGACTTCAGGTATCTATGGATTTGCAAGATCCTCTTATGACACCTAATAGCTCCAGCCTATTACGAGAGGTACCTGTCAAATCAGTCTTTAAGAAAATACGTCAGTTTACACTGGTAAATACAATTAACTGACTCTTTTGAAAACATTTATGAAAATTGAATTAAGTGCACATGGCACAAATCTTTTATAACTTGGGACAATTATTTAAATATAATCTTGTATACAGATTTACATGTTTGTCTTACAATTGGGGCCGGTTGGAAGCCGGTCGTGATTAACCGACTCACCACTTATAGAACCCACAAAGGAGTTATCCCCAACATGTGGGTTTATATATTAGCATTTGCATCTGTCAGGTGTATGCCTACACCCCGTGCATAGGTCGTGGCCATTTTCAAATGAAATGAGCCGAGGATATCCAGGACACGGTCGTATTAACCCCCAATGCTTATGTTATCAAACAAGACAGATTAAAACGAGTTATGTAAAATTTATTAATTACAATCTGATTAAATGATCTCATACCCGACCAAGTGGTATTATTATAATACCATATCCCAAGCCCGTATAAGGGAAAATAAGTTAAAAGTATTTACCTGATGCTAGCAGTAAAATCCTAAAGCTTTTCGAAGGCACCTTCTACCGGAAGCTATTTAATCTGTATAGAAGGTTTATTAACCTATTAGGATGCTAACAGGTCTTTAATTTAGTCAAGGACTTAGACATGCTAGCTAGAAGGAAACCTTACGGTTCTAAACGCTAGATTAAGCGGAGACCAGAATAGAATGTGGTTTAGACCCGACAAGCTTGGATACTTGTATAATATGGGTAAACTAAACACATTCTGGAAATTGAGAGTTTATTGATAAGGTTAAGCCCGTTTCGACCACTTTATGTAAACTAGTCACATAAGCCGATCCGAACACGTAAACGCGTAACGGGTAACCAAATAAATTATATACAGGTTTTAATCGTCATCATGCTCAAAATATCTTAATACATCAGTAAGATGTTAACATATATGCCCAAAAAGTTACTTAAACCAAAATAAGTCCCATAAAGGTATTTTGGTAATTTTAATGCCCATAAAAGAGTTTAAATAGTAAACTGAGTTCCAGGTCTGATTTAATCAGTAAAATATGTATTTTTATGAGTTATATCAGTAGGGTATTTTATATATGTGAAATTTATCTTATATAACCAAACTATGCACCGTAGGGGCATTTTGGTAATTTCTCATAGGCTTTAAAGGTCAAAATAGACTTCTGAGTTTAAAAAATTTGGTTTACCGTATAATTATATAAATTAGTTTAAAACATTAGTGGGTAATAAGTTTTATATATCAAATATAGTTTTAACTCAAACCATATGCTAAAAACGCTTAAAAGTCGGTTTTAAGGGATATTTGGGTTAAAATAGGAAATTTGAGTTTTTGATCAGTTTATAAAGTTCAAAATATTTTATTTAACATATAAAATCAATAGCAAAAAGTTTGACAACAAAACGTTTTGTAAAACTCATTTTATGCATGAAAAGGGTAAAACCGACAATTACCGAATTCAAGCTATATTCCTATGTTATGCTCAGCCTAAAAATAAATAAAAATCTTCAAAAATCCCAAAATATTATTTTACATCAGTAGGTAAAAAGTTTGGTGTTAAAAATCGGGTTTAGATTGGCTTTGTGTTAATTACGTCATTTAAATAATAAAAAGCTCCTTAATTACGCTATTGAGCATAACTCCTATTCTAGACCTCAAACTGATGTCAAATTTTTGGGACATGTCCAAATATCAGTAGCAAAGGTGTTAGTCCATCTACATTGTTAAAAATCTCAGTTGTATGTCAAAAGGGCATTTATGGCATTATTAAGCATAATTACGATCAAGTGCATATAATTCAAACCACTAGTCACCATGCAATATAACTCCAGAGGGTTATACTAATAAGTAATGTGGTCCTAATGGAAGCTTAAAAGATGGGAAAATTAAGCTTGAATGGGTCAGAACTGAAAGTCAAAGCAAAAGTCGAGCTTTTGCGACTTTCGGTTATAAACTGACCTTAGACTATTAATTGTCGGGTTAGGACTGATAAAACATGTTTTAATATTAATTACCAAGTCATTAGAATGTCAAAATATAATTTAGAACCTCTGGTTTATTAATTTTAATCATATTCAAACATTCTGTCCAGTTTGACTTTTTGTCAAACTACTTTGACCCGACAATTGACCAGTCAAACGAGATAATTAGGAGGTGCCCTTTTAGGGTTTAGTCACCTACCATAACATGGTCCCATAACCACTTTCAATTTGATCAGTGGCTGATCCATATGTAATTAAAACGAAAGTCAAACTTAATTTACGACTTGTTTGACTTTAGAGTAATTAAGCTAATTAAAACGACTAAACAAGAAATTAGAGGCTTACTAAAGGTCCTAGCAGTCTTTTCTACACTTCAAAGTCTTCTCCTTGTCCTAAGCAAGCTCCAGAAGTAGTAGAATGGAAGATGGTTGCAAATGTGCTTATGAACACAATAGCAAGTCCCTTTATATAGTGAATTGCAAGATCATAGATCACTTCCAGGTGTTATTGGAGGCCCTGGGATCTCCCCAGGTGTCCTAGTTGATGAATTAAACCGACTTATAGCTCCTTAGGTCGTTACAAACTAGGTTAAGGCGGTGGAACAGCCAAAACCCGCACCTGGCAACATTTTTCTGTTACTGGCATGCTGAGGCGGGCCGCGTAAGCCATAGGGGGGGGGGGGCTTACGCGGGCCGCGTGGACCTGCTGAACAGGTAAAACAAGTTTCAAAGCTGGCAGATTCAGTCCCTTGTCGTTTTTAACCCTTTTTAACCTCATTGTTGACATGTAGGGCCTTTGTCGTCAGTTTGCTGAAGCTTAAGTATGTATGAACTAACTTCGTTAGGCTACGGTTCGTTAAATATCACTATGAAAGCAAGTTTCATCAATTTGACACTTATAGCCCAAAGTCTTGAAAACATGCCTAACGATCTCGAAACCACGTGAAATTTATACCACTTATTCTTAAGAGTATATTTGGATGTTTTGAAGCCTCGGTTTCGTTAAAAGGTCACTCAGGGGTCAGAATCGACATGTTGACACGTTTAACCCTTATAATTTAATAATCTTCCGATTATTTTTATAAACGGCTTCTTATATCCAATCAACCACTCGTTTAAGAATATATTCATCATGTATGGTCATTCAGAGGCACCAGTTTGGCATGTTGACACTTTTAGTCCTTGTGGTTTCACAGTTTCACTGTTTGACAATTTTGGACCTTCAAACTCAATCTTTCACTCCTTTAGAGTTTAGGACACGTGTCTTTACATTATTGGACATGTTTTTACGTGGTGTTACAGGAGAGCAATTCTTGGACCTGCTCATTCATCGCCTCGTTCTTTACAGATCCAAGGTGGCGTTGGCCTTGGATCACCGGCTTGATACCTGGCATGGTATTCAAGAAATGCTGCGCAATTTCGCGTGGTAACCCTGTCATGTCTGTGGGTGTCCACGCAAAAATATCCTGGTTCTTGAAGAGGAGCTGCTTCAGGCGCGCTCTGATGCTGTGGGACAAGGCGTGGCCCAACGTGACCGTTTGCTCTTGGTGTCTTGCGTTAAGAACCCATTTTTTCTGGTTGCGTGTTGGGGGTAGGCCTTGCAATCTTGGTCGGACGCAGTTCGTCTGACGACATGACCTCTCTGCGTGCGTAGATTATCGCGACCCCCGTTTCGGCTGGTAAACCGACAGATAGTGGGGTACGGACGTAATCATGTTGAAGTCGCCTTGGGACTCCCTCCCGAGAAGTACATCGTATTTGGAGGTATGAGGTAAAACCATGAAGTTTACCTCCTCCGTTCGTGTGTGCCTTCCGTTGGTGAGGCGCACAGGAAAAGTGATTTGGCCCAGGGGGAATACGGTTTCCCCCTCAAACCCGGCCAAAGGGTAGTCTACCGGCTGCAACCGATCCTTGTCTTCTTAATCGAACTGGTTGAAGCATGTAACGCCCCAAAACCCAAATTTTTAATTTACGAATATGTTTTCTTATTTTATGGCATAAAGTGGGTTAACCGGTTTTAAATAACCTAGTTAAAGTATGAGTTAAATTATAAGGAAATGAAGTTTGTGATAAATAGGAAAGAATGGCAAAACTAGAGGGACTAAAGGTGGGAAGTTGGATTGAAGTTTGCAACTAAAATAGAAGTGGAGGGATTTTTGTGTGTGTCGACACACATAGAAGGAACAAAGGGGGTTTCTTCCCCAAAACCTCATAATTGAAGAAATTGATGGAGAAAATGGAAGCAAATCTCTTGCATGAATGAAGAATTATCACCATCTCAACTTAACAAACGTATGGTAAGTTGTAATTCATGATTTGGTGATTTTTGATATGAAGTAGGTTATGATCAATCCATGAAATTGTATGAGATTGAGCATGAATACGTGTTAGCATCATCAAAGGGAACATGTGTTAGTCATAATTTTGAAAATTTGATGTTAAAGATGAAAACCCACTTGATGTATAATTATGATGAAACTTGATGATCATGAATGTGAAATTTGGTGTAGTGTTGAAGTATGAATTATGTGTAGCATAGTAAATGTTAAATGAGATTGATATAGAATGAAGATTATGTGAGTTTAGTTGATTCTAGTAGTATTTGATGAATTATGTATGAACTTGGAAGATCATGAATAAATTAGTTGTACATTGTGCATAGAATGGTGTACGCACACCAAGTGTATGATGAAATGTCTAAGTAAAGTTAGGATGTGAGATTTATGATGAAATGTCTAAGTAAAGTTAGGATGTGAGATTTTATGAAATGTCTTGACATGAATGAATGAAATCTGATAGTGATGAAATTAGAAGTAAACTAAATTGAAAAATGTGCTTTAGATGGAACTCGTGCTAGAATACGGGTGATGAAGCAGAATCTGTACAAAAAGTTACAGCCGACTTTAATCGGATGTAACCGGGTCAAATATTGTAAGAAAACTGATGTTTATTGAGTTTGTGATGAACTTCTAGGAAAAATCTTTCAAACCCAACTGGAATTGCATTTTTTCGACGAAAAATGAACGATTTATGAATTTTTCCGTATTGAAGGTTCAAGCTGCGTTTTCTGGCAGAATTTGCAGCCCATTACAAATGTCATAAATCAATTTAGGAATTGATTTATGATCTCAAATTTTTACTGTAGGTAGCTTCAGGAGGTTAAGAAAATCTCCAACTGAAAATATGTTAATCAGATAATCGAGGATTTTTAAATGAATTTTTCTGTGGGCTGCAGTCAGAAAGTGACGAATCTGATTGCTGCTTAGTAAATGATTTTTTATTAATTTTTGGTTGCAAGTTAGACTCTAAAAATTTAACACAAGGATAAACCCTCCGAGGGGCACGCCACATAAAAATATCGTAATTTTTTCAAGCTCGTAAGTATAGTAAACAGACGTCCCAAAACAGCCTAATTTCAGTTAATTGAGCTATGCATGTTAGTGAATGAATTGACTAATGAAAGTCAAATGTGGAATATGAATTTGATATGATCGTTAATATATACAATCATGTATACTAACAAGAATGTGAATGCGATGACATGAAAGTATAGGGATCATGTCAAGATGGATGGACGCATGGAAGGCTAAAAGGGTAAAAAGGAAGCAATGAAACGGGTACGAATGCGGACATCTAAGGTAAGTGATTTCTAGAATCACTTCGTATTTAGTTACATGAATATACATATATTTGAATAATTGAGATCAAGGTGGAACATACAAATAATTGAGATCTAAGGTAAGATTCGTTCAAATGGCCGGTATGATGTAAAACCGGTAAAACCTCATCATAGGGGTTAATGGGTCAAAACTTTTAATCGAAAGAATTTATGACGGTGAGTATAGGGATGTGGTAATGTTAAGGAAAGGTTTGGATAGAAGTAAAATCAACTAAGATATTAGTTAAATGCGTGTTGGGACGTATCGGGGCCGGTTTAATCGAAAAATATGTGAAACGGGTCAAAAGAAGTTGCAAATGATGAAATCCATATGTAAGAATGAATGGTATGACTATGAATGTAGGTTGTATGTATAAGACTTATACATATATATTTATAGATGTTCGTGTTTAAGATTTTGTCGTATGTTCATATGGGATATGAAAGGTATATGAGAGTTCAGATATGGATGTATCTAGGTGTATGTATGTATGTATGTATGTATGTATGTATGTATGTATGTATGTATGTATGTATGTATGTATGTATGTATGTATGTATGTATGTATGTATGTATGTATGTGCACTTGTATATATGAAGTGGGATTGAATGTATACGAAAGAATAGAAGATGCAGTTATATATATATATATATAGGATCACGCTAAAATGAGAACCACCTCGAGTTGTAAGAACCGCGAGAACTACACCGTACGGGACGAGGTGGACCAATTTTTTTTTTCATAAACGTAGATACATGTATAAAAACAACATTTGTAAAAAAAATTCAAAAAAAAAAGTTTTTGAGCACCTCAAGTGTGCATTTACGGGTACCGTAAATTTTCCTGCCAGATTTACGGGTCCCGTAAACACAAACTTGTGGCGCTCAAAACTACACACACGACATTTTTTTTTTGAATTTTTTTTTACAAATGCTGCTTTTATACATGCATCTACGTTTATGAAAAAAAAAATTGGTCCACCGCGCCCCCTACGGTGTAGTTCTCGCGGTTCTTACAACTCGAGGTGGTTCTCATTTTAGCGTCCCCATATATATATATATATATATATATATATATATATATATATATACACTTAGTTTTAATACGCTTGAAAGTTAAAATTACTAATCATGTGTCTTGAGAATGAAATGAAAGTGCAGGTACGCTAATGTTGACCTTACGAAGATTTTACGTTGGAATGCAAGATTTTACTTAGGAAGTTAACTCGAAAGGATTAGTATGAATAGAATAAATCCGATGTGGTCATCTAATTACATATGTTTAGATTGTGAATGATGTCACCAAATATTAATGATTGGCATGTATGTGGTGATTGCAGGTTGCACGGTTTTAACATCATTAGGAAGTCTAAGAGGTTGAAGATCGAGTCAAAGAGCGCAGATTGTACGGAAGGAGTAGTCACATAGCTTGTATTTGTATGATGTTTTCGATACGTCAATTAATAACGATGATGTCCTTCTTTGATGAGAGTCATTTTAAATGATATTCAAGAATGTTAGAGCATTGTTGTGAAAGAAATTTTATGGTTCGTAATTTCCGCTACGTCTTTTTGGTTAAAACGTGTTTGGGTCTTACAAGTTGGTATCAGAGCCCTGGTTTGAGAGAATCAAGTACGAGGAGGTAAGTACTTGAACTCAAACCCATGTGCTCTTGTGACAAGGAATCCGTACAATCCAAGACTCGATCAAGACCCAAAGGTAGAAGATGAATGTAAGTATGTACTTATGTATTTATATAAAGAAGCTAACGGTATTGTATATGCAAGGTAAACTTAAGTGTTTCCGAGAAGGATGATCCGAGGATGCGGTTTGAGACGAATACAAAGGCATGTATTAGACGGATGGACCCCAGGTACACAATATTATTATTTATGGGTACCGGTGTTAAAGGAAAAAGGGAAGAATCTCCTTGGGAAGGGTAAATATTAAACGAAAGAGAATGATATTGTCTTGGTAAGATTTAAAAAAAATGTTGCACAAACTAAAACCCACTTCTTCGAACGTAAGGCGATGATTACATGAAGGCACGAAACTAGTATGTGGATTGCGTGCCTGGCCAGTACGCAAGAAGCATATGACATTCGTGAGACCGTGATAATCATCGCAGGTATGTCCGGTGGAATGGGGAAGTAGGTGGACGTGTGGGCGAAAAGAGTAGTAAGACTCTCATGAAATTGAGAGTACTATATAAGAAAGAAAAGCATGAATGAATAGTTTGAACCCGTAGTTGATGTACGGGTCAAACTTGTAAGAATGAAAGGCATGAAAGAAAAGCACGAATGAAAATTTTGAACCCGTAGTTGATGTGCGGGTCAAACTTGTAAGAATGAAAGGCATGAAAGAAAAGCACGAATGAAAAGTTTGAACCCGTAGTTGATGTGCGGGTCAAACTTGTAAGAATGAAAGGCATGAAAGAAAAGCATGAATGATAAGAATGAAAAATGTTTGAATCTGTAAGTGAGTACGGATCAAACATGTAAGAATGAATGGTAAGAATGAAAAGGGTATGAGTCCGTAAGTAAGAACATATCAACCAAGTATGAATGAAACGTTTGAATCTGCGAGACGGATTCAAAACATAAAAACAGTGAAAAGTATGAATGATACGTCTGAATCCGCGAGACGGATTTAAAATAAAAAAAAGATGAAATTAACCTACATAAGAATGTGTTGATAGTTTGACCATGATGGAGTCAAACGGGTCATATGAGTAGGTATAAAGTAAATAGCGATAGTATAACAAGAGAATGATCGTAATTGGCACGCAAACATAAATTTTTATCGAAAGAAAGAATATTAGAAATCAACTCATGAGAGTTGGGGCGAACAACAAGCTATGGCCCGGATGCATGGCTTAAGTATGGATGAAAAACTAAGGTCTTGCAAGAAATGCTAAAACAATGGGATAATGTTTTTGTAAGCATGTTTAGTTTGGAGGTAAGTCCAACACAAACCCCAAAATATGTAAACAATAAGTAATAAATGGCAGTTTGACCTAGAAAAGGTCAAACTGCAGAAGTCGGTAAATAATTATTTACAAATTTTGAAAGTAATATGCAAGGAATGCAATGTGTAATGTAGGATACTCATTAGTAAGGATTCTGCGAAAGTACATAAGCGAATTAACACCGAATACAATGAAAAACCAATGGGAAATGATATGTTAAAGAATGGTTAAGTATTGACCAGTTATGAATAAGTCGAATAAAGGAAAATAATATGTTAAAGAATGGTCATGTATTGACCTGTTGAGAATGAGTCAAACGAACTAATATTTTAAAAGAATCTAGAAATGGTTAGCATGATAGTAATCGACTCATGAGAGTCGGGATGAATAACGGGCTAAGACCCGGACGAAAGACTTAAGTAATTACATGAAGGAAAAGTTTTTTTTTCCAATGAAAGATAAAACAATGATCTGTAAGTATGCCCGAACCGAAGAAAAGTACAAATGCGTACTTCAATATTTAATAAATAAGAATATTTCAGCTTGACCTTGAAAAGTCAAACTACAGAAATTATGCAACTAGCTAATGAAATATAAGGTACGGTATAGCAAATGAACGGCGAATTCGTGAAAGAATCATGGGTGAGTAAACACCATGTAGAATGCAAATATGAAATGATATGCGCTAACCATTGATGTCACAGATGAAAATGGTAGAAAAACTTGAAGTGATGAAACTAGTATAGTTGGCGGAAGGATGCTCACGAGCGAAAGCTCATCATATGAAGAAAAGTTCAACCCAATTATTGAATGGACTTATGAAGGAACGGGTCGATCCGGGTCATGGATCGTCGATTTATGCAACAAAAATCGAGGTTAGTAAAATGCTTAACCATGATTAATAAGTATGAATTGGTAGATTGAATACGACCTATGAAATGAATGATAGGATAGGTATGGTATGGTATGAAATGTTTGACTTTTAACAGTCAACATAAGAAGAAAATTATGCCATTAAAAGGGAAATCTTAAAAGTCTTGAGTGAAAAGTTTCGGGTATTGGTTAAACTCTCGTACGATGAACTTGCACGACACATTTACTTATGTAGAATAAGTAGTGCATGAAGAGAGAGCAAATAGTAAGGTGATATAAATGAGATGATTTGAGGCTAACGTAAAGGAATGCATGGTATAAGTAACGACAGTAACCGTAGAATGATGCTTTATCTTCGTATTAAGTACGAAAAAGTAAGTATAAGGAGGGTAGTTTTGTTATAGTATTAATAAGTCATTGAATGTTTATAGTATGTGTATGATGATACGTTGATCCCTCATATGAATACGAAAATAATTAGAGGGAACGCTAGTAATGGAATGTTGTGGATTGCTCAAGATTAACGAAAATGAAGTAATAACTACCTAGAGGTAGAGTCAGCCCAAACAAATGTGGGTAATATGTGTATATACATGGTTTAGATTACCATGTGCCAACGAAAGTACTCGAAAGGAATGCCAATGACAGAATACCGAAGTAGACTCACAATAGGTACTCATATGCCTACGTTAGCATGAAATATCATGTGTGACACATGAGTGAAATGACAAATTAATTGATCCACTATGATTGGTAAATGTATGAAAGTCCAACGCTCGATTAAGAAGGCAAGAACAAAACATATACAAATGGTTATGCATGAATACTACCTCTATTAAAGAGTCACAAGTGTTTTCGCATTGTAGAAAACATCTTGAATGAATTGAATTAATAGTAAGACAAGAATTGATCTAGTAGAAATGAGAAAGGTTTCGGGGACGAAACCTTCTTTAAGGGGGTAGACTTGTAACGCCCCAAAACCCAAATGTTTAATTTACGAATATGTTTTCTTGTTTTATGGCATAAAGTGGGTTAACCGGTTTTAAATAACCTAGTTAAAGTATGAGTTAAATTATAAGGAAATGAAGTTTGTGATAAATAGGAAAGAATGGCAAAACTAGAGGGACTAAAGGTGGGAAGTTGGATTGAAGTTTGCAACTAAAATAGAAGTGCAGGGATTTTTGTGTGTGTATTTTGTGTGTGTCGAAACACATAGAAGGAACACAGGGGGTTTCTTCCCCAAAACCTCATAATTGAAGAAATTGATGGGGAAAATGGAAGCTAATCTCTTGCATGAATGAAGAATTATCACCATCTCAACTTAACAAACGTATGGTAAGTTGTAATTCATGATTTGGTGATTTTTTATATGAAGTAGGTTATGATCAATCCATGAAA
Source organism: Helianthus tuberosus (assembly GCA_030545235.1). Lineage (NCBI taxonomy): Eukaryota > Viridiplantae > Streptophyta > Magnoliopsida > Asterales > Asteraceae > Helianthus > Helianthus tuberosus. The sequence continues at coordinate 29,639,191 of CM060372.1, read as the reverse complement.
TTGTATGAGATTGAGCATGAATACGTGTTAGCATCATCAAAGGGAACATGTGTTAGTCATAATTTTGATAATTTGATGCTAAAGATGAAAACCCACTTGATGTAGAATTATGATGAAACTTGATGATCATGAATGTGAAATTTGGTGTAGTGTTGAAGTATGAATTATGTGTAGTATAGTAAATGTTAAATGAGATTGATATAGAATGAAGATTATGTGAGTTTAGTTGATTCTAGTAGTATTTGATGAATTACGTATGAACTTGGAAGATCATGAATAAATTAGTTGTACATTGTGCATTGAATGGTGTACGCACACCAAGTGTATGATGAAATGTCTAAGTAAAGTTAGGATGTGAGATTTTATGAAATGTCTTGACATGAATGAATGAAATATGATAGTGATGAAATTAGAAGTAAACTAAATTGAAAAATGTGCTTTAGATGGAACTCGTGCTAGAATACAGGTGATGAAGCAGAATATGTACAAAAAGTTACAGCCGACTTTAATCGGCTGTAACCGGGTCAAATCTTGTAAGAAAACTGATGTTTATTGAGTTTGTGATGAACTTCCAGGAAAAATCTTTCAAACCCAACTGTAATTGCATTTTTTTTGACAAAAACATGAACGTTTTATGAATTTTTCCGTATTGAAGGTTCAAGCTGCGTTTTCTGGCAGAATTTGCAGCCCATTACGAATGTCATAACTCAATTTAGGAATTGAGTTATGATCTCAAATTTTTATTGTAGGTAGCTTCAGGAGGTTAAAAAAAATCTCCAACTGGAATTATGTCAATCGGATAATCGGGGATTTTTAAATGAATTTTTCTGTGGGTTGTAGTCAGAAAGTGACGAATCTGATTGCTGCTTAGTAAATGATTTTTTATAATTTTTTGGTTACAAGTTAGACTCTAAAAATTTAACAAAAGGATAAACCCTCCAAGGCGCACGCCACATAAAAAGATCGTAATTGTTTCAAGCTCGTAAGTATAGTAAACAGACGTCCCAAAATAGCCTAATTTCAGTGAATTGAGCTATGCATGTTAGTGAATGAATTGACTAATGAAAGTAAAATGTGGAATATGAATTTGATATGATCGTTAATATATACAATCATGTATACTAACAAGAATGTGAATGCGATGACATGAAAGTATAGGGATCATGTCAAGATGGATGGACGTATGGAAGGCTAAAAGGGTAAAAATGAAGCAATGAAACGGATACGAATGCGGACATCTAAGGTAAGTGATTTCTGGAATCACTTCGTATTTAGTTACATGAATATACATATATTTGAATAATTTAGATCAAGGTGGAACATACAAATAAATGAGAAATGCTAAGGTAAGATTCGTTCAAATGGCCGGTATGATGTAAAACCGGTAAAACCTCATTATAGGGGTTAATGGGTCAAAACTTTTAATCGAAAGAATTTATGACGGTGAGTATAGGGATGTGGTAATGTTAAGGAAAGGTTTGGATAGAAGTAAAATCAACTAAGATATTAGTTAAATGCGTGTTGGGACGTATCGGGGCCGGTTTAATCGAAAAATATGTTAAACGGGTCAAAAGAAGTTGCAAATGATGAAATCCATAGGTAAGAATGAATGGTATGACTATGAATGTAGGTTGTATGTATAAGACTTATACATATATATTTATAGATGTTCGTGTTTAAGATTTTGTAGTATGTTCATATGGGATGTGAAAGGTATATGAGAGTTCGGATATGGATGTATCTATGTGAATAAAGTATGTATGTATGTATGTATGTATGTATATATGTGCATTTGTATATATGAAGTGGGATTGAATGTATACGAAAGAATAGAAGATGCATATATATATATATATATATATATATATATATATATATATATATATTTAGTTTTATCATGTGTCTTGAGAATGAAATGAAAGTGCAGGTACGCTAATGTTGACCTTACGAAGATTTTACGTTGGGATGCAAGATTTTACTTAGGAAGTTAACTCGAAAGGATTAGTATGAATAGAATAAATCCGATGTGGTCATCTAATTACATATGTTTAGATTGTGAATGATGTCACCAAATATTAATGATTCGCATGTATGTGGTGATTGCAGGTTGCACGGTTTTAACATCATTAGGAAGTCTAAGAGGTTGAAGATCGAGTCAAAGAGCGCAGATTGTACGGAAGGAGTAGTCACATAGCTTGTATTTGTATGATGTTTTCGATACGTCAATTAATAACGATGATGTCCTTCTTTGATGAGAGTCATTTTAAATGATATTCAAGAATGTTAGAGCATTGTTATGAAAGAAATTTTATGGTTCGTAATTTCCGCTACGTCTTTTTGGTTAAAACGTGTTTGGGTCTTACAAAGCATTGCTCGTATATGATGTCAGATGTACTGCCCGGGTCGATGAATAGTCGCTCGGTGCAGTAGTGAGCCAGGTAGCCTGTGATAACGACGGCGCGCCTGTCGCGCGGTCCGCCTCGGACTTTTGGAAAGACAACTTGCTCGTCTTTCCAGTCATTGTCCGGTCTTCTTGCCGCCTTGCGCGGCTTTCCTCGCCCTCCGTTGATTATGTGGGTTGAGTCCACGTACATGGCCCTCTTACCCGTGGAGGGGCCCTCGTTGTGGGGGGTGATGTGCTTGGTTTGTTTTTGCGCGGCTGGCAACAGATGTTGCAGCTTCCCCTCTTTTAGGGCTCTCTCAATCTCTAGTCGGAGACTGATGCAGTTGTTTGTTGTGTGGCCCGAGTCCTTGTGATACTCGCAATAGAGTGCGAGATCCTGGTTCTTCTTGGACTTCATCGGTTGGGCCGGTCGCAGGAATTGCGCGTCCGTAAGGAGGACGTCGCTTGACGACTTGTTGATCTCGGTCCAGTTACGGTCCCGAGACTCCTTCTTCGACGCCCTGTTTTCATGCTGGGCGTTGATTGTTGCCCTTGCGTCGGGCTGGTTGTTGCGCGGGACATATGGCCTGGGATCGCTGCCGCGATTCTGTGTGTCCCGGTTGCGCTTGTTGTTGCGCTTGTGCTCTTGGCGGGAGGATTGGCCTTCCGCTTGGGGTTGTGCCGTTGCGACGTGCGGTTTGAGGGACCGCTAGGTATGGGCGTACGTCTTGACCACGGCCATGACGTCTTCCCATTTCTTGGGCAAGCCTTCCTTGCCGGAGATGGTCATAACCATTTCTTCGTCCTTGACGGCTCGAATGAAATGGTTGCGTGCCATTTGATCTGCAACGTCGCCTATCTCCAGGCACTCTTTGTTGTAATGGACCACGAACGCCTCAAGAGATTCGTTGTCCCTGCGCCAGATGTTCATGACGTCCATAGAATCTCGTTCGTGACGTCGCTGCTGGCTAAAATGTGCGAGGAACTTTGCTTGCAAGTCCTCGAATGAGGCCAGTGATCCTACTGGCAAAGGATTGAACCAAGCCCTCGCCAGACCTGTGAGGGTCTGGGGGGAAAAATGACACCAGGTGGGCTCGTCCCACCTGCTGTTGCACCCTGCGCCGGTGAAGATGTTCATGTGATCGTCCGGGTCGGACGAACCATTGTATTTCCCAATGTTTAATGGGAATTTAGTGGTGGTGACATCGGCGTGGGCAATCTCCGGGGCGAACTTGGAGTTTTCGGCCGCAGATTTCGGCCTGTATGGTTGGCTCTGGTGGCGCTTTGCAGCGCGGAGGTATGTGGTGCGGGGGTGAGTGGGAGGAATATAATTGCGCCCTCCTGGTCTACTGTTAGTAGCGTGAGACTCCCCGCAGTATGTATGGTCGTCCAGATCGGTACGGCCACATCCTTCATGGTGGGACTGAGGTCCCAGCCGGCTATGGATGTCGGGGCCGCGGTGGGCTGTCGATTGTCGCCTGTTTTTGTCATGAGGGCCCATGCGGCTTTGTATTGGGCCCTTGCTGCGGGACCTGTATGAGGAATCATCCTCATTAATCGTGTGGACCTCACAGTAAGAGGAGCCGCGGTCTTCATGCCTACTTCGGGAGGCTGGGTGCGTGGGGGCCCTGCCGTCGTATTGTAAAATACGACCCGCAGGGGTATGTGGTGCCAGGGTGGGCCCGACCGGTACTTGCGCTTCTGCGCAAGCTCTGTTGTATGCTGCGGCCAGCAAAGCTTGTTGTTGATGACATAATCTTTGGAGAGAAAGGGATGGTGGAAAAAAGTGCTAAGAGTAGCGGTGGGCGCCAATGATGAAACAATGGTTAACCGGGCAGGGTTAACACACTGGTCTCGTCAAGTAGGGTTAATCCCTTCTTTCCGAGGATCGCTGGCTGGATCGTCCGCTGGTTGATCTCCTGCACAAGGAAACAAACCGTGACTCGTAACAAGGAGAATGGGGTAGGGGTGCTCCTTGTTACCACTCTCCGGCGTGAGAATCAGTAATTTGTTTGGGAAGCAAAGTGTGATAGTAGTAGTACTGAGAGAGTTGTGAAGAGATACCTCAAACCTGGTTTGGGATGGGTATTTATAGCCGAGGAGTGAAGGAGGGTAGTTGAGTGGCTAGTCTGGCATCGCACAGCCTCCTGTGGGTGTGTCAGGCCTGTCGGTTGCGGTGGTGATGCCACGTCCTGCTGTGGTGTCAGACTGTTGCACACATGTGGGCTGACAGGTGACTGTTCTCAGTGCCACTTGCACTGTGGTGCCAGACCCACTTGCCTTGTAGGCAGGATGCGGTGCTGGGCCGCATCGCTGCTTGCGGTAACTGATGTTGTTCCCGTGTTCTTGTTCTGGCCAAGACATATAAGGGATGCCCGCATCGCCGATTGGTGACTGTTACTGTTTTCCAGATCCCTTGTCGTGACGAAAATGTTCATAGGATGCGGTGCCAGGCCGCATCGTTATGTGTAACATCCGTTCCGTACTTAAGGTAAGTCTTCTCATCACTGGACAGATTGGTTTCAACCGTTGTGTTCGCGCGTGCCCGCACGGACACAGATAAGTTCTTGCTAGTGGGGGTTTTTGATAAGGGTAATGGTCACTCGCGGTCGTGCTGACGCGAGATCTGGGACCATACCCCTTCAGATAGGGAGAGGTTGTATTTGTGTGAGGGTGTCGAATAGAATAAGTGCATCTGATATTGTTATGAAACCTTGCAAAGTTTCCGTAAGGGATTTATGGTAATGATTGAAGATTATACCGGTTTTGGCTGGAGATTGTGTCCAGATTCGTGATGGTACAAGAATGAAAGGCGTTCTTGGAATCAATCAATATATGGAAACATAGCCAAGATGTTCACTGGCAAGTGTTTTTGGGAGGCAATGTAAAAGAGTTAAAATGGAACGATAAGTTAAAATGATTATAAGACAAGTTTTGATAAATAAACATGTAGTGGTGGAGTGGTATATGTGTTACGACTTGATGTAGTATGAGACCCGGGCTTGATCCCGCCGTCCACCATTTTTTTGTATTCAGCTTCTATTTTCAAATATTATAAATGTCACAAATAGTCCCTGCACTATAAGTTTGTCATAATTACTAAATTTGTCCTCATTATTTGAATAAGGGTCCATGTTCTTATCTATATCTTTAAGCAATTCAATATATACATTGTGGATACATATTATTTACCAATTCGTACACATATATGTGTTTTGGAATATAATGTACATACATATTTTTGTATAAGTAACTAAGATCTCCCGATTGCAGTGATTATTTGGATCCAAGATTATAGAGAAATAAAACTCGAAAAAATTTCAAAACGGGTCGGATTTTGGGAACTCATTTTTTTGACGAATGTTACATAAACGTCCTATAAAACTTATGTTTTACGACTCAAATATCAAGTGTCCTATTACGGTGTATTATAATAACACCATAATGATTAAGCGTCCTATAAAGGTTAAAGTTATAAGACCGTAGTGTCAAGTGTCCTATTTTAGTTATGTTATAATAGAACTCTAGCGAATAAGCGTCCTATAAAACTGATGTTTTATGACTCAAATATCAGGTGTCCTATTATAGTGTATTATAATAACACCACAATGATTAAGCATCCTATAAAGGTTAAATTTATAAGACCCAAGTGTCAAGTGTCTTTTTAAATTATATTATAATAAAACTCTAGCGAATAAGCGTCCTATAAAACTAATGTTTTATGACTCAAATATCAAGTGTCCTATTACGGTGTATTATAATAACACCACAATGATTAAGCGTCCTATAAAGTTTAAAGTTATAAGACCCAAGTGTCAAGTGTCCTATTAAGTTAACTTCTAATATGACTTCGACTAGAAAGGGTCCTATAACACTGAACATTTATGAGTTAACTACAACATGTCCTATTAAGTTATGTTATAATAGAACCCCAGATGATCAAGTGTCCTAATACAGTACCACATAACGGGACACTAACAATTAAATGTCTTATAAAGTATGTTATTAGAATCTACATTTTAAGTGTCCTATTAAATTATATGATAATAGGACCCAAAAAATCATCCATCCTATTAAACAGTTTTTTAGGACACCGGTTTAGTAGAGTATATTATAAAAAGACCCCAAAAGTTCATTAGTCCTATTAAATAGTTTTTTAGGACCCTCTTTTACAAGCGTCCCACAGAAAAGGTCCTAAAAAGCCATTTTTGTTGTAGTGAGATGAAACCTAGGAGGTGCTCATAGAAGAAGATACTGATTTACAATAAAAAATAAAAAATAAAAATAAAAAAGCTAGCTCGCTGGATGAGTTGAAAAATGTATTCTTCTGCATTGCAACCTTAAGGAAATCATTTTTAATTACTCTAATTAATGTATTGTGTAACATGTCATCTCTAATGAGGTCGGCTTGTTACAACCATGGTGTTGTTACCACTAACAACAATGTTAATAAGATAAACCAAGATGTACAAAAGAGTATTCCCAGACTTGTAAGTGAAGAGGAACAGATCTTGATCCCGTAAAGCCCAATGCTCTAAGGGCTTGTGAAAAACGGTGTAACCATGCTCATACAAAGACTTGTGTAATAAAAATATATGATTCAGATGTTTGGTATCAACAAAATGTTGTGGTTGTTTGAGGTAGACCATCTCTATAAGGTTATCATGCAAGAAAGCATTGGAACATCAGCTGCTGACGAAGATGCAATTGCTTTGTAACAGTAAGAGAGAGAGAAATATTATGGTGGTGGTAGGCTTGACAATAGGACTAAAAGTTTCATTGAAGTCAATGCCTGGACATAGACTCATCCTTCACAACACAAAAGAAATGTTGAAATTCAAAGAAATATTATTATCTAAAAAGAATTTTTGAATGAATAAAAGATTCTTTATTATTTTAGGAACACGAAGTCTATCAGATATTACAAATAAATTTTTTTGAAAAATGAATTTTTGAAGAACCAATATGATGAATAGGGAGCCTTTACCATTGCCGAAAGAATCATTACCATTATTTGCCTCTGAATTATCAAAACTTGCTAAATCTTGTGTATAACAACCCTCCTAAAACCCTTAACACACCCCTAAACGCTCATATTATACCCAGAATACTCGTTAATGGGCCTAAAATACCTTTATATTATTAAAAAACAAAAAATACAAGAAACAGGAGTCGCTCGCGAGCCGCGACCCACTCCCCTGGGTCTGTCGCGGGGGGCGACGTAATGACACCAGGCGACACCCTAATCCGCCACGTGTCCAGGTACGTGTGGAGGCTACTAAGTTGAGTCGACAAGGCTAGAGTCTAGTCTACGCCTCTCGCGGGCCGCGAAGGAGGAAGGAGTGGGCGTCGCGGGGCGGGAGCCGCCTCTCGTCAGCCCTATAAAAGGAGGCATCGGCCTCATTTCTTCACCGTTCAAATTTCTTTTCTCTCTCAATTCTCTAGTGGGCAATTATAATCGGGTATTATACCCCTAAAAAGCGAAGCTCTGCCTTGTTGTAAGTATTATAACCCTGATCACGTATTTGTTACCCTACCCGATTGATCTAGGGCTCCGTAACGCATGTCAAGGTCTGCCTGACTCAGTCGTTGAAGTTCTGTCTCGTGTTGTACGGCTAATGTGATTTGGGTTATCTTACCAACATGTGTGCATTGTTTATGTTTAATAGATAATAACTAGGATAAGCAAAAGGAAGCTATAGTTTTATCTAAGTCAATAATGTGAGTACATTCTCTTTTTTGTCACCTTTCGTGATGCCATTATTTCTAAAGTTTTACAAAACCTAAAATGTTGTAGTTATAGTGATTTGAGTTTTTGTAATCTGCAATTGCTGCCAGTATTATTGGGTTTGTATACAGTACTTGATAACCTTCACAATTGGGCACGGGTATCCAATGTGTGATTTGACCATAGTCACAGATCCGTCGAGTGACAAGTACTGACCGAGTAATTGAGAGATATAAACATTGTAATTACTCTTAATGTTGTAATATTATAAAACCTATTTTGACTAATCTGGGATGCACTCGCCAGTATTTCTTGCTAATAAAATCTTTTTAAAACGCGTTTCAAGTAACTTAATGTGAAGCTAATAGAAGCCAGCTGGAAAGCACTGAAGGCTTAAAATTGTGGCTATAAAAGTTAACTAAATAAAAAGGAGATTTTGTTTTCAATAATTAGGGTTTACCCCTATAAATGCATTGTAACTGAAACTTGGGTTTTATCCCATTTTATTATTATAAAAGTTTGGTGTTTTAACTCTGATAAATAATATTTCCTAACTACGGTCTTGATATATAAATTCAGCTGCCAAATTATTAAACACCGATACCACCCGCTCTAAGGTCTCGCGGCCGCCCGCTTCCGGGGCAGGGGTCGGGGGTTGTGACAGAAAGTGGTATCAGAGCTACAGCCACTGGTTTAAGCCAATGAGGTGTTCCGCTGATACCTAAGTTTTAAATAAATTGTGTTAGGAAATAACTTATGTGATTATGTGTAAATATGTATATTATTGTTTTATGTTATTTGACAATTTGTTAGTTTACAGTATGAGTGAGCAAGGTACATCCGACGCTTATCGTCAATTAGCTAGTTCCCCAAAAGATGAAGGAACCTCATCTCAGTCAAACCCCTCAGGATACTCAGCTGATACTGAGGAAGGAATATTATCTTTAAGGCACAGTCTGAGGATCCGCTCCCTCCTAAAAAGAGAGGATGGTTTAGTAGAGAAACGTATGAGAGGAGGAAGAGAATGAAGAAACTTCAACAACAGAGAGAGTTAGCAAGAGCGAATAGGGAAGTGAATGCACAAACTCAGGAAACAGTTAATAGACCATTGTGGGAAGAGGAACTTGATAGACAGTTAGCAGATTTCCATATGTTAGCCACTACAGCAACAGACCCTAATCTGAACCAAATAGCCGAACCACCACTGTTACCCTTATTTCCCGACCAACAAATGTTAGAACCCAATCAAGAGGACCAATTCCCAATCCCAGATGTCGACCCCTATGAGATCCCCCCACTAAACCCCATAGCTCAGTATACCGACCTGAACCCTTTAGACCCATTCTGGAATAGCGGATGGTATATGCATAATGTAATAAGAAACCCATACCCTTACGGACACCCCATACCTTGATACCCTGATCCAGCACCAGCACCCATGAGCCAAGAAAATTTGGAAGAACTTCGCTCATATGGTGACGAGTTAGCAGAAGAAGGAGATAGAATCCTAAAGATATGAGAGAAGCTAGTGTGGAAGTACTTCGAGCGTGAGATACATGATTGGATACACAACACCTAGAATAATATATGGACATGTGTGTAATTTTGTATTTTGACTATATATATATATATATGGGGTGAGGTTCCAGCGTGAACAACCTCCCAAGAGTGAACTGCTTGAACAGATCTGGACCGTTGATTAATATGATCTTGATATTTGAAAGGGGTGGCATGATTGTAATTAATAGGTTAGATTTTAATGTTTTATTAAAAGCAAAAGGGTAATAGTGTAATTAGCTTAAATAGTCATTTAAAACAAAATGGAAGATTATTTCCATAATTAAAGATAATATCCCGTAAATATCTAGTATTTTGTTTGTCAAATCCTTTCATATCACTTTAAAAGAAAATCAAAAACGTATTCCCCTCTGTCTCTAAACCCAATCGGCGACCAGCGGAGTAAAACCCTAGAAAGGCGACGGATCCTTTTTAATCGCCGGTGAAACAGAGCTTCGTCTTTAACAATCAAAGGTACACATTTAAAGTGTTAATCTTTATATGTTTCTGAAAGTTTTTGCCTGTTCCGTTCCTTTTATTAATTAACTAAAAACACCAATCGGAATTAGGGGCTTGAATGTTGAGATGTTGTTCTTGTGTTATCTGATTGTATGTATGATGGTTTGTTGTAGATAATATATAACCCATCAGTACACCTGTGTATGTTTGCAAAATCGGATGATGATGTTGTTTAATTCTTGATGTACACCGGTTTACATAGTGGTAATCAGATGATATATGTTATGTTTGTTTATTATGTTGGATATAAAGTTTGGTTAATCACAAATAAGGATTTGTGGCATGTTTTTTTAGTGATTTTAGGCAAGTCTGTTTGTTGAGTTATCTAGTAGTAGGTTTTCGAAGTACACATATATACTGTTTTACAAAAATTGCGTAAGGATCATTTTCGTTTTCGTAAATTTCTAGTATGATTCAATGTACACATGTGTATACCTGGTATATTCGACGGAATGGGCTTTTAATCAATTTATATTGAAGAACAGGTCTGGTTGTACGATGTACACATGTGTACGATATGACTTATGTACAGTATACACATGTGTACTTAATTAAACTGCAAACGGCGTTGGGATGTACACATGCGTACGATTTGATTTTTTTAATTATACTGTCTTTTTTTGCAGAAAGCCCCATTCACCTGATCAACGATGACAACTTCTTCAAAAAGACTACGCCTTACAAAGTGGTATGTATCATTTAAATACATAAATTAGGTCAGTTGTTAGTGAATGCATTGTGACTGGTTATTACATGATGTTTTGATTTCAGAAAGACATTTTTTGTAAGTATTTGAAGATTGTGAATCATCCTAAGAGTGCGGAAATTGAGATTGCGGACGTGGTAAGGTTGGAGTTTGAATGGAAGACAGTCAACAACACCGTGGATTGCGGAGTGTTTGTCATGAGGCATATGGAGACATGGTTCGGGGTAACAGCCGATAAGTGGGATAGTGGATTCCCACTTGGGCATAAGGACAAGAAGGCGTGCTTGTCACGTTTGAGGAAAAAGTACGCAATAAAGCTAGTTAAATCAGGGGCCAACAAGCACCGTAGTCGCGTATTGGCTGAAGCAGCCCAACATGAAAAGGTGAACAGATTTGGTTGTGTTTAGTACGTCTATATTGGTTGACAATAGTTAACGTTTTTTGGTTTGAATTTTTCGTATGTAGTGTTTAACACCAAATGTGGTGATTGTCATACTAGAAGCAGTTGATGGTTTGGGTATTTTGTTCTGTTTTGAAACAATGGAATAAAAGTTGAATGGGTATTAGTATGGTTTTTATGTATTTCAAACTACTACACAGTTTGTTTATGTCCGTAATGTAGGTGTTGTGTATTTAATTGAATTAAACGTTTTCACAGTATATTAAATGAGCATAGTTATCACATAGTAAAGTAGGTACACATGAGTATTTGTGATGTAAACATCCAAGTACACCGGTGTACAGACATACTAGCAGATAAGTACACTAATGTACGGTATCCGTTTTCAGGTTTTTACAATAAACAGGAATGTTGTTTATTTTTTTGTGGACCTTTTATCATCGATATAATACAAAGTATTACCATTAAAATGGTATTAGTATGGATTTTATGTATTTCAAACTACTACACAGGTTGTTTATGTACGTAATGTAGGTGTTGTGTATTTAATTGAATTAAACGTTTTCACAATATATTAATGAGCATAGTTATCACTTAGTATAGTAGTTACACATGAGTATTTGTGATGTAAACATCCAAGTAAACAGGTGTACAGACGTACTTGCAAGATAAGTACACTAATGTACGGTATCCGTTTTCAGATTTTTACAATAAACAGGAATGTTTCTTATTTCTTTGTGGACCTTTTTTCATCGATATAATACAAAGTCATACCGTTAAAACACAAAAAATCAAGTTCTAAGAGAATATTAAAGTTGAAATTGGAACACACTCAAAAAATGAATAACTATTTAATTACACAACCTGGGCTACAATGATTAATCAGCAGCAGAAAACAGTCACTACGATGATCAATGAGCAGCAGAAAACAACCAATGTAATACAATAAATATTCGCCGGAATGTTAGTCCGGCTTAACTTTCAAAGTCCGGCGGCTGATGGCGACGGCAATGTTAAAGACGACAACATATGTCCGGCGAGATAATTTTCAGGTTTTGAAAACTGGATGAACGAGGTAACATGATGAACGACGGGATGTGATGAACGACGGAAGTTCAAACTTTTGGAATTGAAAACTTGTTCAGACGAGAATTGTGGATCCAATATGAAGAAGATATGGATGTTTGTTGAAGAGATTATGAAAGATAATGTTGATAAATATAAAATATGTTAAGATTTGCTTAATAAATTAAAAATAAGTTATGATTTTGAAATTGTCGACAATTGTTGTAGAGATTGTGAAACTGATTATTTCTTTATTGTTAAGATTTTGAAATTAATAACAAAATAATTTAAATTAAATATTTATATAAAGTTACAATCTTACCCTTGTCAAATGTATATGAAATCAATGGTTCAGATCAGTTCACGCGGTTCACGCTAGGAAATTTGTTCACGTTTGAACCTAATCCTATATATATATAACAACCAGGGGCGCAGCATGTGAGGGGCGGGGGGGTCGCCCGACCCTCCGAACTTTTCGGTTAGCAGTGTTACGTATGTGTTTTTCGTATTGAAATTTTTAGGGATATACGTGTTAGACCCCCCGGTTTTAAAAAAAATATGTATATACGTGTTAGACCCCCCGGTTTTCTAAAAAAAAATTATGTATATACGTGTTCGACCCCTCCGGTTTTCTAAAAAATAAATTATATAACCCAAATAAAATACTAAATTAGCCCAAATAAAAGAGTGTGTTATGTATGTTTATCATAAGCCCAAAATACCCAAATCAAAACTCATGGCCCATTTATGAAATTAAACCCAATATAAAACTAATTAACTAAACCCAATATCAAACTCATGTGCGCAGACAAAGAAACAGAAGAAAACGCAGGTCGCAGGGGCTGGGGGGGAAAGCGACTGGGCTGCTGCTTGTTCGATTGTGCTGGCTGCTGCTTGTTCGAGACTTCAATTCGAGATTTCTTGTTCGAGACTTCTTGTTCACTTGTTCAATCATCCTCAGGTATGTTAATTTTTATGTTTAGGTTTGATTTAGGGCTCCAATTTATATGGATTAGGTTGAAATAAGGTGTGAGTTTTAGCCCTAAACTTGTTGAATTTCTATGCCCGACCGAACATAGAAAATTTTTTTTAGGTCTAATTCCTTCCGACCCCTCGAAATTTTTTTTCAAGCTTCGCCACTGATAACAACTAAAATAAATAGACTAAAAAATAATAGATATCGATGTATAACTACTAGTGTGTTTAGTTTTCAGTTGTAATATGTAATCGATACATATATATAGATATATAAAAAGAGTAAAGTCGCAATGTTCGACGTTTTTGATCAATCTGCTTGTGTAATTGTTTATATTAAATCTTATTTTATGATATTGATACCTAATAAATGTTAATAATTCAGATGTCAAACGAAGTAAATCAGGAAAACCAGAATAATGATAATAACGGGAACCAAATGAATAATAGTGTCATCGAACATATAGTCGCACAAGGAATTATCGATACTATGCTCTATATTATCAAGACTGTTAAAGAAGCAGAAAAAAATCTATAACTGGAAGTAAACGTCAACCTAGTGAACCAAGTCATAGTGTGAACGAAAATCACAGGCCACTGATCCAAGCTCCAACTCCAAAAAGAAGAAGAAACATCTCATATGGTTGTTGTTCTTATAAAGAATTCTTGGCCTGCAAACCAATAGAATTCTCAGGCAATGAAGGAGCCATTGCAGCTTTACGTTGGATAGAAAAGATAGAAGCAGTCATAAAAATAAGTAAATGTGTAGATGAAGATAAGATTATGTTTGCTTCTAATCTTTTTAAGAATGCAGCTCTTGAGTGGTGGAATACCATTCTCCAGTCTAGAGGAAGTGACAAAGTTTATAATATGGATTGGACTAACTTTAAGGAGATAGTTGAAAGAAAATTATGTTCTCCTAATGAAAAAGAACAAATTGCCAATAAGTTCTTAAATCTTAAAATGACGGGAATAGACTGCAAAGGTTACACTACCATATTCTTTGAATACGCTAGGATAGTACCAACCTTAGCCTCACCTGAGCCAGTGTTAATCTCCTGTTACGTTTGGGGATTAATTAGTGAGATCAGACATGTAGTCAAGGCAGCTAGACCCCAAACCATAGAAGAAGCAGTAGAACTAGCCAACACCCTGACTGATGAATTGGTACGCACACAAGAGGAAAACCAGAGAAAGAACCTAGCTCAAAGAATTACCCAAGAATTTCGTTTAGGTATTTCCTACCATTGAAAAGGAACAGGTTCTTCTGTACCCTACTGCAAGTTTTGTAGAAAGAAGCACTCAGGAAAGTGCGTTGTGTCCTGTAACTTCTGCAAGTACCTAGGACATAAGGAAGAAGATTGTAGGAGAAAGGCTAGTGCCAGAATATGCTACAATTGCGGACAAGCTGGTCACATCAAACCAAACTGTCCGAAACTAGCTCTAGCGACAACCAGCAAAGCTAAGGCAACTGAAGGACGCAAAAAGAATGCAAGAGCATTCGTTCTGACAGCCGAGGAAGCTAAGACGATTCCGGATGTGATAGCTGATATGTTTTTTAGTTAATGATATATTTGCCAAAGAATTATTTGACTCTGGTGCAAACCAAAGTTTTATCAATACTTCCTTCTACCAACTTCTTGACCAACCATTAACCAAACTTCAACAAGACTGTCTGGTGAAGATAGAAAATGGAGATTCCATCAAGATAAGTGAAATCTTGCAAGGAGCAAGAACAGAAATCCTAAACCATAATTTTTCTGCTAACCTTTACCCAATGAATCTAGCCGGATTTGATGTCGTATTAGGAATGGATTGGTTGGTAGCCAATCACACCAGTATTTTATGTGATCAAAAGTATGTAGTAAGTATACCAAAGGGTGAAAAGATCACAATTAAAGGAGACAAACCAGCCAGGTCAACAAAATTCATCTCAGTGATGAAAGCAGCAAGTTGTGCAAGGAAATGAGAAATAGTGTATATGATTTCCATAATTATTAATACTAAAGGAAAAGAATTAAAAGATATTCCCGTAGTATCTAAATTCTCAGATGTTTTTCCAGAAGAATTACCTGGATTACCGCCAGATAGAGAGGTCGAATTTAGGATTTACCTAATACCAGGAACGGCACCGATTGCCAAGGCACCTTATCGATTAGCACCAACGGAGATGCAGGAACTGAAGAAATAATTGGACGAACTTCTTGATAAGGGTTTTATACAACCTAGTTCATCACCGTGGAGAGAACCGGTACTGTTTGTCAAAAAGAAGGACGGATCAATGCCTATGTGCATTGACTACCGAGAATTGAACAACGATTAAGAATCGGTACCCACTATCGAGAATCGATGATCTGTTCGATCAACTTCAAGGAGCTCGATTCTTTTCTAAGATCGATTTACACTCAGGATATCATTAATTGAAAGTGCAGGAAGAGGACATTCCTAAAACTGCTTTCAGAACAAGGTACGATCATTATGAATTTACAGCCATGCCATTTGGTCTAACCAATGCCCCGACGGCATTTATGGACATGATGAACAGGATATGTAAGCCATACCTGGATAATATTCTAATTTACTCTACGAGTAAAGAGGATCATGTAGAGCATCTGCATATGCTTCTGACATTATTGAGAAAAAAAAGCTTTATGCTAAATTCTCAAAATGCGAATTTTTGTTACAAGAAGTACAATTTCTTGGACATCTGGTTAATCATGAAGGAATTCATGTGGATCCCACATACAAAGATCGAGGCGATTACAAAATGGAAAGTCCCTGAATCACCAACGGAAGTAAGAAGTTTTCTTGGACTCGCAGGATATAATAGATGGTTTATCCAAGATTTCTCTAGGATAGCTATACCATTAACCAAACTGACATGTAAATCAGTTAAGTTTGAATGGGGACCAAAACAGGAAGAAACCTTTAGGATTCTTAAGCAAAGGTTAACCAACGCACCCATACTCGCATTACCAGAAGGAACTGAAGACTTTATAGTCTATTGTGATGTGTCTAAGTTAGGATATGGATGTGTGTTGATGCAATGTCAAAAGGTTATAGCCTATGCCTCTAGACAACTTGAGAAACATGAAGAGAATTACACAACCCAAGATCTAGAGTTGGGAGCCATAGTTTTTGCCCTTAAGATTTGGAGACACTATCTTTATGGTAATAAGTTTGTCGTTTTCACATATCATAAGAGTTTAAGGTACATTTTTGGGAAAAAGCAATTAAATATGAGACAGAGATGCTGGACGAAAATTCTTAGTGATTATGATTGTGATATCCAGTATCATGCAGGAAAAGCTAATGTAGTAGCTGATGCTTTATGTCACACCCCAACCGATGACGAAAACATCGGGGCACGACACTGAGCGAAACTGATTGTCCAGGAGAAATCCATAACAACTAATTTACCAGATATTTAAATATTATGTCCCATACCATAACATACCAAAGTACAGACCAAATATCTCAAAGACAATTAACATGTTCCGACAACTCAGATTTAAATTGTTTGTTTCTAGACTCTCATTCCTACTTGATTCCATAAAAGCAGGTAAAGCACAGCATCCTAGGCATCTGTCACATACGTTAAAATAGAGGTCAATACACATAGTGTAAAGGTGAGCATACAAGTTTAATAGTACAATAGGGTTCGAAATCGTTTACGCATAACCAACATGTAACATGTAACAATGTGAAGGCTAGTAGGTTATCGACAGAGAAATATGCACAGACGTGACTGCGAGTTGTAGAATGCGCAACACACATCCCCACTGCGACACGTGAAGTAAAGCCCTTAACAACCCCTGTCCACGACAGGTGCTGAGTCCAAACTATAGTACTATCGTTGCTAAGCTGTCAGGCAACAATCACTGTGTTAACATAACATACAAGCATCCATTGAAAAACACGTAGCATGTAATAATGGTCAGCGTATAAATAGTGTTTGCGTTGTGTGTCGATTGTGATTTGAATAAGTAACGTATGTAACACCCAAAATGTAACACACTTGCTATTATTTTAGGATTTACGTATAATTTACGAAAATAAACATGTGATTATGAGCACATATACCTTACATAATCCGGGTTTACTAAAAAAAATTACAATTTAAAGTTTAAAACAACATAATGTAATTGAATTCGTCATTTAAAAATAATGACAAAACATGCGGAAGCTTCTTCATCATGTGTTCGGTTCTTTCTTGTCGCTTGATCTCCATCCGGTGCTTCTGATATTCTCCTACGATCAAAATCAACTCAAAAGTTAGTTTTGATAATTTAAAAACAAGTTCCAACATCAAATTATTAAACAAAATAAAGTTTCCAGAATTATGCCTCTCGCGCCACGCGAGAGGTTTGGTTTTACTTGTCGCGTGCCGCGGTGAGTCCCGCGTGTCGCGCCCTGATCGGTGTCACCCCTCGCGTGGCGCGGGGGAGACTGTTTTCCAGCAGGTCCGTATCTGGACCTGCATTTTCTGCCCAGCTCCAATTTTTTTTCCCAAACTCAAACTTTGAATGACCATAACGTTTTATCTACATGTCCGTTTTCCACGATTCTCTTTCCTACGCGTTCGTAATTTAATTCTCCATCTTATTGAGTTAAAACCTAATATTCAACTACTTTAAAAATTCAAATTTCAAGCTCTGGGCTTGAACTTCCTTTTTAACACTTTTGACCCGTTTCATAATTCTTTACACAAACATGTTTATTATACCAAACTTCTTATGAACATCATATTTCAATTGTTTCCTATGACACCAAATTTAAATCACGGATCATTATGCATCATTAACCCGTCTATGATTATGCGCTTATTTTGACCCGTTACAATCCCTAAAGGTTGTTTACCCGATTTACCCGTCATGGGCGTTTTGGTCAACTTTAGTCCTTCAATTTACGACGAAGGACTTTCACTACATATTTGACAAAAATCGCACTTTTCACTATAACTTGTTCATGCGTACCTGGCTCGGGTCATAATATTGACCCGTTTCAATATCTTTCACTATTAATCACTAGTTAATAGTAACACGAACCTTATGTTAATTCCTGTGAACACAAAACTCAACAAGCGATTATTAAATGTTATTGTCAAATGGTGTTAACAACACCATTTGACCCATTTAGTCTAATTGACCATTCGTCCGTATGAAATGGTATTTATTTACCATTTCACCCCTTTAAACCTATCCCGGTTTTCTCCTTGAACTCTTTTACTTAAAAACCGTTTCTTATTTGTTCATCATTACATGACTAATTTACCATTTTACCTCTTTACCATAGTTCATGATTTCTTACCATTTTCCTTTGTTCCGACTCGCGTTAAATCGTGTCGGAACATCATATTCCAATCACTTAATAGAACTTATATACAATACTTGCAATTAAGTAAATTGTAAATAATGTAAAAGGGGCGTAAGCTTTACTTACCTCACATCCCAGCTATGCTTTCCTTTTTCCTTCATGATTTGTTTGACCGCTTCTTTCCCAAGCCTCCACCTAGCTCGTTAAGTGTCAAACTATTGTCAACATTTACAAGGTGGTTAGACTAGTCATTAACAATCACGACCATTCCACCTTACTTATTCTCTATGTCGAAACAACCATTCGACTTCGTCATCAGTTAGATTAACTTATCAAAAGTTAACTACTTTCAATCACATGGTTTACACAATTGAGTCTAAATCAACATGATGTTTAGAACCCTTATCACTTCATATTGCGCATAATTGCCATATCATTCAAATACACATTTTTTAGTCTAAATTTCAACATTTAGCTTTCATTTAGGCATTTTAACAAACACCCAATGGGCATATTTTTACACATTTACAAACTAGCTCATAACTAGTTATTTTTACAAAGGTTAACATCAATTAAGCAAGTTCATATCACTGAAAATAGGCTGTTTTTTTGGTGACCTGTTTAACCTGTTTACAAGTCTTCAAAAATTATGATTTTCTAATGTGACGTACCTCTCGGAGGGTTAGGCCTTGTGTTAAAATTTCAAGATCTAACTCTTTACCAAAAATTCGTAAAAAATCATTTACTAAGCTGCAATCAGATTCGTCATTTCTGACTACAGCTTACGAAAAAATTCATTTAAAATTCCTCGTTTATCCGATTGACGAAATTCTAATTGGCAATTCTTTTAATCACTTAAAAATATCTACAGTAAAATTTTGAGATCATAACTAAATTCCTAAATTGAGTTATGATATTCGTAATGTGCTGCAAATTCTGCCAGAAAACGCAGGTTGAACCTTCGATACGGAAAAATTCATAAAACGCTCAATTTTCGTCGAAAAAATGCGATTCCAGTGGGGTTTTAAAGATATTTCCTGGAATTAGATTTTAGACACAATAAACTCATGTTTTTGTCAAGTTTTATCCATGTTACAGCCAATACAAGTCGGCTGTAAATTCTGATCAGAAGCTGTTTGAATTCAGCTTTCAACTAAAACATGTTTATGACATTATAACACTATCTTTAGCAATCAAAAACCCTAAAAACAATCACCTTCAATGGTGTTCGTGGATTTTACTAGAATTAGGCACGATTTCAACATATACTTGTCTAGGGTTTACTCCTAAACACTACAATGTTCCTATTTCATCCATATAACAAGCATGCATCAACAATTTTTGAATCCTCTAGGTTTACTCAGAAATTCAACTAGAGATTTCTCATGAAATTTACATACCTTGTGACTCCTTTTTCAGTGGAGATCACTAATTCGTGCTCGGATTTTGATTTGGAATTGATTTGGACCTTCAATTTGAGAGATTTAGCAAGAACTAGGGTTGGGCTCCCATGGAGCTTTCTTCTGGTCGATCCTACGCACACCCCTGTGTGTGTGGGTTTTATTTTTTTATTTTTTTGGTTTATAATTAAGCTTTCATTTTATCCATCTTTGGCCCCTCGTTTTTGGTTAGTTATCAAGTAGATCACAACTCCTTTAGTTTAAACAATATTCCCTCTTATTTACTAGGTTAGACATTCCTAGTTAACGTAATAGGTTCGGGGAAAATTATGACCCAGCCTGTTTTATGCCCCGTTAATTCGGGCCTTTTATTCACTTTATTTTCCTCAAAAGGATTTGCCCAAGTTTTATTTAATATTAGGTTTATTTATTTAAATCCTAATATTTACCGGGTAAGTTTTACCACTAACTGTATTTTACCCGTCCTTTAGTATTAACGTGGTTTGATTACCAAACCCGTTTTCGTGGTGTTACAAGTCTACCCCCCTTAAAGAGGTTTCGTCCTTGAAACCTTATTTACAAAGTTCATTGGTTTAATCAAACAAACCAGGTTTCGTTTTCAAGGCACCCGTTTCTTTCGGTCAAAAGTTTTCATTTATATTGACGCGTACGTCTTTCGTGTGTAAGGCCTCGCGGGCCGTTATTTTTAGCTTATATCCTTTATCTTTATCGACCGAATTGTCACTTGACCACTCATTCGCATTAGTCTTGTTAACATGTTTTATCCCGCGCTTGTCTTATATTAACAAGCGCTTGGTATTTGTCATGACACTATCTTGATTTCGAATAGTTTTACCGACTAAACTAATTAGTCGTCGTCACTTCATACCTCGTCACCCGGGTATACTATTTTGCCGTCTCTGGCCTCATATGTGTTTAAGATCTTCTAATTCACCTCATACCACATATGTTTTGTTAAAACTTTGCTTTTGACTAAAATTAAATTTTAATTTTCGTTTCCTCTTTGTCTTACATCTTCCCTCATTTCTAGGAATGTTACTTCCGAGGATCTATTCCTTTTAGTTATTATTTAATACGGGGAATTGTAACGAATTCCCACGCTTGACCCATATGTCCCGTAGGTTCTTTCACTTAGCCTCGTAGGCTATTTATTTAGATTTTCACCTTTTTACCCCTTTAAGGTGAGACCCCTACAATTCGTTTCTTTCTATTTGTGACCCGAAGGTCTTTTTGGTCCTGTAGACTTTAACACTATTTATAATCTCGTAGATTATGATGATCCCGTAGATCATCTTTTGTTCGTTTCTTTACTTAACTGTATATATATATATATATATATATATATATATATATATATATAGGGTAGGGCTATATAGAAAACCCTATTTATATAGAAAACCCTAGAAAACCCTAGAAAACCCAACCTCCCGACATTTTTTTTTTTGAAAAAAATAACACATGTAATATACATGTTTTTAAGAGTTTTGGGCCAAAAAAATCAAAAAAGCGCCGAAAGGTTGTTTTAAAAAAAAAATTTCAGCAATTTATGTCTTTTGTGCCTAACACATGTTAGACGCTGAAATTTGTTTATTTTTTTTAAAAACATCCCTTCGGCGCTTTTTGGTTTTTTTTGGCCCAAAACACTTTAAAACATGTATATTACATGTGTTATTTTTTTCAAAAAAAAAATGTCGGGAGGTTGGGTAAAAATGGGTGGAGATTTGAGTTTCCAGAGTTTTCTATATAAATAGGGTTTTCTGTCTAGCATTACCCTCTATATATATATATATATATGGTGTCAAGGTACCCTTTTTATGTTTAGTCTCATTTATTTTCGCTTTTGTATTTCATTTGACCTTGACCGTAGTCTAAGGCTACATTTGTTTCTTTCGAATTATTCTTCCGACTCTATGACTTCTTCCGTCATTTACACGTTGGTTTGTCCCACTCTTATCATTATTCAGTTTATACCTCTATTTCCTTTCGAACCGTTACCCGGGTTCTTTATCTTGATGTTTTTAACACTCCAGTTTCACTGGTTTGGGTTTTCCTTTCTATACTCTTTTACGACCTATCACATAGGTTCATTAATGTTTCGCGCTTTCATTATTCAGCTTGCGCTTCCTTTCATTTTCGAGCGTTATTCTTTATTAATCTCGTTTGACCCGTTTGTGTGAAACTTCATCACTTATGAACGTCAAACTTCGTTCTTTGTTCGACCCGTCCACTTTAAAATAGTTGAACGTAATTATCAAAAATTTATGTTTTCAAAATCTTATCATCTTTTACTCATGACCCATAATCCGAGTCTTTTGACATTCTAATCCGCGTTCCCGTCTATTGGGTTACACATTGTCACGATCCCCAACCCCACCTTGGATGGAATCGAGAGCCGCGAACAGCCAAGTGGTACCGGTGGTTATTTTGAAAAGCATTGCAGCGAAATTTCGTCAGAAACGTGAGTTAGGAAAAATATCAGAGTTCGGAAACTCCGGATTTTTATTTATTAAATAGATGGGATAAAACCATGTTTTAAAAGGTAGCTTTAATATAGGATAAATTCGAATACATAAAACAACTTTTCTTAATTTAATTTAATTGATAAAATAAGCCACTTCTGTAAGCCTTGTTGGTGCCGCATCCAACTCTAATTCCTGATCTACTGTAATTACCTGAAATGCATTTTAAAAAGATTTGGTCAGCAGGAAATACTGGTGAGTTCATTCATTTTTATAAAATGACCCTTAGTTATAAATTACAGCATAAGAGCGATTACAATGGCTTCTATCTTATTTTTATCTGGCGTCGTGTCACATTGCGTGACGATTGTCATACCACTATTGGGTCCTGTCACCCAAGTAGTGACGATCACTGTTAGGATATATTAGCCTAACCAGTGAAAATTAGTAATGTGCACAATACCCCACTAGCCAGTGATTAAGATAACCACGACTTACTCCCCGTAGTTATAACTTTTGAAAATAATTTGAGGTATTGTAAAACAGTTGATAAAAAGAGAATGACTCACATTGCAGATTTATACGGGCAGAGCTTAGCCTACTGATTAGCCTTATACCCTAATTAAATAATAATGCACACGAACTAGGTCAGTAACTAATACAGCATTTACGATAACTCACGAGATTAAACCCTCACAACGAATGACAAAGTGCAATACTTAAACATCCATCGGATTCGCAACGAATGACAGAGTGTACCCCGAGTTTGGGTGTCACTCAAACATCCTGTCGGATTCACGACTAATGACAAAGTATAGCATTTAAACATCCTATCGGATAGTTTCAATCGATCGGATATTGAATCGTAGCAGCGATCGAGTTAATACCCGGTATCGTAGCTGCGCCTCACTAATTTGAGAGTAATATTCGAACAGAATTATAAAGAGTTTGAAAGTTTCGTCGACACCATCGAACTGCTCAGGAGCTAAGCTATTTATAGCTCAAATTGGCTTCTCTCGTGGCCCGCGTGAACCTTCGCTCGATCTTTACGCGGCCCGCGTGGGAGTGTGGATCAGATCGGAGGTTGCTGAGTCACCGGTGGTCGCAACACGTGTGACGACACGTGGCCTTCATGCATATCCGGAGATCTACAAGCTGTCGCGGCCCGCGTGACCTTCTGCCTATTCTTTACGCGGCCCGCTAGAAGACCACAAATCTTAATTTCTTGATTTTTGATATGGATTGGGGTTTCAGGGGTCCGGGTTTTTACTTATGGATCAATTTGGGACATTTTTTAATATAATTATATCACAAAGAAAAAGGGAATAAAATAGTGAGAAAAGAGAATGGACCCACTTTGTAACTTTAGGGTTCAACTAGAAAACCTCCTGGTAGAATTTTGGGTATAACTTCTGAGCTATTTAAAATAATGCACTCGTGTTAAGTATAGTACCCCTAATTCAACCTTGTCCCTATGTCACGAGACAGAACCCCAATGAACTTAGTCAGGCAGAGCCTTGACATGCGTTATGGGGCTCAGATCAATCGAAAAGGGTAGCGGTGATCGGGAGTTAAAACACTTAAAACAAGACAGGGCTTTATTATTATTATTATTATTAAAATAGAAAAAAATATATATATAATAAAGATGGCGATATCTAGAAAGGAATGGGCAATTGTTATACTGAAAGGCATATTTATAGTGAAATTTTAAGATTTTCCTTTGAAGTGAAGTAAGCTTCCACATCTACCACCATTTTGTTTACTGTATGGACACACGTCCAATTGAAATTTCATTTCAATAGTTAAATCATTATTTTATTCCTTTTTAATTATCTTGATGACATATGAGTGTTGAATTTTGAGGACACATATTTATTCTCATCTATAGATGGACTTTATTTGTTAATTTTATTATTATTTATATATTGATTTTATTTCATACGAAATTCTTAAGTTTTTTTTATTTTTATTATTATTTTATTTATTAATTTATATATTATAATTAATTTAACTGCTTCACTTATTTGGCGCGTATATCTTCTAAAATACGACGTTTTACAAAATAATGAATATGTCTTTAGAACGAGAATATTTTTGTCTACATTTTGAACCAAGTTTCATTAAAAATAGAGTAGGTTCAAATACAATGTATTTTTATAATTTAATTAGTATACGGTCACTAGGCCCGTCTAGGTACTTCATATTTTTAACATTTAACTTACCCGTAATCTACCCGTTTAATAATATAAGTTTTTATAGACTTTTATTTTAATAGAAATGTCACTCATATACAGGCCAATTAATTAATATACTATTTCAACCAACTATATATATAAAATAGTTTTTTTTAAACTATTTGGGTCGAATAATTATATTAAAATAAAACTAGTTACTAGTTACTAGTGGTTAATAAATTTAAACAACCTATAATTTATATGATAAAATTGGAATGTTACATCCTCCCCACCTTGTTTTAAATCTCGTCCTCGAGATTTGGGCTACGGTATCTCTTTCCGAGTTATGTCATATTTTAAATAATAGGATTAAGGTAAATGACATTCTCATTGAATCAAAATATGTTCAAAGAAGAACAGTTTATAAGAAATAGAATCCAATGGTTCAATTGAATAAAGTTCAGAAATTGATATCAAATGGATGAAGTGGAATGATATAATAATCATAGGTTAAACTAAAAGAAAGATTTATGACCAATAGATGTCTAAAGTGAATGTGAACTATTTTTAGAAACAATAGAATTTACTGTCAACAGAAAATTTACTTTGATTGTCAACTGAGGAAGTTTCAGAATTAACAAGCTCAAATGAAATGGAAGCACAAAAAAAAAAATGATTGTCAACTATCGAATTATGATATGAGAAAAATTAATATGTGGATATTTTATTGAATAGCAAAGATACACCGATATACAACAGAGTTTAGTGTATCATTGTCTTAACACATAGTTGTATTAAGACCATTTTCAAGGATGAGTTAAACGAAAGACATACGTGGGTTTGAATGATTCGTATGATTATGATTAGCCCAAGCTACAAGTTTATATCGACGCCACAAGGTGTCGAAATGATTGAAATAGCTCAATAATTACGGTGACCGAACAATTTCACCGTTTTTGTTTTTTTTTTTTTTTTTAATCAACTGAAAATTTTAATGAAGAAAATTTCAAATAAATATTATAGGATTTTCAACTGATGATGAATAGATCAAATGAAAATTTATAGAATCTTTGATCAATGATGAAAGAATCTTTTGAGGTACACGGGATATAATACGAATTTGTGTACTCTTATCTTAACACATAATTGCATTAAGACTGTTTAAGACAATGAACCAACAGAAATTAAAATCCGTACATCAGATGTGAAAATGAGATTAGCTCAAGTTTCAAATTAAAGAAAATGCCACCACAAGGTGTCGTAGTAATCGAAATAATAGCGGTGACTGAATAAGTTCACCACGCTTTAAATCAAATGAAGTAAGTCCGAATGTTTGTTTCAAATAAATCTGGTAGGATTTTTTTGATTGAAATTGAAAAAATTGAATAATGTTTTTCGATCAAAGATGATAAAGAAATAAAGATTACGAAACACTCGATTGATGATATAAGAATCATTAAGAGATACACTGAAATATGAAATGAATTTGTGTATCATTATCTTAGCACACGATTGTGTTAAGATTACTTTTATAGGATAAACCAACGAAGCAGATTTAATATAAATAAATAATTAAATCCGTATATGATATGTGCAAACGAGATTAATGCAAGCTTCAATTTTGTGAAAACGTCACCACAAGGTGATCGTGATTAAAGAAACGATTCAATGAAGTAGAAGACCAAACAAGCATGTTATGTTTTAAGAGAAATGAAGTGCTTGTTGGGATTATTTCGAATATGATGGCTTCAATTCATCATATGGGAATTTGAAGTGAATACGTAATGCGAGCAAGTTCAAACAGTTAAACTTGGTTTAAACAAAACGAGTTTATGTATCAATAAGAAAGTTCGGACATGGTCACAACGAAAACCATGTATGCCAAAGAAAATTGAGTTTTTAGAAAAAAATTCCTTGACTCGATATCAAAGAGTCATCGTTTTGCAAGAAACGCGGTTTACAATGCAAAGATCAAGTATAGCGAAACGATATTTGAGTTTTGATAAAACAACAAATTAGAATGAAGCCCTCCAGTGGTCTTCATAAATCAAACGAACCACATGCGCAACAAACAGTGCATGTGTAACGTGTGAATTTACCAAGAAATGAAATAAATCAATATTCGCTATTATGAAATAAATCCTCATGGTATGATGATCATTAGGGGAAGTAGAAATACGAAAGTCAACTCTTTATATGCAGAAGTCAGAATTTCAACGAAAAGAAATATAAGAACTTTATCTGGAATTTCGTGTGATAACCGTTGTTAAGTGACATTACCAGGGAATGTCGAATAAAATGAAATAGGGGAATTGCAAAGGGTATATGACTTCTTTTGCTGTGCTAATAATTATGACTCTGATTAGACTGTGCACCGATGGTTGTGAAATCTTGTTCCAACGTACCTCAGCGAGATTCATGTCGTTTGTAGGATCATGTGGCAAAGTGCCGCTTTTTGATCAGTAGTTCTTCCACTGACAGGATTCGCATTGGTGTCATTGTGCCCAATCATTTTTTTCAAAAGGCCTTGCCTCGAAAGTTTTGTGTGATATACTTCAATGTCTGTGGACGTATAATTTAAGTTTCATGTGTTTTCTTGTGCACTAGCACAACTTTACATGCTTCTTACTTGCGTTAATAGTCTATGGTAACGCATTGGAAATTCTTATACTTTTGATGGCGTCCCAACTTAAAGGGTTCCATTGTTTATATTTTGTCGCATGAGACAGATGATCAAACGAAATAATGTTTGATATCGGAATTATAGATATATGCAAGAGATTCCTGATAAAGAAATCTAGATTTATTATTGACACATATGCTTGTGCTTTATTCCAAATTGTTAATCCTTATGGTTTTTGGATTTCCTTATAGATATACATATCTATATAATCATATATTTCACATGTTGTAATATACATACCCTTCATAAGGTTAATGTATTTAACAGATTCATATTTCCAAAAACAAGTTAGATATCAGGTCATGATACTATTTAGGGAAATCTTGTCACTTGTTTGACATATTATGTACCTTCTTACCTGGTTCTAGGCCGGAGAGGTAACCCCAGTATATCCGGACAAGCTGGAGAGTCTGCTACACCATACCCAGTCTTGTCGGAGAAAAATTTTATATTTCCCTTAAATAGTATTTTTCTTAAATCATGCTTTGGAAAGTGCATTATGACTTTCAACAACGAATCAGGAAATTAATATTCACCTGACTGATCATATTCTAGAACAAAGTAGTACCAATAAATAAGAAATAACAGTGGTCAAGTGTTATTGCTTATTTATTATACTTGCAACATTCTAGTTATTATTTTCACGGCATACCAAAACCCATCACATTTTATTTACACAAGTATATAGCTTAGCTTATACTAAGGCATCTTTTCTTAAGTTCAAGTCTAAATGATATCCTGTGTGCTACCAGTTAATAGCAATCTCCTAACTCTTTTATATAAGCTTAGGTATTATTATCACAACACCTATAAGCTTAAATTAGTGGCTCTGATACCACCTTCTGTCACGACCCCCGATCTCACCTTGGATGGAATCGAGAGCCACGAACAGCCAAGTGGTACCGGTGGTTATTTTGAAAAGCATTGCAGCGGAAATTTCGTCAGAACCGTGAGTTAGGAAAAATATCAGAGTTCGGAAACACTGGATTTTTATTTATTAAATAGATTGGATAAAACCATGTTTTAAAAGGTAGCTTTAATATAGGATAAATTCGAATACATAAAACAACTTTTCTTAATTTAATTTAATTGATAAAATAAGCCACTTCTGTAAGCCTTGTTGGTGCCGCATCCAACTCTAATTCCTGATCTACTGTAATTACCTGAAATGCATTTTAAAAAGATTTGGTCAGCAGGAAATACTGGTGAGTTCATTCATTTTTATAAAATGACCCTTAGTTATAAATTAGAGCATAAGAGCGATTACAATGGCTTCTATCTTATTTTTATCTGGCGTCGTGTCACATTGCGTAACGATGGTCATACCACTATTGGGTCCTGTCACCCAAGTAGTGACGATCACTGTTAGGATATATTAGCCTAACCAGTGAAAATTAGTAATGTGCACAATACCCCACTAGCCAGTGATTAAGATAACTACGACTTACTCCCTGTAATTATAACTTTTGAAAATAATTTGAGGTATTGTAAAACAGTTGATAAAAAAAGAATGACTCACATTGCAGATTTATACGGGCAGAGCTTAGCCTACTGATTAGCCTTATACCCTAATTAAATAATAATGCACACGAACTAGGTCAGTAACTAATACAGCATTTACGATAACTCACGAGATTAAACCCTCACAACGAATGACAAAGTGCAATACTTAAACATCCATCGGATTCGCAACGAATGACAGAGTGTACCCCGAGTTTGGGTGTCACTCAAACATCCTGTCGGATTCACGACTAATGACAAAGTATAGCATTTAAACATCCTGTCGGATAGTTTCAATCGATCGGATATTGAATCGTAGCAGCGACCGAGTTAATACCCGGTATCGTAGCAGTGCCTCACTAATTTGAGAGTAATATTCGAACAGAATTATAAAGAGTTTGAAAGTTTCGTCGACACCATCGAACTGCTCAGGAGCTAAGCTATTTATAGCTCAAATTGGGTTCTCTCGCGGCCCGCGTGAACCTTCGCTCGATCTTTACGCGGCCCGCGTGGGAGTGTGGATCAGATCGGAGGTTGCTGAGTCACCGGTGGTCGCGACACGTGTGACGACACGTGGCCTTCATGCATATCCGGAGATCTACAAGCTGTCGCGGCCCGCGTGACCTTCTGCCTATTCTTTACGCGGCCCGCTAGAAGACCACAAATCTTGATTTCTTGATTTTTGATATGGATTGGGGTTTCAGGGGTCCGGGTTTTTACTTATGGATCAATTTGGGACATTTTTTAATATAATTATATCACAAAGAAAAAGGGAATAAAATAGTGAGAAAAGAGAATGGACCCATTTTGTAACTTTAGGGTTTAACTAGAAAACCTCCTGGTAGAATTTTGGGTATAACTTCTGAGCTATTTAAAATAATGCACTCGTGTTAAGTATAGTACCCCTAATTCAACCTTGTCCCTATGTCACGAGACAGAACCCCAATGAACTTAGTCAATCGGAAAGGGTAGCGGTGATCGGGAGTTAAAACACTTAAAACAATACAAGGCTTTATTATTATTATTAATAAAATAGAAAAGAATATATATATATATATATATATATATATATATATATATATAATAAAGATGGCGATATCTAGAAAGGAATGGGCAATTGTTATACTGAAAGGCATATTTATAGTGAAATTTTAAGATTTTCCTTTGAAGTGAAGTAAGCTTCCACATCTACCACCATTTTGTTTACTATATGGACACACGTCCAATTGAAATTTCATTTCAATAGTTAAATCATTATTTTATTCGTTTTTAATTATATTGATGACACGTATATATGAGTGTTGAATTTTGAGGACACCTATTTATTCTCATCTATAGATGTACTTTATTTGTTAATTTTATTATTATTTATATATTGATTTTATTTCATACGAAATTCTTAAGTTTTTTTTATTTTTATTATTATTTTATTTATTAATTTATATATTATAATTAATTTAACTGCTTCACTTATTTGGCGCGTATATCTTCTAAAATACGACGTTTTACAAAATAATGAATATGTCTTTAGAACGAGAATATTTTTGTCTACATTTTGAACCAAGTTTCATTAAAAATAGAGTATGTTCAAATACAATGTATTTTTATAATTTAATTAGTATACGGTCACTAGGCCCGTCTAGGTACTTCATATTTTTAACATTTAACTTACCCGTAATCTACCCGTCTAATAATATAAATTTTTATAGACTTTTATTTTAATAGAAATGTCACTCATATACAGGCCAATTAATTAATATACTATTTCAACCAACTATATATATAAAATAGTTTTTTTTTAAACTATTTGGGTCGAATAATTATATTAAAATAAAACTAGTTACTAGTTACTATTGGTTAATAAATTTAAACAACCTATAATTTATATGATAAAATTGGGAATGTTACACACATCTTCTTAAAATCATACCCATCTATCGGGTATCCTTACCGAAGTCATTTTCAAAGTAATCATTCTGATATGATTTTAGACTTCGTTTTAACTTATTTGGTCGTCTTAGCGAAATCCATCGTTTTTATTCAATCGTGTCCTTTATTCTTTATTTAACTTGTTTGACTTGTCCGTGTGAATTTCATCACTTGTGACAGTCAAACTTTTATCCATATGCCTTAGCATTCCCATTAGTTGGTTTGTATTTTCATTTACCTTGATTCTTGTCCCTTCTCTCGGGCTCGTTATCCTAACGTAATACGCTTCCGTCCTCCGACTTGCGTTTACGTTTACTATCAAACATCTTACGTGTTTGATTCATTTGGGTTCCTTTTTAATTCGTCCCATTCACCCCGCCCTTTCTACATCGGACATAAATGCGTCCACTACAAGAAGTTCATGGTATCATATGCCACTACTTACTTGGCCAGAGTAAGCGATTGGTACATGACACACATGATCTTTTCATAGTTTTCACATCACGCCCTATGTAAGTAATGCCTCTATTTATTTCATATCCCTGATTTCATTTACTAAAGCTTTATTTAATTGTTAAACAACAATCACTAGTTTTACTAGTTTTACATTCGAACATAAAAATGTTTTCCTCTCTATCGAACTATTATATAATCACATTCGTTAATGTGATCGCTACATTTCTTAATAGCATTATATTGCGAGTTTTCCACTTGGATAATTACCCCCCGTCCAAGTTTCCATATAAACTAATCCTATTATTCCTTTGTTATTCGTCATTGTGAATAGCATATATTTCTATTAAACTTTTCTTAGGAACATCATCCTGAATAGATATTCTATTCAGGTTTTCCAAGTTTTATCACATATATGCAACCATCATTCCCTACGTGTTTGTTGCATATTACTACTTGTGCGATTACATTTAAAGGTGTGCACCTGGTAATGCTTGCCCTAACGGGCTTTCCTTTCCATTAGCCTTGTTCGCGATTCTTACGCGGTTTTTGTTCTTGGCGAGCATATCCTGCTTGTCATACTTGGACCGTTTCTCCATCATATCCACAATTTGTTAGATTCTCGCCATCTTCAGATGTGAGTGTCCTTCAATTAAGCATTTATAAAAATTAGTAATGTCGACATTCGATAAAGGCCCATATAACAATACGAGGTTTTCTGCTATACGTGTCAACGCACGTAATTTCGTTAACTATATTAGTCATTTACTTGGGGTAACGTGTATTACACGATAACCCTATGTGTTGTTCACAACACTTTAATCATACTAAACTATTAACATACATGTACTTACCGGATTTGCGATCAAGCCTCGAACCGAACACACTTACCCTTCAACCATGAGCTCTGATTACCAACTTGTAACACCCTTGCTATTATTTTAGGATTTACGTATAATTTACGAAAATAAACATGTGATTATGAGCACATATACCTTACATAATCCGGGTTTACTAAAAAATTTACAATTTAAAGTTTAAAACAACATAATGTAATTGAATTCGTCATTTAAAAATAATGACAAAACAACATGCGGAGGCTTCTTCATCATGTGTTCAGTTCTTTCTTGTCGCTTGATCTCCATCCGGTGCTTCTGATATTCTCCTACGATCAAAATCAACTCAAAAGTTAGTTTTGATAATTTAAAAACAAGTTCCAACATCAAATTATTAAATAAAATAAAGTTTCCAGAATTATGCCTCTCGCGCCACGCGAGAGGTTTGGTTTTACTTGTCGCATGCCGCGGTGACTCCCGCATGTCGCACCCGGATCGGTGTCACCCCTCGCGTGGCGCGGGGGAGACTGTTTTCCAGCAGGTCCGTATCTGGACCTGCATTTTCTGCCCAGCTCCAAATTTTTTTTCCAAACTCAAACTTTGAATGACCATAACGTTTTATCTACAGGTCCGTTTTCCATGATTCTTTTTCCTACGCGTTCGTAATTTAATTCTCCATCTTATGGAGTTAAAACCTGATATTCAACTACTTTAAAAATTCAAATTTCAAGCTCTGGGCTTGAAATTCCTTTTTAACACTTTTGACCCGTTTCATAATTCTTTACACAAACATGTTTATTATACCAAACTTCTTATGAATATCATATTTCAATTGTTTCCTATGACACCAAATTTAAATCACGGATCATTAGGCATCATTAACCAGTCTATGATTATGCGCTTATTTTGACCCGTTACAATCCCTAAAGGTTGTTTACCCGATTTACCCGCCATGGGCGTTTTGGTCAACTTTAGTCCTTCAATTTACGACGAAGGACTTTCACTACATATTTGACAAAAATCGCACTTTTCACTATAACTTGTTCATGCGTACCTGGATCGGGTCATAATATCGACCCGTTTCAATACCTTTCACTATTAATCACTAGTCAATAGTAACGCGAACCTTATGTTAATTCCTGTGAACACAAAACTCAACAACCGATTATCAAATGTTATTGTCAAATGGTGTTAACAACACCATTTGACTCATTTAGTCTAATTGACCATTCGTCCGTATGAAATGGTATTTATTTACCATTTCACCCATTTAAACCTATCTCGGTTTTCTCCTTGAACTCTTTTACTTAAAAACCGTTTCTTATTTGTTCATCATTACATGACTAATTTACCATTTTACCTCTTTACCATAATTCATGATTTCTTACCATTTTCCTTTGTTCCGACTCGCGTTAAATCGTGTCAGAACATCATATTCCAATCACTTAATAGAACTTATATACAATACTTGCAATTAAGTAAATTGTAAATAATGTAAAAGGGGCGTAAGCTTTACTTACCTCACATCCCAGCTATGCTTTCCTTTTTCCTTCATGATTTGTTTGACCGCTTCTTTCCCAAGCCTCCACCTAGCTCGTTAAGCGTCAAACTATTGTCAACATTTACAAGGTGGTTAGACTAGTCATTAACAATCACGACCATTCCACCTTACTTATTCTCTATGTCGAAACTACCATTCGACTTCATCATCAGTTAGATTAACTTATCAAAAGTTAACTACTTTCAATCACATGGTTTACACAATCGAGTCTAAATCAACATGATGTTTAGAACCCTTATCACTTCATATTGCGCATAATTGCCATATCATTCAAATACACATTTTTTACCCTAAATTTCAACATTTAGCTTTCATTTAGGCATTTTAACAAACACCCAATGGGCATATTTTTACACATTTACAAACTAGCTCATAACTAGTTATTTTTACCAAGGTTAACATCAATTAAGCAAGTTCATATCACTGAAAATAGGTTGTTTTTTGGTGATCTGTTTAACCTGTTTACAAGTCTTCAAAAATTATGATTTTTTATGTGACGTACCTCTCGGAGGGTTAGGCCTTGTGTTAAAATTTCAAGATCTAACTCTTTACCAAAAATTCGTAAAAATTCATTTACTAAGCTGCAATCAGATTCGTCACTTCTGACTGCAGCTTACGGAAAAATTCATTTAAAATTCCTCGTTTATCCGGTTGACGAAATTCCAATTGGAGATTCTTTTAATCACTTAAAAATATCTTTTGTAAAATTTTGAGATCATAACTAAATTCCTAAATTGAGTTATGACATTCGTAATGGGCTGCAAATTCTGCCAGAAAACGCAGCTTGAACCTTCGATACGGAAAAATTCATAAAACGCTCAATTTTCGTCGAAAAAATGCGATTCCAGTGGGGTTTTAAAGATATTTCCTGGAATTACATTTTAGACTCACGAAACTCATGTTTTTGTCAAGTTTTATCCACGTTACAGCCAATACAAGTTGGCTGTAAATTCTGATCAGAAGCTGTTTGAATTCAGCTTTCAACTAAAACATGTTTATGACATTATAACACTACCCTAAAAACAATCACCTTCAATGGTGTTCATGGATTTTACTAGAATTAGGCATGATTTCAACATACACTTGTCTATGGTTTACTCCTAAACACTACAATGTTCCTATTTCATCCATATTACAAGCATGCATCAACAATTTTTGAATCCTCTAGGTTTACTCAGAAATTCAACTAGAGATTTCTCATGAAATTTACATATCTTGTGACTCCTTTTTCAGTGAAGATCACTAATTCGTGCTCGGATTTTGATTTGGAACTGATTTGGACCTTCAATTTGAGAGATTTAGCAAGAACTAGGGTTGGGCTCCCATGGAGCTTTCTTCTGTTCGATCCTACGCACACCCCTGTGTGTGTGGGTTTTATTATTATTATTTTTTTTTTGGTTTATAATTAAGCTTTCATTTTATCCATCTTTGGCCCCTCGTGTTTGGTTAGTTATCAAGTAGATCACAACTCCTTGAGTTTAAACAATATTCCCTCTTATTTACTAGGTTAGACATTCCTAGTTGACGTAATAGGTTCGGGGAAAATTATGACCCAGTCTGTTTTATGCCCCGTTAATTCAGGCCTTTTATTCACTTTATTTCCCTCAAAAGGATTTGCCCAACTTTTATTTAATATTAGGTTTATTCATTTAAATCCTAATATTTACCGGGTAAGTTTTACCACTAACTGTATTTTACCCGTCCTTTAGTATTAACGTGGTTTAATTACCAAACCCGTTTTCGGGGTGTTACACAAAAGTGTGTAAAGCAAAAAGGGCTCGAGTATACTCACAGATTGCGTTTAAGTTAATAAACACTGTCTTGAATTGAAGGGAGCGCTGAGAGATTAGCCTGAACAGTTAACGATAGCATAAGCGAAGAACGGTGCGTTAAACGGTGAAAAGTGAACAAGTGTCGAGTGGTAATCTGATCGGATGGCAATCCTATCGGATGGTCAGTCGATCTGATGTCAATCCGTTCAGATGGTCATCTGATCGGATTGCCATTCAGTCGGATTGACATTCGTTTGGGAAGGATGTGTTTGTGTATGATGGCTTTGAAGTTTTTGTTGTAACATTTTGAAAATAGAGAAGTATCTCTACCTTTCAGGTCGATCGATCGAACGGTCGTTCGATCGGATAGTGATCCGATCGGCGAAACATTTCTTGTGAGAACAAGTTCACAGCAGGATGGTCACCCAATCGGATGGTCTTCCGATCGGATAGCAATCCGTTAGAACTGATGATTGAAAATCATGAAAAATGTTTAAGTGTTGAAGTTCCAAATGTCAATCGATCGGATGGCAATCCGATCGGACGGTAATCCGTTCGACGTTCAGATCTTTGAAAATTTGAAGAAAAATGTTAAGTGTTGGAACCAAGTGCAATCCGATCGGATTGCAGTTCGATCGGATGGCAATCTGATCGGATGGCAATCTGATCGGACGGCAATCAGTCCAACGAATCTGATCGTTTTGAACTTGATTATTCTGAAAAGTTTTGCAGTTTGTTCGAGTCGGTATGATAACGTACTAAACAACGGAACCTCGTCAAGTCCCAAGTCGTTCGATCGAACAGGGATCACCCTAATCCGACAAGTTGACTGTTCTTTGACGGTTGTTCATGTTCATCCCAAAATGGGTTGTCTCGTTGGTAGGATGCATATATCAGACCGATACTTCACTAAGAAATGAGTAGAAGACCAGAATGAGCTCCGATTCTATCGGTTTTGAGTGCATTGAGTGTAAAAGAGTTGAAAGAAAGTTGAAAAGTTTCTTTCAATCCTTTTAACTTTGAAGATGTTTAGATCTATACGAAAACAATGTTTAATCATGTGGAAATCCTTCAAATCTGAGTTATTCTTGGTGGAATGAGGTCAAAACTTGAAGTTCATAAGAACTCCATGATGACATCACACTAGAACACCTCAAATCCGCTGATTTCACGGTTGGAAGTTAAGATTCAAAGGTGAAAATGATGAAGAAGTGTGTGTAGATCATAGAAGTACAAGATTTGAGTGGAAAACTTACAAGAATCGCGAGAAATCGAGAGAAAAGAGGGCTTGAGTGCTGCTGGTCGAATGAGAGGCTGTCACATCACTTGTGATGTGACAAGGGGTATTTATAGGTTGCTAAAAAGGGAAAGGGGTAGCAAGTGTCGAATGGCGTGCCGATCGGATGACACTTCGATTGGATGGAAATCCGATCGGATGGCTATTCGATCGAACGGTCATTCGATCGAGTGGCTCTGACGAGTTGCGTTTCGATGTTTCGTTTTGCGTGTTGGACGTTGCGATGTGTTTAAGAGAGGGTCGATTATGCGATGCGATAGATAAAAAAAATCACACACAAAACTATATCTGACATACAATCATTCCAAATAACTTGCGTTTAGCGTTTGCGATTGAATTGCGTTGCGATAGAGTTGCGATTGCGTTTCGATTGACCATCACCAAACAATAAAGTTAACATGCACAAGTAACACATAAGTAGCACACACACGTAAAACAATATATTGGATCTATCAATTAAGTTGCGAATGCGATTAGCGAATAAGCGATAAAACATGCGATAAACATCGATTAAACCTCGATTATTAATAGATACTCCACATAATATAACTAAAGCAATTAAATAAAAAGGATTCGATTACAAGTCATTGACGTACAATCAATAGTCAAGCAAGGAGTGACAGATCGCAATTAGCAATCTTTTCTTCTTTTGACTTTGACTTTGACTTGTACTTTGACTTTCGTAACACGGGGTGTTACAGCCTCCCTTACTTAAGGGAATTTCATCCTGAAATTAGGCTTAAGCCGTAACAAACAACTGCGGGTACTTCGCTATCATGTCGCTTTCGAGTTCCCAGGTGAACTTTGCGCTTCGTTTGCCCTCCCAGCGAACTTTCACAGTGGGAATGCGTGAGCGTCTGAGCTTCTTGGTTTCTCGGTACATGATCTCGACATGCTTCTCCACGAAGTGTAATGTTTCGTCCACTTGTAGATCCTCTAGTGGAACTTGTAAATCTTGCTCGGCTAGGCACTTTCTAAGGTTCGATACATGGAAAGTCGGGTGGACGTTGTTAAGTTCCTCCGGTAGTTCGAGTCTGTAGGCAACTTTTCCGATCCTTTCCAGAATCTTAAAGGGTCCAACATATCAAGGCGCGAGCTTTTCTTTCTTGCCGAATCTGATCACACCCTTCCAAGGTGATACCTTTAGGAGTACGTGATCGCCAACGTCAAATTCAAGGGGCTTGTGTCGTCTATCGGCGTAACTTTTCTGACGACTCTGAGCTTTCAGCAAATTGTCGCTAATTTGGAGGATCTTGTCAGTCATTTCTTGCAGCAGCTCAGGACCGGTTATTTGCACATCTCCAATCTCATGCCACACAATCGGCGATCGACATTTTCTTCCGTATAATGCCTCAAAGGGTGCCATTTGTATGCTAGAATGATAACTGTTATTGTACGAGAATTCGACCAAAGGTAAGTGCGCATCCCAATTACCACCGAAATCTATGACACACGAGCGAAGCATATCTTCAAGAGTACGAATCGTTCTTTCAGTCTGACCGTCGGCTTGGGGATGGAAAGTGGTACTTATATTAAGGGTAGTACCGAGAGCAGATTGAAACGTTTCCCAAAGACGCGAGGTAAACCGACCATCGCGGTCAGAGATGATGTCACGAGGCGTCCCATGTCGACAGATGATCTCATCGGTGTAGATTCGGGCTAATTTTTCTACCTTGAAGTCTTCTCGTATCGGCAGGAAGTGAGCGGATTTAGTCAAACGGTCAACGATAACCCAGATGTTATCGTGACCTGAGGTTGTACGCGGGAGTTTCGTGATAAAGTCCATGGCTATGCTATCCTATTTCCACATCGGGATCTCGGGTTGGACAAGTAAGCCAGGGGGTCTTTGCTGTTCGGCCTTGACTTTCGAGCAAGTCAGGCACTTCGAAACATAGATTGCGATGTCCTTCTTCATTCCAGGCCATACCGTAGACGAAGGTCATGGTACATCTTGTCAGCACCGGGATGAATAGAATATCGGGACTTATGAGCTTCGTCCAGCAGAATTTGGCGCAAGTTGGTACGCTTGGGAATCCAAATTCGGTCTAGATATTGGAATATCCCATTCGATTTATTCACCAGCTGGGCGCCATCGTTAGAATTCCTTTCCTTCTTCAAGGTGCGTTCGGTGAAACAAGCATGCTGATCGTCATGGATAAGAGTTTCGAGATGGTGCTGGGCTTGGATATTACGAACGCTATGCAAATAGCTTCGTCTGCTGAGGGCGTCGGCAACGACATTTGTTTTGCTAGGATGATAACGGATCTCACAGTCATAATCGTTGACAAGTTCCACCCATCGGCATTGGCGCATATTCAGTTCTTTTTGGCTGAAGAGGTGTTGCAGGCTCTTATAATCTGTGAAGATCGTACACTTTGTACCATAAAGGTAGTGTCGCCAAATCTTCAACGCAAAAACAACTTTGTACACTTTGTACCATAAAGGTAGGTCGTGGGTTGTATAGTTCTTCTCGTGGATCTTGAGCTGACGAGATGCGTAAGCGATAACCTTGTCCCGTTGCATGAGTACACAACCAAGACCAAGGTTCGAGGCATCGCAATAGACAACGAAGTCATCGTTTCCGTCGGGTAAAGCGAGAACGGGAGCATTGCAGAGCATATGTTTGAGGGTTTGAAAGGCAGTCTCTTGTTCAGTTCCCCAAACAAAAGGCTTGTCCTTATGCATCAAGGAAGTAAGCTGGACAGCGATTTTTGAGAAGTCAACAATGAATCGACGGTAATAGCCCGCCAATCCGAGGAACGAACGAACATCGGATGGTGATTTTCGAGTAACCCAACTCTTAACAGCTTCGATTTCGTGGGGTTGACGTGAATACCTTGACTATTGACGATGTGACCGAGGAACTGAACCTCCTCTAGCCAAAATTCACACTTGGAGATCTTGGCATAGAGTCGATTCCCTTGGAGTAACTCGAGAACCAAACGTAAATGTTGTGCGTGTTCGGTTTTTGACTTTGAAAAGATAAGGATGTCGTCGACGAATACGAAGACGAAGCGGTCAAGAAACGGTTTGCACACACGGTTCATCAAATCCATGAAATCCGCAGGAGCATTGGTTAAACCAAAGGGCATTACGACGAATTCATAGTGGCCATAGCGGGTTCGGAAAGCGGTTTTCGGTATATCTTCCTCCTGAATGCGTAACTGGTGATAGCCTAAGCGTAAATCAATCTTCGAAAAACATGCAGCACCTTGCAATTGGTCAAACAAATCATTGATTCGAGGCAGGGGATAACGATTCTTGATAGTCAGCTTATTCAACTCCCAATAGTCGATGCACATCCGGAACGACCCATCCTTCTTTTTGACGAAAAGAACTGGCGCGCCTCAAGGAGAGGTACTAGGGCGAATAAAGCCTTTGTCAAGTAATTCCTGGAGTTGACTCGAGAGTTCACGCATTTCGGACGGAGCGAGGCGATAAGGAGATTTAGAAACAGGATTGGCTCCAGGAACGAGGTCGATACGAAAATCAATATCAAGACTCGGGGGTAAGCCAGGTAGCTCATCAGGAAAGATAAGAGGAAAATCATGAACTACAGGCACCTTATCGATTGCCTTATCTTCCTTTTTCTCCGCTACTACAATGTGTGCCAAGAAAGCTTGGTATTCCTTGCGGAGATACTTGCATGCCTGAACACACGACATGAGTTGGAGTTTCTTCGATGCGACTTCACCGTAGACACAAAGTTGATCACCATTAGCGAGCGAGAAATGAATCATCTTATCAAAGCAAACGACTTCAGCATGATTTTCGCAAATGCCTACTATGACATCAAAACTACCAAGCTGCATCGGAATGAGGTCGATAGGGAAGATGTGATTGTTGAGTTCGAGAGTACAATCACGAAGAACAGAATTGACAGCGACGGTTCTTCCAGTGGAAACTTCAACATCGAACGTCAAGGGG
This sequence comes from Helianthus tuberosus, assembly GCA_030545235.1. Lineage (NCBI taxonomy): Eukaryota > Viridiplantae > Streptophyta > Magnoliopsida > Asterales > Asteraceae > Helianthus > Helianthus tuberosus. The sequence continues at coordinate 29,598,527 of CM060372.1, read as the reverse complement.
AGATGAGTGTGCTTACGATTAAGGAGCTTTTCGAATTCAAACGATACAAAACAGTTATCGGCTCCAGTATCAAATAAACACGAAGCATATATACCATTCACAAGGAACGTACCATTAACCACATTGTTATCTGCTTGAGCCTGGCGGGCGTTGATGTTGAAAGCACGTCCGCGGGCTGCTGGCTGCTGCTGCTGCTGTTGCTGGAGCTGTTGTTGTTGTGGCTCTTGCTTCACCACTCGATTGGGGCACATGTTTGCGAAGTGGTTGGGATCACCACACGTAAAGCAAGCTCTAGCGTGGATCGTGGGTGCAGGAGCCGCTTGTTGGCCTTGAGGAGCAGGAAGTAGAGCTTGCTGAGCAGGAGCTTGACCTTGAGCTGGGGCTGGAGCTTGGCGTGGACCAGTACGGCAATTAGCAGTGAAGTGGCCGTACATATTGCAGTGCACACAATATCTGCAAGCAATCCCCATGGGATGATGATAAGTACAAGTAGGGCAAGCCGGGTGAGCACCAGTGTATGCACGCTTTGCCAGCGGTGAATGGGTAACCGGTGCCGCTACTTGGCGGTGTTGGGGTTGCGATTGAGCAGGAACGGCTTGAAGTGGAGCGGCAGCAATGACAGCGCAATTTTTGCTACTGTTGTTGTTGTTGTTCTTCTTCCTCTTGCGACGGGAGGACTTTGAAGACTGTGGAGCGGTGGCGGTTTCAGCGGTTGAAGCAGTGGTAACTTGATGGAGATTCTTTCGGCAATCCACCAGTACAGAGCCCTGGACTAGAAAACGCCGGTAGCGTTAACAGTGCGGAGATTATCAGGACAGTTGCTCTGACGCAAGGTGACTTCAATAGAATCAAACCATTGAAACATGGCAGTAGGTCCATCTTCTCCGGTGAATTCTTTGGGACCACAGGCTTTGAACTGCTTGAAGCTAAAAGTAGCTTTTGGCGAATCAGTCCTGGACTCTTCAGAGGACTTGCTACCATTTTCATTCAGCTCACTAACAATTTGTGGGATAACCTTCGCAATTTGCTTGGCGACAAGTGAAGCGATACGCTTATCTTCGTGATTGCGACGAGCAGAGCGGGAGTGAAACGATCCAAATGACGACATTGTCTGCATCAGACATCGCCAAGGGACTCAGACACTATTCAATCGAATCTAACCTCACACATACTTAATACTAAAGCTCACGAACACGAATAGTCACATAGGCACATAATCACAGAAGCACATAAGCACGTAAGGCACATAAGCACGTAAGGCACAGAAGCACATAAGGCACAAAAACCTCATTATATTTTGCACGTATTCGCCTACATCTATCGTACATATTCACCTATTATTCAAAAGTCCGCGCGTTTGAGAATAGCGATTGCGATTAGAGATTACACAACGAGTAGTATAGCATAAGCTAGTTAACATAGCATGTGATCATCCACAAGTAGTAGCGATTTGTTAGCGATCTGAGATAGATGTGCAGTGCGCGTCGTGTGTGTTGATCAAAGCGAAAGCCAGAAGCGTTGAAGAAACACTGAACTAATTATGGGGTTAGTTAGTTTGATTTATGTTCCTATCATAGTGGTTAATCTTCTTATGGCTTTCTAAGCTCCTTGATGACTGGGTAATCCTGCAAAACAGAACACCGTTACTCGTTAAGAGGGGAATATGGGGGTTTCCCTCTTTACCGGGCTCCGGCGTGAGAATAAGCGACCGTTTTGAGGAGATAAGTGTGTATTAAGAGTGAGAGTAGAGGGAGTCGAATGTTTAACCTGTGGACTGAGGTCTTTATTTATAGCCGGAGAGGTATAAGAGGGTGTGGGCTGATGGGCCTTGGGCCAGAAGGCGACAACTTAGAGGATATGCTCTTTGTCTCACTGGTGTCGACCGTTAGTAGCTTCTGGGAGTTCGTTGGTGTTGGTGCACCGTGATTGGAGCCACGTGTCAAGGTTGTCGGCCTGGCCGCCCTTCTGCCATCAGCAGGTAAGTGGAGATCGTGGGGCAGTTGTCTCTGCCCTGTGATTGGTGCCCCATAGGCGTCCTTAAGTACTTTTTGTCTCCTGCATGTCAGACGATCGTGGAGCACGATTGAGCAGGGCCAGAAGGACACTGATTGGCTCTTTTCTTGTGCCACTTGTACCTTGTGTACTATCTGAAACAGTTCTTGCGCCGTAGTCACGCGCGATTCTTGCTGAGCACGTAACTACCATGCGCAGGAGTATGGGTTACTGCATGCTCATTCAGAATACTAAGTGTTGAAAATGGAGCTTCCTATTGCTCAGACCTCGCGCCGCATCAAAGAATGCTGAAGTAGCCCGCGCGAGGTTAGCAATAAGAAAATTGTTGAATAAAGAGTATCGTCCTGCGCGCAACCTAGACGAAGGTTTGCGCGGCTTTTTTGGGACCATACCCCTTCAAGTCCCCCCCAGTCCAGTGCTGCACCATGCGCGAGGCAAGTGGTTGGAGCTCTGGACTTAGAAAAATAAAGTTGTAGAAAATGCTTCTTTTTTTATTGGTAGGCGTGCGCGTGCAAATGTTTTGAAAATTTGACACGACGTGACAACATATCTGGTAGCTAGTGATGCTTTGTTTTGTTTGCTGGCGCGCGGATGCCTTGGGTAACCGTGCGTCTTGCACGACATGGGTAACTTCTGCATTAAGTTTCTCAAAATTTGGGCGGGAAAATCCTTGGAATTTGAATTCTGACAGGTTGGTAGGAAACGTCGTTGATGGTGACGTTTGAGTTGACCACTTACACGGCTGTCATCATTTTGGCTCTGACGGTTCCACTTCTCGTCAGGGGAGTGAGGTCCACGCGCGTGTGGTAACCGTCACTCCGGGTTTCACGCCTTACGTGGCGTCTTCTGATTGGTCACGTGCGCGGCGATTTCGGCACGTTTACCCATCGCATTAAATGCGATGGGTATATATATCCGGTGAGATGGGGGAAGACCTTACTTGTTTCACTGTTGCTACTCCTCCTTTCCACTTTTCCTCTTTTGTTTCTTCAAATCTTCAAGTGATCGACAGCAGTTCTTCAAGATTGTGTTCATCATATCTTCAAAAATCTTCCCAGAATTTAGTCGGTGTTCATGGCTGAAGAACATCCAGAGGAGAATCCCGGTGAAGAAGGTCATGTTCCCGTTCTCAGGTGGGATTTAGGTCTTTTTGAGCAGATAGTACGGAGTTTCCGGTTTCCACCGGAGTGGGATGCCAAGTACCCTGGTCAGAATCAGACGGTTGCCGATGCACCACCGGGGTATATCACATTGTTTGAAGAATTCTTTCATCAGGGCAATTTCTGGTTGCCGGCTACGGAATTCTTGGCTCACATACTTCAGTTCTATGGGTTCCATATTTCACAGCTGAGCCCACCTAGGATGGTTAGGGTTCGACATTTCGAATTCCTCTGCCGATCTCATGGTGTTGACCCAACGGTAGAGAGGTTCAGGGCCTTCTACCAACTGATCAGAACTATGGGCTTCTACTCGTTTGCCAGTCGAGGGGCTGTTAAGAAGATACTCCTTAATCCTCCTAAGAGTTTCCGTGACTGGAAACAGAAGTTCTTCTTTATTCGCGAAGAGGTGATACCGATCGCCATGATATTCCGCCCATGGTCCAATCCAATCGAGAAGGAAGAACTGGCGATACCAAAGAAGGAAGATTGGTATGTGAAACTAACTGCCCCTCTAAACCGAGTGTTTGGAGAAAATGTTCTGGTTGCGGAGCAGATGAGTGATCAGTGGCCGCATGATAGCGAAGAGGTGCCGGTGTTGAAGTTTGAGGATAAAGGTTAGTTGTTTCCTTATTTTTCTGCTTATTTCCGCTTTATTTAACTCTTTGAATTTTAAATGTAGAAGCACATCTTTATCAAGCTGCTTTCCCCACGTTTGGTGGGTCCATGGGTGTGCGCCCGCTGCAATCGGGGGAACAGTATTGGTATGACAGGATCAGGCCGCGCTTCTTGTATCCTGTCGCTGGGGCTTTTGCCCATCCTCCAACCGCAACTGAAGGTGCGCGTATTCCCAATCCCCGACCCTTGCGATCTGTGACCTCCGCTGGGAAAGAGATTCTTTATCTTTCCAGCGAGGAGTCTGTAGGGTCTTCTAATGGGGAGCTAAGTTCGTGGTCTAACATCTTTGAAGGTGTGTGCGCGACCTGGGTATTGACCCTGAAGAGAAGAAGAAGAAGAAACCTTCTAGGAAGAAGAAGGTGATCAACCTTGAACCGGAAGTGACTAGCAAGAAGGGTGGGCCTAGCCGCGCAGCTTCTGGTGTTGCTGACAAAGGTACTCTTCGCTTTCGCCAGAGTAACTTGGAAGATTATGTGATTATCAGTGACTCACTTGAAGGTTTGTCGCGTGCAGGCGAGAAGAAAGTAGGAGGGGCTGGTTCCAAGAGTTCGGGGAGCGCGGGTTCTCGTAACCCGGATGCTGGGCCGACTCCATCCTCTGTTGCGCATGATGAAGAAGAGGAAGAAGAAGAGGAGGATGATCCTGCTGCAAAATTAATCAGCCGAAAAAGAAGCAGAAGTGAGACCACAACTGGTGTGTCTACTGCGCCGAAGGCTGGAGGAGTTCCTGTGCTCGGGAAATAGAGCAATCTGCGCTCTCTTTACAAATTTTCTCCTGGTTAGTTTTCCTTAGTTTCTTTGCTCTTTTTTTTTTTTTTGCCTCCTCTTTTTTAACACCTAGCTTCTGCAGAGGCTAAGAAGAAGACCCCTGAGAAGAAGGGTGTCGTGTTTACAGAGCCCTCAGAGCCGGAGCAGAAAAGGCCCAAGGTTACTATCAAGCCTCTCAAGACTGCTGGAGTAGAGTCTGAGAAGGATAAGCAGGCTGCTGAGGGGGAGAAGGCAAAAGTTGCTAAGGAAGAGAAGAGGAAGAAAGCTGCGGAAGAGAAGAAAAAAAGAGCTGCTGAAAGAGAGGCGAGGGAGAAAAATAAGGAAAAAGAGAAGGAAAAAACGGCTGCCGACAAGCCTGTCGGAGGTGAGCCGAAGGGTACCGGGGCCGCCGCTACAATCGCGCAGGGTCCGGAGGTCGTTCGTATTATGGGGCTTGACCAGCCCCTTCATGAGAAGAGGAAGGAACCCGAGTTGGATAAGCCTACCCATCCTGCGCAGCCTGATGCCCCCCATCGTTCCAAGGTAACTTCTACTAGGGGATCAGGTCCATATGTCTCTGGTGGAGCGAGTTCTGGCGGTGCTGGGGGGTATAACCCACAAGTTATTGGCCCGAAGGATACCCTTGGTGACATCTATTACAAGACGTACACTGAAGAAGAACGTGATGATGCTCCCCACCAAGCTCCTTGGGGTTTGAGACAAAAAGAAACCTTTCAAGAGTTCGGCCCTTGCCACGATTGGTTCTTGAACTCCTTTCCTCCTGGTGAGGTTAATCGGCAGAGGGCGCGGACTCACGATGGTCTGTATCACGCTTCTGTGGTTGGGGAGGCCAATACTCGCGCTGCCAACCACCAGATTGTACGAGAATGGCGTACAATGGTCAAGGAGCGGAGTGATTGGGAGAAATACCGTGAGCGCCTTGTGAGGCAGGTGAAGGAGTTTGAGAAGGCTAATGCCAAGTTTGATGAAGAGAAGGCCAAGTTTGAGGCCGAGAAGAAATCAGAAGAATGGGGGCGCGAGGGCCTGAGGGGCAAGCTTCGAGCTACCGAGGATTTGCTAGTGAATGAGAAGGCGGAATGGAAGAAGATATGTGAGAAGGATAACCAGCGCGCTTATGCTGCTCGAAATAAGATTACTGAGCTCGAAGGCAAGGTTGCTGAGCTGACAGCGAAGGTCGAGGATGCACAGGCTGCGCAAGCTGCTAAGGAGCAGGCTGAGGTTCGAGAAACTTCTTTTTTCAGTTTATGCTTTTGTTAGCAAAATTAACTGAGTCATTTATCCCTTGTAGGTTGAACTGGCTGAAGTGAAGGTGCATCTGTCAAGTAGAGATAAGGATTTGATGGCCAAGGACGTCGAGATTGCTGAATTGAAACGCCGCCTTCAAGAGCAGGTTGACAAAAGCGAGTCCTTGGAAATCGATCTTGAAGCGGAGAAGGTTAAGGCTGCTACTGCTGAGGAGGCCAAACAGAAAGCTGAGGAAGCGCGAGACATTAGCACATCTGCTCTCAATGTGGCGCAAAACAACTATTCTGAGGCTCAAGGCATCGTTGATACCTTGGTCTCCGAGGCTGAGTGGCTGCGCGGCAGAGGATTAGTTCTGGTATGATTTTCCTCTTAACTTTGGCTTTATTCATCCAAACCTGGTGTCTTATGTATTGCGTTTGTTGTAGATGGCCAACTCCATCTTAAATGCAGGAGAACTACATAAAGTTGTCGCTGCTCTTATAGATGCTTCTCGCACGGTTGGTCATTGTGGAGGCTACTTGGAGTGTGCGCAGCATGTTGAAGAGGTGTTTGGGCAAGAGTTTGACACTAGTCATTGCTCGGTGACCAATGAAGCTGATGCTGAGCTCGCCCACGTTGAACATGCTTATGACCATCTATCCATACCTGTGATAGATTTGGTGACGGATGCGCTGAAGCATGATGATTGGTGTCAACGGCTAAAGACTATCCTTGACCCACCAGAAACCGTTGAATTATCTTATGAGGAGGAAACTGCGGGCGATGACGGCGATGGTGAAGGCGATAAGCATGACGACGATGATGATGGTGATGGATTCGAATAGGTAGTGTTGACAGGCTTTGTGCCCTGTAATTTTAGGTTGTGAATATAAGCTGTTGCGCGGTTGCGCTTATTTTGTATGAATGATGGGTTTTATGTAACCGTCGCGCGTTTGCGCTTATTTAAATATAATGTTTGTGTTTACCCTGTTCCGTTACAATTATTGCACTGTTGTTAGAAACTTTGGTTAGGTTAGCTCGAATGAATGTAAGTGTGGCTCTTGTGTGAGTGTAAATGCCCGGTCTCGCGCTATGTTCGCGGAGTACCTTGGAGGCGTAACTCAAGAGCTCGTAATTCACTGAAGTGTTTCGTGCAAATCAAAAGTTTAACATGCATTTGTAACTCGAGAAGCATTTATGATAAGGGAAAACATGTCGTATGCTTTCATTAATTGAGAAACAGGTGCTTAGGCCAATCATACATTGCAGATAAGTAACACAAGGGGCGTTTAGCCAACATAGGAAATTGAAAAGGCGCATGGCCAACATTAGTGAGAAAAGGCGCATGGCCTATAATAGTTACATGTAGCACTTGCGCAGTTGTTGCGCATTCCATGTGCGCGGGATGATGTGTCCATCCAGGGTGCGCAATTTGTATGCCCCTTTTCCTAGCACTTCGTGAACCAAGTATGGGCCTTCCCATTTTGGTGCTAGTTTTCCTGGGCGTTCAGCGTTTGAAGCTTCGTTGTCTCGGAAGACGTATTCTCCTGGAGTGAAGGTACAAATGCGGACTCTCGCATTGTAGTACCTTTCCAGTTGTGTCTTGTACTTTGCTTCCTTAATACGCGCAATCTCGTGTCTTTCTTCTAGTAAATCCAAATCGAGACGGCGCTCTGCTTCATTGTCAACCGTGTTGACTGCCGTCAAGCGCGGTGAGGGGAGTCCAACTTCCGCCGGGATAACTGCCTCCGAGCCGTATACTAGGCTAAAAGGAGTTTCGCCGGTGCTTGTCTTCGACATGGTTCGATGAGCCCACAGGATGCTTGGGAGCTCATCTACCCAGCCTCTTCTCTTTGTGCCCAGTCGGGCTTTTATCCCCTCGACGATACTTTTGTTAACGCTTTCCACTTGACCGTTGCCTTGAGGATGCGCAACGGAGGAGAAGGTATGCTCAATCTTCATTTCCTTCATCCAATTTTGAAGATCTTCAGAAGCAAAATTGGTACCGTTGTCTGTGACGATTTTGAGTGGAAGACCAAATCTGCAAATGATATGCTCCCAAATAAACTTGCGCACCATCATTGCAGTGGTTAAGGCGAGAGCCTTTTCCTCTACCCACTTAGTATAATAATCAACGGCCACGATTATGAACTTCACGGCTCCTGGAGCATCAGGGAAAGGTCCCACCATATCAATTCCCCACTGCTGAAAAGGCCAAGCAGTGGATACGAGAATAAGATCATTCTTTGGGCGCAGGGTTTTTGGAGAGTGTCGCTGACAGGAGACGCATTTGCGCAGCTCCTTCAGGGCGTCGACATGCATCCCTGGCCAATAATATCCAGCGTTCATAATCTTCGCGACAACCATGCACGGTCCTGCATGGATGCCACAGATCCCTTCGTGAATCTCTCTGATCAAGTAATTCGCATCTTGGGGGTCCACGCAGCGTAGGAGTAGCCCTAAGAAGGATTTCCGGTATAAGATACCACCATTCATTTCGTAATGCAAAGCTTTGTTCTGAATGTTCCTTGCCTCTGCTTTGCTCTCAGGGAGTATTCCTTCTTGCAAATACTGAATTATAGGGGTCATCCAAGATGGCTGCCCCATTTCGATTACATTTACCTGGCCCAGCAGGACTGATGGATTTTTGAGTACTTCAATCCTTACATCTTTGGCGAGATGTTGAAAGGAAGTTGAAGCGAGCTTGCTCAAGGCGTCTGCTAGTTTGTTTTCGGAGCGATTGATGTGGACTACCTTGTAAGATTTGAACTGTTGAAGCAACTCTTTCGCTTGATCTAAATACAGGGCCATAACTTCGCCCTTTGTGTTGTATATACCGTTAATTTGGCTGGCTATCAAGAGTGAATCAACGTGTGCTTGTAGATTTTTAGCTCCCATTTTTATGGCGAGGCGTAAGCCTGCTAGAAATGCCTCGTACTCCGCCTCGTTGTTGGTATTCTTGAAATCCAACTTGATGGCGTAAGTAAATTCATGCTTTTCAGGGCTCACAAGGCGCAATCCGGCTCCTGCGCCATCTTTGTTTGAGGCCCCATCAGTGTACACCATCCATAACTCATTTGACATGTCTTTTATGGGAGTCTCGACAATCTCGCAGTCTTTGATTTTATCAGCTGGGACTTCGGTGATGAAGTCCGCTAGAACTTGACCTTTGATGGCTGGGCGTGGCCTGTACAAGATGTTGTGGCCCCCCAGCTCGATCGCCCACTTTGCTAATCGCCCAGATGTTTCTGGCTTTTGCAATATCGTGCGAATGTGGAAATTCGTAAGTACGGTGATGACGTGGCCTGTGAAGTATCTGCGTAGCCTCCTGGAGGCGTGCAGCAACGCCAGTACCAATTTCTCCATCGTTGAATATCTCGTTTCTGGATCCGTGAGCACTCTGCTGACGTAATAGATTGGAGTCTGAACTCCATTTCTTTCTACAAGCAATACTGATCCCACTGCCTTGTCCGATGATGACAAGTACAAGATGAGCGGCTCTTTTTCGAACGGTGCAGTCAGGGTAGGGAGTTCGATCAAACACTCCTTCATTTGCTAAAAAGCAACCTCTGCTTCAGGCGTCCATCTGAATTCTTGTTTCTTCACACAATTGCGCAGAGTGCTAATAAAAGGGTATGACTTCATGGCGTGATTTGACAGAAAACGGTTAAGCGCGGCTAGGCGGCCGGCCAACCTTTGCATTTCTTTGATTGTTCGTGGTGATGGCATTCGTTCTATTGCCTGGACCTTTTCCGGATTGACTTTAAATCCGCCATTAGTGACTATGAAGCCTAAGAATTTTCCTTCCTCCATGCCAAAGGAGCATTTGGCTGGATTCAATTTCATATTCATGCTTCTCAATGAGTTGAATGTTCTCTCGATGTCGTTCAACATTTGGTCGTCTTCAGGACTTTTGACCACCAGATCATTAATATAAACCTCGATATGCTTCCCAATATCTCCCGCAAAGGTCTTATCCATCAGGCGCTGGTATGTTGCGCCAGCGTTTTTGAGGCCGAATGGCATCTTTGTATAACAAAAGATCCCGAGATCGGTCTGAAAAGCTGTCTTGTCTTCATCTTCAAGCTTCATTTGAACCTGATGGTATCCCTTGTAGCAATCTAAGAAGCATTTCCATCTGTATGGTGCGAGAGAGTCTATCTTTTTGTCGATCTCAGGCAAAGAGTAGCAATCTTTAGGGCATGCCTTGTTGAGATCGGTATAATCAACGCACATTCTCCAACCTCCACTAGACTTCTCCACCATCACTGGGTTTGCGACCCAACTTTGATAACGTACTTCTCGCAAGATTCCTGCTTTGAGTAGTTCGCATACTTGCTCATTCATTGCTTTGGTTTTGTCTGCCCCTAAGCTGCGCCTTCTTTGGACCTTCGGCTTAACAGAGGGGTAGGTGTTTAGACAATGCTCGGTAATGTCGCGCGGGACACCGGTCATGTCGGCCGGAGTCCAGGCGAAGATATCCATATTCTTGAACAGGAGTTTTTTGAGATGTGTTCTGATGCTTGGTGAGATTGCATGGCCTATCGTCACCATTTGTTCCGGGTATTTGCTGTTTAATACCCATTTTTCCGGTTCGGTTGTTGAAACCTTCGCCGCTTTTGTTGGGCGCATCTCTTCCGTCGACATTACTTCTTTCTTGGCATAGATAATTAACACCCCCGTCTCAGTTGGAAACCCTATCGCTGAGTGGGGCGTGGAAGTTATCATGTTCAGTTCGCCTTGGGTTTCTCTCCCAATCAACACATCATGTCTCGATTTGACAGGCATCACCATGAAGTTTACGTTCGTTGTTCTTGAATGCTTCCCGTCAGAAAGCGTGACGGGGAAGCGGATTTGGCCTAGTGGGAAAACCACTTCGTTGCAAAATCCTGACAGGGGATAATCAACCGGCTCAAGTCTCGCTTTATCTTCATCATCAAACTGATTAAAGCATTGCTCATAGATGATATCAGCTGTCACACCCCCAAAATCCACACGCGGAGTACCACCGCTTGGAGGCGTGACATGACCAGGATCAAGCCACCAATCATATTGAACATAAGTATATATATCAAAAGTCATTCATCAATACGATAGGTGTTTCCAAAACCAAATATAAACAAGTGTGTAGCGGAAGCATTAATGTAAAACCCAACATAAGTTTAAGTACAAAATGTCATAATGTTTAACAACACATTCACGATCCATGTCCACAACGACCGTGCCTCCCGTGCAAGCTCCAAAAGTACCTAAGGTCCTGCAAGGCATGTAACAGAGAGTCAACAACTAGTTGAGCGAGTTCACAGTTAGTTATTCAGTTATAGAATTCGTTTCGTAAATCAGTTGTTCGTTTTGTAAACCATGTTTCTTATTAATTCCCATCGCGGTCCTCCAGACATCTGTGCGAAGTTTAGTGGCCGTATCGCGGTCCTCCAGACATCTGTGCGAAGGTTAGTGGCCGTATCGCGGCCTTTTCAGGCATCTGTGCGAAGATTAGTGGGGGCTTCCCCATGTGTTAGACTAGTCGTGTTTGTACGTGCCCTTCTTGATCCAAAGACCGTAGCGAGTGTGAGTGTACGTAGGTTTTACGTACGTTAAGGTTGTTGTCCTACCCAAGGAGGACGAACGTACGTATTCTACCCAAGGAGAATACGCAGGATTAATATTGGCATCCTACCCATGGAGGATGGCGGTACATATCCTACCCAAGGAGAATATGTAGGTTCCATTATAGTTTCTAGACCCATTCCCAACCCACCGGGAATCCCATGCCTTGGTAAGAGTGTGAACTCACCTTGTTTGCTCGGTATGCTAAGTTAAGTGCTCACAGTAAATCAGTCAAGTCCTATAATGCACGTATGTTCAGTCAGTTTACGTTCGTAATATTTCACATGTAACTATCATCACAGTAATATCACAAAGCGTATTTGACAGTTAATCGCACATCATATAATAGTTAATCACAGTTTATTATAGCATATCACCCAATAACGTACTTAATACAATTACTGACTTGGCATAGATAATGAGCCATAACATAGTTGAATCAGTATTAACAGAGTTGACATAGTTGATATAACCCAGTTAATATACTTAACACATATAACAGTTTACTAGAGTTTATCAACTAACAGGATTATTTACTTAACATTGTGTCATACATAAATCTAACAAAGTTAATGAGATCAACTGGGTTAATAAAGTCAACTGAGTTAATAAACTATACTCAGTTAGTTGGTTGAATATAATTGCATACTTAACAGTGTTATAAACTTAACTTAACAAGATTAACAGTTATAAAAATCAAAACAGTTGGGTCGAAAACCCCCTTGGCCGAAAACCCTCCTAGTGCCGAAAACACATATGGCCGAAATCCCTTTAGAGCCGAAAACACTATTCAGCCGAAAACCCTCTAGTGGGCCGAAATCACCCTTTGGGCCAAAAACTGTTTGGGCCGAAAACCAACTTGGTTTGAAATCACTATTTTGCCGAAAACACTCTTTGGTTTTCATTGAACATGTGACGAAATCACTTTGGGTTTAAACAGTAACGAAATCACTTTGTTAATCTTTGGGCCGTAAACTGATTGGGCCGAAAACACTAAGGTCCGAAATCACTTGTGGGCCGAAATCTGTTTGGGCCGAAAACACATATGTGGGTCGAAATCACCTCAAGTGATTTCGTCCAGTTAGAAATATGGGGGGTGTTTTCGTTACTGTTCATCATCACCAACAACACTCTCTGTAACTTAAAAACCCAGCAAAAATCTCATTACAGTTACTTGATTAACCATCTACAAAGTCATTTAATCAATCATTGATATGTGAAATATAATTTACCAACATCATGTGATACCAGTATCCCAATTTAATCAGTTTATCATTCATTAACAAACACCCACTGTTGATCAAAACTTCAAATATGCACACAGTTCATGTATGATAATTATCTAACAAGTACACAATGATCAATCACATAATCACCTATATAAATGTATACATACATAATGATTAAACATCCAATAATCATACGATAAGCAACAAGAAACAACTTGAATCATGAAATTACTAACCAAGGGTTTTAAACAGAGGTTTTTGCTTGAAAGGAGGAACTCTTTGTGGGTTTTCAGAGATAGAGAGAGAGAGAGAAACAATGTGTTATGATATGGTTGGGTAATTGTGAAACTTCTCAGGGAAGATTGTTTATATAAAATGATTATATATATAAAATATCTCAAGATTGGACACTGGGCCAAGCCCATTTGTGATTTCGTGGTCATCAGTGGACGAAAACACTTATGTGTTTTCACCACTTGGGTGATTTCATGAGACTTGTTTGTTTACAGTAAAAGTTTCCATCTTTATTTACATGTTAATTAATAACACCTTATTAACATACAATCACACATAATAAATATTATGGATTTCCAAGTATAACAAATCAGTCGAAATACGTTACAACGTATTACAAAAGTAAGCGTTGTGAAACAACGAGTCGTATTAACAAACAACTAAAATAAAAAAAAATTTAACGTGCACTAAATGCGAAGATAGAATCTTGGAAACTCGAGTTGTCACATTATCCCCAACTTGAAAGAAATTTCGTCCCGAAATTTGGCATGCGGTTACTGAGGAAGCTAGGTAAGTTATCGTTTACTGGTTCTCCTGGGGTGTCACATCATCCCCCTGTTGAGTTGGGATTTCATCCCGAACTTCTGTAGTAGCTTCAGCCTCAGTAGTAGTTGCATTGTTTTCGAACAACTGGGGATATTTGAGTTCCATTTGGTCTTCGCGTTCCCAGGTGAACTCTGGGCCACGACGGGAGTTCCAACGAACTCGAACAAGTGGTATTCTGGTGTTCTTGAGGACCTTAACATCCCGGTCCGTGATTTCAACTGGTTCCTCGACGAAATGCAATTGTTCGTCGATAGTGAGTTCCTTCAGAGGAACTATGAAGGTCTCATCTGACTGCCACTTCTTCAGATTCGACACATGAAAGACGTTGTGAACTGCACTGAGTTCAGCTGGTAAGTTCAGTCTGTAGGCCACTTTGCCTATCTTTTCTATGACTTCAAATGGTCCAACGTATCGTGGATTGAGCTTGCCTCGTTTGCCAAAACGAACAACACCCTTCCAGGGTGAAACTTTGAGTAGTGCTCGATCCCCAACCTGGAGCTCGAGCAGTTTCCTGTCTTTATCGGCGTATACTTTCTGACGGTCACGAGCTGCCGCCATGCGTTGTCGTATTTGAGCAATCTTTTCAGTAGTATCAACTACCATTTCAGGACCTGTGATCTGACTGTCACCCACCTCTGCCCAACAAAGAGGTGATCGGCATTTACGCCCGTACAATGCCTCAAATGGAGCAGCTTTAATGCTGGTGTGGTAACTGTTGTTGTATGAAAATTCCACAAGTGGCAGATGTTTTTCCCAGCCCTTGCCAAAGTCAATTACGCACGCCCGAAGCATGTCTTCTAGAGTTTGAATAGTGCGCTCAGACTGCCCGTCTGTCTGAGGATGATAAGCTGTGCTCATGTCTAATCGAGAGCCAAAAGATTTGTACATTGCTTGCCACAGTTCTGAAGTAAAACGTGCATCACGATCAGAGATAATAGATGTGGGCACCCCGTGCCTCGAGACAACTTCTTTAAAGTATACGTCTGCTAGAGTGGAGAACTTATCCGTTTCCTTGATAGCCAAGAAGTGAGCAGACTTTGTGAGTCGATCCACGATCACCCAAATAGTATCATTTCCGAGCCGAGATCTAGGTAAGCCAGTAACAAAATCCATGGAAATTTGCTCCCATTTCCATTGTGGTATCTCAGGTTGTTGGAGTGGACCTGACGGTTTCTGATATTCTGCTTTGACTCTCGCACAAGTCAAACACTTGCTAACGTAAGTTGCTATGTGGGCCTTCATGCAAGGCCACCAGTATGTAGTTCTGAGGTCGTAGTACATCTTATCTGAACCAGGATGTACTGAGTAGCGAGACTTATGAGCTTCATCCATTACAAGCTCACGTAAATTACCATAGAGTGGGACCCAGATGCGTCCTGTTACATAATAGGCGCCGTCTGCCCTTTGTTCTAACCGTTGCCTTGAACCGCGTAGGGCTTCAGCCCTGACGTTTTCTGGTTTCAATGCTTCTACCTGAGCATCTCGTATCTGTGAAGGGAGACTAGACTGAATAGTGAGTTGCAACGCTCGTACACGCCTAGGTGTAGTATCCTTTCGACTGAGGGCGTCAGCCACCACATTGGCTTTGCCCGGATGATACTTTATAGCACATTCGTAATCGTTCAGTAACTCGACCCATCGACGTTGTCGCATGTTCAAGTCTTTCTGCTTGAAGATATGCTCGAGACTTCTGTGATCGGTGTAGATGGTGCACTTGGTGCCATACAGATAATGTCGCCATATCTTGAGTGCAAAAACAACAGCTCCAAGCTCTAAATCGTGTGTAGTGTAATTCCGTTCGTGAATCTTAAGTTGGCGTGAAGCATAAGCAATAACTTTATCCCGTTGCATCAACACACATCCAAGACCTTGGAGGGATGCGTCGCAGTAGACTACAAAATCATCCGTGCCTTCAGGCAATGAGAGGATAGGTGCGCTACAGAGTCTATCCTTTAAGTGCTGAAACGCTGTATCCTGTGTATCACTCCAACGGTAAGCAATACCTTTCTGTGTCAGTAATGTAAGCGGATGTGCAATCTTTGAGAAGTCTTTGATGAACCGTCTGTAATAACCCGCCAAACCCAAGAATTGGCGTATTTCGGTTGGTGTGCGAGGTGCAGGCCAGTTCTTGATCGAATCTACCTTGGATGGATCAACATGAATCCCATCCTTGTTTACCACGTGGCCTAGAAAGTGGACTTCACGAAGCCAGAAGTCGCATTTTGAAAACTTAGCATACAGTTGTTCCGTTCGAAGGAGTTCCAGAATAAGTCGTAAATGCTGCTCGTGTTCCTCCCGATTCTTCGAATAAATCAGGATGTCGTCAATGAAAACAATAACAAACTTGTCAAGATAGGGTTTACACACCCTGTTCATAAGATCCATGAAAACCGCAGGCGCGTTCGTTAGCCCGAATGGCATGACCAAAAACTCGTAATGGCCGTAGCGAGTTCTGAATGCTGTTTTGGAGACGTCCTCATCCCGAACTCTCAGTTGATGGTAACCTGACCTCAGGTCAATCTTTGAGTAATAGCTCGACCCTTGCAACTGGTCGAATAAGTCGTCGATGCGTGGAAGAGGATAGCGATTCTTCACAGTCACCTTGTTCGGTTCGCGGTAATCTATACACATGCGGAAGGTACCATCCTTCTTCTTTACAAATAATACTGGAGCTCCCCAGGGCGAAGAGCTAGGACGTATGAAACCCTTTTTCAAAAGTTCTTGCAATTGCTTAGACAGTTCTTCCAGTTCAGTCGGAGCTAAGCGGTAAGGCGCTCGAGCTATGGGTGCTGGTCCAGGAGCTTGTTACTATGAGCTACCAAAGGTTCTCAACCAGTACGAGGAATGCGGATGATCTTTTCTTTTCAAAGAATCTCTGCTCGATGCTGAGGTAGCCCATCCGTACCAATATCGATGTCGAAACCATCACCATGCTGGGGTCATTCCTAATATCACCCTGACTAATCACGAACACTTGACCCCTGGCACCATTGCTGTCGTTATTACCCCCATTGTTGCCTCCATTATTGTTCCTATTTCCTTGGTTGTGGTTCTGATTTTTGGTTCTGGTTCCACTGTGGGCAGTGTCTTTTGAAATGACCTTCAGCACCACCTGATAACATCCTTGTTACCCTGCTGTTGCTGCTGATTCTATAGATCTTGTGGCTGTTGTTGTTGGTTCTGGTTTGCAGGACGTGAGTTTCTACCATCTTTGGCTCCATGACCAAGCTTGTTGCATCAATGACAATGATTTCGGTTGCACTGCCCGTTGTGGTGCAAGTTACAGCGTTTGCACTTAGGGTGGTTTCACCTGTATCCACCCCGCCCTTGACTACTAAAAGGTTGCTGACCAGAACTTTGGTTGTCATCGATCTTCCGCTGCTGTACCTGGGACGGAAACATAGTCGAACCCTTGCTAGGGGTTCCATCCTACTTCCATTTGTTGTCACTGAGGGTAGCAGAAATAGTTGAAGTAGTAGTGGTAGTAGTAGCGCTGATACGTTGAGGCAGCTTGTTCTGTTCCACTGCCTGTTCTGCGAGACGATGAGGAAGACGAGTAATATCTTGAATAGTAATAAGGTTAGGAGTAGTCACATGACTTTGAATCCCTGATACTAATCCCTTGAGGTACAGCTCAATGCGTTTGATGGGAGGATCCACCATAGATGGACATAACACTGCCTGTCCGTTGGATCGTTTCGTGTACGCTTCTATCTCTGATCCCGTCATCTTCAGGTTAAAGAATTCCACTTCCAGCTTGTGAATGTCATCACGACTATAGTATTCACGTTTGATCAGTTTCTTAATATCATTCCATGGGGTGGCATTAGCAGCCGCCAGCCCCAGCCTTTGAACTTGCGCGCTCCACCAAGTTAGCGCGGTGCCTTCGAGAGTATCAGTGGCCTATTTCACCTTACGAGCCTCAGGTCATTCGCACATTCGAAGACCGATTCGAGTTCCTCAAACTAATGGAGGAGTCCAATAGCTCCTTCTGTGTCGCTGAAAGTAGTAGGACGACAGTCCATAAAAGTCTTGTATGTGCATACAGGTGGCTGAGCGTGTTGACTTGTCGTGTGCGTAAGAGTAATCAAAATTAAGCACAAGTGTTGAGTTACGAGAGTAGGATCTAAAGATCCTAGAGTAAGTGGTGATGGTAGGTTACACCTCCTTCCTAGGCAGCTGTGAGTGCTGCAGAAACTTGTTCGGTGATCGAAGCCGCCAACTGGGCTTGAGTTAGGTTAACGCGTCCACTCATGATCTTAACATCAAGGAGAACATGTGGATGAGAGGTTCGCGAATAGTGCGAAGAGAGTGAGCACACAAGTATTCTCAAGCAGTAACAAATAGTAGGTTCTGTAATCTAAGCATACCACGAGCAAAGTTCTATGTAATTCTAACAAGTAGGTAAGGTAACATGAATAGTAGTACCTATGATGCTGAGCCTTGCACGTGGAGCGAAGCGTCGTTGTGGATCGTTGAGCACTGTTCTGGTTATAGTCTGGTTTTAATAAAAAACGTTTTCCCCTTATTAAAACCGAGTTCTCTATAACCAATGGCTCTGATACCAATCTGTCACACCCCCAAAATCCACACGCGGAGTACCACCGCTTGGAGGCGTGACATGACCAGGATCAAGCCACCAATCATATTGAACATAAGTATATATATCAAAAGTCATTCATCAATACGATAGGTGTTTCCAAAACCAAATATAAACAAGTGTGTAGCGGAAGCATTAATGTAAAACCCAACATAAGTTTAAGTACAAAATGTCATAATGTTTAACAACACATTCACGATCCATGTCCACAACGACCGTGCCTCCCGTGCAAGCTCCAAAAGTACCTAAGGTCCTGCAAGGCATGTAACAGAGAGTCAACAACTAGTTGAGCGAGTTCACAGTTAGTTATTCAGTTATAGAATTCGTTTCGTAAATCAGTTGTTCGTTTTGTAAACCATGTTTCTTATTAATTCCCATCGCGGTCCTCCAGACATCTGTGCGAAGTTTAGTGGCCGTATCGCGGTCCTCCAGACATCTGTGCGAAGGTTAGTGGCCGTATCGCGGCCTTTTCAGGCATCTATGCGAAGATTAGTGGGGGCTTCCCCATGTGTTAGACTAGTCGTGTTTGTACGTGCCCTTCTTGATCCAAGGACCGTAGCGAGTGTGAGTGTACGTAGGTTTTACGTACGTTAAGGTTGTTGTCCTACCCAAGGAGGACGAACGTACGTATTCTACCCAAGGAGAATACGCAGGATTAATATTGGCATCCTACCCATGGAGGATGGCGGTACATATCCTACCCAAGGAGAATATGTAGGTTCCATTATAGTTTCTAGACCCATTCCCAACCCACCGGGAATCCCATGCCTTGGTAAGAGTGTGAACTCACCTTGTTTGCTCGGTATGCTAAGTTAAGTGCTCACAGTAAATCAGTCAAGTCCTATAATGCACGTATGTTCAGTCAGTTTACGTTCGTAATATTTCACATGTAACTATCATCACAGTAATATCACAAAGCGTATTTGACAGTTAATCGCACATCATATAATAGTTAATCACAGTTTATTATAGCATATCACCCAATAACGTACTTAATACAATTACTGACTTGGCATAGATAATGAGCCATAACATAGTTGAATCAGAATTAACAGAGTTGACATAGTTGATATAACCCAGTTAATATACTTAACACATATAACAGTTTACTAGAGTTTATCAACTAACAGGATTATTTACTTAACATTGTGTCATACATAAATCTAACAAAGTTAATGAGATCAACTGGGTTAATAAAGTCAACTGAGTTAATAAACTATACTCAGTTAGTTGGTTGAATATAATTGCATACTTAACAGTGTTATAAACTTAACTTAACAAGATTAACAGTTATAAAAATCAAAACAGTTGGGTCGAAAACCCCCTTGGCCGAAAACCCTCCTAGTGCCGAAAACACATATGGCCGAAATCCCTTTAGAGCCGAAAACACTATTCAGCCGAAAACCCTCTAGTGGGCCGAAATCACCCTTTGGGCCAAAAACTGTTTGGGCCGAAAACCAACTTGGTTTGAAATCACTATTTTGCCGAAAACACTCTTTGGTTTTCATTGAACATGTGACGAAATCACTTTGGGTTTAAACAGTAACGAAATCACTTTGTTAATCTTTGGGCCGTAAACTGATTGGGCCGAAAACACTAAGGTCCGAAATCACTTGTGGGTCGAAATCACCTCAAGTGATTTCGTCCAGTTAGAAATATGGGGGGTGTTTTCGTTACTGTTCATCATCACCAACAACACTCTCTGTAACTTAAAAACCCAGCAAAAATCTCATTACAGTTACTTGATTAACCATCTACAAAGTCATTTAATCAATCATTGATATGTGAAATATAATTTGCCAACATCATGTGATACCAGTATCCCAATTTAATCAGTTTATCATTCATTAACAAACACCCACTGTTGATCAAAACTTCAAATATGCACACAGTTCATGTATGATAATTATCTAACAAGTACACAATGATCAATCACATAATCACCTATATAAATGTATACATACATAATGATTAAACATCCAATAATCATACGATAAGCAACAAGAAACAACTTGAATCATGAAATTACTAACCAAGGGTTTTAAACAGAGGTTTTTGCTTGAAAGGAGGAACTCTTTGTGGGTTTTCAGAGATAGAGAGAGAGAGAGAGAGAAACAATGTGTTATGATATGGTTGGGTAATTGTGAAACTTCTCAGGGAAGATTGTTTATATAAAATGATTATATATATAAAATATCTCAACATTGGACACTGGGCCAAGCCCATTTGTGATTTCGTGGTCATCAGTGGACGAAAACACTTATGTGTTTTCACCACTTGGGTGATTTCATGAGACTTGTTTGTTTACAGTAAAAGTTTCCATCTTTATTTACATGTTAATTAATAACACCTTATTAACATACAATCACACATAATAAATATTATGGATTTCCAAGTATAACAAATCAGTCGAAATACGTTACAACGTATTACAAAAGTAAGCGTTGTGAAACAACGAGTCGTATTAACAAACAACTAAAATAAAAAAAAATTTAACGTGCACTAAATGCGAAGATAGAATCTTGGAAACTCGAGTTGTCACATCAGCTGTACTTCCCGGGTCGATGAAGACATACTCTGTTTCATAATGGCCGATAATGCCGGTGATGACGATGGGTTATGTGGCGCGAGGACCCCCGCGCACCACCGGGAAGATGTCCTGCTGCTCTTGCCATGTCGGCTCGTAGGGTCGTTTGCCTTTATCTCTGGTGCGATACCTTGGCCCGTTGACCATGTGCGTTTCCAAACGTCTAACTTTTTTCTCTCTTCCATCATCATTGCGCTGGATATGACGTGTCTCTTTGCGAACGTTCTTTACCAGATGGCTTAGCTTTCCGCTTTTCAGCGCTTTCTCGATCTCTTGATGTAAGCTGATACAGTCATCTGTAAGATGGCATGTATCCTTGTGAAAATCACAGTATAAGTTCGGGTCTTGGCCCTTCTTGTTCCTCATAGGCCTTGGGGCCTTGAAGTCGTGATTCTCCGTCATTAACACCTGTTTTGGTGTCTTCGTGAGCGGAGTCCAATGCTTTTCTCGGTTATCATCCCTGGCCGCTTTTCGATAACCAATGCGATCAATAGTGTCTCGCGCGTCCTCTTTGTAGCGAGACCGTTCCTCATAACGAGGTCGTTCGTCATAACCGCTGGAGTGGTTGGCTTTCCACCCAGGGTTTTTGCCTTTGTTTCGTCTGTTGTCGCGCGAATGGCTTCCCTTAGAAAATCGATCCTCAATATAAGAGTTCTTGTTGCCAGCCAGTGACTCTTCAGTCTGCGCGACTATCTTCGCGGCTTCCATGAGCTTATCCCACTCTTTGGGCATTCCATCTTTTCCTGTGATAGTCCTGATAAGGCTATCACAGCGAATGGCTTTCTTGAAGTGACAGCGCATGAGTTGTTCACTTACGCCACCAATTTCCAAACACTCCTTGTTGAAGCGAGTGATGAAATCTTCTAAACCCTCGTTTTCTCTGCGCCAGATGTCCGCTACCTCGGCTGTATCGCGCTGGTAACGTCTCTGCTGGCTGAAGTGATTCACAAACTGTGTCCTGAAATCAACCCATGACTTGATCTTTCCCGGAGGGAGGCTGTCGAACCAAGCGCGAGCAGCCCCAGTAAGAGTGTGAATAAACAGATGGCACCACATGGGCATATTCCATCCTCCCATGCAACCAACGCTTGTGAAAACTCTGACGTGATCATCAGGATCAGTCAACCCATTAAACTTTCCAACTGTCGGGGGTAATTTCTCTCTTGATAGCGGCGCAAGAGCGATCTTTGGGATGAATTTCGAATGTTCTTCCGCTTCAGCTGGTCGATAGGCGAGGCGAAAGTCTCGCTCTGCCTCTTCAGTGTACCCCACGTGTTGTCTTGGTTTGTAGTATTCATGGTTCCTTTGCAAACGATTGAAGACTGACGAACCCTCATCATCTTGCCAAGTTAGATCATTTGGGTCAGTATCCTCCCATTCATTGTTCATGTTGCGCGGCGTGAGCCGGCTATGAACTGGACCTCTTTGGACATTTGATGGGTGGTCATAATAGCTTTCAGTTTATCCCCATGTATCGCGCGTGTCATGCACGCTTAGCCTTCTCGTAGGGGGAGGTCTGTTAGTTCTCCCTTGGATGTTTTGCTGCGGGGGTATCTGGCGCGCCCCCTGACTTGGTCCCTGGGGTGTAACCAAGGATGGTTCTGCCATTAAGACTGCTTGTTGTGCGCTCAAAGATTAATACGCCTCATTAACGGTGGCAATTTGCTTGGCGTACCACGAGGCTAGAGTTTCGCCCTCTGGTAGCCCTAATAGCGCCGAGATGTTCTGAGGTGGAGCTGGGTTTGAAGGTCCAGCGCCATTGTTTCCTAGGGTTACCGTCTGAGTGATGCAGGTGATGCTCCCGCGGGGTCCCCCAGTGTTGGTTACGTTGATTTCACCGATTTCTTCTACATGTTGGACTTGGACATTTTGATTGTCCTCCTCCAACACTGCATTAGAGTTTGCTCCAAAACCAAACTCAGGAATGATTCCTTGACCAGCCATGATCGAAGGAAAAAACAACGAAAACTCAGAAAAAAGAAGATGAAAGTGATTTGTAGAAAACTGGTGGGCGCCAATGAAGAAACACTGAACTAATTATGGGGTTAGTTAGTTTGATTTATGTTCCTATCATAGTGGTTAATCTTCTTATGGCTTTCTGAGCTCCTTGATGACTGGGTAATCCTGTAAAACAGAACACCGTTACTCGTTAAGAGGGGAATATGGGGGGTTTCCCTCTTAACCGGGCTCCGGCGTGAGAATAAGCGACCGTTTTGAGGAGATAAGTGTGTATTAAGAGTGAGCGTAGAGGGAGTAGAATGTTTAACCTATGGACTGAGGTCTCTATTTATAGCCGGAGAGGTGTAAGAGGGTGTGGGCTGATGGGCCTTGGGCCAGAAGGCGACAACTTAGAGGATATGCTCTTTGTCTCACTGGTGTCGACCGTTAGTGACTTCTGGGAGTTTGTTGGTGCTGGCGCACCGTGATTGGAGCCACGTGTCAAGGTTGTCGGCCTGGCCGCCCTTCTGCCATCAGCAGGTAAGTGGAGATCGTGGGGCAGTTGTCTCTGCCCTGTGATTGGTGCCCCGTAGGCGTCCTTAAGTACTTTTTGTCTCGTGCATGTTAGACGATCGTGGAGCACGATTGAGCAAGGCCAGAAGGACGCTGATTGGCTCTTTTCTTGTGCCACTTGTACCTTGTGTACTATCCGAAACAGTTCTTGCGCCGTAGTCACGCGCGATTCTTGCTGAGCGCATAACTACCCCACGCAGGAGTATGGGTTACTGCATGCTCATTCAGAATACTAAGTGTTGAAAATGGAGCTTCCTATTGCTCAGACCTCGCGCCGCATCAAAGAATGCTGAAGTAGCCCGCGCGAGGTTAGCAATAAGAAAATTGTTGAATAAGGAGTATGCTCCTGCGTGCAACCTTGACGAAGGTTTGCGCGGCTTTTTTGGGACCATACCCCTTCAAGCGTATAATCCACAAAAAACCGAAACATATAAACATGTAAAACCACATAAAACACACAAAAGTTCCCAATAAAACGACAAATATCAGAGTCAGTAGTTGCGGGCTCAGAACCGAAACACATAAAATCAGCGATTGCGAGCTTGAAATCGAATATAGATTGTCTAAGGCATGATAGACGTTGACTACCCAAGGTGATTCGACTATTCTTCAAGGACTGCAGGTTTACGTTTTGGCCTAATAGACTGTGCTCTATCACCGACATACGGTGAATGGCACGCATCCTTTTGGTTATTCACGCAACTCGAGTCGTTGGAATCCATCGAGACTTTGGTGAGAGTTTTTGTAAAACCAAACTAAGGAACGAAACGAGTCATCAAGTTTCGGGTTTCACCCCTAGCTTAACGACTTCATTCCTGTTTGTGTGGTAGAATCACGAGATTGAGGGAGAAATTTGCGTCGAAGTACGGATTTCACTCCTGATTCAACGCAAATACTCTTGTTTATAGTAAAAATGCGGGTCGAACAAGCGATTTAATCGAGAGTTTGCGGCTTTCACACCTAATCTCGATCTAATCACTCGTTCATTTTCAAAAATAGTGCAGTGTGACCGCCATAGGAAAGGCAGGGTGATAGTATAGCACGAGTGCGAGCGAGAATAGCAAGTAGGCTCGTACTATACCCCTACAGGGTATGCACAAGTCGGTCTGTTGGTACATAAACTATAGACTAGGTCCTTTCTAAGACATCGACTCAGACTAGGTCGAGTCTTGCCTAATTCCCTATAGTTATGGCTCTGATACCAATCTGTCACACCACAACCGATGATGGAAACATCGGGGCGCGGCACTGAGTGAAACAGATTGTCCAGGAGAAATCCATAACAACTAATTTACCAGATATTTAAATACTATGTCCCATACCATAACATACCAAATTGAATAATTATTACAGACCAAATATCTCAAAGACAATTAACATGTTCCGACAACTCAGATTTAAATTGTTTGTTTCTAGACTCTCATTCCTACTTGATTCCATAAAAGCAGGTAAAGCACAGCATCCTAGGCACCTGTCACATACGTTAAAATAGAGGTCAATACATATAGTGTAAAGGTGAGCATACAAGTTTAATAGTATAATAGGGTTCGAAATCGTTTACGCATAACCAACATGTAACAATGTGAAGGCTAGTAGGTTATCGTCAGAGAAATATGCACAGACGTATGCGAGTTGTAGAATGCGCAACACACATCCCCACTGGGACACGTGAAGTAAAGCCCTTAAGTTGTCCACGACAGGTGCTGAGTCCAAACTATAGTACAATCGTTGCTAAGGTGTCAGGCAACAATCAATATGTTAACATAACATACAAGCATCCATTGAATAACACGTAGCATGCAATAATGGTCAGCGTATAAATAGTGTTTGCGTTGTGTGTCGATTGTGATTTGAATAAGTAAGGTATGTAACACCCAAAAGTGCGTAAAGCAAAAAGGGATCAAGTATACTCACAGATAGCGTTTAAGTTAATAAACACTGTCTTGGATTGAAGGGAGCGCTGTGAGATTATCCTGAACAGCTAACGATAGCATAAGCGAAGAACGGCGCGTTAAACGGTGAAAAGTGAATAAGTTTCGAGTGGTAATCCAATCGGATGGTCAGTCGATCGGATGTCAATCCGTTCGGATGGTCATCTGATCGAATGGCCATTCGGTCGGATTGACATTCGTTTGGGAAGGATGTGTTTGTGTATGATGGCTTTGAAGTTTTTGTTGTAGCATTTTGAAAATAGAGAAGTATCTCTACCTTTCAGGTCGATCGATCGAACGGTCGTTCGATCGGATAGCGATCCGATCGGCGAGACATTTCTAGTGAGAACAAGTTCACAGTAGGATGGTCACCCAATCGGATGGTCTTCCGATCGGATAGCAATCCGTTAGAACTGATGATCTTTGAAAATCATGAAAAATGTTTAAGTGTTGAAGTTCCAAATGTCAATCGATCGGATTGTCGTTCGATCGGATGGCAATCCGATCAGATGGCAATCCGTTCGACGTTCAGATCTTTGAAAATTTGAAGAAAAATGTCAAGCGTTGGAACCATGGGCAATCCGATCGGATCGCAGTTCGATCGGATGGCAATCCGATCGGACGGCAATCCGTCCAATGAATCTGATCATTTTGAACTTGATTATTCTAGAAAGTTTTGCTGTTTGTTCGAGACGGTATGATAACGTACTAAACAACGGAACCTCGTCAAGTCCCAAGTCGTTCGATCGAACATGGATCACCCTAATCCGACCAGTTGACTGTTCTTTGACGGTTGTTCATGTTCATCCCGAAATCGGTTGTCTCGTTGGTAGGATCCAGATCTCAGACCGATACTTCACTAAGAAATGAGTAGAAGATCAGAATGAGCTCCGATTCTATCGGTTTTGAGTACATTGAGTGTAAAAGAGTTGAAAGAAAGTTAAAAAGTTTCTTTCAATCCTTTTAACTTTGAAGATGTTTAGATCTATGCGAAAACAATGTTTAATCATGTGGAAATCCTTCAGATCTGAGTTATTCTTGGTGGAATGAGGTCAAAACTTGAAGTTCATAAGAACTCCATGATGACATCACCCTAGAACACCTCAAATCCGCTGATTTCATGGTTGAAGGCTAAGATTCAAAGGTGAAAATGATGAAGAAGTGTGTGTAGATCATAGAAGTACAAGATTTGAGTGGAAAACTTACAAGAATCGCGAGAAATCGAGAGAAAAGAGGGCTTGAGTGCTGTTGGTCGAATGAGAGAGCTGACAGGGGGTATTTATATGTTGCCAAAAAAGGAAAGGGGAAGCACGTTTTGGATGGCGTGCCGATCGGATGACACTTCGATCGGATGGCAATCCGATCGGATGGCCATTCGATCGAACGGTCATTCGATCGAGTGGCTCCGACGAGTTGTGTTTCGAAATTTTGTTTTACGTGTTGGACGTTGTGATGTATTTAAGCGAGGGTCGATTATGCGATGCGATAGATAAAAAATAATCACACACAAAACTATATCTAACATATAATCATTCTAAATAACTTGCGTTTAGCGTTTGCGATTGAATTGCGTTGCGATAGAGTTACGATTGCGTTTTGATTGACCATCACCAAACAATAAAGTTAACATGCACAAGTAACACATAAGTAGCACACAGACGTAAAAAAATATACATAATCTATCAATTAAGTTGCGAATGCGATTTCGATGCGATTAGCGAATAAGCGATAAAACATGCGATAAACATCGATTAAACCTCATTATTAATAGATACTCCACATAATACAACTAAAGCGATTAAATAAAAAGGATTCGATTACAAGTCATTGACGTACAATCAATAGTCAAGCAAGCAGTGACAGATCGCAATTAGCAATCTTTTCTTCCTTTGACTTTGACTTTGACTTGTACTTTGACTTTCGTAACACGGGGTGTTACACTTTAAGTCGAAAGTATCATGAAAAGCCAAAACGAGTACGCTCTCTTAGATTAAATCTACAGATAGATTTAAATGAGCAAATTAGAGAGGTACACGAAACAACAATCAAGGACGACGCTGCAGGTTTAAAAGGAATGATTAAGGAATTAGAACAATGAACAGATGGAATTTGGAAATTCCATAAGAAAAGGATATGGATACCTAAACAAGGAAACCTACGCCACAAAATCTTAGAAGAAGCCCATAAGTCTAAGTAACGATACATCCCAGAAGTGATAAGATGTATCAAGATTTAAGAAAGAATTTCTGGTGGATTGAAATGAAAAAGGATATAGCAAACTATGTTGCTAAATGTCTAACTTGTTCACAGGTTAAAGCTGAACATCAGAAACCCTCAGGATTATTACAGCAATTAGAAATGCCAATATGGAAATGGGAATTGATAACAATGGACTTTGTTACTAAATTACCCAAGTCACGAAAAGGTAATGATACAATCTGGGTGATTGTTGACAGATTAACCAAATCTGCTCATTTCTTACCAATGAAGGAAACTTTCAGTATGAACAGTTAGCTAAGTTATATGTAAATGAAATAGTTTCATTACATGGAATTCCTTTAACTATTGTATCTGATAGAGATTTCCAAAAAGCAATGGGAACCAGATTAAATGGGAACCAGATTAAATGAGCCGTTTTACTTCTCATTTTTGGACAAGTTTCCAAAAAGCAATGGGAACCAGATTAAATCTAAGCACTACTTATCATCCACAAAAGAACGGACAAAGCGAAAGGACAATTCAGACGATGGAAGATATGCTTAGAGCCTGTGTAATTGATTTTGGAGGAAATTGGGACGACCATTTACCATTAATAGAATTTTCCTACAATAACAGCTATCATACCAGCATTAATGCTGCCCCGTTTGAAGCATTTTATGGAAGAAAGTGTCGAACTCCAGTCTGTTGGGCAGAAATTGGAGAAAAGCAACTATCAGGACCATAGATAGTGCAAGAAACAATGGACAAGATTATTCAAGTCAAGGAAAGACTAAAAGCAGCACGAGATCGTCAAAAGAGTTATGCAGATAACCGACGAAAACCATTAGAATTTCAAGTTGGAGATAAGGTATTGTTAAAAGTTTCTCCATGGAAAGAAGTAGTCAGATTTGTTAAAAGAGGAAAGCTAAGCCCCAGGTATGTTGGATCTTTTGAGATTATTAGAATAATAGGACCGGTAGCTTATCAGCTACAACTGCCAGAGGAAATGGCAGGAATACATGAGAAACTTAAGTTATTGAGAAACGCATTCAGATTGAAGATAGAAAGATCAAGAATCTTAAACACAAGAGACTAGTTCTGGTCAAAGTGAAATGGAATTCTAAGAGAGGACCAGAATACACTTGGGAACTTGAATCATAAATGCAAAGGAAATATCCACACCTATTCAAGTAGATCTCGAGGACGAGATTTAAATCAAGGTGAGGAGGATATAACAACCCTTCTAAAACCCTTAACACACCCCTAAACGTTCCTATTATACCCCGAATACTCGTTAACGGGTCTAAAATACCTTTATATTATTAAAAAACAATCTAAACAAGAAACAGGTCTCGCTCGCGGGCCGCGACCCACTCTCCTGGGTCTGTCGCGGGGCGCTACGTAGTGACACCAGGCGACACCCTGATCCGCCACGTGTCCAGGTACGTGTGGAGGCTGCTAGGTTGAGTCGACAAGGCTAGAGCCTAGTCTACGGCTCTCGCGGGCCGCGAGGAGGAAGGAGTGGGCGTCACGGGGCGCGAGCCGCCTCTCAGCCCTATAAAAGGAGGCAACGACCTCATTTCTTCACCGTTCAAATTTCTTTTCTCTCTCAATTCTCTAGTGGGCAATTATAATCGGGTATTATACCCCTAAAAAGCGAAGCTCTGCCTCGTTGTAAGTATTATAACCCCGATCACGTATTTGTTACCCTACCTGATTGATCTAGGGCTCCGTAACGCATGTTAAGGTCTGCCTGACTCAGTCGTTGGAGTTCTGTCTCGTGTTGTACGACTAATTTGATTTGGGTTATCTTACTAACATGTGTGCATTGTTTATTTTTAATAGATAATAACCAGGATAAGCAATAGGAAGCTATAGTTTTATCTGAGTCAACAATGTGAGCACATTCTCTTTTTGTCACCTTTTGTGATGCCATTATTTCAAAAGTTTTACAAAACCTAAAATGTTATAGTTACAGTGATTTGAGTTTTTGTAATCTAAAATTGCTGCCAGTATTATTGGGTTTGTATACAGTACTTGATAACCTTCACAATTGGGCACTGGTATCCAATGTGTGATATGACCATAGTCACAGATCAGTCGAGTGACAAGTACTGACCGAGTAACTGAGTAGATATAAACATTGTAGTTACTCTCAATGCTGTAATATTATAAAACCTGTTTTGATTAATCTGGGATGCACTCGCCAGTATTTCTTGCTAATAAAATCTTTTTAAAACGCGTTTCAAGTAACTTAATGTGAAGCTAATAGAAGCCAGCTGGAAAGCACTGAAAGCTTAAAATTGTGGCTATAAAAGTTACCTAAATAAAAAGGAGCTTTTGTTTTCAATAATTAGGGTTTACCCCTATAAATGCATTGTAACTGAAACTTGGGTTTTATCCCATTTTATTATTATAAAAGTTTGGTGTTTTAACTTTGATAAATAATATTTCCTAACTACGGTCCTGATGTATAAATTCCGCTACCAAATTATTAAACACCGATACCACCCGCTCAGAGGTCTCGCGGCCGTCCGCTCCCGGGGCAGGGGTCGGGGGTTGCGACATTGTGTCACATGGATGTTGGCTCCTGTCCCATGTGGAACTTATAATGGACCAAGCTTCTGCATAGTAGGCTAGTGGACTAGCACTAATGATCGTCAAAAGGAATGTTAGCAATTCCACAGTAATTGTAAGTACAATACACCATGTTTTGAGCAGTTACCCAAGAAAATTGACTACGAGTGTCTCCACGACCGCGACCTCGGTTTGTGATGTTGTAGTGTTGTTATAGCGATGATAGGAACCATGTCGTCCTCGATTGTTGGCCTGATTACTAGGAGTATGAGCACTATAAAATAATTAAGAAGATTGTGTGGAAGCTGACACTACTAGAAAACTAAGTATTTCCGACCGCAATTTTGGTCGCAAACCAGTCGCAATTGCCCTGTTGCGACCGTTTTCCGACCGGAACTACAATCGGAAAAACACCCGTCGCAATTGCTCTATTCCGACTAAGTTGCGACTGCTACTATCTTTTGCGACCCGGGTTTTGCGACTTTAATAATGGTCACAAATATTGCGACTGTTCCTGGTTTTGTGGGACTTAGGTTGCGACGGTCTTGATGCGACCGTATTCCGACCGCATGCCTTTTACAAACTGCGACCGTTTTCCGACCATCTGTCTTTTACAAACTGCGACCGTTTTCCGACTGCCTGTCTTTTGAAAAATTGCAACCATTTTTGTGGTCGCAATTTCTATTTATTTGTTAAAAAGTATTTTTATCCATTTTCTATTTTAACCTGCATATAATGTCAATTTTAAATTTTACATATTATCAAATTTTCACAAATATATAAAACATCCCACTTGAAACATCAAATACCAAAGTTATCATAACAAAGTACATATTCAAAACAAAGTGTTTATACGTTTTGAAACCTAAGTCGATGATTATACGTTTTGAAACCTAGCTTTTAGCATCGCTTCAATGTTTGCCATCCTTTCATTCATAGCCTCTTTCTCCGCCTTATCTTTCTCTTTTTCCACCACCAATCCCGCAATAATCACGTTCAACCTTTCGATCTAATAAAACCAATGCAAAGTGAAATATTAATGGCCAACATTATCACAATTTATGAAACTTATTAGCTGCTTATACAATAATAGAATAAAGAGAAAATCAGTTTGACTTTAAGGTCAAATAGCCTATTTTCAAAAATAAACATACCTCTTGGTCTTGTTTGCCATGATGATGAACGTTAAAATCACTCTTAAGATTGCTTAACCCATAAACTTTACCTCTCTTCTTTCCCCCGGAAGCTCGGTACCACAATTCTTTGTCAAGTTCTCGGTGTTGGCTACTTTCGTCCCCATACTTCTCCAAAAGATATCCCTCATATTTTACCTACAAATACAACCTAATTTAACATAATATAGATACAATAAAATTGTTATGTAATTTTTATTATTTATAAAAAAACACCAGATATGTGAAGAAAGCAACTGAAATTGTTAAAAGCCTAAAAGGTACTTGCTTTTTGCTTTTTTTTTATTTTGTCAGATTGTCTTTTGTTTGAGTAGATATTGTTTTATATTAAAAACACCAGATATGTGAAGAAAGCATTAAAAAACAATTTTAAAGGGGTTTGCGTAATAATATTGTTTAAATCATGCAAGAGCTGATGGATAGATAGAGGTAAAGAATATCCAGAAACAAACAAATGGAAAGACCAATTTGAAACGTGCACGTAGATGAATAATTTAAGCACTTTTAATATATATCGCTCCATTGGAATACTAGAGAAATAAGCAAGTAACCAACAGACTAATGTTCGCTTAATATGAATAATTTAAGCACTTTTAACTAACTTACATATATAGCTCCATTGGAATACTAGATAAATAAGCAAGTAACCAACAGACTAATGTTCGCTTAATATAATAAATCTTATTAATATTTGTTCCATTTTAACGCTGTTAGTGGTTTAAATGCTTTAATATAAGTAAGTGTATTTCCAATCGACATGGGAGGTAATGAATAGAAGAAATGTACAAGTAATCAAATATATATCTACACATTTAAAAAGTTATTTTGGACAGCGAATGAGATGAGATGCTACTTATATCAATTTAATGTCATAAAGAAAATTAATACAGCAACAATATGCCTTTCATCCTAAACCAGTTCGGGGCGTCAATCGTACAACACAACACTATTTGATTGAAAGTAGTTTTATATGTTGTTTTCCTATCCTATAAAATAACTGAAATAACCATAACCGACCCGTAACCGCCAGATTAACCAAACCACGGTTAACCGACCAACGGTTATGGTTATGGTTATGGTTATGGTTATGGTTAACACTTTTCAGTTAACCGAATCCTCGGTTAACCAACTTTGCACACCCCTAGACCGAAACGCTCAAATCGAAGCTAGTCAACCAATTTGAAGTTTGAACGGTTTGAGATCCGGCAGTTTGGCGTTCACTGTTTGGCAGTTTAACGATCCATTCCCGTTTAAAACTTGGAACTCGCCATTTAACCTTTAGTATTTATAAACACATTAATTTTTATTTTTAGAATATGTAGTTATGTATATATATTATTATCACCATGTAATATCTTTTATCACTTCAATTTTTTTAACACAAACTAAAGATTTTGAGAACAAAACAAAAAACTAAAAAAAAAACGGTTCAAACCGTTAAACCACTAATCCGGACGATCTATCCAACCTGGCCGGTTCGGTTTGTCGTTTCACGAAACCATAGTTAGCCGAACGCCGAACCGGACCGCAAACCCACTGTTCATATATCAGTATATTCATCTACTGCTATAATCAACTTCTGACATATCAACTAATTACTTATTATCTAGAACGATAGAACCCAACACTATTCGTCTAATGAACATATATACTCACTAAAAAGTACTAATTTCAGCAAAACCAATACCATCAAAATGACTGGTGTGTCAAAATTAAGGGAATCTATTTCAGCAGGTTAGCCTCACAATGCATGACATAACACTTATAAGGATGTCAAATGTTTGATGTATACAACTAATTTAAACTGCCTCCACCATATTGATCTGTGAAGTTTATCAATTTCATCACGTTAATAGGCAATTAAAAAAGAACTCTAATTACACGCTTACATACCTTGTTGCTGCCCTATTCTCTTGTTGTTGCCTAGTTCTCTTGTTGCTGCCATGTTCTTTTCAGTGACCACACCTTGCCCCCTGCCGCCTCCTGCCACAAACGATTACATAAAAGTACAAAGAAAACAGTTTAAGGCTGATGATCATATTGGCTATTATATAGCATAATACATAATAGCACGGTTCATGCTGCTGATCAATGATAGACATTTTAGCATATGAAACAGAGGCCTAACGAAATCGACTAACAAAAGGTGCGAAAACTTGTCTCTCTAATCAAAACCTAACACAAATTCTTCATCATAAACAAATAGATCTAAGGTACCAAACTGGCCTCTCTGATCATGATTTCCTTAGTTCTATCTAACCTAATTAGTAATTACAAATAGAAAATCAAACTAAATATCTCCTACAGAAACAAAAATATGATCAAAATAGATCTGTTTTAAACTCTCAAGCTTGACTTTGTATGTATGTGATTCAACATATGCAAATCAACAACAACAGAAGCATAAATTAACCATTCGTTTACCTAATCTCTCTGAAACAGAGGCATAATGAAATTCAACTAACAAAAGGTGCAAAAACTTCTCTCTCTAATCAAAACCTAACTTAAATTTCATCATAAACAAACAGATCTAAGATCATGAGATACAAAACTAGACCTTATTATCAAAATTTCCTCAGTTCATCTAACCTAATTACAAATAATATATAAAAAATAAACAGAAATATGATAAAACAAACCTAATCTCCTCAATTTACAAGTAAAAACACCTACATAACATATGAATTTCTAACGACCAATTCTTATTCAAAGCTGATATAAATTCAGTCAACACAACACGAGTCGAACGATGAATCTAAACAGCTAGTAATGAACAAAATCGAAGGGAAAAATATACAGATTAAGGTTTAAGGAAGAAATTAGGGAGAATAGGAGACCACACCTTGCCCTCTGCCGCCTCCTGCCACAAAACCACGACATCTGCCGGCATCTGCTGTACTATGTGCCATCATACTACAAAAAATAGAATCAAATTAACCTTCAAATACCTTAGATCCGTGAAACGACCTGAAATCGAGAACAACTTCAATGTACCAGCAAAAGTGTGACAGAACAACGACGTGAATCTTCAGTGATGCGGAGGAACGATTGGAGAATCGCCCATTCGCCTATCTAGGGCAGAGAGTTTTAGGTTTTGAGAGAGAGATTGGGGGAATTAGGAGCGGGATATGAAATTTTAAAGGGCTTATTAATCGTAAACTCCTCTTGGGCCTTGGGGTATCCGCTCAGTTATGAAATAAGTCATAACTGATTTTAGAGATTCACCTATAAGATTTTGAGCTATAAATCATGTCTCCTTTTTTTTTTCTGCAGGCCTAGTGTTAATAAGCCCAATCACTTATTCAACTATGGTTATATACATATTTGTACTTGATATTCTTATAATATTTTTTAAAAATGGCTCTTTAGGCTTGCATGTGTGTGTTCTGTTCACACACTTTGTATTTTCTAGGTTCAATACGAGTTAATTTTTTATTATGTCATTGTATATAAAAACAAACTAACCTTTGTATATAACAAACAAACCCGTCACTCTAAATCTTCATCATCAAAATTAAGCAAGATGTGGAAATCCTCGTCAGCTAAAGTTGTGGCTTCAAACTCAACTTTTTCATCATTATTGCCATCCGTATCCTCCACTTCTTCCAACCTTCCATCCTCATGTACAAGAGAAATAGGGATAAGATCATCCATTACCGTACATTCTATTCTTTCATTCTCTTGAAAGAAAGGCTCCATATCCACATCATCATCCTCTATTTCACTAACATCTTGGTCGAGTTCGTAAACTCCCCTTGGGGTAGTCTTTACAACGGCTAACCAGCCTTTTAGTTCCTTTGATTTTGAAGGATAAGAAGTATAATACACTTGTTGTGCTTGCGAGGCTAAGATAAAGGGGTCATCAACACATCCTGTAGCTGTAGGTTTAACATCAACCATATGAGTTTTAGGGTCTACCCTTACCCCCCTCACAGGATCAAACCAAGTACATTTGAACAAAACAACCACACAACGTCCTATGGTGCTATGATATTCCAACTCTAAGATCTCATCTAATAATCCATAGTAATCATTTTCATGTTCATTGTATGAAGCGCCTTTGACACACACACCACTATTTTGTGTCACCCGACCATCGTATGCTGTTTTCGTGTGAAATTTGTAACCATTAACAAAATAGCCCTTGTGTGACTTAACATAAGTGAGAGGGCCTTGGGCTAAGTCTCTCAAATGCTCCTTATTTGGAGCATTTATAACCTACATTCACAAAAAAAAAAATATGTTATTATGTTTGCAATGCTACAATATTAAGATAAAAGGTGCTTTTGAATGCTTACATGTCTCTGCAACCACTTAGCAAATTCCTCGTCTTTCATTTTATCAAGGGTTGCTTCATCATAGTTTGGAAATGAATCTCTCAACTCTTTATCAAATAACCAAACAGATTCATGAAGCTCTTCACAGTTAAGCAATATATAAGTATGGGCTTTGTCTCTGTCTTTATCGGAGAGAACTATGTCCTTACCACCCTTTTCAAATAATCTTCGAGACGGATGTCTAAATATACTTAACCGAAGATCGATACTCGAAAAACAAGGAATGTTGGGGGCAAAATTGCGTGGTTCTCGAACTGTCGGCTCAAGATATAGAGAGCAATAGTTAGCAAGCTCATCCACAAGATTAGCCTGAACGATGGAACCTTCAACCTTTCCTTTGTTTTTAATCATTCTTTTTAATCGACCCAACTTCCTAAAAATTAAAGTGGAAAATGTTAGCAGTTACCTAACATTTAGTAAATTAAAAGATTACTTTGTTAAGTAAAATCAATTACCTCTCATACGGATACATCCACCTAAACTGCACCGGACCACCAAGAATGGCTTCATTAGTCAAATGTATTACAAGGTGTTCCATTGAGTCAAAGAACGCGGGTGGAAAGATTTTTTCTAACTTACAAATTGTTACAACAATACTTTTCTTCAATTTTCGTAAATCTTCAATGTGTAGAACCCTTGAGCATATTACACGAAAGAATGTGCAAAACTCTATTATCGATTCCCATATTTGCTTTGGTAACATCCCTCGTAAGACGATAGGCAACAATCGTTGCATGAACACGTGACAATCATGACTTTTAAAGTTGTAGAAGGTATCATCCTTTAGGTTCACACATCCCCCTATATTTGAAGCATAGCCGTCTGGGAACTTTACTTGCTTCAACCATTTACATACTTCATTTACCTCCTTTTTGGTTAAGGTGTATGCTGCTTTTGGTTTTAAAATTTTATTATTATTTCCACTTGAAACATGCAACGATGGTCGATTGCAAAACTGTTCCACATCCTTCCTTGCCTTGACGTTATCTTTTGTTTTAGAAGTATCCATAACCATTTGAAATAGATTCTCAAAAACGTTTTTCTCGATATGCATTACATCAAGGTTGTGCCGAATTAACAACATGGGCCAATATTCAAGCTCCCAGAAAATGCTTTTCTTTACCCAATTATGAGTTTTACCAAATTCTGGATCTTTATGCTTTGGGTGTGTTACACCTTCATAAACAACTGGTATGTTAGAAATTTGTTCTAAGATTTCCCAACCGGTTAACTCGGGTGGAGGTCCCACTAACGACGATGTTGATCTCCGAAATCCATCTATATCAGTACGAAAAGGATGTGACATTGGTAGAAACCTTCGATGACAGTCGAACCAACTAGTTTTACCCCCGGCATGTAACCGAAAAGCATCTGTGTCCCCCATACAATATGGGCAAGCTAAACGACCATGCGTACTCCAGCCAGATAACATTGCATAGGCAGGAAAATCACTAACTGTCCACAAAAGAATAACTCTCATAATGAAATTTTCTTTACGATAAGCATCATAAACTTCAATGCCTTCTCCATACAACTCTTTCAACTCATCTATTAAGGGTCTTAGAAACACATCGATGTTTTGACCTGGACTCTTTCCACCCGGAATAATCAAACTTACTTCAACAAACGAGTCTTTCATACTCATCCAAGGGGGTAAGTTATAGATTGTAAGAAAGACGGGCCACAATGAGTAAGGAATTGAGTTAGAGTTATTTGGATTGAAACCGTCAGTGCATAACCCAAGACGAACATTGCGAATCTCTTTTGCAAAGTCAGGATTCTCCGAGTCAAAATGCTTCCAAGCCATGCCGTCACTAGGATGTGACATGCTACCCTCTTTTGTTTTGTGGTCATGGTGCCAAGTCATATCTTTGGCCGTTTTTGTAGACATATATAACCTTTTAAGTCTAGGACCAATTGGCATGTACCACATCACCAAATTAGGTACCTTATTCAAGACACTTTTGTAACGAGATTGCTTACAATATTTACAATGTGTCAATGCCTTGTCTTGCTTATAGAATATCATGCAATGGTTTTTGCAAACATCAATTCTCTCGTATGGAAGACTCAATGGTTCTAAACTCTTCTTCGTATCATAAAAGTTTTTTGGAAGTTTATTATTTTCGGGCAACATTTCATTAATCATGGAAATGTTAAAGTTGTAAGCTGCAGTTGACACATTGAAAAGTGATTTCCATGTCAAAAAACTCGTAGCAGCTTGTAACTTTGAAAAACTTGTAGCCTTTTCGCCCTCCCACAAAGGTTCATCAGCAGCTTCTAACATGTCATAGAATCTTTTTGCTTCTGGATTCGGTACACGTCCTTCCAATGTACTTGAAGTATAATCGCATGAACACAAGTTATCTAACACCATACGTTTGCAACCATCATCATCATCATCATCATCAATCTCCATTGTAGTAGAAGACTGTCCAACATCGTGGCTGGACTTTTCACCATGTTCACTCCATATTTCATAACGAAGCATGAAACCATCCTTAAACAAGTGTTTTTGTACAGTGGCTCTGTCTC
Organism: Helianthus tuberosus; assembly: GCA_030545235.1. Taxonomy (NCBI): domain Eukaryota; kingdom Viridiplantae; phylum Streptophyta; class Magnoliopsida; order Asterales; family Asteraceae; genus Helianthus; species Helianthus tuberosus. The sequence continues at coordinate 29,560,542 of CM060372.1, read as the reverse complement.
TGTAACTTATATTTTGGCATTTATAACAAGGACATTTTATGTTACGTGTTGTCTCACCATGCATATTCACCCACGTATCAACCACTTCTTCTTTAGAAAATGCGAAGTCCAAAAACAATTCGACATTGTCACAATATTTAGAATTAAGAAATCCATTACTATCGGTCTTTTCATACATCCACCCTCGATCAGTATACCACGCCATTACTACTCGAATTAATCCTATCATATTATAAAGAAGTAAAAGTAAACTAATTGCAATTCTAAATAATATGCTTAGTAGTCAATAAAATATAATTTGCTTAATAATAAAAGAAAATTCAATTGCTTTATGAAAGTAAAAGTAAACTAATTGCAAATCTAACAAAAACATAAAATAACCTGAATTGGATATAAGATTAAAAGAAATAAGTTATCACCTAATCATAATCAACAAAAAAAGAAGCCCTTAGTTTACTATAAGTTGCACCTGATTCGGATTACACAAGCATAATCAACTAATCATATATTCCATATCAAGTCAAATTTAGGCACAAATTAAGAGTCAATTTTGACATATTATAATCAACATGGTGTGGTAACTGAAGATTAGGGCAACAAGAGAACATGGTGTGGTCAATTTTGACATATTATAATCAACTAATTTGCCATGTTCTCTTCAGTGACATATTATATCAGTATAAAAGGAAAAGCATGTAGAAAGCACCGATGATTTTCTTCAATTTCACACCTTTGACCCCTAATCCTAATTTCATTTTTCTAAACACAAATTGATATGAATACACAAGAAAAAACAGAGTCAGATCGATGAAGAGTGACACATACCAGATCGATGAATGACGAGGGTAGACAAGGTCGCAGATGAGACGCTCCAACTAATCTTCTGATTTACACGCAGATGAAAGATTAGTCGACTAGTCGCATATGAAAGATTAACATATCTGCAGATCTGTTTTGATTGAAGCTTCTAAATTAATGGATATTTGCAGTTTTAACCCAGAACTAATGACTATTTGCAGTTTTTACCCTTTTTTCTTTTTCTATTTTTTCTTGTATCCGCAACCGCTTTAAACGGTCGCAACTTTTGTTTTTTATATATTTCTCATATTTGTGACCGTTTTATACGGTCGCAACTTCCGTTTTTTTGTTTTTTTTTATTTGCGATTGCTTTAAACGGTCGTAAATTTTGCTATTTTTTATTTTTCTCGTATTTGCGACTGTTTTCCGACCACAAAAATACGGTCACAAAATTTGCGACCGTTTTGCGATCGAATCTGGATTGGTCGTTAATTTTGCGATTGTTTTGGGTTTAGTCACAGATCGGTCGCTAATTTTGCGACCGTCATATGTTAGTCGCAAAATTTGGTCAGAATTACCTAGTTTTTTAGTAGTGTGAATGCCAAGCTGATATGCCATTTGTTGAAAAGTCCGAAGCTGTTGTGGTGACTGAGAAGGAGTTTTGATAGCAATGATGGCATTAGCTGCAAAAGCTTGTTGAGGCTTCATCATCATGTAGTCTTGATCACTTAGAAGGTCGTAAAGCTCATTGAATGCCAAAGGAGATAAGCCTGTAAGTAAAGTGGATTTGAGGTTGTTGTATTCCTCATGGACACCTAAATGACATAAAGAACAAGGGCCTTGTCCTTGACTGGCTCGCCCATGTTGTCTAGTGTAATGGAATATCCATGTGTACGACTTATGTAAACAAGATGTGTTTCATCCCCTTTAATAGATAGCCAAAGTTCACGAGTTATGGTGCCCTGGATGTGAGAAAATGAGTCTTCTGAAATTGCGGAGAATCGGAGATAACAATCATACACACATGGGCATCATTGGCAATGAATGTGAGAAAATTGGGATTGATAGTGGTGGAAGCAACAACATTATATCCATTTCCAAGTATTAATCAAGACATGAAATTGAGCCATCATTATAACCAAAGAGGTTATTTGTAATGAGAAATAACTGATCATTGTTTTCCAATAGCCATAGTTTGTTGGTGAAAGAGCGAAGGCAAATTTGTGAGAGTTAAGTGATGCCTTTTTTGTTGACGTAAATCCAGTGAGAAATGTCATAGTGTTGTGACTAGGCGTGTGTGAGACTTGTGTTTGATAAAATTTGGGATTAAAGCCAAAGGATTTCAATAGTCACCAGTCAACTGGCTAAACAAAGGTCATATGAGCTATGCAATAATTTGGAAATAAAGCATGCGAGAAAAAAGAAACAAAAAAATACGCGACAATTTGGAAATATAACTATACTAGATTCTCATGTCACGCAAGACGTTCATGTCATGCGAGAAGTCAACAAAAGTCAAAACATAGATAAGTCAAGCGGGAATGGAAACTATGAGATGAGGTCAAAGTCTATGCGAGAAAACACAAATCATGCGGAAAGTCAAAATCATGCGAGAGAACACAAATCATGCGAGAAATCACATATTGCAACCATGAAAAAGTTTACTGGAACCCTAATCCAAATGATGTGTCGCCATCGATTTGCCTAACCTGGCAACGAGTCACTATCACAAATGAATTAAGAGGAACAGGTGAGCTCTAATGAGCAACAAGTGAATAATATCTTTGATGAAAACTCCAATTAACAGTGATAGAAACAGAGCTTATGTGCCCTGATTAATATCCCCGATGAGTCAATGAATATCTTCGATTGTGATCAGAAAAGAATAGAACTTTGTATTTTCGATGACAGCCCAATGAATATCTCTAGTTAATACAAAAGAACAAGACTTGTATGTTATAGTTGTATGCAAAGAGAACAAAACTTTGTATATTCAAGTTGTATTGGTCTGATTAGGCAAAAAGAGCCAAAATGATGGCTTTGATACCAAAATAAATTTAGAGAAATTTTTTGTGTATTGATATTGTAATGATTAGGGTTACTGGGGGATTATATTAGACATAATTACATAGTCTATCCTCGACTATCACTGTTTACATATGTGGCTTAATAAAGCTACATCTTTTTATCCTTCATACATTGGTTCCGCGAGACTACAAGCCCTTTGGTATAAGACGAGTAAGTACATACACCAATACCATGCTTGTGTTATAAGTCAATCTTGAATCATTCCCAAATTGAATGGCCTGAAATGATAATGGCCCGGATAGTTGTCCCCGAGATTTTTAGTACCATGAGCGATCCAAAGTCTAACCAAGTCAAACCTTAAACCGACCGGATTACTTAAAACTTAAAATCCCAAACTAGTATACATGCATATATGTATTGAATTTAAAAAGAAATGAGGCCCTACAAGTCTAGAACTCGTGATGGAAACAATTACATGAAGAGAGTCTTACCAACCCTATCATCACTAAACCCTGGATATAATAACAATATATTAATTAAAAACAATTAATATATGTAAAACGATTAAAAAATGGGTCATGTGTGGTTGCACATCTGGCATAATCCATGGGCCGGCCGGCCGGATAGGTGAATGCATCCCTTCATTCATATCGTAAAGGATGTAAACAAACCAAACTACTCGTGAACTACCTGTGATCGACTCGTCTATTGTTCAAATTAAGTCCAACTAAAACGAGCTTAATCGGATCGCCTCTTTTGAAATGAAGTACATCTTAGTTTTGTACATAGACCTATTGTATTTACATTATGAGACCAGCAAGTATATACACCGATACATAACCTCGAGTGGTCTAATTGGTGTAATTTCAGTTTTGTCAATTCGGCACCACCATCAACAATATGTAATGTGTATGTTTTATCCAACTTCTTTCTAGATCTAAAAAGAAGCTACTTTAATCTATGGGGTGAGATGACTAATTAATTGGACCATTTGTTTTTCTCTTGTGCTTGGGTAAAGTCTGGCTGGGAAAAGATAGGGGCACCATGATATTATTACCTTCTGCCACAGATGTCCGTGTCATTTTGGTTTCTTTTTTCTTTTTCTTTTCTTTTTTTTTTTTTTTTTTTTTTGTAATTTCATGCTGATGAAAAGAAGCTACTTTATCCGTTCCAACTCTGTTGATTAGAGGCTGCCATATATATTTCCGACAGTTTGATCATGCACTTGAAAATGCTAGAAACCTACCTAGGTCATCTCAACTCTCATGCACCCAGTTTGTCATTTCCAAACAACATCCCACATACAAAGGTTAATTTGCACACACATATCATAACTTTAGTACCAATGCATTGTCATTTCCCTTATCATGTCACGTTTAAGGGACCATAAAAAATGTTTTCATGGATTTCACAATTTGGGCAAAAACATGAAAAACCATCATGTGTCATATGCAGACCCCTTTTGTATACATGGTTGCATGCCTAGAAATATATGTATGGCAGTTGTTTATCATTAGAACAGATATATATATATATATATATAGATCGAACTTACAGAACTTATATAATCTTATGAGGGCAATCTTATAATCATATAGAAGTAGAACTCAAAACAAATAGCTAAATTCTGCTTCCTACAACATAATTGGGTCAAACTATTTTCCAGATAATATATGATCAATGACAATCTTATTTTAAATATTCTAGAATTTAACGACAAATGAATCACACTAGGAATGTCTTCTACCACAAAGATCCTATTATTTTAACAAAAAAGCCTAACCTTTTCATTTAGCTATTTTGAGGCGGATGGTATCTAAGACCTTAATCAGTTAATACATATTCACTATGCTGTAACTTGTCAAAAGAGAATAAAATGTAGACAGACCCGGACCTACTAAAATAAAAAATAAACAATTAAACTATTTTCAATTATAATATCATAAAAAGTAATACAAAAGAAACTAAATTTGGCAGCCTCAGAACAACAAAGTTTTCAAAGAAATCCTAAAAGAGCAAAGTAACACCAAAAAAATTCTTCTGTTCTGTTAATTGTAAGTTTAAAATTCTGAGCTTTTCGTCGAAATCGTATAAGGAAAATACAAATAGATATATAAAACTTTAAGAATATTTTAAATAGGTGACCTAAAAGTTCTATCTAATCGTATATCGTATCTAAGAATGACAAACTTTAAATCAGAGTGCACTTTAACTATTCTCAGGAAATTTAGTGGACTGATTAGTTCACATAAAGAATGCTACCATCAATAATATTTAAATCTGGATTTTGTTGGTAATTAAAATAACAAAAATTAAATAAAGAACTCAAAACCAAGTTATTCTATCATTCACATCGGCTATAAACAATAAATCATGATTTGATTATAAAAGCCAAATGTAAGACAAATGACACCATACAAATTCCAAGAGATTCTTGGAAAACCCCTAGAAAATATTCCAACAGTGTATATAAATATAAAAAAAATTCCAGATCATATTCTTCGTCACTATGTAATAATAATAATAATAATAATAATAATAATAATAATAATAATAATAATAATAATAATAATAATAATAATAATAATAATAATAATAATAATAATAATAATAATAATAATAATAATAAAAATATATCTGATAGTATGGAAACCCTAAATATATCATAGATCTGAAATCTAGTGACAAATGAGTGACAATTACTCCTTAAAATCACCCAGGAATCCAGGATCCTTGAAAAAGAAAACCCTAAATGCTACCCCCCATCCATTTTTACAATCTTAAGTAAAATATAAACCTAAAAACCATATTAAAAAACCCCAAATAATATCCATGACACAGATCTGAAATTTCATAGACATTAATGAGCTTTGTTTGTTGTTGTAAACCTGTAAATAGTTATAAAGAAGAAAATGAGACAAAATATTTTTCTAAAAAGATAAATAAATAGAAAGAAGAAAGCTAAAGAGAGAGAGAGAGAGAGAGGAAGAAGAAAAAAAAGAAGAAGAGGGTGTTATTTTTCTTTGTCATGCCAACATACAAGCATAGCTATACAACGCCTTACTATGTAGAATTTAGCTCTTTGTTTCTTCGCTATATGACTACACTTCTCTCCAAATGTTCTGTTGCACGTGTCTTGCACGTGCCCATCACCGCCACAGCCACAGCTGCCGGAGCCACCACCATTGCAGCCATTTTTCTTGTTGTTTCTGTTAGGGCTGCTTCTGATACTTTCCTCCACTTCCATTTTTAAATATGTATGTATAAGTGTACCCTCAGGAGCTTGTTTGCTAAGACTCTCTCTCTCTCTAGCTTTCTCTCTTTGTATATAGATATACATATAAATGATAAGAGAGAGCAAGGAGAGGAAAAGGGTAGGGTTTTTTTATGGCAATGGTGGTCATAGGTTTTTATGGAGTCAAATTTATGGTTGGATTGGGTGGAGGTGATTGAAAATGACTAAATGAGAATGTGTACGAAATAGTCTTTTGTATACAAAGAGAGTAGTCGACAGTCACAATGAGGAGACTGCTCTATGTTAAATTAAATATTAAGTAACTATTCACACAACACAAGTATTATTTTAATGAAACCTCCAAGCTGCTTTTCAAGAAACCTCCTTAATTTACCATAAGTAGCGAGAGAACCCTATTGATCCTAACGGTCATTAAGGGGAGACGGGACGCTACGTGGTGGAAGAAGAACCACGCGTGATGGCTACAACGCGTTATGGCTACAACGCGTGATGGAATTAAGTGACGACGGTGTTCCACGCGTGGTACTTCAGTCACCATGGAGAACAACGGAGCGCCCTGCCTGGGCTAAGTGTTTTCACATGATAGATTGAAAACATCGTTTGTCAATAATGTGGGATTAACGCGCCATATTAGTTATATACAAGTTACTAACCCTTACTAAATATAAACAACATAAATTCGCTCTCTTTGTTCTATTTATATCCATGGTTTTTCTTATGTAAATGATTTTTTATATAAATGAACTTTCTTTTCTTCTATCAAATATAATAATATATCCTTATTTTGATTCATCCATTTTTTATTTTTATTTTTCAAAATTAAATATTCTTGCGCCTTTTGTTTTAGAAACTAGTTGGATGCCCCACCTGTGTTGCGGGGTCTTAAGCTGAATATTTATTAGTTTCATAATATGTACGCATGTATTTTAGTTACTTATGAATACTACTCATAACACGATCTCAAAAAAATTACATCGAGTCAACCAATTAAACCAAAACACTGCATTAGTTTTGCTAAAAAAAAAAGATGGCAAGTCTGAGCTGGGGGCAAAATAGTAAATTGTCAGAAACAATGAGCGAGTGTTAGACACATGGTTGACAAAAAAGTTAGATTGAGTCAACCAAGTAAAATAAAAACTTCTACAGTTTTGCAAAAAAAAAAACTAAAACGATGGCAAGACTACAGATTTTAAATGGGGGCAAAATCATAAGTTTTTAAAAGAGGGCAAACTCATAATTTTAAACAGGTGGCAAATTCGTAATTTTAAGCTGGGGGCAAAACAAAAATTTTGTTTTGACCGATAGGCAAAATCGTAATTTTTTAGCTGGGGACAAAAGTATAATTTTATTTTGAATGAGGGCAAAAGCGTAATTTTCAACTCAGGGCGAAATCATAATTTTTCAAAAGGGGGCAAAATCATATTTTTGAACTGAGAGCCAAATCGTAATTTTGATCTAGGGAAAAAACTAAAACGATGGAAAGACTACAAATTTTAACTGGGGCAAAATTGGATTTTTTAAATGAGAGCAAACTCATAATTTTAAACTGGGGGAAAATTCGTAATTTTAATTTGGGGGTAAAACCATAATTTTATTTTGAACTTGGGCAAGTTCATATTAAAAATGAAAAAGAAAAAAAAGGGGGCGCAACCGCCCATTTTCCACCAATGGGTTGGCTGAACTATTGCTGCCATCTTTTTTCTATTAAATTGAGTCAACCAATTAAAACAAAGAGTTAAATGCCATTTTAGTCTCTATGGTTTTAGTCATTTTGCCAGTTTAGTCCAAATGTTTCATTTTTAACCTGTGGGTCCAAAAAGGTTTCACCGTTGCCATTTTAGTCCACTGGGTTAACTTCATCCATTTTTTCTGTTAACCAGAAGGGCAATTCGGTCATTTTATATGTAATTCTGTTAACTAGAAAGGCAATTCGGCCATACAAAATGACCGAACCGCCCTTCTCGTTAACAGAAATAATGGATGAAGTTAACCAAGTGGACTAAAATGGCAACAGTGAAACCTTTTTAGATCCACCGGTTAAAAATGAAACATTTGGACTAAACTGGCAAAATAACCCAAACCACATGGACTAAAATGACATTTAACTCTAAAACAAAACACTATCATACTTTTGCTAAAAAACTAAACGATGGAAAGACTATAACTTTAAACTGTAGGCAAAATTCTAACTTTTCTAGATAAATGAGTGTGTGCCAGGCAGCCGTTTGACACGAATAAAAATTACACTGAGTCAACCAATTAAAACAAAACATTACCATAGTTTTGTCACAAAAAAAGCCTGACACGAATAAAAATTATACAGAGTCAACCAATTAAAACAAAACGCTACCATAGTTTTGTCACAAAAAAAACTAAAACGATGGCATGACTGTAATTTTACATTTGGGGCAAAATCGTAATTCGACAAGAAAGAAAACTATTGCAAAACAGTAAATTTGAATTTCGGACAAAATTGTAATTTGGCTGAAAGAAAAAAAAACAACATAATGGTAAAACTATAAATTTAAACGGGACAAAATCGTAATTTGGTTGAAAGAATAAAAATACCTATACCTATAAAAAATAAAAATAAAAAAAAACCAAGCGGATGCCCTTGGCTGCCCACCTCCACCATTTATAAAGGGAAAGTGTTCCCGCCAGGTAATTTGTAGATATAGGTAATGTTGTATATTGTTAAACTTTTTTCTTAAAGATATAACAAAAAAGAAAAATTACTATTACTTGATTTGAAAGACGCTACATGAACTAACACCTTTTGTTTTAATAGTAACTAGTATTAAGCACCCCTCGCGTTGCGGCAGGGGCGAGCACTAATGGCACACTACTGTTAGCGACCACCGACACTGAAGTTGCAGTGTTAATGCGAAGAAATTAAACCGAAACGTAAAACACAGAATAAAATAACTAAGTTGATTTAGGACTCGCGCGTTACGATAAACCCGCGTCTATTTTTTCCCGTTTGACACGTTCATCGTAATCTATATATAATATATATCATTACCACTATACAAACCATAATGCATAAAATAACTAAGTTGATCTAGGACTCGCGCGTTACGATAAACCCGCGTCTATTTTTTCCCGTTTGACACGTTCATCGTAATCTATATATAATATATATCATTACCACTATACAAACCATAATGCATACATTACAACAACCATTGCATCAATATGATGCAAATTATATTTATATAAGATTTTGGCTAAATTAATTAGATTATTTTAAATAATAATAATAATTTACAAATAAAACAACACAACTTTGAATGGATCAAACCGATTGAATATGGTAAGATACTGAAACAATTATTTGATTAGGCTACAAGCACTTAAGCACAATTTACAACCATACATGCATACAAAACATATTAAATTTGGTAAGGTAATGAAACCATTATTATTTGATTAAGGTACAACCATTTAAGCACAACTTACAACCAAACATGCTTAAGCACAACTTACAACCTATATTTGATAAGGTACAGGTATTTAAACACAACTTACAACCAAACATACACACAAATGTTTCAAATTAATAGTATATCACACAAATGTTTCAAATTAATAGTATATAAATAGTAAAGTAATTCTTTGTAGTTTGATTATATACAATTTCTGGGAAAAGTTACAAGTGGATTCCGTTTTATAGTTTTAGGGTCATGTGAAAAGGTCATTTTTCGTGAGAACTGTGAGAAGGCATAAAAATTTATATGTAGACTTTATGTTTTGGACTTGGGCATAATATTTTGGGTTGTTTTGGCAAGAAAAGCACTAAACATAACAATTTAAGACACAGTGCAATGAATTCTATGTTTAAAACTTAAAACATCATGCCAAGAACGTTAAGTAGTGTGTTTTAAGTGTTAAGCAGTGTGTTTTAAATTTCACGCCCATAATACGGTGCATTGTGTTTTAAATTGTTATATTTGATGTTTTTCTTGCCAAAACAACCCAAACATCATGCCTAAGTTCAAAACATGATGCATACATGTCAATTTCAACGTCTTCTCACACTTCTCACGAAAAGATCCTTTTTACAGGAACCTTACCCCCGTTTTATATATAAAAAGAAATTGTCACAAATTGTTTGTGAGGAAAATTCAAAATGTAGTAGATACTTAAATCCTTTTATCTAGATAATATGTAATTATTTACCTATGAATTATTAACTGGTAATTGTACCAATTCTTAGACTTTTCTTTTGTAAGGAAAGGATTCTAGTTAATAATAGGGGGATTGTTTGATAATTTTGTGTTAAGCCATTAATTAAAAGGCATGATCGATTAAGAGATAGCCTCTGAAGTTGTTAGCATGTTTCTAAAACATACCTAAGAGGCTTCATCAACTATTAAGATTTGTCTTTTAAGTGAACCAAACAAACTTTATCCCTTAGGGAGGCCGGGGCACCACCCGCCAATACCCTACCACCAACCAATGTAAAACTTCCACCTCGAGTACCCGCATGCCACAACCGGAAAATCCTTCCTATCGGCTCTGATTTTACCGACCGCAAACACCCTCCTATGTTGTTTTCCAGGCAAACCGACACACACAATCATCACCTTACCCAAGGAAGGAGAAAAGTCATTGTTTACAAGGTAGGAGAAAAATGACATGGTAGTATTACTCGAAATCTTCTTCAAAGAATAATGAGATTTCTTTTGATTATGTATTTTTAGGAACTTGACCTGAAATAGAAAGCAGATATCGGGTTGGTAAATACGAACTCCTGGGTCCTAGTATAGGTGTGCAAAGTCGGTTTGGTTATGAAGAATTACTTAATCATAACCATAATCGATGATCAGTTAAGCATGGTTCAGTTATGGATCGGTTTCGGTTATGTTCGGTTAATTGTCCAATGTACTTTGTTTTGCTTTGTTCACACTGGAAATGGTTTAGTTATGGTGTTCTATACTCGGTTATAGATTATAATATACATTGTTCATGTAAAAAACATATAACGAAAACATGTTATTGAAAATTGAAGAACTAACTTATAGATTTATAATATAAAACGAACAATATAACCCGAACGATCTTTATTAGTTTCTAGAAACACAAAATATGATTTATAAATAAAATACTAGCAGTTAAGACTTTATAACCTGATTATTAAGTAACGACAACATTTCAAGCTACTAAAAATAAAAACATAATGTTTACCAACTTAAATTATGTATTTTAAAAGTTCGTTGAGGTTTCCGTTGAGTTGGTTATGGAATAATGTATAACCATAACTGATGCCATAACCGATAGGTTTGGTTGGTTTTCAGTTAATTTCAATTAATTATTTCAGTTAACGGTTCAATTTTTGGGATCAACTATTTAATTTTACTTTGGAATAAATATACAACACACTTTGAGCAAGGATCCCATATATATATATATATATATATATATATATATATATATATATATATATATATAACACTTATAAGTATACTTGTTATATAGAGAATGGCCAATGGCGGTTCTAAAAGTTCTATTGAGGCGTCATCAGGGGTTTAATCAAACTTTTAAGGTGGGCGATCGAAATTTTTACCTAAAATTAGAGTCTTTTTAGAGAGGGGTGCTCCCTTACTTTTAGTGTGTGTACGCCCCTACATATAGAACAGATAATGTAGTTGATATTGCATTCTGAATTCTAATGTGTAGTTGTTCAACTAAAAATTTTAAAAAAAAAATCCCTCTCTCGTCACTGCAGCCATGAAAGGGTTGAGGCTTAACTAACTAAATCACTAAAAGTGCGTAGTGGTTTAACTAGAAAATTAAATAAAAGGAAAAAATAAAAACAAATATGTGTGTGTTTGTGATTGGTTAAAAGATGTTGGACCCCGTCCTATAAGTCCATCACCCCCTGGCTCCCCCATAATGGTTTGACAACCGTTAAGATGGTAATATGGCTTCGGCATTAGCCCACTATAACAGTCTAAATGCTATTTTAGCATTCACCATCATAAAACTCTGCAACACTTGTTAGTGCCACATCTTTTAGCAAAAATAAAAACATTTATATTTATGTTTTAATAATAACTAAATAAACACGAATATGCCTTGTTTGTGTTCGCTCGTTAAAGAAATAAATGTGTTCACGAACTATTCATGAACACTTAAAGAACGTGAAGTTATGTGGGTGTTTGTTCCTTAAGAAATGAATGTGTTCGTGTTCGTTTATTAATTTTAGGTAGCGAACATAACCAATGCACACGAACACAAACGAACGTTCATAAACACTAACAAGTAATCAAGAACAAAAACGAACACAAAGAAACATATAGGTGGTAAGAAGATGAAGCCGGTGGTCCTTGGGGAAAACGAAGTCAGCGATGTATGTGGCGATGAGAAATTTCTAAAGGCTACGATTTGCGAAGCTTATAAATGTTGGAACAATTGGATAAAAAACAACAAACAAACAAACAACCGGATATTGTGAGAAAGGCACTGACGACTCTTTCTTTTGTTACAATCAAATCACCCCAAACTTAAAAAGCTAACAAATCCTATTTGTACTAAACATTGCTTGATCCCCGAGTCATCAAACATATCCCAATTAGACTATGACACCTAATTAAATAATAACTCACATACACAAAATCCATAAAAAAATATATAACTCTAACCAACTAGGTAAACATTAAATAGAAAAAACAAACAAATCAAGATTAATCCTAACATCCCCACCCCCCTCCCCCCTTAATTTTGATGTGGTCCCTTCTGAGATCCTTGATTCCAAGAAATACTAGTCTTTTATGCACCAACCCATTCACGATACTTGAATTCTCGCACCCGCCAACAAGAATCATTCTTTCCCTTTCACGCCCTCTCGAAAACATCGTCTTCTCGAGCTCGTTACTTTCGATCATCATCATGATAATCACTGTCATGATCTTCATCGCAGTGATTCGTATCACACAGTCCGGTCGCACACTCCTTGAGTCACACAAGTTCATCGTCATACAACTTGAATCACTCAAGCTATTTCACAAAAGTTTATCATTCAAATTTTCTTTGTTTTATGGAATTAATTATTTTCAACAATTTCCACCCAAAAATTAACTTTACGTTTCCTTTGGCTGGTATGATCTTCAAGCGGACTGCAGATTTTTCCGTAGTCACCTCCAATTGTTTAAACAAACCTTGGTCGTGGATTTTCAAGTGCATAAACATGATCACCACCGTGACCCATGTAATTAATAGTCCTTAACAACCCCTGAGAGAACAGGTGCTGAGTCCAAACAAATAGTACTATCGTTGCTAAGGCAGGTAGACAGCATTCCACGTGTAAACATAACAAATAAGCATTCATTAAGTCACGTATAACATGCGGTAACGGTTAGCGTTAAAGTATTGCGTAGTGTGTTTGATGTGATTTAGAATAAGTAACGTATGTAACACCCAAAAGTGCGTAAAGCAAAAAGGGATCGAGTATACTCACAGATTGAATTGATGGACTGAAGGGAGCACTTAGAGCGGATAATAGCCTGAACAGTTATCGATAACATAAGCGAAAGTCGGCGCGTAAAAAGGAACAAGGTGTCAGTGAGTCAAACAGCAGTCCGATCGGATGGCAGTCCGATCGGATGGCAGTCCGATCGGATGGCAGTCCGATCGGGTGGCCGGTCGTTCGGGTGACAGTTCGTTCGGACGGTCGTCCGATCGGGTGACCGTTCGAGTGGACTGTTACCTCGTTTGGAATGGATCTGTTTGTGTATGATGGCTTGACTTTTGAAGTTTTCGTTGTAGCATTTTGAAAACTTAGAAGTATCTCTACCTTTCAGGTTGATCGATCGAACGACCGTTCGATCGGGCGACAGTCCCATAGGTTGGGCACTTCAGCGAGAACAAGTTCACAGCAGGTTGTCACTCGATCGGACGGTTGTTCGATCAGATGGCAACACATGTGCATTGAACATGTTGAAAATTTGGTTAAGTATTGAAGTTCCAAAACATCACATAGTCGGATGGTCGGTCGATCAGGTGGTAACCCGATCGGAAGGCAATTCGTTCGGTGTTCCAAAACTCTCGATGTTTGATTTGAAAACTAAAAGTGGGGCCAAGGTGCAAGTCGTTCGGGTGGCTGTCCGTTCGGACAGCAGTCCGATCAGACGACACTCCATCCCGGTCGACCTGATCGTCTTCTTCCTTGGTCATTCTGGTAGTTTGTCGTTTTATCAAGATGATTTGATATCGTATTAGACAACAGAAACCTCGTCACGACTTAGTAACCTGATCGGACAGGAATCACCCAAATCTGGCCGGTTAACTATTCGGGACGGTGTTCCGTGTCTAACTCGAAATCGGTCATCTCGTGGATAGAATCCAGATCTTGAACCAACACATCAACATACAAGGGTAGAAGGTTAGAACAAGCTCCGATTCTATCGGTTTTTGAGGCATTGAGTGTAAAAGAGTTGAAAGAAAGTTAGAAACCATCTTTCAATCCTTTTTCACCTTGAATATGTTTAGATCTATGAGAGATCTTTGTTTATTTGTATGGAAATCGTTCAGATCTAAGTTGTTCTTGGTGGCTTGAAGCCAAAACATGAAGTTCATAAGAACACCATGATGACATCATCCTAGAACACCTCAAATCTAGTGATTTCATGGTTAAAAGTTAAGATTTAAAAGATAGGAAGGTGTAGGAGTGCGTGTAGATTAAGGAAGTACAAGATTTAGATGGAAAACTTACAAGAATCGCGAAAAATCTGAAGAAAAGTGGGCAAGAACGCTGGTAGGATGAGGGTTTCCAAAAATGCTAAGTTTGATGTTGAAAGGATGGTATTTATAGGGTTTCCCAAAAAGAAAAGGGGAGGAGAGGGGCTGGCCGATCGGGTGGCAGCCCGATCGAATGGCTGGTCGATCGAGCGGCTGGTCACTTGGTCGATTAGTCACTTGATTCAAGTGTTCGGTGCGACGAGTTTTGCCGTTTCGATTGCGATTGCAAGCGTTGCGATGCGATAGAGTTTCCTATTCAAATTACTTGTAATCCCAATTACTATATCAACATACAATCATCCTTAGTTCATAATCATTTAGCGTTTGCGATTCGATTGCGATTGCGTTTCGATTGCGTTTCGATTGATCACCACAACATAAACATAAATAAACATGCACAAGTAACACGTAAGGCACACACACACATTTAACAATATCCAGAACACGTAATTCGAGTTGCGAGTGTGATTACGATAAGCGATAAGTCAATTAAACATGCGATAATTAGCGATTACTATGCGATTATTAATAGATACTCCACATAATACAACTAAAGCGATAATAAAATAGACTAATCACGAGTCAAAGAAGTCAAAACAGGAATTGAGCAAGGAGTGACATATCACAATTAGCAATCTTTTCTTCCTTTGACTTCAATCTTGACTTTGACTTTGACTTTCGAAACACGGGGTGTTACAGCCTCCCCTAGTTGAGGGAATTTCATCCCGAAATTAGGTTGAAGTCGTAACAAATAACTGCGGATACTTTGCTTTCATGTCACTTTCGAGTTCCCAAGTGAACTATGCGCCTCGTTTGCCTTCCCATCGGACTTTCACAATAGGAATGCGTGAGCGTCTGAGCTGCTTGGTTTGGCGATCCATGATTTCGACAGGCTTCTCCACGAAGTGCAGTGTTTCGTTTATTTGGAGGTCATCAAGGGGTACAACTAAATCATGCTCAGCCAGGCACTTTCGGAGGTTTGACACATGGAAAGTCGGGTGGACATTACTAAGTTCCTCCGGTAGTTTGAGTCTGTAGGCAACTTTTCCGATCCTTTCCAGAATCTTAAAAGGTCCAACATATCGAGGCGCTAGTTTCCCTTTCTTGCCGAATCTGACCACACCCTTCCAAGGTGATACCTTTAGGAGTACGTAGTCGCCAACGTCAAATTCAAGGGGCTTGCATCGTCTATCGGCGTAACTTTTTTGACGACTCCGAGCTTTCAACAAATTGTCTCGAATTTGGAGGACTTTGTCAGTCGTTTCTTGCAATAGCTCAGGACCGGTTAGTTGCGAGTGACCGATCTCGTGCCATACAATTGGCGATCGACACTTTCTTCCGTATAGAGCCTCGAATGGTGGCATCTGAATGCTGGAATGATAACTGTTGTTATATGAGAATTCGACTAACGGCAGGTAAGCATCCCTATTACCATCGAAATCTATGACAAATGATCGGAGCATGTCTTCAAGAGTACAAATCGTTCTTTCAGTCTGACCGTCGGTTTGGGGATGGAACGAGTTACTTGGATTAAGCGTAGTACCGAGAGCCGCTTGAAACGTTTCCCACAGTCCCGATGTAAACCGAGCATCACGGTCAGAGATGATATCGCGAGGCGTCCCATGTCGATAGATGATCTCATTGGTGTAGATTCGTGCTAATCATTCTACCTTGTAGTCTTCTCGCATTGGCAGGAAATGAGCTGATTTGGTCAAACGATCAACAACAACCCAGATGCTGTCGTGACCTGATGGCGTGCGCAGGAGTTTCGTTATGAAATCCAAAGCTATACTCTCCCACTTCCACATAGGGATCGGGGGTTGTTCGAGTAAGCCAGAGGGTCTTTGGTGTTCAGCCTTGACTTTCGAGCAAGTCAGGCACTTCCCAACGTAAAGAGCGATATCCCTTTTCATATCCGGCCACCAGTACTTGTAGCGAAGATCCTGGTACATTTTATCGGCACCGGGATGAATAGAATACCGGGATTTGTGGGCTTCGTCCATTAAAATCTGTCGCAAATTGGTCCGCTTAGGGATCCAGATTCGGTCCAGGAAGTGCAATATACCATTCGAATTATTCACAAGCCGGGCTCCATCGTGGTAGATTCTTTCTTTCTTCAGAGTGCATTCGCTAAAACATGCATGCTGAGCTTCGCAGATGAGGGTCTAGAGATCGTATTGGGCTTGGGTATTACGGATGCTGAGCAAATAACTCCGTCTGCTGAGAGCGTCGGCAATGACATTTGCTTTGCCAGGGTGATAACGAATCTCACAGTCGTAATCGTTAAGAATTTCCACCCATCGGCGTTGACGCATGTTAAGTTCCTTCTGGTCAAAGATGTGTTGAAGGCTCCTATGATCGGTGAAGATCGTACACTTTGTACCGTATAGGTAGTGTCGCCAAATCTTTAACGCAAAAACCACGGCGCCTAGCTCGAGATCATGGGTTGTATAGTTCTTCTCGTGGATTTTGAGCTGACGAGATGCGTAAGCAATAACCTTGTCCCGTTGCAAGAGGACACAACCAAGACCAAGGTTTGAGGCATCACAATAGACAATGAAGTCATCGTTTCCGTCGGGTAAAGTGAGAACAGGAGCATTGCAAAGCATGTGCTTGAGGGTTTGGAAGGCAGACTCTTGTTCAGTTCCCCAAACAAAAGGCTTGTCTTTATGCGTGAGAGCGGTAAGCGGCACAGCGATTTTAGAGAACCCTTCGATAAATCGTCGATAATAGCCCGCTAGTCCGAGAAAAGAACGGACTTCAGACGGGTTCTTAGGTGTAATCCAGGTCTTGACCGCTTCAATCTTCGCGGGATCGATGTGAATACCTTGACTATTGACAATGTGACCAAGAAATTGAACCTCCTCCAGCCAGAATTCACACTTGGAGAACTTGGCATAGAGTTGATTTCCCTGGAGTAGCTCGAGAACCAAACGTAGATGTTGCGCGTGTTCGGCTTTCGAATTGGAATAGATCAAGACATCGTCGATGAACACGATGACGAAATGGTCGAGATAAGGTTTACAGACGCGATTCATCAGATCCATGAAAACCGCAAGTGCGTTGGTTAAACCAAAAGGCGTAACAATGAACTCATAATGGCCGTATCGAGTGCGAAAAGCGGTTTTGGGTATATCCTCCTCTTGAATGCGTAGCTGGTGATAGCCTGAACGTAGATCGATCTTTGAGAAACACGTAGCACCTTGTAGCTAATCAAACAAATCATCAATGCGAGGCAGGGGATAGCGATTCTTGATGGTCAATTTATTCAATTCCCGATAGTTGATGCACATCCTGAACGACCCATCCTTCTTTTTGAAGAAAAGGACTGGTGCGCCCCAAGGAGAGGTGCTCGGGCGAATGAAGCCTTTATCAAGTAATTCCTGAAGCTGACTCGAGAGTTCGCGCATCTCGGATGGAGCGAGTCGGTAAGGAGCTTTGGCAACAGGGTTTGCTCTAGGAATGAGGTCGATACGAAAGTCGATATCACGACTTGGCGGTAAGCCGGGGAGATCTTCAGGAAACACATTCGGAAATTCGCGCACAACAGGAACATCTTTCACTTCTGTCTTTCCTTTCTTTTCCTTCTCCGCTACTACAATGATAGCCAAGAAAGCTCTGTATTTCTTGCGGAGATACCTGCTAGCTTGGACACATGACATGAGCTTGAGACCTTTCGATGCAGTTTCGCCATATACACACAGTAGATCACCATTTGCGAGCGAGAAACGAGTCATTTTATCGAAGAACACAACTTCAGCATGGTTTTCGCGAAGAAAGTCCATGCCTACTATGACATCAAAACTTCCAAGTTGCATCGGGATAAGGTCGATTGGGAAGATGTGATTGTTGAGTTCGAGAGTACAATCACGAATAACAGAATTGACGGTGATAGTTCTTCCGGTAGCGACTTCAACATCGAACGTCGAGGGGAGATGGGAGCGCTTACGACTAAGGAGCTTCTCGAATTCAAACGACACAAAGCAGTTATCGGCTCCAGTATCAAACAAACACGATGCATAAATACCATTCACAAGGAATGTACCATTGACCGCGTTGTTGTCAGCCTGGGCTTGGCGCACATTGATGTTGAAAGTTTTGGCACGTGCGGCTTGTTGTTGCTGCTGAGGCTGTTGCTGCTGTTGAGACTGCTGATGCTGGGGCTCTTGTTTCATAACCCTGTTCGGGCACATGTTCGCGAAGTGGTTGGGATCACAACACGCGAAGCAGACTCTGGCATTGATCGCGGGTGCCTGAGCTGACTGTTGGCCTTGAGGAGCTGGAAGCAGAACTTGATGAGCAGTGGCTTGAGCTGGTGCTTGTCGGGGACCAGTACGGCAGTTGGCAGTAAAGTGGTCGTACATGTTGCAGTGCACGCAAAATTGGCAAGCGATACCCACCGGATGATGATAAGAACATGTTGGGCAGGAAGGGTGGGGACCAGTGTACGCACGCTTTGCAGGCGGTGCATAGATAACTGGTGCTGATCGGTGCTGAGATTCCTGCTGGGCCGGTACGGCTTGGAGTGGAGCAGCAGTGGTAGTGACAGCACAGTTCTTGTTGCTGGAGCTGCTGTTATTGTTCTTCTTCTTGCGGCTTGAGGACTTTGATGATTGGGCGGCGGCGGTTTCAACGGTTGGTGCGGCGGTGACTTGATGCAGGTTCTTTGAAGTTTTATCCCAAAAACTAGGTTTTACTCGCTTGTCGTTGATTTCAGCGGCAAGCAAGTAAGTTTCTTCGATCGTTGCTGGTTTTGCAGCATGCACAAAATCTGCAACACAGTCTGGCAGAGCTCGAATGTACTTCTTGATCGTCATGTCGGGCGTCTTCACTTGATTGGGACAGATGATACTGAGCTGCTTAAAGCGAGCAGTCAGAGCTGCGTTCTCTCCATCCTTCTGCTAGATGTGCCAGAATTCGTCCTCCAACTTTTGGCGTTCATGGGGAGGGCAGAATTCATCCAACATAATGGCTTTCAGCTCTTCCCACGTCAGCTCATAGGCTGCGTCATTTCCGCGTTTGTTTCTCTCGGCCGTCCACCAGTCTAGTGCGCGGGACTGGAAGACGTCGGTAGCGTTTAGAGTGCGGAGATTCTCAGGACATCCAATCTGGCGCAGAGTGACTTCGACGAAATCAAACAATTGAAACATAGTCGTTGGGCCATCTTCGCCAGTAAATTCCTTTGGACCACAAGCTTTGAACTGCTTGAAGCTGAAAGCAGTCTTGGGAGTAGCTTTAGGAGCTTCGGTTCTGGACTCCTCGGATGATTTGCTCATATTCTCATAGATTTCACTCACGATCTGAGGAACTACCTTTGCTACTTGTTTAGCGACGAGAGCAGCAAGGCGTTTGTCTCTCTGTTCTTGGCGAGTAATTCGTGGGTGACGGGGTCCAGATGATGGTCCAGTTGACATTGTCTGAAACAGACATCGTCTTGGGTCTCAGACATAGTATAATCGATTCTCACCTCACACGTCTAATACTACTAAAGCTCAGGAACACAGTCATGTAATCACATATGCACATAACCACAGATTCACATAAGCACAGAGCACATAAGCACGTACGGCACAGAATCACAGAGGCACATAAGACACAGAATCACAGAAGCACTTAAACACAAGAGGTAGTTAGAATACAGAAACCTATCATTCAAGGCCTGCGAGCGTTCGAGAATAGCGATCGCGATTAACATATCGAGTAGTATAGTATAAGCATATAACATAGCATGGGGTCGTCCACAATATAGCGATTTGTCAGCGTATTGAGATAAATGCACAGGGCAAGTTGTGTGTTTCGATCAAAGCGAACGTCGAAAATCGAATAAATCGCCAGAAATCAAAGCATATAAACAGATAAATACACACATAAACACATAAAATCGACAAATATCAGAGTCAGCAGTTGCGGGCTCAGAATCGAAACACATAAAAGTCGAGTATGGATTGTCTTAGGCTGATAGACATTGACTAACCAAAGTGGTTCAACTATTCACAAGGACTATTTGAGCACACTTTGACCTTCGGGACTGTGCTTTCGCCTCGAATCTGGGCGTATGACACGTGTCCTTTCAGTTTCAGCGTGATGTCAAGTCGTTGGAGTCCATCAAGACCTTGGTGAGAGTTTTGTAAAACAAAATAGGGCGGAGTAAGTTGTCAAGGTTCGGGTTTCACCCCTAACTTAACCACTTTGTTCCGGTTTTTTGATAAAATAAAGGAGAATTATGCGTCGAAGTATGGATTTCACTCCTGATTCAACGCAAATTCTCGTGTTTGTAGATAAAAATGCGGGTTGAACAAGCAATTTAGTTGAGAGTTTGCGGTTTTCACACCTAATCTCGACCTGATCACTCGTTCATTTTTCAAAGAATTAGAGTGCAGTTATAGTGTAGCGTAGGCGAGAATAGCGAGAAATAGTAAGTAAGCTCGTACATAATCCCTACAGGATATGCACAAGTCGGTCTGTTGGTTCCTAACTATAGACTATGTCGTTTCTAAGACATCGAACCAGACTAGGTCGAGTCTTGCCTGATTCCCTATAGTTATGGCTCTGATACCAATCTGTCACACCCCAACCGATGGCGGAAACATCGGGGCATGGAACTGAGCGAAACAGATTGTCCAGAATTTTCCATAACAACTAAAATTACCAATTAATTTAACAACATGTCCCATACCATGTCTTAAAAGATAATGTAATTATTACAGACAAAATCTAGTCAAATTGTTGTGTTCCGACAACACAGATTTCAAGTACAGACAATTATTTATTGGTTTCTAGACCTTTCCTAGCCTCGATTTCACAGCAAGCAAAGCATATAAGCATCCTAAGCACCAGTCACATACGTTAAAGTAAAAGTCAATACACATAGTGTAAAGGTGAGCATACAAGTTTGATGATAGCATATAGTGTAAAATGAGGCATGTTAGTTATCGACATGAAACTATCAATACCAATGACTGCGAGTTGACTGCCCAAGGCAGTTCGTGTTGCATGATCACCACCGTGACCCATGTAATTAATAGTCCTTAACAACCCCTGAGCGAACAGGTGCTGAGTCCAAACAAATAGTACTATCGTTGCTAAGGCAGGTAGACAGCATTCCACGTGTAAACATAACAAACAAGCATTCATTAAGTCACGTATAACATGCGGTAACGATTAGCGTTAAAGTATTGCGTAGTGTGTTTGATGTGATTTAGAATAAGTAACGTATGTAACACCCAAAAGTGCGTAAAGCAAAAAGGGATCGAGTATACTCACAGCGATTGAATTGATGGATTGAAGGGAGCGCTTAGAGAGGATAATAGCCTGAACAGTTATCGATAACATAAGCGAAAGTCGGCGCGTAAAAAGGAACAAGGTGTCAGTGAGTCGAACAGCAGTCCGATCGGATGGCAGTCCGATCGGGTGGCCGGTCGTTCGGGTGGCAGTTCGTTCGGACGGTCGTCCGATCGGGTGACCGTTTGAGTGGACTGTTACCTCATTTGGGATTAATGTGTTTGTGTATGATGGCTTGACTTTTGAAGTTTTCGTTGTAGCATTTTGAAAACTTAGAAGTATCTCTACCTTTCAGGTCGATCGATCGGACGACAGTCCAATAGGTTGGGCACTTCAGCGAGAACAAGTTCACAGCAGGTTGTCACTCGATCGGACAGTTGTTCGATCGGATGGCAACACATGTGCGTTGAACATGTTGAAAATTTGTTTAAGTATTAAAGTTCCAAAACATCACATAGTCGGATGGTCGGTCGATCGGGTGGTAACCCGATCGAACGGCAATCCGTTCGGTGTTCCAAAACTCTCGAAGTTTGATTTGAAAACTAAAAGTGGGGCCAAGGTGCAAGTCGTTTGGGTGGCCGGTCGTTCGGGTGGCTGTCCATTCGGACAGCAGTCCGATCGGACGACACTCCATCCCGGTCGACCTGATCGTCTTCTTCCTTGGTCATTCTGGTAGTTTGTCGTTTTATCGAGACGATTTGATATCGTATTAGACAACAGAAACCTCGTCATGACTTAGTAACCTGATCGGACAGGAATCACCTAAATCCGGCCGGTTAACTGTTCGGGACGGTGTTCCATGTCTAACTCGAAATCGGTCATCTCGTGGATAGAATCCAGATCTTGAACCAACACATCAACATACAAGGGTAGAAGGTTAGAACAAGCTCCGATTCTATCGGTTTTTGAGGCATTGAGTGTAAAAGAGTTGAAAGAAAGTTAGAAACTATCTTTCAATCCTTTTTCACCTTGAATATGTTTAGATCTATGAGAGATCTTTGTTTATTTGTATGGAAATCGTTCGGATCTAAGTTGTTCTTGGTGGATTGAAGCCCAAACATGAAGTTCATAAGAACACCATGATGATATCATCCTAGAACACCTCAAATCTAGTGATTTCACGGTTAAAAGTTAAGATTTAAAATATAGGAAGGTGTAGGAGTGCGTGTAGATTAAGGAAGTACAAGATTTATATGGAAAACTTACAAGAATCGCGAGAAATCTGAAGAAAAGTGGGCGAGAACGCTGGTAGGATAAGGGTTTCCAAAAATGGTAAGTTTGATGTTGAAAGGAGGGTATTTATAGGGTTTCCCAAAAAGGAAAGGTGAGGAGAGGGGCTGGCTGATCGGGTGGCAGCCCGATCGAATGGCTGGTCGATCGACCGGCAGCTCGATCGAGCGGCTGGTCACTTGGTCGATTAGCCATTTGATTCAAGTGTTCGGTGCGACGAGTTTTGCCGTTTCGATTGCGATTACGAGCGTTGCGATGCGATAGGGTTTCCTATTCAAATTACTTTTAATCCCAACTACTATATCTACATACAATCATCCTTAATTCATATTCGTTTAGCGTTTGCGATTCGATTGTGATTGAGTTCTGATTGCGTTTCGATTGATCACCACAACATAAACATAAATAAACATGCACAAGTAACACGTAAGGTACACACACACATTTAACAATATCCAGAACACGCAATTCGAGTTGCGAGTGTGATTGCGGTAAGCGATAAGTCGATTAAACATGCGATAATTAGCGATTATTAATAGATACTCCACATAATACAACTAAAGCGATAGTAAAATAGACTAATCACGAGTCAAAGAAGTCAAAACAGGAATTGAGCAAGGAGTGACAGATCGCAATTAGCAATCTTTTCTTCTTTTGACTTCAATCTTGACTTTGACTTTGACTTTCGAAACACGGGGTGTTACATATGTGGCGATGAGAAATTTCTAAAGGCTACGATTTGCGAAGCTTATAAATGTTGGAACGATTGGATAAAAACAACAAACAAACAAACAACCGGATATTGTGAGAAAGGCACTGACGACTCTTTCTTTTGTTACTATCAAATCACCCCAAACTTAAAAAGCTAACAAATCCTATTTGTACTAAACATTGCTTGATCACCGAGTCATCAAACATATCCCAATTAGACTATGACACCTAATTAAATAATAACTCAAATACACAAAATCCATAAAAAAATATATAACTCTAACCAACTAGATAAACATTAAATAGAAAAAACAAACAAATCAAGATTAATCCTAACATCCCCACCCCCTCCCCCCTTAATTTTGATGTGGTCCCTTCTGAGATCCTTGATTCCAAGTAATACTAGTCTTTTATCCACCAACCCATTCACGATACTTGAATTCTCGCACCCGCCAACAAGAATCATTCTTTCCCTTTCACGCCCTCTCGAAAACATCGTCTTCTCGAGCTTGTTACTTTCAATCATCATCATGATAATCACTGTCATGATCTTCATCGCAGTGATTCGTATCACACAGTCCGGTCGCCCACTCCTTGAGTCACACAAGTTCATCATCACACAACTTGAATCACTCAAGTTATTTCACAAAAGTTTATCGTTCAAATTTTCTTTGTTTTATGGAATTAATTATTTTCAACAATTTCCACCCAAAAATTAACTTTACGTTTCCTTTGGTTGGTATGTTCTTCAAGCGGACTGCAGATTTTCCCGTAGTCACCTCCAATTGTTTAAACAAACCTTGGTTGTGGATTTTCAAGTGCATAAGCTAAACAATCTTGAGCGTTGTTTTATTAGGTCACTATATAAACCAATAGTCGTTGTCCCGTTTGATCAATTTCTCACAAATTAACCAAGTCTTCTGTTTTCGGTATCACACCATACTTGTCCTTTCATCGATATCGCATCGCACCACCCCAAATCACTCAGGTAAACATCGGTATCACACCGTACCACCCCGAATCGCTCGGATAACTCCACACCTGTCACAAGTGATTAAACTTTCACTTGACAGGCTTGCTCCAGTTGATTTGTTTTCATGGTTGACTTGCACAACCCTTAATTTTGAAACTTCACAGCCACTTCCGCAGTTCGAGCTCTCACAGATCGAATTTCAACAACTTCGTAATAAACTAGTGGCCTTCAAACTCGTCGCAGGTTCGATGACGACCTTTCCTTGAACACGTCGCAGTTTCAGTTTTCTTCAATGGTGATTCAATAGGCTTTCAATCGTATGTGCTATGATACAAATTGTTGGAACAACTTGATCAAAAACAACAAACAAACAACCGAATATTGTGAGAAACATACTCACGACTCTTTTCTTTTATTAAAATCAAACCACAACAAATTTACAAAGCTAATAAACCTTGTCTATACAAAACATTGCTTGATCACCTAGTGAGCAAACCTACCCTAATTAGACTAAGACACATAATTAAATAATAACTCAAATACACATAATCCCTAAAATTATGTAACTCTAACGAACTAGATAAACATTAAATAAAAAACAAACAAATGAAGATTAATCCCGACAATAAACCCTAAATTATTAAAAGGTATGTAAGATACAATACAATTAAATATATTATTAGTAAAAAAATGAAGTATATAAATAAAGGGAAAAGATCAAATAGGAAGTTTATTTTGGCTAGGAAGTATGGGAAGCAATCTTAGCCGTTCATCTTCTTTTTTAAAATATTGGACGCGTGGGCTTTTTCGTCATTTTACATTATCATATCTTCGTTCTAATTCGATTATAGATTATGTTACCTCTCTTGTTAGTTCATCACTCTCATAACAGAATTGAAGATTCTATAACCCTAAATCGCCATCGATCGCAAATTCATCTCTTTTCAAACATTAATCTTGTTTTGTTCGTCAATTCGATAACCTCAATGTCTTCTTCAGACTCTGCTGGTATGTTTATCTTCAATTTTGAGTAAATTTTTGTTATTTTTTCCGAATTTCATTGTTTTACGTTTTATAATTCGTATTTCTGTTATTAATATTTGATTTTTCATAAGTTTAATTGTTATTGTTGTATAATTTAACATAATTTGTTCGTTTTGTTTCTTCATCATTTATTGCGTTCTAGTGAAGAGTTGCGTTTTATGATATTAATCAAATTATATGCATACAAACTTTTAATTTAAGATTTATGTAATATAAAGCTATAACTGTCATTGTTGTACAATTTTAGAGTTTTGTTCGTTTCATACATTGTTTTGTTTGTTCATCATTTGATGCGTTTTACTGAACGTATTGCGTTTTATGCTTTTATCCATAATAGTTCATATACAAACTTTAAAGGTCTGTATTTCTAAATGTTTATTAACATATTTTGAGATTTAACACTAAAAACATTATTATATAAGTTGTATTGCGTTTTATGGTTATGTGTTAAGTGTTTCAGATCACATGATGCGTTTTACTGAACGTATTGCGTTATATGATTTTATCCATATTAGTTCATATACAAATTTTAAAGGTCTGTATTTTTAAATTTTTATTAACATATTTTTAGATTAATCACTAAAAACATTATTATATTAGAGGTATTGCGTTTTATAGTTATTTGTTAATTGTTTCAGATAACATTTCCAAGTGGGAGGAACTTGTATGCATAAACAGTGGAAGAAAGTTTTTCAAACCTAAAGTCAGTGGATCCATTACACCTGCTGTTGGAATGTTTTTTAAATCATTTGATGAGGCTTTTGCGTTTTATCAGAGATATGCACTTGCTGCAGGTTTTTCTGCAAGAAAAAATACCTCTTGGAAAAATGGTGGTGGTTTAGTGAAAATAAGATATATTGTCTGCTCAAAAGAAGGATTTCATGTTAGCAAAGAAATAGATTCTGGTTCAGTTGATGAGAATAGTAAAAAGATTGTTAGACGTAATAGAGGTTCAAAAAGAGTTGGATGCAATGCTCATGTGAAATTAATATTAGAGAACAATAATATGTTTAAAATCTACTACTTTGAAGAAGAACATAATCATATCTTTGTTGAAGATGAAGATATTCATTTCTTGCCGGCTGCCAGAAGTATCGATTATGTTAAAGAAATTTTTATATCTGGATTGTCTGCAATCAATATTGGACCTGTTAAAGCATTCATGTCACACCCCGATTTCCATGTGTCACCGGTGGGCCCGGTGGGGGAGTATCGTGACGTGGTTGGCAACATAATAGTCAAACAACACAATATATAATATGCACAGCGGAAGCAATTTAAAAGATATAATACAACCGAATTTAATATTGTAATATCAAATGTCACAATATTCGGAAGTTTATCCACAGATGGATCGGAAACAAAATGAAACAATGGTTCAATAGACTTCAGGCATCTTAAGCTTGCGAGACTTCTAATGATGCTAAGGAGAAATCCCAGCCAATTACGCATAGTACCTGCATTTAATCTTTTTGGGAAAATACGTCAGTTTACACTGGTAAATACAATCAACTGACTCATTTTGGAAAAATGATTGAAAATTGGTTTGGATGCACATGGCATAAACATTTTATTTAACTTGGGAGAATTATTTAAATATATAATCTTGTGAACGAATTACATGTTCCTTGTGCGTTCAGTAGCCCGGATCTTGTCCGGGTTAAAGATCAATATACACACCACAATATTCTTTTGTGCACTGACGGGTGTACGCCTACACCCCGAGCTTAAGTCGTGGCCATTTCGTAAAATGATGCCAAGGATATCCGGGACATGGTCATTAACCCCCCAAAGGCTTTAAGTAACAAGACTGTTTAAACGAGCCGATCAAATTATTCAATTAACCACCCAACGATGGAAGATTTGATGCCCGATCAAGCGGTATACTATATACCGTAACCCAAGCCCGTATAGGGAAAATAAGTTAAAAGTATTTACCTGAGCAATATAATTCACAAAAAGCAAAATGCAAGTAGCTTTTACTGGTACTCCTAATCTGGAACGAAGGTTTATATTAACCTATTAGAATTCTAACGGGTCTTTAATTAAGCTTAAGCTTAGACCGGTTAGTTTTAAAGATACGGTTCGTACGCACGATTAAGCGAAGACCGGATAGAATGTGATTTAGACCCGAAAAGTTCAGAGACTTGCTTAATATGGGTATTTCATTCACATTCTGGATTTTGAGATAAAACCAATAAGGTTTGACCCGTTTAGGCTAATTTATGTAAACTAGTTACATAAACCGAACCGAACGCGTAATAAGCGTAACGGGTATTCATGAGAGCTA
This sequence comes from Helianthus tuberosus, assembly GCA_030545235.1. Taxonomy (NCBI): domain Eukaryota; kingdom Viridiplantae; phylum Streptophyta; class Magnoliopsida; order Asterales; family Asteraceae; genus Helianthus; species Helianthus tuberosus. The sequence goes on along the minus strand of CM060372.1, from coordinate 29,532,192 downwards.
TTTATAGGTTTCCTAAGTTAATATGCTTCATATATGTTGTAACATCAGTAATATGTCTTTTATTATGCCCGAATCGAATTTAAACACAAACTATGCCCCGTAGGGATAGTTTGGTCATTTTAAAGGTTGTAAAAGAGTTTAAGTGTTTGCCTGAGTTACAGGTCTGATGTAACAGCAAAAATACTCATTTTACTAAGTTATAATCAGTAGGATAAAGTATGTATGTGAAATTTAGTAATTATAACCAAACTATGCCCCGTAGGGGTATTTTGGTAATTTCACATAAGCCGAAAAGCTCAAAACTGAAGTCTGAGTTTATCAACCTTTGCTTACTATTAAAACATTATAGTTTGCCTCAAATATCAGTAGGTATCAACCCTTGTATGTTTAAAATAGTTTTAGTACATATTATGCGTTAAAAACGCTTAAAAAGGCGATTAGAGGCCATTTCCGGGTTTGATACATAAATCTGATATTTTTATATTTCCAGAAGGCTTAAAATAATTTATTTATCATATGTGATCAGTAGAAAAAGGTTTGGAGTCGTTTAGATATGTAAAACTCATTTTATAGCCCGTAAGGGCAAAACCGACAATTACCGGATTAAGCCTACGACTATGAGTTATGCTCAGCCTAAAATTAACTAAAAATCTTTAAAAATCCCAAAATAATATATTACATCAGTGGGTAAAAGATTTGATATCAAAAAGTATGTTTAAGTAGGCTATACGCTAAATATGCCGTTTAATTAACATAAAGCTTTAATTTTACGCTAACGAGCATAACTCTTAACCTACACCTCAAACTGATTTCGAATTTTGTATGCAAGTTTGCATATCAGTAATTAAGGTTTCTACTCTTTTATGTTTCCAAAAATCACGTTTTAAGGTGAAAAGGGCATAATGGTCAACATATGAGCAATTAACGGAAATCATGCATATTAATTGGATAACTAATGATCCGAGGTGTATAATCACAGAGGGTTATACTAGCATGTAACCTGGTCCAAATAAAGCTCTAAGGCATTTCTAAAACATACCATAACGGGTCAGAACTGAAAGTCAAAGTACAAGTCAAACTATGCGACTTTCGGTTCCGAACCGGGTCTAAACAGGAAATTGTCGGGTTGAACATGTTTAGACATGTCCTTACACTAATTATCAAGTTATATTAATGATCAAACAGGTTGTATGTGTTCTACATTGCTAATTATGCATAAATTGTAATTTACACATTCTGTTGACTTTTTAAATACAAGTTTGACCCGACTTTTGACCTAGTTAGAGTGGGAATCAGGGGGAACCCTTTTAAGGGTTTATTACCCACATAATTACCAACTTATAACTACTTTTGATTCGACTAATCACTGGACCATTAGTGATTAATCTTAAAGTTAACCGTTAATTACGACGGTTTGACTTTTAAGCTATAACTAAGCTAAAACTTAATTTAGAAGGGTTAGGCATACTTACTGAAGTCCTATGCTTGATTAGTGACCACTTGAGAGAAGACTTGAGCTCCAGAAGTGATCCAAAAATGCAGATGAAGGTGTGATCAATGAGTTGCAAGTTCATGCCCTTTTATAGTGTTTAATCCACCACAAAATGTTGACACACAACTCTACCACTGACCACAATTCACCAACATGTGTCCCTAAGTGCCTAGGACTGTTTAGGGGTCGCCCATGTTGCAATAATATCGATTAAAGGTCAGTTTAGCGCGTTTGCAGGCTGCTGTTCGAACTTTCTGCATCTTGGCGATTGACGCGGCCCGCGTAAGGTTATGTTAACCTTTACGCGGCCCGCCTTGATCCTGTTATCAGATTATGCATTTTCTATTTTCCGCATACATGTCTCTTGGCCTTTCGAAAGGGAAACCAGCTTATATTTTGAAATTTGACCCCTTATTATTTACCTACAAGGGCTTTAGGACTTATACCCATTTTGCCAAGTCCCTGGACATTTCTGGTTAACCCGAAAAGTCATAACTTTCAATGTTAACGCTTTAACTCCTCGTACACGAATTTGATCATAACTTTCTCATACGATAACGAAACTTTATGAAATTTATATCGCGCATTCTAGTGAGCATAATTAACAGTTACAAAGCTTCGGGTTTGTCAAAAGGTCACTCAGAGGTATTACTTAAACATGTTGACACATTTAACCCCTGTGGTTTGTAATCTCTCACTTTTAGCTTCGTATGATCTATGATTTATTCGTTTGATGATATGAACATCATGTAGGGTTATTATGAAGTATATTTATTCACCGTTGACATTTAGAACCCGTATAATCACATACTTTCCATGTTTGTCAACTTTAGTCCTTTTATAACATTTTTTCACACGTGCAAGCATATGACACGTGTCTACACATTATAGGACGCGAATTTTCGAGGTGTTACATCCTCACCCCCTTAAAATAAATATCGACCCAAGATTTACTGAAATAAATAAGGGTACTTTTCTTTCATCATGGATTCAACCTCCCACGTGTATTCGGGACCTCTACGGGCATCCCATTTGACCTTTACAATAGGTACATGCTTCCTTCGAAGCTTCTTTACCTGTCGATCTTCAATGGACAAAGGTTTTTCCACAAATTTTAAGCTCTCATCTATATGCACATCTGTATGCGGTATTACCAGTGATTCATCAGCGAAACACTTTTTCAGATTGCAGATGTGGAACACATTGTGAATTCCACTGAGCTCTTCAGGTAAGTTTAACTTATAGGCAACTGACCCGACATGTTCGATAACCTCGAAAGGTCCTATGTATCTCGGGCTTAGCTTGCCTTTCTTACCAAATCGCATCACCCCCTTCCAGGGCGATACTTTAAGCAACACTTTATCACCTACTTCGAAGTGAAAAGCTTTACGCTTTGGATCTGCGTAGCTCTTCTGCATATCCCAGGCAGCCTTGAGACGGTCACGAATCTGGACAATCTTGTCCGTCGTTTCAAAGACTATCTCTGGTCCTGATAATTGGACATCTCCTACTTCCGCCCAACAAACGGGCGATCTACACTTTCTACCGTATAATGCTTTAAAAGGCGCAGCCTTAATGCTGGTATGGTAGCTATTGTTGTAGGAGAATTCGATTAACGGTAGGTTCTTATCCCAACTACCACCCAAATCGATCGCACATGCACGTAGCATGTCCTCCAACGTTTGAATAGTACGCTCACTCTGACCGTCAGTCTGAGGATGATAAGTTGTACTAAAATTCAAATGTGTGCCCAAAGATTGTTGGAAACTCTTCCAAAAATGTGACGTGTACCTAGTATCCCTGTCAGAGATAATAGACACAGGTATGCCATGTAAGGCTACAATCTTATCAACGTATAACTGGGCTATCATGTCGGAGCTATAAGTCTCCTTAATGGGTAAGAAATGTGCTGACTTAGTCAGTCTATCAACTATAACCCATATTGTATCATTTCCTTTCCTTGTCTTGGGTAACTTGGTAATAAAATCCATAGTTACCATTTCCCACTTCCAAGTAGGAAGTTCAGGCTGTTGTAGCAAACCTGACGGTTTTTTATGCTCGGCTTTGACTTGCGCACATGTCAAGCATTTAGCTACATGAGTGGCTACAGACTTCTTCAAGCCTATCCACCAATAATTTGTCTTTAGATCCTGGTACATCTTATCAGCTCCAGGATGAACGGAGTATTTGGAACTATGGGCTTCCTGGAGGATGACATCTCGAAGTCCTCCATAAATTGGAACCCATATTCGTCCATTTAATCTTAGAATTCCGTCCTTGCTAAGAGTTAACTGCTCCTCAGTTACTCCTAACTTTTCTTTAGGATAGTTAGCTTCCAACATAGCTTCCTTCTGTGCAGCTAACAACCTTTCAATCAAATTATTCTTTATCTCCATGCGCTTGGCATTGATTCGGATGGGTTTCACCCTCTCCTTTCGACTCAAGGCATTGGCGACTACATTCGCCTTGCCAGGATGGTATCTGATTTCACAATCATAATCATTTAAAGTTTCCATCCAACGACGTTGCCTCATGTTTAGTTCCTTCTGATTAAACAGATGCTGGAGGCTCTTGTGATCAGAATAGATCACACACTTGATTCCATAAAGATAATGCCACCACAGTTTTAGTGCAAATACAACGGCACCCAACTCCAAGTCGTGGGTGGTGTAATTCTTTTCATGCACCTTTAACTGTCGTGATGCATAGGCAATAACCTTGCCTTTCTGCATAAGCACACACCCCATGCCAGTGCGCGATGCATCGCAGTAGACCACAAAATCTTCTATTCCATCTGGCAATGTCAGTACTGGGGCGTTGCTCAACTTTTGTTTCAGAATATCGAAGGATTCTTGCTGCTTAGGGCCCCAAACGAACTTTACTTTCTTCTTAGTCAAGGAAGTTAGGGGTGCAGCAATCCTTGAAAAGTTTTCAATGAAACGCCGGTAATATCCTGCCAATCCCAGGAAGCTACGAATCTCTGTAGGCGTCTTTGGTTCTTGCCAGTTCATAACTGCTTCAACCTTAGCGGGATCCACTTGGATACCACGCTCACTAACCACGTGTCCAAGGAATTGGACTTCTCGAAGCCAGAATTCACACTTAGAGAATTTGGCATAGAGTTTCTCCTGATGCAGGAGCTTGAGAATACATCGAAGGTGTTTCTCATGGTCAGCTTGATTCTTCGAGTAGATAAGAATGTCGTCGATGAAAACGATGACAAATTTATCTAAGTACGGCTTGCAAACGCGATTCATGAGATCCATGAACGCGGCTGGTGCATTAGTGAGCCCAAAAGGCATCACTAGGAACTCGTAATGACCATAACGAGTCCTAAATGTTGTTTTATGCACGTCTTCATCTCTAACCTTCAGTTGATGGTAACCTGACCTCAAATCAAACTTCGAAAAATAACCTGCTCCTTGCAATTGGTCGAACAAATCGTCGATCCTAGGCAAAGGATACCTATTCTTGATCGTGACCTTATTAAGCTCACGATAATCGATGCACAGACGCATCGATCCGTCCTTCTTCTTGATAAACAGGACTGGTGCTCCCCAAGGAGACGAACTAGGTTTAATGAAACCTTTAGCTAGCAATTCATCCAGCTGTGTCCTCAATTCTTTCATCTCCGTTGGAGCCAACCTATAGAGTGCTCTGGCAACTGGTGCTGCTCCGGGGATGATATCAATCCTGAATTCCACTTGCCTATCTGGTGGCAAACCAGGTAGTTCTTCCGGAAAAACTTCTGGGTATTCCGAGATGATAGGGATGTCTTCTATCTTCGGTTTAGGCTCATCAATAATCACTTGTGCCATGTAGATGACACAACCCTTCTTTAAACATTTTGAAGCCTTGAGCATAGTCGCTTGCTCAGGTAGCCCATACTGGGTATCTCCCCGAATGGTAAGTGATTCACCAGACGGAGTCTTTATCACCACTTGTTTCTTGTTACAGACAATTTGGGCCTGGTTATGAGATAACCAGTCCATACCCAGAACTATGCCAAAACCAGCTAACTTAAATGGAAGTAGAGACAGAGGAAAAGAATGGTTCTTAATGGATATAACACATCCATCTAACACAGTTGAGACGGTTTCTAGGGTGCCGTCTGCTAGCTCCACCTCATAATTCACATTTAAGGTTTTGACAGGTAATTTCAACAATTCACAAAACTTATTATCAATGAAAGACTTATCAGCGCCTGAATCAAAAAGTACTCTAGCATAGACGTCATTTACAAGGAAAGTACCTGTAATAACGTTGTCGTCTAGAACCGCTTCTTTTGCGTCCATTCTGAAGATTCTGGCATTAGTCTTCTTGGTCTCCTCAGGCTTCTTGGTGTATTTAGGGCAGTTGGTTTTAATGTGCCCCTTTTCATTGCAACGGTAGCACGTTGCGTCTTTCATCTTCTTGCAATCCAAGGTTTTGTGATCCGTGGACTTGCATATTCCACATGCATAGGTTTTTGACTGAGTCTGAGAGTTCGACTCAAGTCTGCACTTTCCAAAGTGTTGTTTCTTGCATATCTTGCATTTGGGCTTCTCACCAGAATGATGCCCATCTTTCCTTGACTCAGATCCATTCTTGTTATCACCGTTCCCACGGTGCTTCTTGTTCGATCTCCGTGAACTATCATCTTCACGTTTTCTCTTCTCAGCCTCCTTGTTCCTCAGCGATCTCTGCCTGACCGCATCCAAAGTGAGGGATAAGGATATGTCAGCTACAGATCTAAAAGTAGCTGGCCGAGAAGCCTTCACGCTTGCCTTGATTTCCGGGGCTAAACCACCGATAAAACGAGCTATTCTTTTTGGTTCCGGGGTTACCAGATACGGAACCAACCGGGACATCATGTTGAAGCTCGTTAGGTAAGCTTGACAGTCAAGGTTTGTCATCACCAATGATAGAAAATCAGACTCTGTCTTCTCCACCTCATGCTGAGGGCAGTAATTTTCCCTGATAAGGGCAACAAATTGATCCCACGACATGTTGTACAATGGGATTTTTCCGGTGGCTTGAATCAGAGATCTCCACCATGCTAAAGCTTCACCCTTAAAAGACTGCGACACAAACTTGACCACGTCTCTCTCAGCGCATCCGCTGATATCTACAACCGTATCCATCTCATCCAGCCACGTCATACAGTCAATGGCTCCTTTCTCCCCAGTGAAATCCCGGGGTTTGCAGGAAACGAAATATTTATAAGAGCAACCCTTGTCACGGGGTCCCTGGTTTAGTATAACCTGCTGAGATGGAGCATTGTGGTTCGAGGAGTGTCGATCATCATCTTTCTTTGAGTCGTCCTTCTTGGACGGTGGCTTTGAAAGCTGTGTAGTTAGGGTCCTACTACGAGTCCCACTATACTCTTCGTACTGCCTTTCCAAGGCTTGTGTAACTGCGCCGTCTATTATTGCTTTCAATTCAGCACCCGTTAAATTAATTCGGGCGTTCTCGTTATTCTCCACTGGATGACTATTACCCTCGTCCGAGTTAGCCATTTTAATTGAACTGTTGCAGAAAACAAGGACAATAGTTTATTTGGGAGTTTATTATGGAATTGCCCCTTAGGGAAATTCATTAACCATGGTAAACAGAGACCATATTTGGTTAATTTATTAATCATATTTATTTAGGATTTCTATTACAATTTATCCTAATTATAAAACAATAATAGTTTTATTTGTGGCACAAAAGGCCTAGTCACATGGACATTTTAATTTATAAGCTATGATTTCAGAGAATCAAGACATGAAGGTATACTGGCACAATAGGCCTAGTCACAAGGACATTTATAAATTATAAGCTATGATTTCAGAGAATCAAAGCATGAAGGTTTGAACCTAGTTCATTACCTTTATCTGACAGGGAGTCATCGCTACCACTGTCTTTTGGCTCATATGGAAATGAGCAGGGCCCGTAGGCATGTATTACCACGTATGGTAAAAATATGATCATCTTAACTGATGATTTAACCCATGATTCAGAGATCATTAAGTTGGGCTTGGAATCTTTAGAAAGATCCTTATATAATAATAACGTGTGTGATTTCCAATGAATCACGTCTGCCAGGAGCGTTAACATGTATACAGATGTTAACAGGGATTTGAATCTTTTGAACAGGTCTTACCATCTTGGCCCGGCCTTAAAATGACCCGAAGGGTAGGTTTCACTCTTTTAGATTCTTATTAAAAATTTAAAGTAGGCAGATTATTTTAAAAGGAATGGTTTTAGTTTATTTATTTCATTTATAATTTATCTATGCACATAATGGCAAACATGAAATTTATAAAACAAACCTTCCATTAATTTATTAAAATATTACACGCTGCCCTAAACGGGTCTTTTCAAATAACAAACTTACCCACGCAGGGGCTTAATAATAGACATAATAGTCCACGCAGGGACTTACATAAATAAAATACCCTCGCAGGGGTTTACAGAAAGATAGACCCACGCAGGGGTCAAAATAAACAACATACATACCCATGTAGGGGTTTATACAACAAGATATGCCCACGCAGGGGCTCAACAACAATTGGAAGGATTCAATGATCCTTCTTGTTCTTCCCTTTGATCAAGCTTGCCAATCCTTGGAAGAAGCTCTGTCTCTCCCTACAGTCACGATGGAAGCCTCGCTCTACTTCGTCCAACCTTTGTAGGATTTCCACCCTTTCTGGGGGAGAAAACTGTGGCGGCTACGATTGTGTCCGGATAATAGGCCTAGGAGGTATCTGGTACCCCTGAGTCGGGTAACCTACTCCCCATGGAGCTCCGTATGGTCCCTCCGGGTGAAGAGCGTTATAATTAGCCGCTACCATGTAAGGATCGGCCTTCGCGTAACCATAGTTGTGGTGAGTCGGTGGTTCAAACGGGTTGTATGCCATGGAACCCGTGTATGCTGGAATTGGGTTGTCAAAACCCATCGGCGGTGGCTGCGGTACAGCTGGGTTAGAGGGTCCACCCATTTGTGGGTCCTCCTGATGTGGCGGATAGTGGCTGCCACTGGATTGACATGGGGAACTGAAATGGAAATCCCCTGCTCGTGACGACATGCGCGCACCGGTTCTCCTTCGTCTCGGCGGTTGCGGAGGTGCCGGCTGCACTGGCGGCGGTGGCGTAACTGCCACGAATCTGGAATCCTCAGAGGGATCCTGTTGTTGTTGCGGCTGCTGCTGCTGAGGCGACGAATGGTGAGGAGGTGTATAATACCATTCGTGCCGGGTAAACATAGCTTGAAAGCTGTCTAGACAACCATAGGGTGATCCGTGGAAAGAAGATCCATCCGAGATCTCGATGGGATGGTTCGGTGTACCACTGGCAGGTTCGACGGGATCCGTGTCCTCGTCCATATCTTCCGCGTGATCGCCAGAGAAATGGCCCTCCGGTCCCAATGGGTTGAAACCCACTGGTTCTTGTATGAAATTTGCCGGGTTAAACCGGCCCCTAAAAACTGGTGTAGGGTCACCAAAAGAATTATGCGATAAAGATCGCTGTAAAGGTATGTAGGACGGTGGAGGGTTGTTGGGCTCATTTTCAGAATGTGGCCCATAAGAGTTATGAATAGGAGGTGTTGAACTGTGCGAAACCGACCGTCTAGCCGGCTCGAAGAGGTTCCTCCGGTTTTGTCGGGGATCGTCACTTTCGGTGGTCGAAGGAGCTCGCACATTCGAAGGTCCTGCCTCGTTGTCATTGGGGGCGGTGATTGGCCCATTTCCTCGTCCTCTCCTTCGGAAGAATCTTGGCGGCATTTTGTTAATCCTGTCAATATAGCATGAGATAACAACAACAATATATAAAAATTAAAGGACAAAGCAAAAACCAAACAAGGTAGAATTTGTCCTATGTTATTCGTCTAGACTCGGAAGTTTAGATATGTGCAATTGTGTAACTGAGATTAAACACAAAAGGCTAGTGTTTAATTCACTCAGCGTTGGCTCTGATACCAACCTGTCACACCCCGATTTCCACGTGTCACCGGTGGGCCCGGTGGGGGAGTATCGTGACGTGGTTGGCAACATAATAGTCAAACAACACAATATATAATATGCACAGCGGAAGCAATTTAAAAGATATAATACAACCGAATTTAATATTGTAATATCAAATGTCACAATATTCGGAAGTTTATCCACAGATGGATCGGAAACAAAATGAAACAATGGTTCAACAGACTTCAGGCATCTTAAGCTTGCGAGACTTCTAATGATGCTAAGGAGAAATCCCAGCCAATTACGCATAGTACCTGCATTTAATCTTTTTGGGAAAATACGTCAGTTTACACTGGTAAATACAATCAACTGACTCATTTTGGAAAAAATGATTGAAAATTGGTTTGGATGCACACGGCATAAACATTTTATTTAACTTGAGAGAATTATTTAAATATATAATCTTGTGAACGAATTACATGTTCCTTGTGCGTTCAGTAGCCCGGATCTTGTCCGGGTTAAAGATCAATAGACACACCACAATATTCTTTTGTGCACTGACGGGTGTACGCCTACACCCCGCGCTTAAGTCGTGGCCATTTCGTAAAATGATGCCAAGGATATCCGGGACATGGTCATTAACCCCCCAAAGGCTTTAAGTAACAAGACTGTTTAAACGAGCCGATCAAATTATTCAATTAACCACCCAACGATGGAAGATTTGATGCCCGATCAAGCGGTATACTATATACCGTTGATGTGTTCAAATATTAACATATAAATTTCATCAAATGAGGCATAAAACTAACCCCTTTTTAGTACTAATGTTGGAAAAAGTGTGCTTTTGTCTTCCTTTTGTATTTTCAGGATTAAATGAGCTCAAATTAACAAAAGAGGCAAAAAGACATCAAAATCTGACATAAATACAAGAAAAGGAACAAGATGTGACATCCCCGACCCCACGACAGCATCTTCCCAAGCAAAACAAGAAGACAGAAGACTGAACACCCCCCGTGCTCAGCCAGCACGGGGGCGTGCCCAAGTGTCGGCAGAAAAGACAAAGTGGTAGAAGCTTCTATTGCCCACCACGGGGTCGTGCTCAGCGGACACGGGGCCGTGGTCAACTATAAGATTCGCACAATCCAGCAAATCTGCATAGTACAAAGATTCTTCTGCACCACGGGGTCGTGCTCAGTGGACACGGGGGCGTGGTCAACTAATAAGACAAAGCTGCATTTAATGAAGAAAGAGAAGGATGTGGACACGGGGCCGTGCCCACTGGACACGGGGCCGTGCCCGAGCTTCTGTTCAGCCTATAAATAGATGTGCTTGGCTCAAGCTCAAACCATCCCTTGGCACACCACCTCTCTCACACTTCACCCACCACCTACCACCACCATAACACCATCATCCACCACCATCATCCATTGTCCATCGTAGAGTGTGTGAGTCGTCTCGGGATCCAAGATTGATCGTAAGAGTTCTTGACAATCAAGGCCATGTTTGCCTAAGTCTCTTACATCACTTGGTGAAGACAAAGTGTCTAGTGTAATACTTTTTATTTCTAATCTTTTGCACTTTTTATTTGGTTTCGTATTAATGACTTTAATAACTAGTTGCTTATGTTGAAGGTGATCTTTCTTTATCGTTTGTCCGTGGTGTCTTGAAATTATTTTATTGTCTATATAAAATAAAAGATTTTCACCATTCATATCTCCACGGTCTATATGGAGGTATGTTGGCTACCTGGTCGGGGGTTAAGGGAACGGTTTGGTAAAGGTCTTGCCATTGTTCAGCGTTTAGAGGTCCTGCAATGGACCTGGGTCAAATTTAGTAGGACCTCCTTCAATACTTCACGGTATTGGATGGCGGGGGTCCAAACTCTTTGATCCCCTCATAAGTTAACTACTATTAATACTATAACCCGGCTATTTAGGACTGTATCGCTGCTGACTCAGACTACTTAGTCGAGGGTAACGTCACCTCCAAAAGAGGGGCCTACCATAATATTGCATTAATAACTTAATTCATTATCTTCCAATAATCCACCCTTTTAGGATTGTATCCTTGCTGACTCAAACTACTGGGGTGAGGGTAACGTCACCTTCAAAGAGGGGCCTACTACAATAACTAATATAATCTCTTAATTATGTGCAAAAGTGCGGAAATAATCAAAGGTTACACTAGATACGAGTCGGAACCAAGTGATTCATCTTGTCTATCTGTTTTTCTTTATTTTTATTTTCAGCATTTTAGTTAGTTTTTATTTTTCTTAGTTTAAAACATTTTTCTAAACTTTTTATTTTGATTAGACGTTGAGGATAAACCGGTACTAAAAGCTCTTGTGTCCTTGGACGACCTCGGTATCTTGCCAACACTATACTACGCTCACGATGGGTGCACTTGCCCATATGTGTGTTTAGTGTTAGTAAAATATCGTGTTTTATAAATTTAAAACTTGGCTAAAAATAAGTGTTAAAGGGGCTTAAAATATACACCTAAAATATATAACACTTCACACGCATCAAGTTTTTGGCGCCGTTGCCGGGGACACAAGGATTTTAGGAAAGCTTAAAATCGACGGCCTAATCAGTTTTTCAAAACCTTTTCAAAACGGGCCCACATTTTTCTGCATTTTAGTTTAGTTTTGCATTTACAGTAGGTTGAACACGGGCCGTGCTCGCTGAACACGGGGCCGTGCTGCATATTTTTCATAAAACACCCAGTAACAGAAGCTTGAACACGGGCCGTGCTCACTGAACACGCCCCGTGCTCAACGAAATCAGTAAATTTAATTAAAACGCCCAGATACAGATTCTGAACACGGGGCCGTGTCCACTGAACACGGGGCCGTGTCCAGCCTCTCTTTCCGTTTTTCTTTTTGTTTTCTGATCTCGGGACTTGGTTGTGGTCTGCTGAGTGATTCTTATGGATCAATACTTAGGAGGTTACAACTACACCTATGAGGAGGATGATTATAGGGGTAATTATTGCACTAATTGTCGTAACGCACGCTCGGTTCAATATAATCACTCATATCAACCATCCAATTCATACACCTACTATGAGGAGCCCAGGTACGAGCCATCAACTTCATACACATCCTATGAAGACCAAAGGTACGAACCTCCTCCCTCATACTCATATTTTGATGAACCAAGGTATGAGCCTTCATAGTCATACTTTGAGGAACCAAGATATGAGCCACCACCTTCGTATGCTTATTATGAGGAACCATGGCGTGAACAACCCACCTCATACGAGTATTATGAAGAACAAAATTACGACCCTTATCCATCATATGCTTACAATGAAGAACAATGGTGTGAACCATCTACTTCATATGGGTATTATGAGGAACAAAGGATCGAACAACCGGATTCAAGCTTTGAAAATCCCGATTCTTTTTCTGTAACCGATAGGATATTAGAACACATTAGAGTTATCGATCGATGTATAAAAGAATCTCGCGCAAGGGAAGAGGAGTCCCGCGCAAGAGAAGAATTAAAAAAAGGAAGCGATAACCAAAAGTGTAAAAATTGAAGAACAAATAAGTGAAAAACCGACACATGAGTTAAACAACGATAAAGGTGAGTCCAACAATGTTAAAATTCAAGAAGAGTCTAATTTTGAAGAAATTAATCTCTTGTCACCTTCTTTCGAAAATCATTGTTTAGTACCCACTCATGCTAAGTTTTTAAAAGAGTTAAACACTAACACTAAAATTGACGAAACGATAAGTGTTAAGTTAACTAATGATCAACCCTCGCTAATAAAAGAAGACCCATTTGAAATTAACATTACACCGGTTCCATGTTTCTTTCAAAATTCGTTTATTAGTAATGTCACAATTGATAAAGATCTTTGTGTTAACATAATGCCTAACTACATTTTCAAAAAATTAAGTATTAGTGATTTTTCTCCACTTCAAATACCCATTTTTCTATCCAATCGGGAAGTAATAAAATCAATCGGTATAGTTGAGGATGTATTGGTTCAAACAAATCAATTGGTAATCCCCACCGACTTTGTCATCCTCGATGACGCTCCTCTAGTGTTGGGACGACCATTTGTAAAAACTCACGAAGCTTTGAAAAACCGGAAGTACAACAATCTACCTCTTCAATTAGGGGCATTCAAAAAAAGTGTCGACCTTGAGCGATCAATGAAATATCCATTCGGCAATGATGACCCCCTAATTGAAGATGAGCCAGAACCACCTGATAAGGTGGGTCTAGCCAAGGACCCTTATAAACGTGGCGCACCACGGAGGCATTCCGCGGAACTATCCGTAGTTTAGTTTAGATTAACCTTTATGTTTTCTAGTTTAGTTTTTATTTTTCAGGAATAAAACACACTCGGGATGGTGAAGGATGATAAGGGAAGCTTGAACCAACACCCCATACACAAAAACAGAGCATCCCTACGATTTTTCTTCATTACAGCAAGTTCAGCACGGGGCCGTGCTCACCCCAACACGCCCTGTGCCCAAGGTTCTGTAGAAAATGCCCAGTTCAGGTACCTGGACACGGGGCCGTGCTCACTGGACACGCCCCCGTGCCCAGCCTTCTGTTTACTTTTGGTACTGGCAGTCTGGACACTAGGTCGTGCTAAGCCAACACCACCCCGTGTTCAGCTACCCAGTACCATAAAATCTTGTTTTTAACCCATTTTTACACATTTAATCAGCCTAAAAACTTATTTTTGGGACACATTGAGGACAATGTGTAATTTAAGTGTGGGGGGGATGCTAAAACCTTGAATCTTGCAAGTCCTAATAACAAGCCTTACACAAAACTCTATTGGAACCGCTAATCACCCCAAATTTTTTCAAAAATTTTCAATTTTTTTTACTTGTCTAGGTTTAATTTGGGAATTTCAAAATTCTAAAAAGGTTATATTTTTACAAATTTACAACCGATAGCGTCGTGATAAAAAGAACCAACATAAGAAAATTATGAAAAGGCATGACAAGCTTAGTTAAAATTTAATTATATATACTTGAACACATAAAAACCCATTCCCACAAAAGTGAGTTTTGAGCCTTTATTGAGCATACAAATATATATCTTTAAATTAAATGCTCATTTTTCGTTTCTTGTGTGAATAGCCGCTCGGTTCTTACAACTCTAGAACTTGCCACGACGATACATTACCGGTCCTTACCAACTTAAACCCGAGTAAGTAAATGATGGAGGCATTAAGACTAACCCTTTTTATTTCTACACCATTATTTTTCTTTTTTCTTACCACCTACCCAAAATCCCCCTAGTTAACCCCTTTGAGCCTAAACCTTTTCATTTCTTAACCCAAACCAAACACCTTTTCACCCACCTAAACCCTTTTTATTTTTCACCCTTTGTTTTACTAACAAGCTCGGTTTTTCGTATGACTTTTCAAAAAAAAATGTGTTGATGATGAAGCAAAATAAATAAACAAGCAAGTTCATCAAAAATAACTTTGTTTGAATACTGGCTTCATCAAGAAAAAAAAATTGCAAAAATAAAAAGTCTTTCGAAAACCGACGCTTGTTACGCTTTTTCGCCCTTTCTACTAACCACTAACCCAACCACCTACCTTTAACCCAAGCCTAACCCTTCACCCAAAAAGTCCTCTAGATGTTTACAAAGGTATATAGTTAAAAAGGAGGAGGATTGATTGCTTGGCAAGCCTATGATAGGAGTAAGTTCCATGCCGCTCTCGAGTGATTCACTAAAATACATCTTCGGCCGAGTGTTGAGTGATCCCCGTGAGGTATGTGAACTCGTATATAAATAGAATTTTAAAGAGGCATGTTATGCCCTAATAAGTAATTTATCTTATGAAAAGTTTTAAATAAATCATGACGAATAGGATTGTAAATAAATAAAAATAAAATTAAATAAAGAATCTTGGAAATCCCGACACTCTACGACAAGCCCAAAAACCTTCTTCTCTACCCATTCCATTTGGGTGTGTAAATAGCCAAATATTAAAGAGTTTTACTTGTGGACAAGCAAAGATTCAAGTGTGGGGGTATTTGATGTGTTCAAATATTAACATATAAATTTCATCAAATGAGGCATAAAACTAACCCCTTTTTAGTACTAATGTTGGAAAAAGTGTGCTTTTGTCTTCCTTTTGTATTTTCAGGATTAAATGAGCTCAAATTAACAAAAGAGGCAAAAAGACATCAAAATCTGACATAAATACAAGAAAAGGAACAAGATGTGACATGCCCGACCCCACGACAGCATCTTCCCAAGCAAAACAAGAAGACAGAAGACTGAACACGTGTAATAACCATAAATTTAAAATCATTATTTTAGAAATAAAAGAATAATAATTTATAATAAACTAAACATTTATCTTAAAATCCATATTTCGGTATATCAACCAAAACTATTATTATTATTTATAAATTATCCAATAGGAAACCCTAATTAAGACACCCAAGTAATTCCGTACAAACCCTAGAATTTTCAGAATTTTTAGAATCAGGATTAGGGCCCCTAAAAATCAGGGGGGGTATTTCCTACTTGATGATTATCCTAATAACTTGCTGTCGAAGTTAAAATTTTAAAATCTGTCGACTCAGCTAGGCTAGTTCCACGCGTGGCAACCCTATGATCGATAGGTGTCCCTTACGGACCGCAACATTGTGAGGCTTACGGTCCGTAAGCAAGGTGAAATTTCGACTATAAATAGAGGGCAGTGGGACTCGATTTCTGGTGTTCAAACGACGAAGAAATTCGTTTCAGGCTTCGAGTTATCGTCTTTTTACTACAATTAACACACACGAAAACACTAATTAGTATAGCGGGGTGCTGCAGAACAGGGTAATAACTCGATCGCTGATACGATTCAATGTCCGATTTATTTAAATTATCCAATGGATGTTTAAGTGCTGCTCAAATTGGGTTTATGCTTTGTCATTAGTCGTGATTCTGATGAATGTTTAAGTAATTTCACTTTGTCATTAATTGTGATTCCGATGGATGTTTAAGTGTTTACACTTTGTCATTCGTTGTGAATCCGATGGATGTTTAAGTGATTTCACTTTGTCATTAATTGTGAATCCGATGGATGTTCAAGTATCGCACTTTGTCATTCGTTGTGAGGATTTTAATCTCGTGAGTTATCGTAAATGTTGTATTAAGTTACTAACCTAGTTTGTGTGCATATTATTTAAATTAGGTTAAAAGACTAATCAGTAGTCTAAACTCTGCCCGTATAAATCTGAAATATTATCACAAGGTAGCTTCACTTTGGAATTATTAAGGTACGGATCCTTACCCCCACTCCTTATTTCTTCATATTCAAATTGTTATAACCCATTAAATTCATATATCTTTTTAAAACTCCTCACGTCTTTGATTATCGATTTATTTGACAGTCCGTTGAATTCCTACTCAAATCATAAACCTTGAATTTAGTTTTCATGTCATGCGATAGTATTATGTTGTTGTACTCATTATCGCATGTTCCAATATATGTTACGTCTTGTTATGAAAATAAGTTTTATAAGTTATGTGAATAAGTCCATTTGTACTCTGATACCCTGAGTATCGCTTCTCGTGGAGTGTCCCACGAGCATGTTGTTGTGGCATCGACATCATGTGCTCCATCCGTGACAGAGAGATCAGTTCACGGTGTCCCTAGATACAAGTGAGGTACAAAGCTACTAGGAGGCGTATGGATCGATCCTAGGATTTAAGTTAAGGAGGTGGATAGCGGGTATGCCAACTCGCCATCTCATGTGATAATTATGCAGGAGTAGCTACCTGTGTATTGTCACGTTTTAAGTTTGCTCATGGGTACATCCGTATGATATGATTATGAAATTATGTTCTTGAATCGTATCATTTTTGCATAAAGTTCCATCCGGATAACATTTCATATAAAGCATTATTTGTTATTTGAGCCTATTATTCCGTACTGAGCATTTGGCTCATTCCGTAAACTTTTTGTATATACAGGTCCGCATGTTACTTTGGGTGGGAAAAAGAGAGAAGAATAAAGCCTAGGACTAAATCGGAAGATGTTAGTAAATTAAGTCGAAAGTGTTCACTTGTATATTAACCTTAAGTTTAGTTGTCGTTGTATCCTTATCAAATAAATAAATGGAATTATGACTTTTGTTTATGATACTGTTATTGTGACACGTCAGCCCTTCCGGGTTTGGGTGTTACAGCTATGGTATCAGAGCAAAGGCTCTTTCCTGTAGAAAACTTGAAGATAGTAATGAAAACCTGTGAGGAATGGGTAGATATCTATGATAGGATTCAACTTGGTCTCTTATTTGTTTAACTCCTATGTCTATTATTATAGATGCCTCCTCGTCGTCCGCTACGTAGGAGTACTCGTACTAACCATGTGCGTAACAACACTTCTTCGAATGAAACTCCAGTTGATCCAAACGTAATTAATGCTATCAACCAGGCTGTTGTCGGGTTGCTTCCAAACCTTGTTGCTCAAACAGCTGAGGCCGTTATTCAACAAACTCGTCATCCAGAACGTAATAACACGAATCCAATCTCTGGTGAAGAAATTCGTGAGAATACCACGAACCATACTACCTATAGTATAGACATATGGATCGCTAAATTCTAAAAAAAAAAAACCGAAATCCTTTAGTCACGCTACTAATCCAGTCGAAGCAAGAAACTGGATAGCTCATGTTGAAAAGATCTTCGGAGTTCTTGGAGTTCCGGAGCAATACAAAGTTAGATTAGCTACCTACAAACTTGAAGATGACGCACAAACTTGGTGGGAAGGATATAAGCAAGTCAAAGGAGGGGATGATTTCGACGCTAATCTTTCATGGGTCGACTTTCGTACCATCTTTTATGACAAGTATTTTTCTACCGCTGATAAAGAAGCTTATATCAGGGAGTATGCAGTGATTCGACAGGGGAGTGATGAACCAGCCTCTGAGTTCATTACTAGATTTTCAAAGTTGGTTAGTATTGTAGGAGACGTTGCAGGATCAGCAGAAGCACAGGTAGAGAAATGCAAGTGGGCAGTCAATGATCGAATTCGGAAGTCGATCATGTACATGAAATTTAAGGATATCACCGAAGTTGCCGATGCAATCAAAACTTTTGAGTTCGAAAGGAAAGAATTTTTATCTCGAACTGAGGATAATAAGAAGAGAAACAGAGAAGGAAAATTTAAGCAGGCAATCGGCCAATCATCCACTACGCCACAGCATCAAGACCGCAAAGTGCAAGGAAATCAAAACTCTGGAAATCAGGTACGTCCATGGCAACCTAGACTGCAAAACCCGAGGCCTGCTCAAAACCAGATTCAGTTGTATGCAGAACCTATTAGAGCTCAACCACTGAATCAACATATAAACCCGAATCAAATTACATATCCTCTATGTAATACTTGTGGTAAGAGACATCAGGGCGTATGTCACCGAGGTACAGGAGCATGCTTTAGATGTGGCCAAACTGGACACATGATCAAGGAATGTACAAAAAAAAGACACTAAGAAGAATAACCGACCAAACGTTGCACCACCCAATGTTGGAGGAAGAGTTTTCGCACTTTCTGCTACTGATGCTGCTAATGCCCCAGGTACTGTGTCGGGAACCCTTCAGCTTGGTAAACATAGTATCTATGTGTTATTCGATACAGGAGCGACCCATTCTTTAGTATCCCTCTCGTTTACTAAGTACCTTCCGATAAGACCAACTCTCTTAAATCATACTTTAACCATTTCCACTCCCATGAAAAATTCATCCGTAATCACTTACGTATATAAAGATTGTCCGATCCGTATTAAATCTATTGTATGTAAGGCAGACCTATTTCCAATACATATGTGTGACTTTGATGTTATTCTAGGGATAGATTGGTTTTCTCGACATCGCGTAACTATAGATTGTCATTTCCGCCGTGTTATTTTCGGTGATCTTCATCATCCTGATATTATATATCAGGGAACTCAAGCTCATAAATCTCTTAAAATTATCTCTGCACTTAAGGCTCGAAAATTTATATCAAACGGCTGTGCTGGATTCCTAGCATCGATTAAGGATACTTCTGCTAGTATTAATAGTATCGATAGCCACTCCGTTGTTCGTGAATATCCTGATGTATTCCCGAATGAACTACCGGGATTACCACCCGACCGTCAGGTAGAATTCACTATCGACTTGATCCCTGGTGCCGAACCTATTTCTAAAGCTCCGTACCGTATGGCCCCGATGGAACTGAAGGAGTTGAAGGAACAATTGCAAGAATTGTTAGATCTGGGATTCATAAGACCCAGTGTTTCACCTTGGGGTGCTCCGGTCTTATTTGTGAAGAAGAAAGACGGTAGTATGCGTTTATGTATTGACTACCGAGAGCTGAACAAGATTACTATTCGTAATCAGTATCCTCTGCCTCGCATTAATGATCTCTTTGATCAACTTCAGGGGGCTCAGTTCTTCTCAAAAATCGACCTGAGGTCCGGGTACCATCAGCTAAAGATCAAGAATGATGATGTTCCCAAGACCGCCTTTCGTACTCGTTATGGTCATTATGAATTCTTGGTTATGCCCTTTGGGCTAACTAATGCACCCGCAGTCTTCATGGATTTGATGAATCGCGTATTTCACAAATTCCTAGATAAATTCGTTATTGTTTTTATCGATGACATTCTGGTGTATTCTAAGAGTCGTGAAGAGCATGAAGCACATCTAAATACGGTACTTGGAATCTTGCGGCAAGAGAAGTTGTACGCTAAGTTTTCCAAATGTGACTTTTGGCTTAGCCAAGTGGCATTTCTAGGTCATGTCATATCAGCAGAGGGAATTATGGTAGACCCAACAAAGGTTGAAGCTATTACAAAATGGCCAAGACCCACTTCTGTTACCGAAATATGAAGTTTCTTGGGTCTTGCTGGCTATTACCGAAGATTTGTTGAAAGATTCTCGGTAATTGCTTTACCACTCACAAAACT
The DNA here is from genome assembly GCA_030545235.1 of Helianthus tuberosus. Lineage (NCBI taxonomy): Eukaryota > Viridiplantae > Streptophyta > Magnoliopsida > Asterales > Asteraceae > Helianthus > Helianthus tuberosus. The sequence continues at coordinate 29,511,836 of CM060372.1, read as the reverse complement.
CCTAAGGAAAGGGGTGAAGTACTCATGGAATGAGGAACAAGAGAAAAGCTTTGAAGAATTGAAGAAACGACTCGTATCCTCTCCGATACTCACTCTCCCTTCTGGATCAGGAGGTTACCAAGTCTATAGTGATGCCTCAAAGAAAGGATTAGGTTGTGTGCTAATGCAACATGGGAAGGTTATCGCTTATACATCCCGTTAGTTGAAGCCTTATGAAGTTAACTACCCTACACATGATTTAGAACTAGCCGCAGTCGTCTTTGCACTTAAGATTTGGCGACACTATCTGTATGGTGAAAGTTGTGACATTTTTACCGACCATAAGAGCCTCAAGTACATATTCACCCAGAAAGAGCTAAATATGAGGCAAAGAAGGTGGTTAGAACTTTTAAAAGATTACGACGCAAATATTCAATATCATCCAGGCAAAGCCAATGTTGTAGCTGACACATTGAGCCGAAAGAATTCCGGGACTATATCTTGCTTACAAATTCAGCCTCGTATTAGGAGGGATCTCGAAAGGATGAACATTTGGTTTCAGGTTAGTAAATCTGATGGATATCTAGCTAGAATGCAGATTGAACCCGACCTCATATCACGGATCAAAGATGCACAGAAGCAAGATGGAGAACTTTGGGCAATTGTGCAAAATCTTGAGGTGGGTAATCAATCTGAATTTCGTATAGACCATCATGGGGTGATTTGGTGCGGTAAAAGACTTTGTGTACCCGATGACTCCACCCTTCGTGAGTCATTGTTAGCCGAAGCTCACAGCTCACCATTTTCAATTCACCCAGGATCTACCAAGATGTATCGAGACTTAAGACAAAACTTCTGGTGGAATGGCATGAAGGAAGACGTTGCTCGATACGTAAGTAAATGTCTCACTTGCCAACAAGTGAAAATTGAACACAAACGAGCAAGCGGTCTGTTGCAGCCATTGGATATTCCCATATGGAAGTGGGATGAGATCACAATGGATTTTGTTACTGGTTTGCCTAAGACATTCATGAAGAATGATGTTGTATGGGTTGTTGTCGATAGATTGTCAAAGTCAGCACATTTTCTACCAATTCAGCAAGGATTTTCGGTTAATAAGTTATCCGAAATATTTCTTCAAGAAATTATTCGACTCCATGGCACACCATCTTCCATTGTTTCCGATAGAGACCCACGTTTCACCTCACGATTTTGGAAAGGTTTTCAGGCAGCTTGGGGTACACGACTGAAGTTTAGTACGGCTTTTCATCCACAAACAGATGGGCAGTCAGAACGCACGATTCAGACCTTGGAAGACATGCTCCGAGCATGTGCACTTGAATGGTCTGGAAACTGGGATGAATATCTATGCCTTGTTGAGTTCGCTTACAACAATAGTTGGCAAGCAAGTATTGGCATGGCACCTTTTGAGCTTTTGTACGGTCGGAAATGTCGAGCACCGATATGCTGGGATGAAGTTGGAGAAAAGCTTATTGAAGGACCAGAACTAGTTCAGATTACAAATGAAAAAGTCACTATGGCAAGAGAAAAACTAAAAGAAGCTCAGAGCAGACAAAAGAGCTATGCAGACAAAAGAGCTATGCAGATCAAGATAGACGACCACTCGAATTTAAAATTGGCGACCACGTTTTCTTAAAAGTATCACCTTGGCGTGGCGTTCGTAGATTTGGAATTAAAGGGAAGCTTAGTCCTCGTTTCATAGGTCCGTTTGAAATCCTTGAAAGAATTGGAGAAGTGTCATATCGACTGGCTTTACCGCCTCATCTCTCGCACGTTCATAACGTTTTTCATGTCTCCTCGTTAAGAGGATATAATTATCATCCACTCCATGTCATTAGTTATCCGTTACTTACAATTCATGAAGATTTGTCCTACGAAGAAGAACCAGAAGCCATCTTAGATCGACAAGAAAGGGTTTTGCGTAGGAAAGTAATTCCGTTTGTTAAAGTCCTCTGGAAAAATCACTCTGAACGCGAAGCAACATGGGAATCTGAAGAATCAATTCGCTCTCTATATCCTAATCTATTCTAACCATAAAATTTTAGTCAAGGTAACGGTGAACCTTGCTCTTTGATCTATGTTTACTTGTTTCTGCTTGTGGTAATTCATGCTTTACCTTATGTGAATATATCTTAGTTATAATTAAGCATATTTAAGTAGGAGATATCAGTACCAATAGTCACTCTTGTTATCTGTAAGTCTATGTTGATTTTCTGCATGATTAAATATGTTATTAAGATACGTAGGGGAAGAACCATTAGGACATAGTGGTAAAGTAATTGACAATTATAGTCATGAATGTAATTATGAATTTCAGATACACATATGTGTTTAGGAGATTCTTGTTATATAAGTTAGTAACTCTGCTATGAAAGTTCCGTTTCTGTTACTTATGCGATATGTTATATTCTTATTTAAAAATTTCGAGGACGAAATTTCTTTTAAGGGGGTAATAGTTGTAATAACCATAAATTTAAAATCATTATTTTAGAAATAAAAGAATAATAATTTATAATAAACTAAACATTTATCTTAAAATCCATCTTTCGGTATATCAACCAAAACTATTATTATTATTTATAAATTATCCAATAGGAAACCCTAATTAAGACACCCAAGTAATTCCATACAAACCCTAGAATTTTTAGAATCGGGATTAGGGCCCCTAAAAATCAGGGGGGGTATTTCCTACTTGATGATTATCCTAATAACTTGCTGTTGAAGTTGAAATTTTAAAATCTGTCGACTCAGCTAGGCTAGTTCCACGCGTGGCAACCCTATGATCGATAGGTGTCCCTTACGGACCGTAACATTGATAGGCTTACGGTCCGTAAGCACCCTTACGGACCGCAACATTGTGAGGCTTACGGTCGGTAAGCAAGGTGAAATTTCGACTATAAATAGAGGGCAGTGGGACTCGATTTCTGGTGTTCAAACGACGAAGAAATTTGTTTCAGGCTTCGAGTTATCGTCTGTTTACTACAATTAACACACACGAACACACTAATTAGTATAGTGGGGTGCTGCAGAACAGGGTAATAACTCGATCGCTGATACGATTCAATGTCCGATTGATTTAAATTATCCAATGGATGTTTAAGTGCTGCTCAAATTGGGTTTATACTTTGTCATTAGTCGTGATTCTGATGAATGTTTAAGTAATTTCACTTTGTCATTAATTGTGATTCCGATGGATGTTTAAGTGTTTACACTTTGTCATTCGTTGTGAATCCGATGGATGTTTAAGTGATTTCACTTTGTCATTAATTGTGAATCCGATGGATGTTCAAGTATCGCACTTTGTCATTCGTTGTGAGGATTTTAATCTCGTGAGTTATCGTAAATGTTGTATTAAGTTACTAACCTAGTTTGTGTGCATATTATTTAAATTAGGTTAAAAGACTAATCAGTAGTCTAAACTCTGCCCGTATAAATCTGAAATATTATCACAAGGTAGCTTCACTTTGGAATTATTAAGGTACGGATCCTTACCCCCACTCCTTATTTCTTCATATTCAAATTGTTATAACCCATTAAATTCATATATCTTTTTAAAACTCCTCACGTCTTTGATTATCGATTCATTTGACAGTCCGTTGAATTCCTATTCAAATCATAAACCTTGAATTTAGTTTTCATGTCATGCGATAGTATTATGTTGTTGTACTCATTATCGCATGTTCCAATATATTTTACGTCTTGTTATGAAAATAAGTTTTATAAGTTATGTGAATAAGTCCATTTGTACTCGGATACCCTGAGTATCGCTTCTCGTGGAGTGTCCCACGAGCATGTTGTTGTGGCATCGACATCATGTGCTCCATCCGTGACGGAGAGATCAGTTCACGGCGTCCCTAGATACAAGTGAGGTACAAAGCTACTAGGAGGCGTATGGATCGATCCTAGGATTTAAGTTAAGGAGGTGGATAGCGGGTATGCCAACTCGCCATCTCATGTGATAATTATGCAGGAGTAGCTACCTGTGTATTGTCACGTTTTAAGTTTGCTCATGGGTACATCCGTATGATATGATTATGAAATTATGTTCTTGCATCGTATCATTTTCGCATAAAGTTCCATCCGGATAACATTTCATAAAAAGCGTTATTTGTTATTTGAGCCTATTATTCCGTACTGAGCATTTGGCTCATTCCGTAAACTTTTTGTATATACAGGTCCGCATGTTACTTTGGGTGGGAAAAAGAGAGAAGAATAAAGCCTAGGACTAAATCGGAAGATGTTAGTAAATTAAGTCGAAAGTGTTCGCTTGTATATTAACCTTAAGTTTAGTTGTCGTTGTATCCTTATCAAATAAATAAATGGAATTATGACTTTTGTTTATGATACTGTTATTGTGACACGTCAGCCCTTCCGGGTTGGGGTGTTACAACACGCCCCGTGCTCAGCCAGCACGGGGGGGTGCCCAAGTGTCAGCAGAAAAGACAAAGTGGTAGAAGGTTCTATTGCCCACCACGGGGCCGTGCTCAGTGGACACGGGGCCGTGGTCAACTATAAGATTCGCACAATCCAGCAAATCTGCATAGTACAAAGATTCTTCTGCACCACGGGGTCGTGCTCAGCGGACAAGGGGGCGTGGTCAACTAATACGACAAAGCTGCATTTAATGAAGAAAGAGAAGGATGTGGACACGGGGCCGTGCCCACTGGACACGGGGCCGTGCCCGAGCTTCTGTTCAGCCTATAAATAGATGTGCTTGGCTCAAGCTCAAACCATCCCTTGGCACACCACCTCTCTCACACTTCACCCACCACCCACCACCACCATAACACCATCATCCACCACCATCATCCATTGTCCATCGTAGAGTGTGTGAGTCGTCTCGGGATCCAAGATTGATCGTAAGAGTTCTTGACAATCAAGGCCATGTTTGCCTAAGTCTCTTACATCACTTGGTGAAGACAAAGTGTCTAGTGTAATACTTTTTATTTCTAATCTTTTTCACTTTTTATTTGGTTTCGTATTAATGACTTTAATAACTAGTTACTTATGTTGAAGGTGATCTTTCTTTATCGTTTGTCCGTGGTGTCTTGAAATTATTTTACTGTCTATATAAAATAAAAGATTTTCACCATTCATATCTCCACGGTCTATATGGAGGTATGTTGGCTACCTGGTCGGGGGTTAAGGGAACGGTTTGGTAAAGGTCTTGTCATTGTTCAGCGTTTGGAGGTCCTGCAATGGACCTGGGTCAAATTTAGTAGGAGCTCCTTCAATACTTCACGGTATTGGATGGCGGGGGTCCAAACTCTTTGATCCCCTCATAAGTTAACTACTATTAATACTATAACCCGGCTATTTAGGACTGTATCCCTGCTGACTCAGACTACTTAGTCGAGGGTAACGTCACCTCCAAAAGAGGGGCCTACCATAATATTGCATTAATAACTTAATTCATTATCTTCCAATAATCCACCATTTTAGGATTGTATCCTTGCTGACTCAAACTACTGGGGTGAGGGTAACGTCACCTTCAAAAGAGGGGCCTACTACAATAACTAAGATAATCTCTTAATTATGTGCAAAAGCGCGGAAATAATCAAAGGTTACACTAGATACGAGTCGGAACCAAGTGATTCATCTTGTCTATCTGTTTTTCTTTATTTTTATTTTCAGCATTTTAGTTAGTTTTTATTTTTCTTAGTTTAAAACATTTTTCTAAACTTTTTATTTTGATTAGACGTTGAGGATAAACCGGTACTAAAAGCTCTTGTGTCCTTGGACGACCTCGGTATCTTGCCAACACTATACTACGCTCACGATCGGTGCACTTGCCCATATGTGTGTTTAGTGTTAGTAAAATATCGTGTTTTATAAATTTAAAACTTGGCTAAAAATAAGTGTTAAAGGGGCTTAATATACACCTAATATATATAACACTTCACACGCATCAACCGTAACCCAAGCCCGTATAGGGAAAATAAGTTAAAAGTATTTACCTGAGCAATGTATAATTCACAATAAGCAAAATGCGAGTAGCTTTTACTGGTACTCCTAATCTGGAACGAAGGTTTATATTAACCTATTAGAATTCTAACGGGTCTTTAATTAAGCTTAAGCTTAGACCGTTTAGTTTTAAAGATACGGTTCGTACGCACGATTATGCGAAGACCGGATAGAATGTGATTTAGACCCGACAAGTTCAGAGACTTGCTTAATATGGGTATTTCATTCACATTCTGGATTTTGAGATAAAACCAATAAGGTTTGACCCGTTTAGGCTAATTTATGTAAACTTGTTACATAAACCGAACCGAACGCGTAATAAGCGTAACGGGTATTCATGAGAGCTATTTACAGGTTTCCTAAGTTAATATGCTTCATATATGTTGTGACATCAGTAATATGTCTTTTATTATGCCCGAATCGAATTTAAACACAAAATATGCCCCGTAGGGGTAGTTTGGTCATTTTAAAGGTTGTAAAAGAGTTTAAGTGTTTGCCTGAGTTACAGGTCTGATGTAACAGAAAAAATACTCATTTTACTAAGTTATAATCAGTAGGATAAAGTATGTATGTGAAATTTAGTAATTATAACCAAACTATGCCCCGTAGGGGTATTTTGGTAATTTCACATAAGCCGAAAAGCTCAAAACTGAAGTCTGAGTTTATCAACCTTTGCTTACTGTTAAAACATTATAGTTTGCCTCAAATATCAGTAGGTATCAACCCTTGTATGTTTAAAATAGTTTTAGTACATACTATGCGTTAAAAACGCTTAAAAAGGCGATTAGAGGCCATTTCCGGGTTTGATACATAAATCTGATATTTTTATATTTCCAGAAGGCTTAAAATAATTTATTTATCATATGTGATCAGTAGAAAAAGGTTTGGAGTCGTTTAGATATGTAAAACTCATTTTATAGCCCGTAAGGGCAAAACCGACAATTACCGGATTAAGCCTACGACTATGAGTTATGCTCAGCCTAAAATTAACTAAAAATCTTTAAAAATCCCAAAATAATATATTACATTAGTGGGTAAAAGATTTGATATCAAAAAGTATGTTTAAGTAGGCTATACGCTAAATATGCCGTTTAATTAACATAAAGCTTTAATTTTACGCTAACGAGCATAACTCTTAACCTACACCTCAAACTGATGTCGAATTTTGTATGCAAGTTTGCATATCAGTAATTAAGGTTTCTACTCTTTTACGTTTCCAAAAATCACGTTTTAAGGTGAAAAGGGCATAATGGTCAACATATGAGCAATTAACGGAAATCATGCATATTAATTGGATAACTAATGATCCGAGGTGTATAATCACAGAGGGTTATACTAGCATGTAACCTGGTCCAAATAAAGCTCTAAGGCATTTCTAAAACATACCATAACGGGTCAGAACTGAAAGTCAAAGTACAAGTCAAACTATGCGACTTTCGGTTCCGAACCGGGTCTAAACAGGAAATTGTCGGGTTGAACATGTATAGACATGTCCTTACACTAATTACCAAGTTATATTAATGATCAAACAGGTTGTATGTGTTCTACATTGCTAATTATGCATAAATTGTAATTTACACATTCTGTTGACTTTTTAAATACAAGTTTGACCCAACTTTTGACCTAGTTAGAGTGGGAATCAGGGGGAACCCCTTTAAGGGTTTATTACCCACATAATTACCAACTTATAACTACTTTTGATTCGACTAATCACTGGACCATTAGTGATTAATCTTAAAGTCAACCGTTAATTACAACGGTTTGACTTTTAAGCTATAACTAAGCTAAAACTTAATTTAGAAGGGTTAGGCATACTTACTGAAGTCCTATGCTTGATTAGTGACCACTTGAGAGAAGACTTGAGCTCCAGTAGTGATCCAAAAATGCAGATGAAGGTGTGATCAATGAGTTGCAAGTTCATGCCCTTTTATAGTGTTTAATCCACCACAAAATGTTGACACACAACTCTACCACTGACCACAATTCACCAACATGTGTCCCTAAGTGCCTAGGACTGTTTAGGGGTCGCCCATGTTGCAATAATATCGATTAAAGGTCGGTTTAGCGCATTTGCAGGCTGCTGTTCGAACTTTCTGCATCTGGGCGATTGACGCGGCCCGCGTAAGGTTATGTTAACCTTTACGCGGCCCGCCTTGATCCTGTTATCAGATTATGCACTTTCTATTTTCCGCATACATGTCTCTTGGTCTTTCGAAAGGGCAACCAGCTTATATTTTGCAATTTGACCCCTTATTATTTACCTACAAGGGCATTAGGACTTATAACCATTTTGCCAAGTCCCTGGACATTTCTGGTTAAGCCGAAAAGTCATAACTTTCAATGTTAACGCTTTAACCCCTCGTACACGAATTTGATCATAACTTTCTCATACGATAACGAAACTTTATGAAATTTATATCGCGCATTCTAGTGAGCATAATTAATAGTTACAAAGCTTCGGGTTTGTCAAAAGGTCACTCAGAGGTATTACTTAAACATGTTGACACATTTAACCCCTGTGGTTTGTAATCTCTCACTTTTAGCTGCGTATGATCCATGATTTATTCGTTTGATGATATGAACATCATGTAGGGTTATTATGAAGTATATTTATTCACCGTTGACATTTAGAACCCGTATAATCACATACTTTCCATGTTTGTCAACTTTAGTCCTTTTATAACATTTTTTCACACGTGCAAGCATATGACACGTGTCTACACATTATAGGACGCGAATTTTCGAGGTGTTACAATTCAATATTATGAAAACAATGTATGGTGGTTTTGGTGAAGTTGGTGCTAGTAAAGTTGATTGTAAGAATTATAGAAGGGATTTGAATCTTTACATAGGAGAGTATGATGCAGAAATGGTAGTTAGGCGTCTTATTAGGAAGAAAGAATGTTGTCCTGGTTTCACATTTGATTATGTTATTGGTGAAGATAGAAGATTGAAAGGGCTTTTCTGGGCTGATGAGCAATCAAAAACAAATTATACAGTGTTTGGTGACATAGTTGGTTTTGATGCTACTTATAAATCAAACAAGTAAGTTTTTTTCATTTATTGCGTTATATATTCTATTGCGTTATATATCCTGTTCTATTTTATCTAATGTTTTTTTATTTTTTTTATGTAGGTATGATTTGGTTTTTGTACCATTTACAGGTATTGATAATCATTTTAGGAATGTCACATTTGGTGGTGCATTACTTGGTTCGGAGACTGCAGATTCTTATAAATGGCTTTTAAGGTGCTTTGTTAATGCTTTTGGAAGTGAGCCTAAAGTTGTTGTTACTGATCAAGATGCTGCAATGAAGAGAGTTATTAAGGATATACTTTCAAGAAGTAGGCATAGGTTATGTATGTGGCATATATGGGAGAAATTGAAGACAAATGTATTAACTGCGTTTTATGATATAACAAACTGCAATTTTATATAGTTTTATTATTGCGTTTTATGTATTTTACAATAAGATCCCCAAACACTTTTATCAATAGAATTGAAAACAATTGCATTTTACCATCAATGCATTATGTTTATCATTTTCAGTATATTACGTTTTAAATTATTGCGTTTTATGTTTAATAATTTTATTACTTTTTATACAGGTTGGTCCTGTTTTGTCAGCAAACATTGATTTTAATACAAGGATGACTCATGTTGTTTGGAATGATACTATTATTCCAGAAGATTTTGAAACTGAGTGGCATTCAATAATGTCTACTTTTGGATTGGAAAATCATGAGTGGTTAAAAGATATGTACGCTCTTCGATTTGATTGGATTCCCGCTTATTACCATGGAGAGGATTTGGCTGGTCTTATGCGTACTACGTCTAGATGTGAAAGCGAGAATTACTTCTTTGGTCAGATTTGCAATCCAAGATGTACACTTGTTGAATTTTTCACTCATTTTGAGACTGCAATGGATATTCAAAGGCATGAGCATAGGAGGAATGATCATGATACAAGGTATATTCAGTGTAAGACCTGGAGTGACTTTGTATTGGCGAAACAAGCATCAGAAATATATACCAAAACAATTTTTAAGGATATTCAGATTGAAATTGATGCTGCCATTACAAAGTGTATGTTAAAGTCTCTTGATACTGTTGGTGAAGTTCAATATTATGAAATAAAGGATTTCAAACAGCCATGCACATCTTTATTCAAGGTATTTTTTAAATTTATATTGTTTTAAATATCTATTGCGTTTTATTTTTTCCATCTTTTGTTGCGTTTTATCATTATATTATCATATACTTATTTCTGTATTATTTTTATTATTCATTGCGTTTTATATTACATTTCACTAATTTTATATAACTTTTTAATCTTATTTACAGGTGCAATACAGCAAACAAAAAGATGGTTTAAGTATAAGTTGTTCTTGCAAACGGTTTGAACAATTTGGTATATTGTGCCGCCATATAGTTTATGTTCTACGGTATGATGATATAACTGAGTTTCCTAGAAGATATGTTCATAGAAGATGGATTAGAGATGTTGTTTCAAATGGATCAAATCATTGCAATATTCGGTTTGATGAAATTGATAGGAATAGTGAAATTGATAAAGTTTATAGAGAAATCGTTGTTGCAAATGAGTATGTGGTAAATAGGTTGGTTGGGGATTTAGATGAGCTGTGTCGTTACAGGGATCATATTAAAAGTTATATTGACAAAACGGATGAGGTTATGGTTGCTGCGCCGCCTCCTAGTCGCAAAGAAAGATTTGCTGATATTGGAGGGAACTTAGAAAAATCAGATTCTATGATTCGTGTCCCGATCAAAATAAGGACCAAAGGATGCGGTGTACAAAAAAGGATCAAGTCTAATCGTGAGATAGCAATTCAGAAATCATCAAAGATCCAGAAATCGTGTCGTGTATGTGGTGGAAAAGGACATAACAGTCGGACATGTAAAGATAAGGCTTCTTCTAATGCTATAGGTTCTAGCAATGCAATGTAAGTATGTATACAAATTCTGTTAAATTCTGATATCAATAAGAAAAAAAAAATTGTCATTGCGTTTTATAATGTATAGGTTTATCTCTTTTTGTAACTGCGTTTTGTGATATCCTTCATAAATATCAGCTTTTTTTGGTTAATTGCGTTTTATAATAACAACAGTATATTGTTATTGCGTTTTATACATAGAACAATATACTTTAAATGGAATTTTTTTATTATTGCGTTTTATTATAACACATATCATAGATCAAATTAAACAAGAAATGCAAGTGGATATCATAAACATTGCGTTATATAGATGATGATAGTTTTAAACAAAGATGATGTTTTCAAACTACAAAATAAAATGAAAATTACTAGCATGATCAGCATCATGGATCAAAGTTTGTTTCTTCTTCGGATGAGAACCCTAAGCTTCCATCAGGGATTTCCTCATCACTTTCAGATTCAACCCAAAGTTCAACCTGTGAGACTACTGCCTTTTGAAGCTTCTCTGCAAATTTGCTAGCAGAGTTGTTGATGATTGGTATTTCAGATAATTGCTTCAAAAAATTTATATCCTCACTGTTAGATATGTCCTTTGGGTCATACATCTCCACATCACCATCGTCCCAAGTCACTGAAACTTTGAAAGTTTCCTCAATGAACTCCTAAGATGTAACCTGGGCATCTTCAGTTGCAGTTTGATTCGGATTTCCAAACCTTTTGTGTAGAATTCTGAACAGTGCGGCTGTCTGATCTGTGTAACAAGCAGGTGGTATACCAATTTCATTCATCGTTCTCAAAACATTATCATTGCAGTTTTGAAGAACAGAAGCAACGGAATGATATTTTATTTTTTTTCCATCAAGGAATTGAAGAACGAAATTGTCTCTTTTAACCCACCAAACTGATAGTTGTTGATTAGCCATTTTAGGGTTTGTGTGTGTTTGGGTATTGGTGTATGATGAGAGGAATGTGAAAATAGTTTAGGGTTTTTATTCTTATATAATGGATTGGTAGAGGGATTTGAATCATGTGTGTTAATAATAAAAATGATTATATTTTATTTTTTTCTTTGAATTGATTGTTCAATCATACAGTATTTTATCAGGAATCCAAAAGGCTTTTTGTCTAATCAATTTCCTTGTCATTAAGCTATCAGTTTTTTCTTTGTTTTATCTACTATTCATTTATTATTATTTTTTTTATAACATTGCGTTTTAGAAGATTATAATATATCAGTTTTAAGATTGTCATTATTGTAATTTAGCTTTTAATTTGTGTTTTGTGTTATAAAAATAGTAAAAAAAAATCATTGCGTTATAAAGGTATATTGCGTTATATGTTTTGGAAATGAATAATTAGGAAACACTTTGTAATGCGTTTTAGATTAAATAACTTATGTCAAACAACAAATAAATAGACAATGTTGAGTTATAGCATACTATTAAAATGTTGCGTTTTATATTGATAACATTTCACTATATAAGTATCCTTTTTATAAATTTTAAATATATTATATAAAAATTTTATCAAAATATTGTTTAAATAATATGTTTAAAAGAAAGGATACATATTAAGTTTTAAAATAACAAGCAATAAGAGCATTTTAAATATATCAACAAAATGTTGCGTTATATGAAAATTACCCAAAAAGAAAAAAAACATTGTGTTTTATAATAAGTAGCATTTCTAAATCAAAGTAACCAGCAAGATCAAGAAAATACTGCGTTATATTAACATGATGCTAAAAGAAAAAACATTGTGTTTTAAAATAAGTAGCATTTCAAAATCAAAGTAAACCAGCAAGAGCAAGCATGTCTTTAATCCTTTCTAAACTAGTGTCATAAGATTGTTTTTTAAGTTTCGCACTAAGGTCTCGAAACTTCTTTGAGTCTTCAATAACAAAATCTTTTAGTTCGTTGATTTCATGCAATAATATCTTTGCGATGAACTTTCTTCTTAAATCATCAAGTTGAGCTGTCTGCTTGTTGACTGGTTTTTTGTTTTTACCCTTCTTGATATTTGCAGGTTCTTCATATTCCTCATTAAACCCACAATCCCATTTCTCGACTGCTTCACCATTATAACATTTCATATGACGCATACAGAATATACCACAGTCAATGCCGTTATCTTTTGTCCTCCATTTCATCTCCATTCTAACAGGGGTTATTCCCTTTATTTCATCTGCTTTTTCATGTACAACAGATTTAAGGTAAGCTGCCAAAGCATTCCTCTACAGAAAAAAAAAACAAAAAGATTAGGTGGTTTATATTTGTGTTTTAAAAGCATAAGTAAGAATACTTACTGTATTTTCAGGCACATCACCATATTTATTTTTATTTGTTTCTTCTTTCGCACTGTTGTCAATGATGAATATTTGTTTCTGTTCAAGATTAAACGAGATCACAAAGAAATGCTCTGAATGGAGAATCGGGACAAGGATAATTTTAAAATCCTTTATGCTTTTTAGCTTTGCACCTTGAAGAATTTTTTCAATGTTCTTTGTGAATGCTTCTATCATCTTTTCTTCATTTTCAGATTCTTCCTTATCAGTCGATGTTAAAGCCTGCATAACATTAAACAAATTAACATATTTTTGCGTTTTATGAAGGTAATAAAACATACAGCTGCGTTTTATGAAGGTAATAAAACATACAGCTGAGTTTTATAAAACTTCATTCAAACAAAGTAAGCATTGCGTTTTATGAAAGAAATAAAACTAGCAATTGCGTTTTATAAAACATCATTCAATCAAACTTCAAAATACTTCATTATACGAATATTATTTCTATAATACAGAAAAATTGCGTTTTATATATCTTACCAGCATTCGAATAGTACAGAAAAATCTTGGAGTTTTGTTGTCTTTTGATCTTCTTTTTTCTTCTTCATTCAAAATATATGACCAACAATTGATTACTTCTCCAGTGATTTCCAATCCTGGCCGCATTGTTTCAGCAGCATATCTATAGAGAAATACATGATCTTTAATTTCAAAGAGAGTGTCCCTGCAAAAAAAATTAAATTATAATATTTTTATTTTTGTTTTGTGTTAGTGTATATAAATGATTTTTTACATCATTTCTCCTTCTGCATGAAAAGCATATCCCGATATGTTGTTTTCGTGTGCCGTTCTTGCTTCCTTCATTGCTACTTGTCTTAGATAGTATGGTGAACAAAATACTTCTGGTACATTTTTCTGTCGATCTGGTCGTACCATCCTTGTGATTATTTCTTCTGTTTTGGTTATATCACTTGCTGGTTGTTCTTGATGAACTGATTTTGCAGGTGTTTTATACGGATCTTCTTGTGGGTTGAGGAATTATGTGTTTTGAATTAGATCACTGATTTCCTTTTCAGTATTCTGTTCTTCAATTCTATCAAACATTGTTTGTATTCCAGTAATTTGAACTTCTTTTTCGATTGTTTTATTTTTCAGATTCCGCTTGAATTTCGGTTTGTGCAGCGTGGCGAGTAGCATCAACTTCAACTTCATTTTCATCAACATTTGAAGACAACTGAGAAATTTTCAAATCAAAGGATGGTACCTCATCATCATGAATTTTCTTTAGATTTGATTTTTTTTCTTCATCTGTCTTTTTTATTATCTCCAACATTAATGATGGAGTTTCTTCGCTAAATGATGATTGTTCCATTGAAGGTTTTTCAATGTGTGTTTGCAGAATAGATGCAGGTTCATTGTCACTGATTTTTTCTGGATTGGAGGACTGGACTACAGCTGTGTTATCCTCATTGCGTTTTGCATCATGATCATTGCGTTTTACAATCAATGGAGTTGAAATGATTTGATTTTCGTTGTCTTCATTTTGGCTCAAATTTAGAAATCTAGATGGTGTTTCCATCAGAGTTGAATCAATATTAACTTTCTTGTGCTTTTTAGCTTGATGGTTGAATTTTTCAATCAATGACTCCCATTCGTTTACTTTGTTATGAACAGCTTCACTGTTTGGATATTCTTCAACGATCTCATCTATGCGTGATTGTATGCTTTCGAAAATTTCTTCAAACCCTTTATAATGATCATCCAAGGCATTCACAAGATATTCTTCATGTGATTTTTTATCTTCAATGTTCTTCATATTTTCATCGCCACTTTTTGTGGAATGAATGTCAGAAAGACCTTCAATTTGATTTTGAGATGGCATGAAATTACGCAGTCGGCATTGACTGTCTACCCACAGTTTATCTTTATTTCCTATTGATGGTTTAATGAAGAATTGCCCCATGATCCTCCACTTTCTGTATGTGTTTTCTCAGTTTCATTGGTTTTAAGTGGGCTGTTTTGAACATTCTCTTGATTCTCTTGTTTAATCCAGTCTGTTGCAGCTTTAAGTAAGGTGTTTCCATCTTTTATATTGATGTTTTGGTGTTCTTCAGCATCTTCTTCATCTTTTTCTTCAGATTCATCTTGACAAATTTCTTCGTTTTCATTCTCGGATTCAGATGGATAAACATAAAATTCATCCTCCTCATCTTTCTTTTTTTGTTTATTCTTTCTGACTTTTTCTCTTTTTTCTTTTTATCCATTACAAGACATCTCCCCTCATTTTGCGCAGCAATTTCTAATTCATCTTCAAATTCTTGTAATGTTATAGAGTCTATTTTATCAAGAGAGAACTCTTCAGTGTTTTCAGCATCGTCAAATCCTTGTTTTTTGTAAGCATATAGTATCTGTATGAATCATTGCGTTTTAGAAAAATAATCAATTCAAATTTTGTTGCGTTTTAAGATATAAATCATTGTAAACAACTTACACAACTAATTTTTTGTAACTTTAAATACATTGCATTTTACAAAAACATTGCGTTTTAATAAAGCATGGTTTTAAACAAACAAACAAACAAATAATATAAACAAGTCATTACGTTTTGTAACTTTATATACATTGCGTTTTAAACAAACATATTTTAAACAAAGAATATAAACAAGCATCCTAAACAAGCATTCAGCAAATATGTAGAAATAATGAAAGATCAGATTTCATACCGCTCACAATGCAATAGGTTCATTGAAGAGCTTGTCATTTCCAGGCCATTGTCTTCTTGTTCGCCTTAAAACAGTCAGAATATATTCACACCAATTAAAATCCTGTGTTTTTTTTGTCACTTTTCATTGATGGCAAGAATCTTTGATTAACGTTACTACTTTGCATTGCCTCTGCCATGACCGTAAAAAATATAACCAAGAAGTTTAGTTTGAACATTCTTTCAAGCTCATTTCTTGATTTTAAATATTTAATCAAGTTGGCCGCATACATTCTCTTCAACATATCTTTGCTGAATTGACCGCGCCAGAATTTAATTATAAGATCAGTTTCATTTGGCCTCAAATTTTCCTTAATCTCTGTTTTTCCATTTGGTATTTGAAATACATTTTGGATCAATTCAGCTGTGATCTTAATCTTCTCATCTCCTGTATTTATCTGATCATTTTCAGCATCAAAGTTTTTTACCAGCCAATATCCGAATTTGCGTGGAACTGAATGCATCTTGAATGATAGTATGCTCTCAAACCCTATTTCTCTAACAACTTTCCTTTGCTCTTTTGACAAACTTTCAATATAGTCTTTTAGATTATTGACTGCACATCTTATGTTTATTTTTTTTCCGTCGTAATCATAATATGGTTGTGGTTCTGGTTGTTCTTCTGTTTTATCTTTCCTCAATGATCTTTTTGGTTTTGATTCTGCCTTTTCCTTCTTTTGATCTTTTGTCTGTTTCAGTCTTGGTGGTGGATCAACAAAATCATCAACTGATACATTGAAGTGTTTTAGAAACATATATTTTTTTCATGAAATTTGTTAAATGCGTTTTATGTTACCTGAATTTACTTGTTGTTGTTTAGAAGTATGCAGAACTATAGCTCGACTAGAATTTTCATCCTTTGGATCAGAAACTGTATCTTCTGAAGAGTCTATCACCACTTTCTTTCTTCTCCTTTTATGTTTTTCCTCTTGTTTTTTAACTTTAAACAGAATAATGAAACAATGTCAATTTTCAAATTTATGATAAAACGCATTAGCTAACACTATAAAGATAAAAAGTAGTAATTCATAGTTTTAAGATAAAACGCAATACTTTACATCATATTATTTAACACACCAAATTAACATTACATAATCTCATTTTGTTTTTTATGTTATTTTAATATAAAACGCATTAGTCAAGTAAAAAAAAAGCATTTGATAGTATTATGATAAAACGCAATAGTTAACAACACATGTTTCTCAGCAAATTCAAAGATAAAACGCAATGATTCATACAGATACTATATCATAAATTCGATTACAATTATCATAATAATAATCTCTTTGTTTCTTCAAATTTATTAAGATAAAACGCATTAGTTCACAATATATAAATCCCATAAAAAGCATAAGCACCCTAGGTCATAGTTTTAACATAAAACGCAATGTAGTTTCTAATAACAAAAATGTTAACATAGGTATAAGATATCACTCATTAACAATTTTAGGGAAGGGATATGATATATTAGGTCTATTGCACTTCATAAAACGTAACTTGAATTCAGTTAAAAAGAAAAAATACATAAAATTACCATTGTCTGAAATCTCTTTGCGTTTTCTACTACTTTGTTGTTTCATTGTTGATTTTCGGCTAATATTTACTTGTTGTTCTATGTTCTATTCAGCTGATGATGTTTTTTGCTTCTTTGATGATTTAGGGTTTTCAGAGACGGATTTTTTTTAGTAACTCGAATGTAAACCTTCAAATTATCTCTCGACGACGCCATGAACTTCAATGGAGTATGATTTTCTCAAATTTTTGTATGTGTGTGATCGTTCAATGGAAGTGTAAAACGTAATGCAGTTTTTTTCGAAGCGTTTCTGTGTATATTCAACGACGGTTATTTTGGATTTTGACGATAATACCCTTGAAAGCCCGGAGACCGTGTTTAAATGACAGTTTTTAATTTGATTTTGATCTAGACTGTAGATTGTGTAATTGGACGGTTATGATTACTTCCTACGCTTCCTAGCGAAATAAACTTCCTATTATATCTCCACCATATAAATAAAATGTAAAAAGTAAATCCTGACGAACAATACACGAACGAATGAACATAAATGAACACGTTACTATACATTCACGGACATAAATAAACGAACACAGTCTCTGTTCATGTTCATTCATTTAACTAAACGAACGAAATTTCTTGTTCGTATTCGTTCATATATTAAATTAAATGAACGAACACAATCACGAACTAAAAGAATGAACACAAATAAACTTTTCGCCGAACTACTTACGAATTGCTCGTTTAGCGTTTGGTTCATTTACAGCCCTATAGAGAAGGCCATTCCCATCTTTCACCCCTAGCTAGTGAACCCTCTTTTCGTGACTCAACCCCAAAACTTAGCAATGTCATGTTTACTACTTTTATTTGTTCTTCAATGATGTAGATCATCATGCCTGGCTCATCTTCTCATGGTTGTCCCTCTACTCTTGCTTCGCATCGATCATTCCCGCCACACATTAGTAAAGTTTCCTTGCTCATGACTTTTCGATTTTTCTAGAGCACATCTCGTTTTAGTCCATCAATTTGGAGTCGGATAAAGTTTTTATATACGGTAATTAGAAAAAAAAAAATGGACAAAAAACTCTTATTCAGTTATTTGCATTCATTTTCTTTTTGATTTGATAAGAAATTAATCAAATATAGTGTCTTTAGATCTTTATGTAGAAGATGTAGGTTTGTTAAAAATCAATTTGTAGGTCGGGAAAAAAAAAAGAGTTAAATGTGATTTTAGTCCCTGTGATTTAGGTTATTTTGTCAGTTTAGTACAAAGGTTTTATTTTTCGTCTGTAGTTCCAAAAATGTTTCACCGTTGCCATTTTAGTCCACTGAGTTAACTTCATACATTATTTCTGTTAACGAGAATGGCAATTCGGACATTTTATATGGCCGAATTGCCCTTCTAGTTAACATAATTACATATAAAATGATTGAATTGTCCTTCTCGTTAATAGAAAAAATGGATGAAATTAACACAGTGGACTAAAATGGCAAGGATGAAACATTTTTGAACCCACAGACAAAAAATAAAACCGTTAGACTAAACTGTCAAAATAGCTCAAACTACATGGGCTAAAATGGCATTTAACTTATAAAAGAAACAAAGAAATGTCCATGGCTTTATAGCCTGGTGACATCTTGGGGGTGGCATAAAGATTTGGGACCAATAGGTCCTGGGTTCGATTCCCACAAGGGGGTTTTTCCATATTTATTGGGTTTCCTTCTGAATTGGTATATAGGCATTATATCTGGTGGAGATGGATATGATCGGGTGATTCCGTTGGTGGCACGATGATACTTCAGTGGTCCATTAGTGATCCAAATTTACCGTAAAAAAAATGAAAAAAAAAAGAAAGAAAGAAATGGTAGATTGGTCGTAAAAGTCAAGTCAAATTTTGTGAAGGGCAATTCCACGTGCGTCTCTGACAGGGAGAAGTTGGCGTGCAAGTATTAAAGCAGAAAGTACAACCATTGTATTTTCGTTCCACGTATAGGAGCACATGTGTGGGGCACACGTGTAAAGCGCATAACTAGGCCCCTCATATTGCGGGCTTGCAACTCACACACTCACACCACGCAACTTACTCATAAACCCAACTTTATTTTTTATTTAAATTAAACTTATTGAAAACACATCCCCGATTCAAACGGACTAAGGACTAACATATACAAGCCCCGACTTAAATGGGTAAAAAGTGTACATTATAACGTATACACATGAGATTTATACCATTCCTTCTATCTAAGAGATGTAAAAGATGACCTATTTTTTCAACCAAACTATCTCTAGACTTCACTTCTCCTGCAACATCTTACTGGCTACATTTTTTTATTCTAATACCAAACCAAGCCAAATCGTACTGATGGTTTGACGTTGGTTTAACTTTACGGTTTTGGCTTATTTCGGTTACGGACCATTGGCAGACTCACCTTATGGGGTGGGTGGGCGGCCGCACCCCTTGAAAAAAAAAATTAGTGGTATTTTTCGCAAAAAATCCCGACCGCATCCCTTGGAAATTTTTGTCCGCACCCCTTGGAAAATTCCGACCGCACCCCTTGGAAATTTTCGTCTGCACCCCTTAGAAAAAAATATTAGGAATTTATATAAAAAAAATTGTGAACACGGATTGAAACCAGATCAAATTATGTAAACAATTTAGCTCACTAACCCCTTTAATAAAACTTAGAGTAAACTGCCATTTTGGTCTCTGTGGTTTGGGCACTTTTGCCATTTTAGTCCAAATCTCAAACTTTTTACATCTGGGTCCCTGTGGTTTCACTTTTATTGCCATTTTAGTCCAAAATCCCCCATTTTTTACTGTTGAAAACTGCCTATTTTGTCTTTTTGCTAAAGGGCATTTTGGTCATTTAGAATTTAGAATTATTATACAATTATTATAATACATGCAAGAAGAAGCCAGTAGAGAGGTGGGCCCACTAGATAACCCACCAAACACACTCCCAGAAATGTTATTCTGGTCTTCACCATCGTCGGATTACACGATCCGCCCCTGTCTAATGTCATCTCTCTCTGACATACACACAGCCTCTTTATCTCTCTGTATAGATAGATAGATAGATACAGTGGGAGAGTGGAAGCAAATTGTGGAGGAGAAAATGGGGTTGCTTCAATTAATCACCAACACAAATATATGAGGAATGGAGGATGTGGTGAGGTGAGGTGAGGTGAGGTGAGGTGGCGGCTGTGGGTGGTGAGAAGGGGTGAGGACGGTGGTGTTAGAGAGAGAGAAGAGAGAGACAAAGGGGTTTCTTCTAGAGAGGGGAATCACAAGTAACCTCAACATGATCCAGATCTGAGCATATACCACCAGCAGGGTATTTGGCCGGCGATGTTTGTAACAAGGCGGCTAAAAGACCAACGTTGGCCGGCGCCGGAGATTGGACGGTGGTTGACGGCGGAGGAATGTCTAAAGAGGAGGTGATTTTGTTGAGATGTTGGAGAAGGAGATTGAGAAGTTTATCTTGTTCTTTGTTGAGAAAGAAGAATATATCATCAAACTTTTCTTGATTTCTTGAAGTTTTTTGTGAGTGAAGCTGAGGTTATGAAGGGGAAAGTGGTGGGTGTAAAGGTCCTGAACTTCCAAGCACATTCACAGTGATCATAAACCTCTTCTTCTTCACGTTTCCGCTATCACTATTCTTCTTCTTTTTAATCATCATCTTCTCAGTTTCTTTTTATTTGAAATTGGTAATTTAAAAATCGATAAGTGGATTTAGGGAAGAGAAAGATGATATTGCAGTTAGTTCAAGGATTAGGGTTTGGTGTGGGGAGAAATAATTTGGGGAAGATGAACATCTGATCATTCATGAGGGTAAGAGATTTAATATAATTAATTTAATTAATAATATGTTATAATAAATGATGATGGACGATTATACCCCTGCACAAAAGGACAAAACAATCAGTTTTCAACAGTCAAAAATGGGGGATTTTGGATTTTGGACTAAAATGGCAATAAAAGTGAAACCACAGGGACCCAGATGTAAAAAGTTTGAGATTTGGACTAAAATGGCAAAAGTGCCCAAACCACAGGGACCAAAATGGTAGTTTACTCTAAAACTTAAATTTAATCCATCAAGCCCAATAACTTAATACTCATTCAAGCCCAACCCAAGTACTAGTTTTGTTAAACAAAATCAGTCCACATAATAAAAAAAAAACCAAATCGCTGCCACTTGCCAGCGACTCCCGCCCTCCGTCTGCCTCACTTCAGCGGCCAGCGACAGCATAATTCCGGCCGGCGACTACAAAATTCCGGCTGCAAACTGTTTGTGTTTACTTGTTTTACATGACCCGACCCGATCCGACCCGCTATAAACCGATTTTTTTATATAGCTAGGAGTCTAAAATCTTTAAAAAAAAATCGCACCCCCAAGAAAAAAATCATGGGTCCGCCACAAATACGGACCCATTGATATAAGGTGCAATAAATTTAGTATATGTAGGGTTTCTCATCTTATCTCGAGGACATTAAAAAGACTAAATGTGGAACATACAATGTCTTCTGGTACAATCATATGCCAGGGGCCATAATGAGGCACATGACTCATCTGCTTACATCCGTACCTTTGGCTTCATAGGATTCTATCCCCAGATGAAAAGGGAAAACATAGAATGTAATTTCACCTTTAAATTTAAAACATAGAATATAAAGAAAGTAAAAAAAGTTCACACCCTAGCTTAATTTGCCATTTACCTTATTTTGTTGATTAGCATGCAGTGGCGAAGCTTGACCCGAATGACGGGGGGTCAAAAATGTATATACCTAAAAAAAATTTATACGAAACTACATATATAACACTACTGAACGAAAAGTTCGGGGGGTCGGACGCCCCTCCTCGCCCCTTCTATACTTCGCCCCTGTTAGCATGGTATTGACGGGGTCTCGTGAGTTTTTCTGATAACGAGTTCTTATAAATAAAAAAGAGTAAGTATTCACTGTAATATATGGCGATAAATAAATAGTTGGCATGCTAAAAGGTTAATGAACCATCCTGTTAGTCTGTTACATGACTTGTTGTATGTTATATTATCTGCCGTTAGTATATTATTATATGGTATGTAAAGTAATATCATTATGTACGAATATAACTTGATAGTATATTTGAAGATGATGTGATGGTGTCAATGTAGGTGAAATGTGTAATAGTCAAAAGTTGCAGCATAGTATCACGTAATTTCCACTAGAAAGTTTCAAAAGGGTGTACCTATTTAGACACCATTTTGTCTATTTACACACCAAAAAAGGTGTTTTTTGTTTTATATGAACATCCTGCAGTGTCGAGCTGTGGCCAAAGCGCGACGTTTTGATTCGGTCAACCAGACAAAGACTGACGGGTCTGTTGACCGGATCAAAACGCAGAGCTTTGGCCGTGTTAACCAGACAAAAGACTGACACCCGATCAATCTTTTGTCTGGTTGACAGGACCAAAACGCGGTCAAAGCTCGGCGTTTTGATCAGGTCAACAGACCCGTCAGACACCCGTCAATCTTTGTCTGGTTGACCGGACCAAAACGCCACACTTTGGCCACAGCTCAACATTACAGGGTATGCATATAAAACAAAAAACACCTTTTAGGTGTGGCTATCCACACACCAAGTGTGTGGATAGTTTGTGCCTTTCAAAACTCATGTTTTAAAAAAATAATAAAATAAAACCTAAAACACATGATTGTCGTTTTGAAAACAAATCTAAGTGTATGCGGTACGGTGATGGTCCTTCCTTGGAGGATGATCCGTCACGTAGATTCGGTGTGAGGATGGGGCTAAGAAAATGGAGGATGGACCTAAAATGTATATGTTGTATGTATAGGTGTGTGAGAGAGGGGTTTGTCTTGTAGTGGACCGTCTCCATCGTCAATATCTCGACGAATTTGACGCTGAAGCTGGGATGCCGGTCCTCCAGAAGTGGTCTCCTGGGCGGCGCCGGGCCACGACGAAGCTGCGACGGTGCCCATACCGATACCGTCCCAGCCTAAACATTAATAATCAGATAAACTTTGATTAAAAAGAATTATTAATTAATTAAATTTAAAAATAAAAAAAATAAAAACTATCCATATCATCATCTTATCAGCCTCCGGTCTCCTTCTACAATGTTTAATTTGCAGAAAATTATCTTCAAAAAAACCCTAAAAAAATCCACACTTTACTAAACTATGAGCCGAATTCTTGATATTCACTATTGTCGACCCACCTACTCATTGATGTTCTTCACATGTAAATTACACAACTTTAGTGGAAATTATGTTCATTTCAAGAAACAAAGAGCACCCAAATCTTCATTACAAGGTTACACATTCAAATTTCTTCAATTTGAATATATGAATTGCTTCTGTTTATTTTTATTAATTTTTTGCTTATGTTTATTTCATTTTATTGCAAAAATTGACTTTCAGCATTTAGTTCTGAGATGGGGTTGGATCATATGATGGAAAGATGTTTGCTTTCACACAAGGTAATCTTGATTTCTTGATGCTTAAAGTTTTTATTTTTTGTTTCTATGGAATTTTGTTTTGTTTTGAAGAAACTATATACAAGGTCAAATTTTAAGGTTTTTCAAGTGGGGAATTGGTGTGGATTTTATGGTTAATTTATGCCAACATTGTTTTGTTTGTGATAGTTACTGTAATGGTGGATTTATTTTGTATTTTGTCTAGAAAAGATTAGAGTAAAAGTATCAATTTTGATGTTAATGTTAAATCATTTGACCTTAAAAGTAGGGCTGTAAACGAACCGAACGAACACGAACAAGGCCATGTTCGTGTTCGTTCGTTAAGGAAATTAACATGTTCGCGAACTGTTCACGAACACATACCGAACATAAGTTTATGTTCGTGTTCGTTCGTTAAGGAAATTCAGTTGTTCACGAACAGTTCGTGAACACTGGTCTCGAACACAAACGAACGCAAGCAAATAAAAACGAACGCAAACGAACATTTAACTTGAAAATAAAAAAAAAAATAAAAACATTGGTATCCTTAAACATTGGATATAAGTAGTTAAATACAACCATCAAATGATAAATCAAAACATAAGAAGTCTACTACACCACCAAACGATGAATCAAATTTAACTAACTTAGAGCATTCACAACAGATCCTCTATATGTATGTGAGTGCAACCTCTATATTTGTGAGAATGGTTGTAAATTGTTGTGAGTGGAGGAGAGAGAAAAAACAGAAAAAGTTGCTATTCATTAGTAAATCTGGAGAAGATACTGTTCACCTCTATAATTTTTTTAATATTTTTGAAAGTGGTTGTGAGTGGAGGAGAAAGAAAAGGTAATGGTAAAAGTATAAAAAAATATTATTTAATTAAAAAGAAGAGAGACGGTAGTGTTTTTTAGTGTAATTATAAAGATGGAGTAAGAGATTTGATTGTGAATGCTCTTAAGACATAATTATCCCCAAAAATTCCTTAGAATGTCCAAATTTTAGCTAACTAAGAAAAAATAGGGTTTCAAGTTTTCAATATGCTTAGATAAAAGGTTTATTGCTTATTATTTTTTAATATAATCAAACGAACACGAACGAACGTAACCGAACATATTACCGAACGTTCACGAACGCAGTCGAACGAACGAGACCGGTGTTCGTGTTCGTTCGCTAAGCTAACCGAACGAAATTTTTTTGTTCGTGTTCGTTCGTTAAGCTAATCGAACGAACATAAACGAACTTCCCGCCGAACGGTTCACGAATTGTTCGCTGAACGTTCGGTTCGTTTACAACCCTACTTAAAAGTCAACATCGTAGATAAAGGGTGTGTTCTTAACTAGGGCTGTAAATGAATAGAATGTTCGTGAATCGTTCGGCGGGAAGTTCATTTGTGTTTGTTCGTTTAACAAATGAACGAACATAAAGAGAGGTCGCGTTCGTTCAATTGTGTTCATGAATGTTTGGTAATTTGTTTGTTTATGTGCATTCGCTAATGTACGTCCATTTACGTTTGTTCGTATTCGTTTATTTATGCTTGGTTACTAATGATTTTTTTATATATTTTTTATGTTTAGTTTTTAGTTTAATACCCTAACATTTAAATTTTTATATTTTTTAAATTTAAATTTTAGTTTATTTTGGGATAACTATGTTTATGATTATTATGTCGAAGTATTTCAAGATAATCATGTCTAATGCATGAGATTAAGAATGTTGATGTTTATTTTCTAAAAAAAATTATATGTTTGTTTGTGTTCATTTGTCCGTTTGTGTTCGTTTGTCCGTTTAACAATCACATAACATGAACACGAAATTTCGTTGGGTTATGTGTTCTTGATCCATTCGTTTGTCTGATAAAAGCTTAATGAACGAACATGAACAATGCCTCATTCAATTCGTTTATAGCCCTACCCTAACTCAACCATGAAAAAATCTTCAGGTTAAAGAAGAAGAAGGGAACATTTACGATACGCTTCCCCATGTGAGATATCTTAGAGAGTTTCAAACGGATGAACTTATTGGAAAAGTTGTCATGGTTAGGTTTGATTCTAATGTCTTACTCGTAGAAAAGCAGGATCAACAGGCTAAATTATTCGATAGTGCGGTTTTAACCATTAAGTACTTGCATGAAGCGGGTGCAAAGGTGATTCTAGTTAGCAGTTGGTCTATGAAAACCAATTCAAAGCTTCTTTCAGCCGATTCTGTTTCAGGTATACCCCTTGAGGTGATCGAGTTTCTTGACATTATAACTTTTATGCTCTAATGTCATATACATCAGTTGGATATAATAACTTGCGTATGACGTTATTTTAGCTTTACCGAATGTCTAAAGTACCTAACTTTACGTTACAGCTTATTTGTCTTCCATTCTCCAACTAAGCGTTGTTCCAATGAAGTCTTTTCTTGGATACGAACAACCTACGATGGAAAACTCTCCCACACAAAGTATCTTTCTTCTTGAAAATCTTTCTCAAGTCAAAGAGGATGTAGCAAATTGTTCAAGATTTTCAGAACAGTTATGCGCAGGGGTTGATATCTTCATAAACGATGCGTTTTCCCAGTCACACAAGGTTCTTGCATCAACCGTCGGTGTGACATCTTTCTGCTATGCATCTGTTGCTGGTTTCCAGTTTGAGGAGAGTCTCATACAACTTAAGAACGCATTCGGGACGAAAAGGAATCCGTATATCGCCATGGTATTCTATAATAATACTTAAGACATTAATATTGTTATTAATATAACAAAAGAGGGTGTCTTAGGTACCTAAGACACAACCTCTATTTTTATATTGTTTTTGTTTGTCAAATTTACAGCAATGCCATCCAACCCATGTTTTTTTTCTTTTCATTTTGTGTATTCAACCCTTCTACTTTTAGCATTACCACTTACACCCCCTCAACTTTCTAAAGACTTTGTAAAATGTCATTTTGACCCCATTGAGTTTTATGTGCTTATTTTTATCTAAGTGGGTCAAATATAATACATTTCTGTGCTTATTTTTATCTAAGTGGGTCAAATATAATACATTTATGTGCTTATTTTTATCTAAGTGGGTCAAATATAATACATTCGTGCTTATTTTTATCTAAGTGGGTCAAATATAATACATTTCCGTGCTTATTTTTATGTACGTTTTTTTGTTGGTCTACGCCAGTTAGTTTACGGTTCGACTCCGCCGCAACGCGTGGTACCATTCTTTAACGTAAAAAAACACAATTTTCTTATGTGCTTACTTTTAAGTAGGTTTCGTTATAAATCCAAGTTGGTTTACGTTTCGACATAAATTTTCTCGGTAATAAGTCAGGTCAAATATGATACGGTTTCGTGCTTATTTTCATGTGCATTTTCAGTTGGTCTACACGCTTTGACGTAAATTTCGTTCGGAAACTAGCCGGGTTAAATATTTGACGGTATAAGTTTGAGTTAGGGGCTGTTTGGTAGCCTCTGAATGGTCATTAAGAGGCCATCTCTTAATAGAACCATTAAGAATTTTACCAATGAGAAGGTAGAAGAATGTGACATGTGATGATTTACCATTCGGAGGTTACCTCTTAACCATTCAGACTTGAGGTTACCTCTTATTCATTCAGAGGTTTTAAACCATTAAGATGTAGCATCTGAATGGTCATTAAGAGGTTACCAAACAGCCCCTTACTTTAAGTTTCGACGCCGCCGCAACGCACGGCGGGTCAAAATACTAGTTATATTTAAAGTTTATTATAACTTTTTTTGGTTGCATCTTAACAGAATCATAAGATATATTAGTGCAGGTTGGGGGAGGTAACCTTATAGAAAAAGCAGCTGCGGTGCGTTATTTAGTTTCTAGCGCAGATGGCTTGGTGTTCGTCGGAAATATGGCGTTTCAAATCATGCATGCTCTTGGATTACCCGTGCCGAGAAAATTAGTGGAGATCGGAGCGTTTACAGAAGCTTCTGGAATAATACAATATGCAAATTCTAGGAACATTCCTATTTTGTTTCCAAAAGATTTTTGGTGCGTAAACGTAAATGATCATCTTAAGGAACCAAAGCTAGTTCCTGTTCATGGCATTCTTGAAGGTAAGATTTTGATTATCGATGTTGATTAATTCAAGATTTTCAAGTTATCTTGAAATCCTGATATCATTTTGTTGAGTTTTCTGTTAGGTTGGTCACCTGTTGCTCTCGGGCCAAATTCATTGGACAAAATAACCACCTTACTTACAAAGTCCAAGGTGACGAATTATATTATCTTAATCTAGCTTAATAAACGCTTATACTTTCAAAGTCCAAGGTGATGAATTATACAAATTTTTATGAATTGCAGAAAGTTGTGTGGATCAGTCCGGTTAAGTTTGATTCGTCCGTTCAGGATAGCAATGGGACATCAATATTGGTAAAACTGCTTAGAAAATTAAGTCAAAGAAGTTGTGATGTTACCGTTGTTGGTAATATGGCATGCAAAGCTTTGAGGGGGGAATCAGAAGTTTTTTCAACTTGCAATATCATTGAAAACGCTTCGGTTGTATGGGAATTTCTCAAGGGTAGAAAGCTTCCTGGACTTGTGGCTTTGGATAGAGTACGGTTTGCTTCTTGCTCTTCTAGTTGTTTATGTTAACGTTGAATCTATCTTAAAAATCAAAAAGCTCTAATTTTGGAAACGAAGGAGCATTAAGATATATCATGAATACAGTTAAAAGTTAAAACAACAAACTAATTTACAAGCAGTTGTAGTTTTTCTTATTTGTGATTTTGGTGGTCAGTTATACAAGTTTGTGTAATATATAAGTTTGATTATATGTCAGAGACTTATTTACAAGATACAATGATAATCTGTGATTGCGTTATATTGTGTGCAGGGATATCCGTACACCATTGATTGGCATACAATTTATGACGATCCAACTCGACCTTTGCTAGTTGATATAGGAAGTGGTATTGACTTTTCTGTTGACTTCCTACAAATCCTCATAACATTTGCATTCTTATGTTTGCATCCCCAGATTTGCAAGTTAGAAAATTAAGAAAATCAGTTGTTATCGTTCAGAATTCGGTATTATAACACCATTTTACTTGGTTTTTTGTTGCATATAAACCATGTTTCTTGCAAAAAAATAATGATAATACTTTGCATGAAGGGCATTTTCAACGATGAGTGTCAAGTAGGATGGTTAATTTTTTCATTCACACTCGCATATAATTTATCAAATAATCCCTCATTTTTACGAAACACATGTTTTTTTGGCGGTTTCTTAGCAACAAAAAGTCTAATATAGCAATTCATAAAGACGATCACTGTATTTAAAATTATAAATTACAGGTAATGGATTGTTTCTCTTTGGAATGGCGAGAAAGAGGAAAGATATGAACTTTCTGGGCTTGGAGATGAATGGGAAGCTCGTGAAGCGTTGCATGGAAGCCGTTCACCAATCTAGCTTAAAAAACGGGTACAACTTCTATTGACACTTTTATAATTTATAGGCTTTCAAGCATTTGAGACAAGTTTATTACAGCATTTAACTGTTACCTGTGTATTGAAAATATCAACTGCCAGATACTTCATAGAAACAAATGCAACATCAACATTTCGCTCCATTGTTTCAGGCTATCCTGGCGAACTAGATATTGCATCAATACAGGTACATTTAAACAATCCAACCCATGTTGTTTATACTTTATCCCTGTGTATGCTTATAAAGAACTAAAATGACATTTGCCATGCAGTGTCCGAACCCCGACTTCAATAAACCAGAACATAGATGGAAAATGGTGCAGCGTTCCCTCATTGAAGCCATCAAGGATCGGCTTTCCTCAAATGGAAAGGTAACAGTTTCATTAAAATCTACTTTTACATCATTTTTGTTTGGTTTTAATCAGATTATATCTGTGGTGTTGAACTTTATAAAAGCAGGTGTTCCTACAATCTGATATAGAAGCTGTTGCATTGAGGATGAAACAACAGTTTTTGAAATATGGCAATGAGTTCACCATTGATCATCAAGAAGAATGGTTGAGGGAAAACCCGTTTGGTGTCCAGTCCGATTGGGAACAGCATGTCCTGCGTCGTGGGGTTCCGATGTACAGATTGATGCTTTCCAAATCCGTAAATTTGTAACTTTTGTGTACTATATACACCGTTTTTTCTTAAGTGTGAGAAGGAACCGAGCTATGTCAGCTCACGCTCACTGGAACACTGCCCTGCCTACACGTGAGAGGTGTGAGCCGTGAGCGCGGCCATGAGGAAAAAATCTGTGACATATAGTTTAAACCCAACCAATGAAATGAAGACACATTGTCATATGTTTTTCTTATTACAATAATTATTTAACAGTTTTCTCAAATAACCTGTACTCGTTGGTCTTTGTAAAAGACGAAATACACAGTTTTGATCTATTTTTTTAAGATATGTATATAGTTAAAAAAAGTTAAAATATTTATCTAATATATAAATATTCATTATATATTTGACCAAGAATGTTAGAATAAATATATTGATTTTCAACGAGGTGGGGTTGGCAAACGTCGCAGCTGTGCTGACTGAATATATAAATATTCATTATATATTTGACCAAGAATGTCGATAAAAGTTGATCTATCCCGACGAATCAGTTGAGCAACAGCGTCGCAGCTGTGCTGACTAGAGTTTTCCCGACGACTTGTCGTCGGGACACGTGTCAAAGAAGATTTCTTGTAGTGACGGTTTAGCTTCATCGAGATTAATATTTATCTCTACATAAAAGATAAAACTTTGAGGCCTTTAGCACACCCATACTTCACATATCCTCAAGAATTGATACAAAAGAATCACATACAAGAACATTTATTTTCATGAAACTAAAATGATGAAGAACGACAACGCGAATATAAAGACAAGAACATGCTAAGAAGTTTTATATATTCATGATCAGCAATTATATTGTATAGAGATGAGTGTAACTTAACTATGGATAAACTTCAATGAGAGATCTTAGCCCTAAAATCGGAGTTATTTTGTAATCGCCAAAGCCAGCATCAAAGAAGAGCTTTGCCCAATCTTTCTCACTCCTTTCTCTGCCTGTCACCAAGGTCATCATAAGCATATCAAAGAAATACTGAGTCTCGAGTAATTCATTATGCCCTTTGTAAACCTTCACGACCATGTCCATGATAATCAGTTTTCCTCCATTTTCCTTGCTCGGAATTGCTTTTCTGCATTGCTTCAGTATTTTCAGACATTCTTCATCACTCCAGTCGTGTAGAATCCACTATTTTTTCGTAAAACAAATCACCAAAATATGAAACTTTTTGTTCAAAAAGATTGCCATAATTAAATTAATTGTTGAAAAGAAACTAATTATGAAATAGGAAAAGGGGAAGTATTAAAAATACCTTAAGCAAAACAACATCGGCTCTCGGAATGGCTTCAAACATGTCTCCACCAACAAAACTTAAGTTCTTACTCCCAACCAAACCATCAACTACATGAGGAAGATCAAAACTGATGCACCTAATATTGGGAAATGCTTTGGCAATAGCTTCAGCAACAGTCCCACTACCACCCCCAACATCAACAATTGAATCTAACCCTTCAAAAATACCCCCACAACCTTTAAGAATGACACTTGTGACAAGCCTTGCATCGCTAGCCATCCCTTCATTAAAGAACTGATTAAGCTTCGGCTCTCGGCCTGCCAGATCCCAAAACATCCTCCCATGTGTTGTGTGAAAGGGGGTGACATCGTCGTTTTGGAACCATTTGCTCAAGTGTTGCCATGGATCCATCAACATTGGATCCAACATGGCTAGCAAAAAGGGCCTAACACTTAAGGGCTCTTCCTTTAGTAGCAATCGAGAAGCAGGAGTTAGCAAATAGCCTTCTCCCTCCTCATTATTGCCTTCGGGTGTTGATACACTTTGTTTCACAAAGAAACCAGAGTGAACAAGGATGCACATAAGCCGATAGACAAATGGAGTTCTCTCCTGGTTTATGCCTAGGGCTTCAACTAACTCGGAAAGCAGCATTGGTGCACCATGGCGATGGATAATATCAGGTATTTGTAGCTGAATTGCACACTTAAGTGTCATGGAGTTTATAAAGCTGAAAATATGGTTCCATATGTGAGCTTGAGAATCAAGTAGCTCTTTAGATAGCTCACCATTTTGCAATGCCATCCTTTTGACTTTCTTACAATCTCTTTATATTTGAGAGACAAACTGATATGTTGTGAACATGCACACCTTCTCAATAAATAGAAGATATGTTGTGAACATGCACACCTTCTCAATAAATAGAAAAAAAATGTAAAGGAATGTGATTGAGATAAACTTGACAGTCTAAAAGAGATCATTTTTTTATATTCATAAATATTAAAGGTTCCCATTTCACATGCTCTTCCTGACAGTCTAAAAGAGATCATTTTTTATATTCATAAATATTAAAGGATCCCATTTCACGTGTTCTTTTATGACACATATTAACATCGTTTAAAAATGTAAGCAAGTACATGTGCAGATTGGTTAGAGTAATATTAAATTACACCTGTACCTTCCGAATCAACTATGGATCTGAGAATCACGTTCGAAAATTTTTATTTTATCACCTAATCAATAATTTAAAGGGTAAATTACAAAAATGTCAGTTGACCAACTTATTTTATCAAAATGTCACTTTCAAACGTCCATAGAGTGACGCCTCAACCATGGGAAGCGTCCGTTATCAGATACTGCGTCCGTTTAAGGGCGTGGTGACACGTGTCCGACAAACCTCTTGCGTCGATGGCCGACGCATTAAAGCCAAAAAGGCCGCTGATGCGAGGGGTGCAGGTTAGAAGGGGCCTGGGGGAAGGGGGGGGGGGGGGGGCGACCCCTTGAACGTTTCGCTCAGTAGTGTTATGTCGTAGCTTTCGTATAGAAATTTTTTGGTATATACGTTTTCGACCCCCCGGTTCTATAAAATTTTTTGGGTATATACATTTTCGACCCCCCTCCGGTCGGAAATCTCAAGCTTTGCGACTGCCTGATGCGTCTGCCTTATGGCATGGCTGACGCATCCTTTGTGCTTGTTTTGTTTGGTTTATGTGGCTTGGCTGACTCTTCCCTATGGCTTGGCTGACTCCTCCCTGTGGCCAGTTGTGAACCCGGGAATTATTTGTTCGGGGTGCGAATGAGGTGTTCAACCATATTTTTAAGTGGTGCGGTCGGGTTTTTTGCCCAAAATATACACTAAATTTCTTTTTTCAAGCGGTGCGGCCGCCCACCTTGGCCAAAGGGTGGGTCCGCCCCTGCCTGCGGCTTGGCCGACTCCTCGTGGTTAGTGGCTTGGCTAACTCCTTAAATTTTATTTTAACTAGTGTTAAGCCCCCCGCGTTGCAGTGGGGGTGTAAAACATGGAGAAATAACACCAATGCCACGCCACCGACAACGACCACCAACACTAAAATTGTGGCGTGTTAATGTGAAGAAATTAGACCGAAACATAAAGTATGGAAAGTAATAACTAAGTCAATTTAGAATCCGCGCATTGCGACGAACTTATCAAACAAGTTATAGTAGACGACGTAAAAATGTTGAACCACACACGCACCTTGCGTCGTGTTAAGTCGCAAAGTTTAGAAGAAAACATAAAAACGTTGAACCATATACGCACGTTGCGCCGTGTGAATTCGTAAAATTTCGAGCAAAACATAAACAAAAAATTTGCAAAACATGAAAAGTAGAAGACAAAAGTTGAAAATAAAAAAGTTGTGAGGTTAAATTTGCAAAAGATGAATATTGTTGGATTAAAAGTAAAAAAAAAAACCAAATACTTTTTAGTTAAAAGTATAATAACAAATTTATTTTGAAAACTCCCCTAAGCCTCTTGTACAACTCTTTTATGCATAACAATATATAAAACTCCCCTAAGCCTCTACTACAACTCCTTTATGCATAACAATATATTAGTACAACATCAAAATTATTTTGAAAACTCCCCTAAGCCTCTATTACAACTACTTTATGCATAACAATGTTGAAAATTTATAATATGGAAATATTCTAGATTATTCCTTAATGGATGAGAGTGATGAGGGCTAGAATTTTCTTGTTGGACAAGTTTCATAGAACTTAATAAATGAGAGTAAAATGCACGGATAGTTTTTGTGGTTTTGTAAAATAACACTTATAATCCCTAACTGTTGGAAATTACACTGGTGCTCCCTATGGTTTGACAGTTTGTTACTCGGATAGTTCCTGGAGTGGATGACGGTTAGTTTTCTCCGTTAAATGGATGTAAAATGACAAATTTACCATTCATCTTCCCCACTCTATAAAAATAAAACAACCTCACCTCACCTCAACCCCACCCACCCCCACCTTTCTCTCTGTTTCCCGCCACCATTAACCACCACTGCCACCGCCTCTGTCACCACTCCCCACCACCACCGCCGCCATCCCCTTCCACCACTCCCCACAACAATCCCCTTTTGCATTTTACTCTTTATTATTCTTAAGAAAAACGGAAATAAAAGAGTACTATACCTAGCGACGATGGCAATCTCCATCGTTTGATTTTCAGTTCCTACCGTCGGACTAAACTCCATCGCCGACACGTTTCCCAGAATCTGCAATATCACTGACCAAAGGTCCGCACTCTTCTATCTCACATTTCACAAATTAGGTCACACGTTATCATCTCAATTTCTCGGTCGTGATTTCAGGCCAATATTTGCATCAAAATTAGGTTATAGATATGTTGAAATCTAGGAAAGTCAGCGGTAGGGGAGAAACAACAGGATGAGCTACACATTACGCGTTTGTAGCCCTAGAAGATGACATAATAATCAAACAACGTGTGGTTCTTTTTGTATTTGTTGTGGGGAGTGGTGGAAGGGGATAGCGGCGGTGGTGGTGATGATGGTGGTTGGGAGTGGTGACAGAGGTGGTGGCGGTGGTGGTTGGTGGTTAATGGTGGGGGAAACTGAGAGAAAGGTGGGGGGGTGGGTGGGGTTGGGGTGAGGTTGTTTTGTTTTTATAGAGTGGAGAAGATGAAGGGTAAATTTGTCATTTCACATTCACTTAACAGAGAAAACTAACCGTCATCCACTCCAGGGACTATCCGAGTAACAAACTGTCAAACCACAGGGAGCGGTGTAATTTCCAAAAGTTGGGGACTATAGATGTTATTTTGCAAAACCATATGGATTATCCGTGCATTTTACTCAATAAATGATTTGTTGTGTTTTAAACTATTCAATCCCTAACAAATTATTGGTCAAAAAAGAGATTGTTGAAGAAGTAGAAGTAGGTGGCGGGCTCTCAATGGCCAAAACAACTAGCCGTTGGGCTAGTCGTTGGCCAACAGCTATGTGTAAAAAAAATATATATATATATTTTCACTATAAAACTCACACTTCTATTCTTTTTTTTACCACATCCAACCACAATACACTCCACCTCTTCTATAATCATCCCTATTCTCATCCAACCACAATACGAAAAATGAATCCTCATAATCGTGGTTTTGACCCGAACAATCCGTGGGCATTACAAGAAACACCTAGCCCACCACCCAATCGTCCAATTGCTCCCTTTTTAATTCACTCCACTATGCCCGATATGGCGGGTTACGCATCGTTTCTCTCGAATCGTTTGTATACTAACTTCCTTCACACTGACGATTCTATACCTAGCCCGATTCCACAAACGCTCATCAACCTTTCACAAACGTCAATCAACCTTTTCCCAAACCGAAACCGTCCCCAAAACTCAACCCCCCATCGATGGTCCCTCCACATCCAAACCCATCAAGAAGAGAAGTCACTAGAAAAAAACCAAGGCCGAGAAAGCACTTGAAAGCGCCAAACGAAAACAGCAAATATGGGTCCTTAAAGAAGAAGTTGCATTGGCGAGGGCTTGGGTTCAGAAATCTCTACATCCAACTTTAGGTATTTTTAAAAATTTTGTAGCCCTTATTTTAATATTTATGTTTTTTATTAT
The DNA here is from genome assembly GCA_030545235.1 of Helianthus tuberosus. Classification (NCBI taxonomy): domain Eukaryota; kingdom Viridiplantae; phylum Streptophyta; class Magnoliopsida; order Asterales; family Asteraceae; genus Helianthus; species Helianthus tuberosus. Next base: position 29,475,960 of record CM060372.1, on the reverse strand, counting down.
ATAACTTTGTAATATATTAAATGTTGTTTTTATTAAAATAGGAAATTCTCAACATAGAAACCACTTGTGGGACGCGATCAGTAAAGCATTCCACGAAGAAATGGAAAGCGAGCTTTATCATGAAAATGATAGCTTATCCTTGAAGTGGACCGAGATAAGCGGGCAACTCACCAAATTTAGGGGTTATTTACATAAGGCAAAGCAAAACCCAAAAAGTGGTGAAACCGAAGCCCACATTGTTACAAATGCATTGGTTACATACAAAACGAATGTGGGGAGCGACTTCCGTTTCATGCATTGTTGGGACATCTGTAAGTTCCATCCCAAGTGGGCGAATATCCCCAGTGGTAGCGAAACTAACACGTCTTCCAAAAGGTCAAGGACACCCTCGTCCCAAGCCCAGTCGGATGCACGAGATCTAGAGTTGGAGGACGATGTAGATGATTCGCTAAACCGGCCAGAATACGGAAGAGATGCCGCAAAAAGGCGAGCTCAAAAATCAAGATCGGGTACGCCGTCGCCTTCAGTTGGGAGTTCGGGCTTGCGTAGGGGAGTATACAGCGATCAGTTGGAAGACATTGCATGTAAGTTAGATACATTTAACGTATTCCAACAACAAAGGGTCGAAATTTGGAAGAACAAAAGAAGCTAGGGATGCCCTGAAATAAAGACGAGATGATATGAAATTTCTAACCCAGCCCATCGATCACCTATCAGGTGAAGAGTTAGAACTAATGTTGGAGACGAGAGAAGAGATAAAGGAAAAATATTCCAAGCACTAGGAATTTTTTTATGTAATTTCTTTTATTTTAAAATGTAATCGGTTTTTATTTAAAAAAACATTATTAAAAAATATAAAAAAAATTTATAAAAAGTACAGTTTGGGCTGGCCACGTCCCAAACCCCCGCCCCACCATACCGTCTTCAATGTGGGTCAGCCCAGCGAAGCCCACCCAAGCCACGTGTCAACTCATGCCCCAAACCCCCGCCCAAACGTACCCCACGGTCTAAAGTTTTAGTAAATTCTTTTCATAAATTACTTAACAATACCCATGACTAACTCATTTTATCATTTTCAAAAGGCCAACATTAAAAAGTATACCAAGTATATATAAAATGACCATCGTATCCTTAAGGTGGTGTCAACAATAATAATATGAAACTGATTGATTGGAAAACAATATGCAGTTTTTTTAACAGTAAAGACTAAACTTGTAAATTAAAGAAAGAAAAAGACCAAAAATAAAGTAACACCATAGCATTAGGAAAATTTATATAACTCACTAAAGTTTATAATAGAGTAAATTTCATGTTTGGTCCATTGGTTTGGGCCAAATTATGGTTTTCGTCCTTATCTCTTTCTTTTATCACTCACAGTCTTCGAAGTCTATTTTTCTTACATTCTTAATCCAAGTCAATATACTTAATTTTAAACCCATGTAAAATTATCTTTTTTATCCTTGATCTTATCAAACCAACCACAGGGACAAACCATGCAATTTACTTTTATTTATCATATTGTTGTGTAATAACTAGAACCTATTAGCAATGTATAGAAGGGAATGAGAGTACAAGAGATAAATTTCTTATTGATATATTGTCATACAAAATACATGAGCCACTATATGTCACGACCCCCGACCCGGTTTGACCCGTTTCAGGAGCCGCGGGACAGAAATACTGCGGTATTTATTTAATTGAGTTTAACAGCGGAAGTTTATTTAAAAGGATCGTTTAAAGCTAAAATTTTCCCCGATTATTTTATTTCACAATTCGGGATAAAACCCCGATAATTTACAATATTATGTTTTTACTATGAAATCGTGATATTACAAAATTATTTCTTTATTTTATAATGAGCCACTATCTTAAGCTTGAAATGCTCCCCAGCACTTTTCCTGAATTACAACAGATCACCTGAAACATGTTTGAAAAAGGTTTTGTCAGCGGGAAATACTGAGTGAATCATTCTATTTACTAAAATGACACATTTGTTATAATTTACAGTATTAAGAGCGATTACAATGTTTCTATTATCAAACCAACTACCCACGGTATTTGTCACTCGACCGAATCTGTGACTATGGTCATATCCCCCATTGGCTGCCCCAATGGTGACGATTATCAAGTAATGTATACAAAACCCCACATACCGGCTGTAACTTGGTGATTACAAAGACTTAATCCCCGTAATTATAACTTTGAAAATAACATGATTTTGTAAATAGATTTGATAAAAAGAGAGAATGACTCACATTGCTGATTTAATACGGACAGAGTCTAATTTATGAATTAGCCTTGTTAACCTAATATAAATAACAATGCACACAAAACTGGGTTAGTAATCAATCCAGCAATTACGATAACTCACGAGATCAAATTCTCACAACAAATGACAAAGTGCAATACTTTATCCATCGAATTAACGATGATCCGTCAAATTAATGACGAACGACAAAGTATAATACTTTATCCATTGAATTAACAATGATCCGTCAAATTAATGACGAACGATAAAGTATAACCCTAATGTGGGCGGCACTTAAACATTCATTGGATATATTGATCGTCGGATAAATGAATCGTAGCAGCGATTGTGCTAATACCCTGTTTTGCAGCAGAATTTCGATACCCGGGGGTGTAATTTTAGAATATCATTTCGTAATACAGTGTAATAGTGAGAATTATTTCGACGTAAAGTGTTCAGATTTCGAATGCCAATGTCTGCTATTTATAGGTGAAATTTGGGAAGCCCTGCGCATCGTAGGCCAAACATACCATACGCATCGTATGGTCTTTTAAACTGGCTGCGCATCGTAGGCATAAAGCCCCTACGGTGCGTATGGGTGAAAAGTAGGCTATAGACTAGCCACGGTTTGGGACTAGCTTTGCTGAGTCATAAAAATCAGTTTTTACAATGTTGACAACGAATTTTAAGGATAATTATCAACTAGGGTTTATCCCCCCTTGAGTTTTAGGGGCCCTAATCCTGATTCTGAAAATTCTGAAAATTTTAGGGTTTGTTCAGAATCACTCGGGTGTCTCAATTAGGGTTTCCTTTTGGACTAATTAATTTAATAATTATGACTTTTGATGAGAGTTGTTACACTATATATAGGCTATAACATTAATACAAACATAATTGTGACATGGGAGTTAGAAATGTGGGTGGATGCATTCATAACACTCCCCCTTGACTATCCACATAATGATTTTCTATTCTTTAATACGCTTGGTGATGCTGCCTCGTTAAAAACCTTGCTAGAAAAACCCAGTGGGACAAAACCTCAACTAAGGGAAAAAGAGCGCAACGCGTATTGTCTCCCCCTCAGACATTTAGAAATACACATACACTGTTAACATTATACTACTAGATAATGTTTACACGATTCTTCAGGACCGATGTTAACTGATACTGCAGGACCAGTTATGTTGCCTCATTAAAACCTTACTAAGAAAAACCCAGTGGGACAAAACTAAGTCAAGGAAAAAGAGTACATACACTGTGTATATTATGGGTACATTACTCCCCCTCAATTTTACTTGTATATCTTGATGATGTTGAATCCAATCTTCTGTGACAATTGCTTAACTTGATATTTGGCGTAGTGTCACGGGCCAAATGTTTGAAGATCGCGATGCTATGGGCTGCGCTTGAACGCCTGGGTTACTTGCTAGTCCGGGACTTTATCAGGGGACGGAGTCAGTGTCAATGAAGAGGTGTACGTGCCTAGTCGTGCAAACGACGAACGCACCATTGGTCGAGAGCTGGCGCCGCTCTCCTGATGAGTCCAAGGCAGGACGAAACCAGTGACCCACACAAAGAAGCGGGATGGATTGGCTTGTCCCCGAGGACTTGGGGACGCCACACGGGGGTCGAAAAGTAACCCCGTGACAACTTGGTATCAGAGCAGAACGATTCTCGGATACCTTGGAACGTGACTCTTAACCAAATGAGCTTAACATTTAGAGTATGGTTGCGCAATGGTGGTGGGAGAAGACCAAATATGGGTTTTACTTCGGCAAAGGTCTTTGTACTCCGCGAGTATGGGATCGTGAGAGCCGCTCAAGTATAGTTGCAGTGAAGCCCTCCGTGTTATGTTCAAAAATCTACGGTTCAAGCAGCGCCGTAAAAAGGAAGTTTTGTGAAAGCTGCTACAACTATTCAGGTCCCCGTATTCCTGAAACAAGGTGAATCATCGGCACCTAATCCGATGCGGCGGACGTCAGCGCCACTTATACCAAAACTGACGTACTATATTGAACATGCACGACAGAAGATCATTGTTGATGTGCTTCCGGGTGTCCTGCCCTCCCAAAGTGAATCATGCTCAACATAAGGGGGATCATGCATCGTCAAGTATGCGAGCTGGTATGGGACGGCGAGCATGCACGAGGACGTGCATGAAATGGTGGTGGGAGAGTGTCACGGGCCAAATGTTTGAAGATCGCGATGCTATAGGCTGCGCTTGAACGCTTGGGTTACTGGCTAGTCCGGGACTTTATCAGGGGACGGAGTCAGTGTCAATGAAGAGGTGTACGTGCCTAGTCGTGCAAACGACGAACGCACCACTGGTCGAGAGCTGGCGCCGCTCTCCTGATGAGTCCAAGGCAGGACGAAACCAGTGACCCACACAAAGAAGCGGGATGGATTGGCTTGTCCCCGGGGACTTGGGGACGCCACACGGGGGTCGAAAAGTAACCCCGTGACAGTAGTCTTCTTTGATTTGAGTGTTGTTCTCTACATTGTCTTCATACAGTATGGCTTAAACTTCTCTTGATCAACTCTAATCTACATACTTCTTAAATATGCTGAAATCTTCGACCTTCATAACTTGTATCTGGCTTGAGATCGAACTCTATGCGAGTCTAATATATATCAATCATAACCCAGGACGCCATATTGTTCTTGTGGAACTATCCCGTGTCTCGAGTTTGTAAATATGTCAAATAATTATTTAATGCGCTTTATAATTCTGCCACGTTAAAAACCATGCCAGGAAAACCCAATGGGACAAAACGTAGCTAAGGAAAAAGAGTACACTACGCATTTACATAATTAACAACATGATTTATGATGACGTTAAATTAGTACTTCGGGACCTATAAGATAAACTGATACTACTGGATCAGTTATGTTGTCTCGTTAAAAACCAATACATCTAGCAAGAACGTAATATCAGATGTCGTCTTGTTTGCAAGATATGTCAATGCTCTGATCGCAATTAAGTATGGTACTTCTTGACTAAGTAGTTTAACATCCCTTTCTTGGGGTTGATAAGAATTTTTTTTTCTATGTCAAGCGATCAGACAACCGTTCATGTACTCAACGAATGAGCTTTTTCTATATAATATCTTCTAGATGTAGTCAGATTGATGAGCAAAAATAGTACATATATACTCGAACTACAGGTCGAGAATAACTACACTTTGTAAAGGTCATTCAAAAATTTCTTTTTTAGTTTGAGAGTTCCCTCTCGATGATGTTTACATTATCACTGTAAGAGTGAAATCTTGTTAAATAGATGTAGCTCATTTTATCAAAATTATACCTCTCTTTTCAAAGTATAGTCGATTGTACCACATACTAGTAGTTTCCTTTAAGATTCATATATATAACACCTATGGGGTTATTGTTTCATAATGTTTTGAGCATTTTTAATCCTTCGGAGGGTTTTCATACAGATGTCATTTGCAATTGTCTCATACATGTATACGGTGATGACATCCATAAGTTGTTTTATCTGAAGTCATTCTGAGATTGCGAGGCCGCTTAAACATCTAAAGATTATCGCTTCCACTACAGGGGTATACGTTTCCTCGTAATCAACTGCTGGGATTTGGGAAAAATCTTTATGTTAAAATGCGTGCCTTACATCGCAAATACTCATTATTTACGTTTCCTTTTATTTAAGGACACCCATTTATAACCTACTGGTTTGACGTCTATGGGTGTTCGAACTGCTGGTTCGAAAACGTTTAGTTTGTCGAGCAAATTTAGTTCAACCTTAAGTCATGTAGCCATTTTTGGCTATTTGTGTGCGTACACTCTTGCACACTTTCTATATACGTAATCCCTTTTTTTCATCGATTACATCTATTGCTATAGCATAATCAAATATATCATTTTACACGTGTTTCATTATGGTTCCATATTGTACTTATTTTGTACATAATTCATCGCGATCTCATATTTGTTTGGTACTAGAGTTTCTTTTAGAACTCCATTAGCCTCTTTTGGGGTTTTGACAACAACCTTCTTTAAGGTTTAGTATGCAACCACTTCTGGGGTTTTCTATGCAACCACTTATGGTGTTTTATGTGCCACCTCTTTTGGGGTTACACCAACTGCGTTAATCTGCTCTTTTTGTGTTTGTGGGTTTTATCTTTTTGGAACCGATTTATCTCTCACAATTTATTAATATGATAATCATTTTGTGAGTACTTCCATTCGAGCAGATAAGTTTAAGCTGGTATATGTGACTTTGTCACCTTATTTGTGTTAGTAAATGCATCTTGTATTTCATTTGTTATTATTTGCAAATACACGCTCTTTCTTTTGGACTTCAGATTTGCATTGACCACTTCAGGGGTCGATATATAATATGATGCATTTTTTTTATGTTACCAGTCTTTCATTTTCTTGTCTCCCCCTAAGACTGGGAATATGATGTACATATCCCATTTTATATATTATGGTGGTGCTATTGGTACATAGGCTGCACAACAAAATATATAAAAAAATGGAAACTTGGTTCTCTTCAGGAGACCAGTTGTAATGGGGAGTATTTGTGATAAGCAGTTGGTTTTGAATTGATATAATCAATCGACGAATTCCGTCTCAACTACGTATGCCTCTCACTATATTTCACATTGTGCCCAACAATGATCCCTACAATTGGGTTATCAAAGAACAGTGTTAAACCATGTAAAAAAACAACGTTCCATAGTGTTGGGCATATGCTACATACGGGTAGCTAAAAACTCATATGTAACCATGTATGAATGCCACAATCCACACAACTGTACATTTCAATGGTCCCATATAAGAGGGATTGTTTGTAGGAGTTTATTGTTTGGAAGGACATAAAAATTTATTTGCCAAAAAAAAACTAACTAGACATATGATAAGGCATTTTCGGAGCAATGTTTTTATATTACTTAGAGGTGCTAAGGTGCCGGTTAGCATGTTTGATTGTTTAGCATATCATGATGCTATCTTGATGACCTATTTGGTCATACCATGTGGTGAACGTATAAATATTCTAGTAACTTCTGGTTACTCACCACATTTGATTTAATGGAATATTGTGGAAAATTAGTGTCATTTCTAGTAACTTCTAATATAGTCTTCTGGCCATATTTGCTATACTCCCATACAACATTTATGGTGGCATCATTACAATTTTCATAGTTATGTATATGATCATAACCTTTGAATTGATCATCATCACATTCATATTAGGGAATGGATTAGAACCACAGAACTTTCATGCTTGTTGTTTCAAACTTTATATATATTCTTTAACAATTAATGATATTTGACGATGGAAATTGTTTTTTGCTTAATGGATTATGATATATATTTTCCTCATCACATTCTCTTCAAGGAATGGAATAGAGTTAGAAAACTTTCCTGGTGATAATTTAAAACTTTAAATATCAATAGCGCATTTGAGGTTTGACAAGTGGAAATTGTTTTATTCCACATGTATAACTAATCTTTTCACCACATAACATCAAATCAACCCAAAATCTTACAAGCATCAATAATTTTACAATAAGCTTTAGTGAGTTTGAAACTTCGAATGTCATATTATAAATAAATCTTGATCACCATTCAATCATATTTATAACGTGTGATCATATGCACAACTTTAATTTAGCTGCTTCATTGAAGACTGTTTATATACATAAACAATGGCATATTAATGTACAAAGTCAAATTGTACAATATATAATTGATATAAGATGTCTTCTCATCAAATACAATATAATAAAATACATATAATTAACTTGCCTTACTGTCATGATTGAATATTAAAATATATCAAGAACACTATTAAAAAGGTTTATGGTAATATGTAAAAGTGATGATTATACAATGATCACTTTATATTATGTCACTATAATTTAAAACATAAACAAAAGTCACTATCAACTTTCTTGATCATATAATAACATATGAATCTTTATTACTTGTAAATAAGCTTTCTTATACTAATAAATTTTGTTGCTCAAGAAAATATAACAGGCATTTTGAGAATTTTTGTGTCATGTTAATTTGCAAATAATATCTTTTACCACACAAATATTTTATAGAATCAAATCACATATTTAAATATCTAATAGCAACTAAAGGGCTTATACAATTGGAATAACAATGATATACAACAAAGTTGACTAAGTAGTTGTCATATTATAACATATTATCATATAAACATGTGCATTATTGTAAATTTATTAACAGAATTGCACTAATGATTATTTTCAAATAGAACTATTAGACATCACCTTTTAATACTAATTGTATTTTGGTAGTTCATCATAAATTGTCTAAATACTAATAACAAAAACTAATTAATGGGCAAATCAAAACTCATAACCATAATAATAAAAGCACATAATGATTTAGAATTTGTAATGTCTCTTTGAAAACCCCAAAAACTAATTAATGGACCAGTCAAAACTCATAACCATAATAATAAAAACACATAATGATATCAAAACTCATAACCATAATAATAAAAGCACATAATGATTTAGAATTTGTAATGTCTCTTTGAAACCCCAAAAACTAATTAATTGACCAATCAAAACTCATAACCATAATAATAAAAACACATAATGATATCAAAACTCATAACCATAATAATAAAAGCACATAATGATTTAGAATTTGTAATGTCTCTTTGAAAACCCCAAAAACTAATTAATGGACCAATCAAAACTCATAACCATAATAATAAAAACACATAATGATATCAAAACTCATAACCATAATAATAAAAGCACATAATGATTTAGAATTTGTAATGTCTCTTTGAAACCCCAAAAACTAATTAATGGACCAATCAAAACTCATAACCATAATAATAAAAACACATAATGATATCAAAACTCATAACCATAATAATAAAAGCACATAATGATTTAGAATTTGTAATGTCTCTTTGAAACCCCAAAAACTAATTAATAGACCAATCAAAACTCATAACCATAATAATAAAAGCACATAATGATATCAAAACTCATAACCACAATAATAAAAGCACATAATGATTTAGAATTTGTAATGTCTCTTTGAAACCCTAAAAACTAATTAATAGACCAATCAAAACTCATAACCATAATAATAAAAGCAATTTATCCCACAAGTAATAAATCGATTACAATTCAAAAACCAAAACTAAACCTTCCAAGAGTTAGTTGACATACAAGTAGAATTATATTATTAAAACTAGCCTAAGATCCCGCGAGTTTCGCGGGTGGCTTAACACAAACATATAATATCTACTGGTATTGAAGCCCATGTAGATCATCATTTTTGTTCTAGACCTTTCGAGAACAACCTTTTTCTGGAGGATTTGTTCTAGATGCAAAAGGCTACCAACGATAAACCGACTGGATATATTTTATTTAACATACAATTCTATAAAAAAAGGTAATTTTACCAATACATATCAAAAGAAACTTTGTACTGCCATCAAGATAGCTATCCAAATCATACCCACAAGAGTTATTAAATTGTTACAAATTCTTGGTTTCAATGTGAAACCTTCTACCAACGCAAACATAAAAACTTCAACCACAAAACTCAATTTCCCTTCTCTACAAACCGTATTAATCAACATCACACAACTTGGAGGTGTCAAATTAATATTGTACTCCTTCAAAATAGAAAGTAACCTTAAAGCTTCATTCGTCCTCTTACACTCCTGACAAAATCCAGTTAGCCAAATTGTATACAGTGCTGAATCAAAATCTTGCAACTTTATATCCATATCAAGTAATAATCTCACAGGCCTCTCTATTTTGCCTTTTTGGAGATAACCTTAGACCAATTTATGACCTTTTCATCTCGTTTTGGGATGCTTTTTAAATAATTTGACCATAGATTATAAGTTTTAAATGTCTTTTTTCTTCTACACGACCATTTTGTTAAAAAAAAAAAAGATTTCTTCAAAAACTAATGTTTGCAAGCTTGCACTATCAACAATTCTATCTGAACCTTGAGTTAGTCTTGAAATAAAGAAAGATTTCTTCAAAATTCCATTTTGTAAAACAAAAGATGAGCTTATTGAGGCTCGCCTGATTTACAAATCCTGTCGATAAGAGAATTAAATGTCACAACAGAAGGTACACATCCACATTTTTCCATTTTGTCTGCATCTCCCACTAACCCATATACACATACCCGATATAAGAATAGTGTAAGTGCAAGCATCCGGAAACTCATCAATTAAATCTCAAGTTTTAGTGAGTGTGCTTCATCCAATAGGCCCACATCACAAATTCCTTTGATCAACGTATTATAAGCTTGAGTATCCGACACCAAATGCTTATCCGTCATGCACTCTACCTTCATCACGCAACCCTCAGATCTTGATCGTATACAACACACCATCAGGCGCAATGTCAGCCTCTGTCATTTTCTTAAACATATCATGACCTTTAAACCTTTTCATATAAACAACCCGTCAAACACATAATGATATCAAAACTCATAACCATAATAATAAAAGCACATAATGATTTAGAATTTGTAATGTCTCTTTGAAACCCCAAAAACTAATTAATGGACCAATCAAAACTCATAACCATAATAATAAAAACACATAATGATATCAAAACTCATAACCATAATAATAAAAGCACATAATGATTTAGAATTTGTAATGTCTCTTTGAAACCCCAAAAACTAATTAATAGACCAATCAAAACTCATAACCATAATAATAAAAGCACATAATGATATCAAAACTCATAACCATAATAATAAAAGCACATAATGATTTAGAATTTGTAATGTCTCTTTGAAACCCCAAAAACTAATTAATAGACCAATCAAAACTCATAACCATAATAATAAAAGCAATTTATCCCACAAGTAATAAATCGATTACAATTCAAAAACCAAAACTAAATCTTCCAAGAGTTAGTTGACATACAAGTAGAATTATATTATTAAAATCTTTAGAGTAGTTTCAAAATAACCAATTGTGGAGATTTAAATATATATTGCATATTTGGGACAACTAAATTTAACGCATAAATTCACTAGATACTTCAACTTTTCAAACCGTTAATGAAACATACCTATTCAGTTTAGTGTACCAAAACTTCCCTTGAAATCCAATAAAATATTTAATGATAAAAGGGAGATAACCAAGATGTGTAAGAAATTAGTTACAATATTGTAAATAATCAATTAGAGAAACTGGAAAACCCATTGTGTTTCTGGTTTACTTTTGCTTTCTTTTCTTCACATCTCAATGTTTTTCGTAGGTGTTTGTTTGTGAAAGAAAACTATTCATATACGTTAACACATAGGAAAGTAAACAAAGAAGTAAAAACATTATGATCCTGGTTAAATAAGGATGATATCAATGTTGGTCGTGATAATTTTAATCTTAAATCATAACCAACAAAAGAAAAGCATAAGTTAATATTAGAGTTTTATCATACCAACAATCGATGAGAAAAGAAGAAATAAAATTAAAACAATTAAGGGTTTTCATACCAGATCAACAATTTTGTCTTTTATCTCTTTCGCCAACGTTGATATGACATGGTGTCTTGTGTTGATACAATCCAACTTCAAAAGCAATTCGTGCTGATAACGTGTTTTGTAATAACTAGAACCTATTAGCAATGTATAGAAGGGAATGAGAGTACAAGAGATAAATTTCTTATTGATATATTGTCATAAAAAATACATGAGCCACTATATATAGGCTATAACATTAATACAAACATAATTATGACATGGGAGTTAGAAATGTGGGTAGTCACTAAATAATGGATGCATTCATAACACATATAACTATTCTTATCATTATTATTTATTTTATTATTGTTATTACTATTATTATTACTAATACTATACTCTATATTAATAATAGTAATAGTTATAATAACAATAATAATGATAATTACATAATTGGTCCATGTGGTTTGTTTATTTACACTAAGCATAAAAATGTACATTTTCGTGGGAGTTTAACAAAAAGAAACTTGACCGCAATAGTTTTGTTGACTAGATATGCAAGAAAGATATACCTTTAAGAACTGTTAATTAAAAAAAAACACACACGAGGACAAAAATCATAATTTGACCAAACTATGAGGACAAAAACCATAATTTGACCAAGGACCAACTTGACAATTTACTCTTTTATAATAATAAAGCAAAATGTCAAAATAGTCCATGAGTTTACGTTAACTTTGACATTTCAGTCCAAAAAAAAAAAAAACTTTTTGTATCTATTTTCCTGGGTTTCATTTTTGTTGTCATTTTCATCCAGATTACTAACTCAGTTAAAATGTATCGTTAACTCCCATGAACGATTTTGGCAATTCTCAAACCTCATAGACGATTTTGGCACTTTTTTCATTTATTCTTTTGTTTTTTAATTTTATAAATTTTATTTTTATCTTTAAATAAAAATAATTATAAATAAAATATTTATACATGAACACACTATTAATATATTGTTACCCGCTTATTAACTTCCATTTTAGACAAAAAAAACTGCTTTTGGGATGATCCTGGTCGTCCAATCTTGGCAGTTATTCCCGAGGATAAATCTCAGCCAGAATAACCCCTTAAAATTTGGCTTTTTTTTTTAGGTGCGGCAGTTTAGGGGTACCTCTGTTTTCTGCCTTCTTCTCGCTAACCTCTTCCACGTCTAGGCATGAACTGATTATACACTCCTCTTACCACCACCTATACAAGATGCAAACACAGTTGTTCAGTTTTGTTTTTATTCTTTTGCCTCCATCATCATTCAGTTGGGTTTTTAATGTTCTTTTCCACCCTCGTCATCAGGGATTCTTCTTGACTACCATCGCACAAGGTAATTCCATCTTGAATTGTGTTTTTAGATTCTTGCTACATCAACCGATGTTTCTAGGTTATCAATTTGATTTATCACTTTCATGGATGTTCTGGATTCTCTCTCTATGTGTTTTGATGAAGAGGATAACTCAGATTTGAACGACGATGAAGGGAATGCGAGCCGACAAGGTCTCAGTTCCATGTATATCTTTGCTCAAGGATTTATATACGACAACACTCATTTCATCTTCATGATATAAATCTGTAACGGTTCGCATTTTCATATTTTCCATATTTAGAAAGTTGTATTTGCATTTCTATTTTTAGAAACTTATAATCGTGTTGTATTCGTGGTTCATTTCAAATCTTTTAATCCGAGGCTTTGATCATAATGGAAATTCATTTTATACATATACATGTTACCTTTCATATTTGTGTTATATACGCAATCAATCTTTAAATACGTGTTTGTACGCAAAATCGTGACTTAAAATACACTTTGGATACCTAAAAACAAGTTAAAATTCTAGAAAACGGAATAAAATAACTTAGTTACAAAGTTCAGGGACTAAAAGTGAGTAAAATCAAAAGTTTTTCCACCTCCTTTCTCCTCGAATCACCTTCCACCCTTCATTAGCCAATTAGATTTCACATTTTTCCACCCCCTTTCTACTCCAATCACCTTCCACCCCTTCTTTAGCCAATTAGATTTGGGTGATTTGCATATTTCCCCTTATAAAACTTCTTAATTGCATACTTACTCAAACCTAAATTAAAATTGCATATTTCCCCTTCATTAACTAATAAAATTGTAAATTACCCATTTTGATTTATTTTATTAAAATTAGATTATATAATGACCATTTTACCCTAACTTTTACTAAACCTTAACAATTGGAAAAATTACATATTTACCCAATTTTTACTAGTTTTTGTGTCTTTTTCCCAATATTTTGTATTAACTTTTGTTAAGTTCGCTAGTTAGTTTTATTTTTATATGTTTCTTGGGTCTGTACTAATATTTTTTGTTTTTTTATTAATTTTCTGTCACAAGCTACTGTAACAATCATAAAAAATATAAGGGACAATCTTCTAAACAAATGATATAACTTTAATCCATTACGGTACCATGAGTGACAATCTTCTAAACAAATGATAAAACTTTAATCCATTACGGTACCAAAATAATTGTCCTAAAAAACCAACCACCAAAATCCACATAAGACATGATAATGGGATCTATCGATAAACAATGATAATAACAGGAGTTAAAACACAAACTAATCGAAACATAAACATCTAAACAAACAGACGTATTAACCAAACCATTTGTAATGATTGGTATTTTTTCTATTTTGATTAAGCAAACCATTTGAAAAATTACACCATATATAGAATAAAAAAAATCAAAACAAACGGAGAGTTACAACAATATATTTGATAAATATCTGGTCATATGGAGTGGACTCGACTTTTATCCTCTGTTGCAGTATATATAACAAAGGGCCTTTAATCGTCATTGTCTTTGAATGGAATCGTCTGAGAAAGATGGCCGTCGGAATCGCTTGAGAGAAACGACCGTCGGAATCGCCGAGAGAGACGGGCGTCAGAATTGCTGAGAGAGACGGAACTGCCAGTCGTTGATTCGCCGGCCGTGGAGAAGCGTGACATAGACGATAGAGAAGACACCAAAGAGTCGTGAGTAGTTGAGAGTATTTTGAAGCTAGATTTCTCCCTGAATGTTAAGTATCTTTTGGTTTTGAAAAGCGTAATGTAGTCATTTTAAATAACAAGGGGAAATATGCAATTTCAGTTTGGGCTTGGGTAAATATGCAATTAGGAGAGTTTTCTAAGGGGAAATATGCAATTCTCCTATTAGATTTCACCTTTTTCTACCTCCTTTCTCCTCCAATCACCTTCCACCATTCTTTAGCCAATCATATTTCACCATTCCCCATCTCCTTTCTTCTCCAATCACCTTCCACCTTCATTAACTCTCAAACCCTAATCCCACATTCCCACTTATAAATGCAAGTATCCACCACCTCCTAAACACTTTCCACACACTAATCTACTCCCAAACTCTCTAATCCTCTCAAGAAATCCAACCAAGAAAGAATACTTCCAAGTGTTCTAAGTGAGTTTTCACTCATTTTTCTTCGCCTTTCTTCTTCTAATCTTCTTTCAAACTACTTAGGCAACCTATAGGAAGCTTTCCACAAGTTTGTCATGGCAAACTAAGGTGGAACCTCACCATATTTGAGGTCCAAAGTAGCATAAAATTCTGCTCTAATTTATCTTTTTGTTTCTTATATATAATGCTTAAAACTTAGTGGAATCTTGTACCCACCTTGCTCCCAACTAAGCTCATAGTTGTGGGTTTGTGTTGTGGTTGATTTCCACCAAGAAACAAGCTTAAAAACCTTCTTTAAATTCTGCCTATATATGTTCTAAGTGATTGAAAATCATCCAAGCTTCAACCTTCCATATTGAAAGGCTTGTGCATGAGTTACGTGTGAACCATGGAAGCTTTGGCTATCTGAATTAGTTCCATAAAATCTCACTTGTTCACACTTTTTTTGACTAATGACATCAAGTAGCTTTCAAGAATCAAAGTAACCCTCAACATTTTCCATGTTAGGTATGACACGCACGGGTTATCTTTACTTGGCTACTTGACGAACTAGTTAGTTATATTTTTTTATTTTTCATTCATGACCAACCGGTTTATCAACTACGCTGATAAACTTGTGCCTTGGTGAATCATACAAAGAGGTTAATCTTACCTCCATGCTTGACTTACATGATTTATATGATTATACATGATGGACAATATTATACTATATAAAATATAACATATATTAACCGGATTCTTGATATTAATTGGATTATGGTTAGATGTCATGAACTTATGTTATATTATCTTCGTTCTAAACTCCTCATTTGTGATTCTAATGGGAAAATTAGGACCCATGAAAATACGTACAAACTTTGTGTCCAAATGAGTATTTAGACAAGATATATTTTCGTTACATACATACTTCATTATTAAATTCTGAATCCGAACTCTTCACAAATTCCATAAACTCACACACCTTCGTTTCCCCAATGTAGGGTAACTTCGGTGTTCTCCACTCCTTTACGCATCAACTCACGTATGCGGGATTTCTACGCAAAACCATGAGTATACTCGATCCCATTTTCCGTTTATACACTTTGTGTGCAACATGTACACTTTATACAAATCACGAATCACGATTAAACTTGTTACATACACACTCTATCCATTACAAACATGATATTTGTTATAGATTCTAGTTACCGCATGCTATGTTATACTTGTGTTTAGAGGTGTTCAGAAAAACCCGTAACCAAATAAAAACCGTAACCATAACCGAATAAACCGAGCCGAACAACGAATTCGGTTTTTGGTTTGGTTTCTAACCGAAACCGAATTGTGAATATGGTTTTTGGTTCGGTTTTTGGATCCACATTTTTTTTATTTTGGTTTATTTGGTTTATTTGGATAACCGAATAAACCGTTAATTTAATTAATTATTAAATAAAAATAATAATGCTTAATAAATTATATACAATTTATTAGCCCAAAATACAAAGTCTAATATCTAAGTATATGTATCCATATGGTTTAAAGATTATTTATATTTTGTGCCATTAGACTTATTAACTATTTATAGTTTCTATGATCTATGTTTTGAAGTTTTAATTTTGTGGTTGTGTGTACGACTATTTTATGGATATGTTTGTTTTATTTTGCTATGTATTTTATTTATATATTGTTACGTTTAAATTCATTGCTGATTTGATGTTCGGAAGTTAGAACACAAATATAAATATAAATTAGGAAAAAAGTACTTAGGTACAATTTGGTTAAATTTGGTTTATTTGGTTTCTAACCGAAACCAAACATAATTGAATTTGGTTTGGTTCGGTTTACATATTCCTAATTTGGTTTGGTTTTTGGTTTGGGGTATAAAATTTTGAAAACCGAATAAACCAAATAAACCATAAACCGAACCAATGAACACCCCTAGTTGTGTTTCATATGCCCATCAACTTTGCAAGCCTACTTTAAACAATTATAGCGCTATAGGATTAACGCACCGTCTGTATTCTTGTGGTATTGTTAAGTAAACTATTTTACGTCCTTGTCGTTTCGGCGACAATGGTATGCACGATTGCGGTACACTTTGGTTTGACTTATAGTTAACACATGCTAGTATGATAACGAACAATGTATGCAAATTACCATGTTGGATATGAGACAACTTTAATTCACAATTATGCTATATATATTCAAACTTGTATACTCGCAAACTTTTGTTGATCTTTATTTTAATACTGTTGCAGGAAACTAGTTGATGATGAATGAATAAACGTACTTTGGGGGGATTAGAAACACACCTAGATTTTAAACTTATGTATTATTTCATGTTGTTACGATCATTTGCAACTTGTTGTACTTTTCTTTCCAAAACAATGTATTTTCCATTTTAGTATGAATGAAATTGAATTTCTTAAATATTGTCACAATTAGTCGTTATGAAGTCTCTTGCAATCTCGTTTTTTGTCTCACTCCGATGTTTCTGCCATCGGTTGGGGTGTGACAAATTGGTATCAGAGTCATAACCATAGGGAATTAGGAAAAATTGCCATGATTTGACCTAGTCTATGGTTAGGAATCCCGAACTTTTACCATTCTTAATTATTCATGTTACTTATACAAAATGCTTCCAATATGCTTCTTCTTTATCCTTCTTTTGCCTAAAAAATATAGATATGACTTTTCGGAAAGACATTTATTCCACAAACACGAAGGCACAAAAACACCCGTATTATACAAACGAGACGATTTCACCAAAATAGGCGTGAAATCCTCACTTTGGTGAAGGACTCTCAATCCGTGTTCTCGATATTCATGAAATTATACATCAAGTTAGGGGTGACATCTTCACCTTGATGAAAATTTTCACTATACTTATTCTAGTGGACCCTTACAAACGAGTAGGATTTAGTCCTTATCTCGTTTGGTAAGTACCAACCACGTTTAGGGGACGACATTATCAAGTTAGGGGTGATACCCGCATATTCTCGATATATAGTCTCACTCCTCGATTTTCAATCCCGCCAAAGTCTCAAACTTTTAGTTGACAAAGGACATGTAGTAACCAGAATGGTGAATTTCGTTAACCGAAATCTCGGTGAGAGTATTCTACCTATTAGGCCAAATCATGCTTTCCAAACTCAAAAGAATTTTCAGTCACTTTGGTTCAGTCTAAGTTCCGTTCAGGAACAATCCAAGTTTTAATCAAACCTCTTCTATGCTAATATCAAATTTTATGCATATCATAATACAACCTTCCTTCAAATTCAAATTATTTTTACGACAGTTATATACATATCATACATATCCTTTCGTATATTTTACCACACTATTTATTGTTAATGGAATGGTATCTTTGTATACTTGTATGGTGTCTTGTTTTCTATGGTGTTTTATTTTAGTCTCATGGTGTTTTTGTATAAGAAAATAATAGTTTGTTATTCAATAGTATTTGCAATGTTATGGTGTCTTATATACGTTCACGGTGTTTTACTGTAACTAGTTTGCTGAATTCAATGATATTTGCAATGTTATGGTGTCTTATACACATTTATGGTGTTTTACTGTAAAACACAA
Organism: Helianthus tuberosus; assembly: GCA_030545235.1. Taxonomy (NCBI): domain Eukaryota; kingdom Viridiplantae; phylum Streptophyta; class Magnoliopsida; order Asterales; family Asteraceae; genus Helianthus; species Helianthus tuberosus. Next base: position 29,457,199 of record CM060372.1, on the reverse strand, counting down.
CGCCTTGAATCACTATACGATTAAAACAACATAGACAAAACACCATGGACTAAAACATCCGATCGAAATGTAACTTTTTTCTCTATATAAGTATAGCAATATGGTACTCATATTAAAAAAAACACTCGTTATTATGGTGTATTTTTTTTAAGTTACGTATAAAAAGTTATTGACGTTTTAAAAAGACGGAGGGAACTTTCATGTGCATTACATGTGGGTTTTTTAATTTAAAAAATGTTAAACTTACCTTTATACCCTTAAAATAGAAAATTAAGTATTTTAATGGTAAACACTATTTATAATTTTGTCATTATAATCTCAACCATTAGATTACAGATCAAAGAGTGTAGATTCATTCATGCACTTCTCACAAAACACCATTTTTTACAATAACCCTACTCAACAAACATTTATATATTTACACACTTATTTTTTTTAATTTTCTTATTTACCTTTAAATAAAAAATTAATATTAAATTAATGATGTTTGGTATGACGGGAGAGAGGGGTGGTACTGATGTTTGGTACGACGGGTCGACGATGGGAGATGAGGTACAAGTGCCAAGATAGACGGGGGTGGTTGTGGCGGTAACAATGGTGGTGCTAGTGATGGAGGTGGACAAGAGAGAAGTATAAAAGAGAAAGAGTGTTCATGGTGTGTGTATCCAGTGACGGAACTTGAACGAAAACTCAGTGGGGGCTGGGCTACCCGTCCCCAATAATGTTTCGCCAATATGTGTATATATATAATTATAAATATGTGTATATATGTATATATATATATATATTATTGTTAATTTATTATTTTTAATTTAAAGTTAAAAAATAAGTGCGTAAATACAAATGTGTTTACTCATGTATTATATTATATATCTATACTTATCTTTTTTTTTTATCTAAAGGTAAAACATAAAGAGTAAACTTCCGTTTTGCTCCCTGTGGTTTGGTCACTTTAACGGTTTTGCCCCAAACCTTTCAAAATAGCCATTTTACTCCCTGATCTTTGAAGACCTTCATGATTTTGCTCCCCGCCTCTAACCCCATCCAAATTGTCTGTTATCTGAAAGGGCATTTTGGTAACTTCAAATATATAACTAAGGGTATTTTAGTAACACTACAAATAAAAGATTATATTATATATAATATATACAACAAAACTTCTTCTCTCTCTTCTCTCTACACTCTCTCTCTACATATAACAAAACCCTGCTCACACCCTCAACCTCTTTCAATCACCACCTCACCCGACATCACTAACACCATTCACCACCACCCCAATCACCATCAACCACCACCTACCTTACAAACCAGACCCTTCCCTGTCTGAACCCTAATTTCATGTATAGCGGCAACATATCTGTACAACCCATTCATCCCTCTCTAATTCTAGATATGAACAAAAAACCCTCACCAAAAAACCATCACAAAAAATGAGATTGGTGGTACTGAGGTGAAGGGCATCATAGTCAAACACCTGATTTGCAGCACCCTAATTTCATGTATAGCGGCAACAAATCTGTACAACCCATTCATCCCTCTCTAATTGCAGATATGAACAAAAAACCCTCACCAAAAACCCTCACAAAAAACAAGATTGGTGGTACTGAGGTGAAGGGCATCATAGTCAAACATCTGATTTGCAACGGCGGCCTCGGCATTAAACACCTGATTTGCAGCGGCGGCCAGATCTGAATGGTGGTGTTAGATGTAAAGAGACAGAGACGTTGATGGTGGCGGTGGATTATATTGGGGGCGACGGATTATGGTGGTGGTAAGAGTGTGTGTGTGTGAGAGAGAGAGAGAGAGAGTTGTGGTGGTGGTGGCGGCGACGGATTGCGGATTATGGTGGCGGTGGAGGATTATGGTGGCGGTAATGGTGGTTGTGGGTGATGTTTGAAGGTGAGATCTGATGATGATAAATTGGGATTAAATACTCATATATAAAGGTGAGAGCTGATGATGTTCATATTTTTATTAGTTAACTCTTTTAGGAATTAGTAATAGGTAATTAAATACTCATATATAAAGTTACTGAAATACCCTTACTTTCAACTGAATGTTTTAACTGAGTTAGAGCCTTGGAGCAAACTGGAGACAAAATCAAAACATCAGGGAGTAAAATGGCTATTTTGAAAGGTTTGGGGCAAAACCGTTAAAGTGACCAAACCACAGGGAGCAAAACGGAAGTTTACTCAAACATAAAATTAAAAAGAGTAAACTTCCGTTTTGCTCCTTGGGGTTTGGTCACTTTAACGGTTTTGCCCCAAACCTTTAAAAATAGCCATTTTACTCCCTGATGTTACGTCTTTTTCTCTAATTTGCTCCACGGGTCTAACTCCATTAGAAATGTGTGTTACATTGGAGGGTATTTTGGTAATTTATATACAAGAGTAAGGATAATTTAGTAATTCTACATATAAATATATTATATTTATATAAAAAAACACCCACACACAATCTTTTTCCTCTTTCCTCGCTCTCCCTCTCCCTGCATATGCTTTATTCTCTTTCTTCTTCACAACCCAGCTGCACCTCACACCTGCCTCTGTCACGACTTTCCTGCAATTCCGGCGACCGGCGGAGCCGGTGCTGGCTGTAATCCCGGCGACGTATCTTATGTAGTCGCACACCCACCTAAACCCCTCAACCTCCCCTTCATCTCATGTCTCCGACACACACACACCACACCTGCACCCTGGTTTCTTCCGGCAACGAGACGAAGAGAGAGAAATCGGAGATCGAGATGAAAGACCGGAGAGAGAGACGCATAGGAGAAGGAATGATGGACCACGCGATGGCGCCGCCGCTCACGGCGGCGGCGGCTGTGGGTTTCGATGGTGAGTCAAGCGGTGATGCTGATGACAACATGAGGTTGAAGATGACTGTGGTGAGTTCTCCGGTGACGTATTTTTCCGGTAAACCCCCTCCCCCATCTTCTTCCTTTATTTTCTTAAAACCTTCCACAGAAAACCTTTCACATCTGATACCTCACCACACATGGATTCGTTCGGCGGTGCATACTTCACCGACGAGAAAGCAGCGAAGGTGGAGAACATCTTCCTCGAGTTCCTCAAGAGGTACGAAAAATTAGGGTTTGTAGATCTGGAGTCAGTTGGAGATGTTAGTAACGGTTAATAGGTTTTGATGTGTTTGTTTTGGTTCTTGCAGCTTTAGGTTGGATCAGAACTCACGAGAACTGTTCTATGAATCGGAGATTGAAGCGATGAGGCCGAATGAGTCGAATACTATGTTTATGATGAAGAAGATGATGGGGGTGGGCCATCTCCTTTTCTTTTATCAATAAAAAAATGTTAAAAAAATTTAGGATGTGAAAAGACTAAAATGCCCTCATGTGAGGGGCATGTGACCAGGATTTAACTGTTGAATTGGATGGCGTTAGGGGCGGGGAGTGAAATAGAGATTAACTTCATAGATCAGGGAGTAAAATGGCTATTTTTAAAGGTTTGGGGCAAAACCGTTAAAATGACCAAACCACAGGGAGCAAAACGGAAGTTTACTCAATTAAAAATAAGAGGAAAATGGGTAGATTGCCAAAATCGTCCCTGAGCTTTGCGTATTGTCAAAATCGTCCATGAGTTAACGATATATTTTAACTCAGTTAGTGATTTGGATTGAAAAGACAACAAAAATAAAACCTTAAGGACTCAGATATAAAAAATTTCTTTTTTGAACTGAAGTGACAAAAGTAACCTAAACTCAGGGGCCATTTGACAATTTATTTACTCTTTATAATACCTTGAAAAGGATAATATATCTATAAAAGGAAAAGAAAATACGATAATACCCCAAATACAATCCAAAAATTGAACCGTCAAAAATACATACCAAAAGTCACAAAGTAAAATTCTCTTTACCGTGGTTTAACTTTTTATATTTTTCCGGTCACAAACCACCGTCACCGCCACCGTCATCAGCATCTTTCTCAGGTAATCCGTCACCAATCTTCCGTTCGTTAGGGTTTCAGTTTCATCTATCGATTCGTTTGCATGCGATTATATACTTTTTATCGTCAAAATTTGTGCTCAATCAAACTTATTATATTTAATCGAGTTTCCGAACGAATTTTTTGTGTTTGTTAGGGATAATTCGAGTTTAATTTCAACTTGTAGTTACCTAATTAGCCGAAGATTCGATCGTTTATGTTCTCGTACCCTAGGGCTTTATAATCGATTGTGATATTGTAATATTATTCATTAAAGCGGCATGTGTAGGCAATGTTATTGTGAATTTAAGCAATTTTAAGTTGATTGATTTGAAGCGTGTGTTTAGGTTTATGTTAATTTTGCTATGTAAGGTGGATCTGGATCAAAATTGGAGGTTGTGTTGATTTTCCCCAATTTGTTATGATTATTTGTGATCCTGATATTAATAATTTGTTTGAATTTGAATTTGTTATTCCGTCAGATTGAACGAGAGCGCGGTTCGCAGGATTTAGCTAGATCATGAAAATTTCAACATTCTCTTGACATATTAGTATGAATATGGAGTCACAAGTTTCGTGTCGTGAGGCATCGGATGTGCCGGAAACTGTGTTTATTAAGGACGTGATCACATCTGAGACGCATCATGTTGCGCCTAATCCGCCAGGTACGTATCCGGAGATTTAATGGTTAAATTTATGTATGCACCGAGCTTGCTAGTTGATAGTTGATACTAACATGCTTTGTAACTGAATTCAGTGAAGAAACAAACACGACAATGGGCTGCTTGGACGCGTCAGGAAGAAGAAAGTTTTTTCAATGCTTTGCGTCAAGTTGGCAAGGTAAGTTTCAATGTGATGCATATGTTGCTTAATTTTATCTTAATATAATTTAATAATACGTTATGCTGGGAATTGTTTTATGTGATGCAGAATTTTGAGAAAATAACTTCTCGTGTTCAAAGTAAAAACAAGGACCAGGTTAGACACTATTATTATCGTCTTGTGAGGCGTATGAATAAGTTGCTTGGCCCGGAACTTTCTCTTGATGCCAAAAACTCCAAAGATACCAATGCTGCCATGCTTCGATGGTAAATAAACATATATATAGTAATATATGTAGGTTCATGTCACACAAATCTTGTGTATCTAATTGTTTCTTGTGCAGGTGGTCATTACTTGAAAAGTATAGCTGTAAAGCCTCAAAGCTTCACTTGAAGCCTCGAAGATTCAAACATTTTTTGGAGAGCTTGGTTAGTTGATTCTCAATGTTCATTTTTCGGTATTTGGTTTTGGATGTTAAATACTGATGACTTTATTATTCTCTGCCATGAAGGAACATCAATTATTGAAAGACCGTAAGAAGAATATCAAAAAACGACTTGTTCAGGGGGAAAACGGTTCGATAAATTCATCACAAGGTGTCTCAAATCAGAACAATAGCAAAGGAGACTCGTCTCCTGTTAAACAAGCCAGACAGAAGAAAAGATCAGGTGATTATATTATTGTCTGTTACTTGTTTTCATTATTTTTCTACACACATGTATGTATTATACATTGGCAAACTTTTGTTTTTTTCTTTAAAAGGTGGTTCATCCACAGCTGCTTATAGAAAGTGGGAGAAGGCTGCGATAGCTGGAGTGTCGTTAGTAGCCGATGCTGCTGCACATTTGGAGCAGACAGCTTTGGATAAATTAGTTGATGGTGTACAGTTTATGCAGGGTGAGTTTCCACTTTCCAAGGTTACGAACGCTCGCAATATTGGTTTTTTTATCGTCTCTAATCTGAAACATCTGGTCTGCTATCAGGAGACAATGCTGTGAGACGAGATATTCCCCCGGTACCACATTTTCATCAAACTATGTTTCCCACCAACACCATACAACCTTTGACAAAACTAAAACTTCAGCTCTTCCCAATTAACGAAAGCATACGCAGAGCGTTGGAAATGGTATGAACATAGTAACCACATTTTTAAAAAGAAAATATGTTTGTGAAACGGAAACTGAATTTGATTGTGATCTTATTTCAGGACAATCACAACCCACATTTGGAGCTCACGTTAAGTTGCCGGAAGAAAATATCATCGGTTTTGGAACATATAAATCGTAAATGGGGAAGCTGTAGCATAGCATCTGGAGAATTAATGCTTCTGCCTTACCATGCTCTGAGTTTAAATCCCGTGATCTGTCAGAAATGGACTCAAGATTCAGTTTTAAGTGCGGCAGACGTATATGCTGCAATTGGAAGCCCTCCTGTTTTCCGTTTAAGGTTTTGATCCTCGTACATATATTATCCTAGGTTTTTTTTACGTGTGTATGCTACAAGAATTTCTCATGCGTTGTAATATGTTTTCGAAGGTATGGATGGTTTACAACGCCAAATCAAGAACCTCAACCGGTTTCCGCTGCTCAACGATTCAACATGAACAGTGTAGAGGTTCACATCTTCGCTCTAATTTTCTGAAACTTGTATCGAACTTGTATACTTTATTGATATCGGTGACTGATACTGGTTGCAGGAGAAGGGATCTCAAAAGAATGCAGGTGCTGTGTCGGTATTCGAATGGGCAGACAGCCTTACAAACACGAGTATCAGTGATCTGCTTTCAGATGTAAATAATAATAATATAAATAGTAACAATAATATAAATAATAATAGTAATAGTAAAAAGCATGCCAACGCCAGCATTGGGTCTCTGGGCTCTCAGTGTTCATTTAGCTGCGATTCCTTTGATGCTGCTATTGCCGCTCACATAGGTAAAACTATTGGCAATAATAACGGTGTCGAGCCCACTGTCGTATCCTCTTCCATCTGGGATGCTGAAGAAACATGTGATGCATTCACATTCCGTAAAAACAACGATCTTTTTGACAAACACAACACTTCTGCTATGAGTCTTGTTCCATCAACCTCTGCCATTGAGGTTTGAATATTAGTTTGTAGTTACTAATTCTTGTATACATGTTGCCAAACGCATCTTGATATTCTGAACTTTATGTCATGCAGAAACTACCTGATGCAGAGGAGCCTGTGCAGGATTGTCATGCAGAAGTAGACGCCATGGATGAGTGTCCATCTGATGCTAATCCCAAGGATGATTCTGCAAAAGATTTACATGCTCTTACTGATATATATTGGGTACGTATACAATCATAATTCTAAACATCGGTTTATGTTTAGTTGTTTACATTCTAATGGTTGATAATTTTTATTTGATTCACTGCAGCCCGACTCTTTGGGGCCTTTAGAAGTGGATGTGCCTCCCTGTAGATACCAAAGCAATGACCTTATATTGAGCGAGAGTCTTGGCGGGTTGACCCGTATTCTAACGAGCAGCCTCGATGCCTTTTTCTTTGGAATGGAGCAGAGAGTAGGAGATCGGGAATCTACACCTGTTAATATAGTACCCTAACACCGATACCTGACGACCTTACTACACAGCTCTTTTAGGTACAGCTTTTACTGCATCGGGTAAGAGTTGTTAAAGCGTGGTTGTTGTGGTTTTGATCTATCTTTTGGTTTCTGGACAGTTTTACATGTAAAGTAGTTCACTAATGACTTGTTAATGATCCTTTTGTTATGTATTGTGTGCGTGGCTAGTTGGCTCCAACAGCTAAATTTCGAATAACTGAGGCAAAATACACTTAACATTTATGTCACTTTGTATATTTGAGTTGTGCATTATTATCGTTGCTCGCTAGCTCCACCATTGCGTTGCTAATCAGCGAGACTGGGTAAGTGCAGCCGACGCTGTGCTAGGAACCTTATCGTGGTTAAGGTAGAAATGTTATATCTAAGATCTCTTGCTAAGAGAGAATTCAGACGTACGCCACACTTTTGTTTTGTTTATTATTTGAACAAACTACATGATACTTTTAGGTAGTGTTTGTTTCATTGATCGTAATGGAATTGGAATGGGAATTTGCGCAGAAATTGAAATTTGATTTGTAATTTAGGCGTGTTCGTTTTGCAAAATGTAATGAAATTTAGATGGAATTGGAATATAGATTCCCTTCATTATGTTGTTCAACTCCAATTTATTTTCTTGTTAAACCAACAAAATAAGGAGTGAAATCAACATTCCAATTCCATCATGATTCCATTCCATTATGTGAAACGAACACTACCTTAGTTGTCATCAAATCATCCCAAATCATATATGAATGTATTTGCAATCATCTGAATTTTGAAACCACCAAATGATAGCATAGTTTCCTCACATTTTGATATTACATCTGGCCCAAACATATAGGGGTTTTAACGAGCTCAGGTACATTTTGAGTTGATTCATAACATTGTGGTTGAAGTTATACTTTATTACTGTGAGTCATATTTGTGTGCATATATATGAAACCAATATTAGATAAAAAGGATTTTGAAGTATAAAAATTGTAAGTCACTAGTTACAAATTTAGTGAGTCAATGTCTTCTTATGCTTCTCATATTTAGAAAAAAAAAGAGGGGGGGGGGGGGGGGGGGGGGGAAGAAAAAAACCTACTTAAAATGGATCTCTAAATGGACTGGATATGCTAAACCTTTTTGGGTTTGTATAGCAGGTAAGCTGGGCCGAGCCCATGTTTTGTGACAATGGTGTCCATGGACATATCTTAAATTTCTCTAAATATTAGAGAGTCCACTTTTCTTGAACATATATTTAGCCTCTAAAAACCCCAATATTCAAGCCCATGTGACATTGTTTTGAACATATTATTCAGCCTTTAGAAAACCCCAATATTTAAGCCCGTGTGACATTGTTAAAATACTAACAAAGTTTTTTTTTTTTTTTTTTTAATTTAACCCAACATTTTAGTGCATGTATTCATTTAACAATATCGTAAGAAATGAAGACCATTCTTGATTAGCTTGACAATCCACAAATATATCCACTTCTTCGCGTAAACAAAAACAATATGATACCCAAGGTTACAAGAAGTCGTAATTTTTTTTTAAAACGGTGTATACACGAATATAAACTCGTAAGAGTAGTTGAAAATGTTTTATTTATATATTTATATTCAAGGGCGGAGGTTATGGTGTCCTGGGGGTGCCCCGGCCCCCACCGATTTTTTGCTCATAGTGTTGATTTTACCGAAAATTTTCAAACTTTTTCTAATGTAAGATATTGGAAATTTAAGAGTACGTCCTCTATTGAGTTTTTGTTCAATCTCCGTCATTCACTCTCTGTTCTAGAGCCTTCTAGACTTCTATTATAGTCATGCAGCATGCCAACTTAGGCATGGGCAAATACCGATCCCGGTACCATACCGTCCCCAGTGGCGGACTTACAATCTTAGTAGGGGTAGCACGGGCTACCCCTCAACCCCGTCTACATAGTGTAAAAATACCCCTTAACTCCGTTTCCGTGGTGTAAAAATACCTCGCAACTTCGTTTCCGTTATACAAAGGATACCCCTGGTGTAAAAAATAAAAAAAATGGGATACCCCTAAATTTTTGGGCTAGTTCCGCCGCTGACCGTCCCGATACCGACAAATCCCGATCCCGATTTTTGTGAAAAATGGGTACCGATACCGAAATACGTCGGTTTGGTACGGTATCGGTATTTTGAGGGTAAAATGCGGTATTATACCGATACCATACCGTACCGATACCGACAAATACCTAAAAGTGGATACCGATACCGGTACCGAAACCCCTTCGGTATGGTATTCTCGGGATCGGGATCGGGATGGGATCGGTATTGGATACCACTTGCTCATCCCTATGCCAACTTGCCAAGCAACAAACACACAACTCTGCGTTAGTTTATTTTAACTTCTTATTTTTAAATAACAAAAAAAGACAAAAGAAATATTATTCCCTATATAAATAAGTAACTTTTTCATGCATAAAGACTTATAACTTATGCTTTGGGGATTTCTCAAAAAAAAAAAAACTTGATTTTTTTGTTTTAACCCAAATGTTTTTGCCTTTTGCCATTTTAACCCTACAAATTTTGTTTTTTTAACTTTAACTCAAAACTTTTCATTATTTGCAATTTAACTTCACAACTTTTGTCAATTATATTTTTCGTCTTTGATTTAACGTTTTTACGTTTCGTTACGTATAGTTCTAAATTTTTCGAGTTAATACGACGCAACGTATGAGTGTGGTTCAACTTTTTTATGTTTTGTTTCAAATTTTGCAAGTTAACAAGGCGCAACGTGCATGTGTGGTTCGACGTTTTTACCTCAATTTTTTCATGTTTGACAGGTTCGTCGCAACACGCAGATCCTAGGTCGAGTCAGTGTTGGTGGTCGATCACGGTTGTGTGACATTAGTATTAATTGACACCGTTTTACTCCCCGCCGTAACGCGGGGTGTGCTTTGGGGGTTTTTCCAAAGAAAAAATGGTTATGTATATGGTTGTTGTAACCTTGACTTTAGGGGTTTTCAACAAAAAATTGATTTTTTTTACTTTTCACCAAAAAGTATTTCATAAATTACTTTTAGCCCAAAACTATTTGTTTTTTTTTTTACTTTTAACCCAAAACTTTTTATCTTTGTGCAATCTATCCTCACAACTTTTTTTACTTTCAACTTTGATCCTTTATAGTTTTCATTTTCCGCAAATTTTCAGCTTTATGCTTGGTTCTAAATTTTGTGACTTAACACATCACAACGTGCGTCTTTAGTTTAACGTTTTTACGTTTCGTTCTAAATTTTGCGAGTTAATACGACGCAACGTGCGTGTATGGGGGAACGTTTTTACATCGTCTATTTTTTCCCGTTTGACAGGTTTAACATAACGTGCGGGTCCTAGGTCGACTTAGTTATAACTAAAGAATCCCCGCCACATTGCGGCGGGTCTCAATTCTAGTTTGTTAAAAAAAGCAAAGATCCAATTCCCTACAACGTTTCACACACCCACGAGTGGCATGCAAAATCAAACTCCAATACATTCATGTTGATGTAAGACACGACAAAACCACAGGACCCACGTTCTCATCCTGACGTGGAAAACGACAATTCTTTTGTCGTTTAAGTACCCACCTCGTTTATCCATCCACTATAGTCTTTTTCTTCGTTTAAATGCAGAATCGAGTAAACGGCCGTATTAATAAAAAAAGAATTTGTTTGAATAAAAAGTTGGTTTATAAATTCTAAAGCTAAATAGTTACATGTCTTTCTTTTTATCAGTAGACTTCACATGGATCCAAAACAATAATAATCTAAAGGTTTGAGGACAAAACCACATGTTGCGGACAAAACCACAGGTCCGAGTAAAACAAAACTAAATAAGAGCATGTTTGTCAACTTCTGAATGGTTAAGTGCTGAAACAGTAAGATATCTGAACTATTAAGTGCTAAACCAGTAAGAGATCTGAACCATTAAGAGACAATATAATATTTAACCGTTTATAGGCAAATGTTTGACAAATTCAGATTAGAGGTCTTAACCATTCAAACTTAGGGGCTGTTTGGTAGCCTTTTAATGACCATTCAAATGCTAGCTCTTAATGGTTTAAAACCTCTGAATGAATAAGAGGTAACCTCAAGTCTGAATGGTTAAGAGGTAACCTCTGAATGGTAAGTCATCACATGTCACATTCTTCTACCTTCTCATTGGTAAAATTCTTAATGGTTCCATTAAGAGGTAGCCTCTTAGGGGGTGTTTGTTTTTTCTTCAAACATCTTCAAGGGGGCTGATGTCTGCAGGCGCGCAGACGTTACCCTTGAAGACTGTTTTTTTTTTTTTTTAAACAGATCTGAACTTAGCCTTTTTTCATCTTAAAAAATAAGCTATGGACCCCCTTCTTAAAACATCTTCACACCTCCCTCTTCTCCTCCCTCAAACATCAACCCCTCCCACCGCTGCTCCTCCTCCTTCTCCGACCTCCCTCTTCTCCTCCGGCGACCTACCTCCTCCTCCTCCTCCGGCGACCTCCCTCTTCTCCTCCGGTGACCTACCTCCTCTGGCGACCTACCTCTTCTCCGACCTCCCTCCTCCTCCGGCTCCTTCTCCGGCGACCTCCCTCCTCCTCCGGTGACCAGCTCCTTCTCCTACCTCCCTCTTCTCCTCCGCTGGATCGAAGCGGAATGTGAATGTTTCGTCATTGTTTGATGCGCTTCAGACCGGTATCAACTTATAAAAACAAACAGTCTTATATTTTCAGCTTGCAGATCTTCAGACCACATCTTCAGTTGCAGACATAAAAACAGATGAAACCAGCTTGCAGACAATTTATGTCTGCAAAAACAAACAGCACCTTAATGACCATTCAGAGGCTACCAAACAACCCCTTAGTATAACACTTTGTTAGACTAATCTTGCATATTATGCGTAAGTTCGGGTTAAAAGTGACCGACTTACAAAGTTCGGGTAAAAAGTGACCGGGTTATAAACTTGGGGTTTTTTTTTGAGATAGTTTTTTTTATTCCTAGTTTGAGTCAAATAGGTTTACTTGTTGAACAAGTTATTAGGCTTATAAATAGAAGTATTTATTTGTAACCCTAATAGTACCAATTATCAATAAACGAGTTTTGATTCAATACGTTTTTTTTGGTATCCAATTCTAACAAATTGGTATCAGAGCTCTAAGGAGTTCGATCCATGATCAAGACTGTTGATCTTGGAGTCCAGCAAGAATAGATCAATCAGCGAAGGTCAGCGATTGAAGTATCTTGCGACGGGTTCCGACGATCACAGAAGGCGGCGGCAGACGAGACTTGACGCACAAGACTGTGAAGAACTTGATCAGGTTTTGTGATCGGAACGGAGAATAAACGGCGGTCGGTTGTTATTCCATTCAAGAACACCGGCGATCAAAAGGACGGCAGATCTGAGTCGGCGATTTTGAGTCCTATCGGAAAGGGAATTTGATTGGCAAAGGACTGCGGTCAATAGAAGAACTCCAACGGGTTCCGAGTAGTCTTCGAACAGAAAAAGACGGTTGAAGAAAAACATAAAGAAGTTTTTTTGTTCTTTGATTTCGAAACCGCACAAAACGAAGTATCACCAAGGTTTGAATTTTGCTATTGAAGCAATCAATAAATATACATTACGTTGGTGTTTTTATTGAGTCATCGGAAGTATAACAAAACAAAGGAAAGTTTTGTTGAAGCTTCAACAGCAAGGTTTTCTACAATTAAGTTGCAATAAAAAGAAAAGGAACACAAGGACCTGTTTTCTTTTAACCTGGTATTAAAAAAAGGAACAAAGCAGGAAGTTTGTTTTCGAGAGGGAATCGATTTTGAGTTTAGAAAATTGATTCAAGCCCGGGTACTTCTCTAACTTACAGCAGACGAAACCGAAAGATGGGTGATAACGCGAACCGGGTACCTCCAACGAAGGAACCGGTGCCTAGTCTTCCATGTCCAATGCTTACGGATACAAACTACACCGTTTGGGCTATGAAGATGAAGGTAATCTTCAAGGTTTACAAGGTATGGGATGTGATTGACCCAGGAACGACCATCGATACTCACAAAGATTCTATAGCAATTGCTTTGCTATTCCAAGGGTTACCCGAAGAGCTAGTGTTGCAGATTGGGAACAATGATTCAGCAAAAGAGATGTGGGAAGCGGTGAAATCTCGCAATCAAGGTGCTCAACGTGTGAAAGAAGCAAGACTTCAAACCTTAATGTCGGAATTTGAGGGTTTGAAGATGAAGGAACCAAGTACAATCGCTGAGTTCGCAGGAAAGATTTCAGGGATTGCTTCTAGATCTGCTTCTCTTGGAACAGTGATTAAAGAAGAGAAACTGGTTAAAAGGTTTCTACATGGTTTGCCAAAAAGGTTTATTCACATGGTTGCCTCTCTTGAGCAATCCATTGACCTTAAGACAGTTGGATTTGATGATGTCGTAGGTCGTCTTATAGCCTATGTAGAACGCGTCAACCATGAAGATAAGGAGCAACCGGTTAGAAGTGATCAGTTACTGCTGACGTATGAGGAGTGGGAAGCTAGAAAAAAGGAAGGGTACGATCGAGGCAAAGGAACGGCCGAGTCTAGTCAAAGAGGTCGGGGTCGCGGTCGAGGAAAAACCGGGGGTCAAGATAAAGACAAGGAACCGGATCAAAAACCAAAGAAGGACCGTTCTAAGATAAGGTGTTTTCGATGTGATGAATTAGGGCATTTTTCTTCAGATTGTCCTACACGTAAAAAGGACGAGGACGAGGAAAACAATCTTATTCAAAGGGTTGAACCGGTTCTTTACTTGCAAACACACGTTGAAGAGGCTAATGATGTGTTTCTAGACGAAGAAAGGATTATTCCAAGGATGTATGCTTCGAGCTCAAGTGAACTCAATACATGGTTTCTTGACAACGGGGCGAGTAACCACATGACGGGTAAAAAAGAGTGGTTCACTAACCTCGATCAGAACATCAAGGGAAAAGTGAAGTTTGGAGACGGGTCATGCGTAGAGATTAAAGGACAAGGGATGGTCGTCTTGGAAGGAAAATCTGGGGAACAAAGGGTGTTGCGTGATGTTTAGTATATTCCAACACTTGAAAGTAATATAATAAGCATTGGTCAGTTGGACGAGAGAGGGTACAAGATCACAATCCAAGACGGTATACTTTGGATGTTTGAGCAAGACGGAACTTTGCTAATGAAGGTACCTCGTTCACCTAATCGCATTTACAAGATTAATCTTGAGGTTGTATCTCCAATTTGCATACAGACTAAAGATGACAAGGCTGAAAATAGCGACCAACCAGTCTCTATTGTGACAGAAGTTAGCGACCATACAGATCAGTCAGCAACAGGAATTAGCGACCAATCTGGACAGTCAGCGACACAGCAGACATATAGCGACCAGACTGACCAGTTAGAGACAGAATCTGACCAGTCAGCGACAGAATCTGATCAGCCAGTGACAGCTTTTAGCGAGGAGTTTGCGACAGATCAGTTTTTCAGCATTTCAATACTTAAATGGATGCTCAGTTTATCAAATGAAGAGACAAGTTTGAAAGTCGAGAACTTATTGCAAGAGCAAGTTAAAGTGGAACGTATTAGCGGGGATTTGCAACGGACTGATATCCTCACAAAAGCCGTGCCACGACTGAAGATTATCGAGATGAGATCTTCTCAGTATTGCAAGATTAGGGGGGTGATTGTTAGACTAATCTTGCATATTATGCGTAAGTTCGGGTTAAAAGTGACCGACTTACAAAGTTCGGGTAAAAAGTGACCGGGTTATAAACTTGGGGTTTTTTTTTTGAGATAGTTTTTTTTATTCCTAGTTTGAGTCAAATAGGTTTACTTGTTGAACAAGTTATTAGGCTTATAAATAGAAGGATTTATTTGTAACCCTAATAGTACCAATTATCAATAAACGAGTTTTGATTCAATACGTTTTTTTGGTATCCAATTCTAACACACTTAACCATTCAGACGCAAATCTCTGAACCATTCAGACATCTGCTCGCGAAACAAACAGTCTGAACCATTAAGAGCGCCTGCAAAATGCATGTTTTTCATGAGAGAGAGAGAGAGAGAGAGCGCTTATTCGGTTTGAGTGGATTCTAGTAGGGATGAACACTTTTCCCAAATACCCGTACATGTACCGGTTTTAGGTACTTGGTACATGTATTGGTACTTAGTTCTATTGATTTTGGTGTTCGGTACTTTCAATATTGGTACGGGTACGGATAAACTAAGGTACTGGTACCACATTTTATATAGAACTTTAAGAGTTTTATATATTATGCTTTATTTCATATTATGATATTTATGGTACTCGTATTGATTTTACTTATTTAGTACCCGTATCGTATTGGTACGGGTATCAATTTTACCTATTTGGTACTTGTACTCTATTGGTATTCATGTCGATTTCACCTATATAGTACCTGTACAAATGCTCAAAAACTAAAATAAAAATAAAGTGGTTCTAAAGCGGGTACCGTACCAAAATACTCGTACCATACCAATATATCTACCTATCTGGTACGGTATTTGGTACTCAGTTTTGTTCAAATTCGGTACCAGTATTTTCGGTACCGGTACGTGTACTGTACCAATCCTATCACTAGATTCTAGACAAACAAGACAGTAGAATTTCAGGTAGTAAATACTGGAAGTTTTTAGTTGCGATTATCTTTGAGTGACCGGTAATCTAAATGGCAGTCTTCTTATGCTTCGTAATTCAAGTGATGCATGTATGTACCCTTTATTTGACGATCAGGCCCATTTTTTATTCTTTGTTTATGGTTGTCCATATTTTCGGCTAAACCAGAACCCTTTTCATATGCTGATAGATACCCATAACCCATCCATTATAATGTCAATTAACGTGCTTATGAATTGAAAATAACATCCATTTATTAATAAGCTTGATATATATACATATGTGTGTGTAAGATCATAAAAGGAAGTCTTTAGCTAAAACACGTAAGAAGAGTTTTTAACGGTGTGATCATAATTATAGGAAGTTAAGTGTGTGTAAGTGTGTCCACTATATATCTAGCCTTGATGTGCATTTATATCGGTTACTAACTAACATGTTAAAACACGCGGCCACTTTGAGATTTGCTTCGTTGTTTTAACGTGCTTAATGCCAGAGCATACGACAGCACGTCTAACAAGCTACAACAGTCTCTCGCCATCCATATTTGATTTGTTGTTGATGTGAAACAAAACTTATGAAAAAGCCAATAATCCTATAACTATGAATATACTTCGAGACTATGTTCGAATATGTTACAAAGCAAATGTAGAAACTTTTCAAGAATTGTTGTGACATTTTCATGATAAGTGGGAATTACCATAACACCTACAGATGTTAAAGGGACATTTAATACATAAACATTTTAAGTTAAGATTTACAACCCTCCTACATTAAACATGATACATAAGCCAATTTTCTAATCGTCTAACTGTCCTCCTTTCTTTCTCTCTCTCAGTATATCTTATCGTGTCCGGGGTGGTCTCGGCAAAGGAAGCGGCAAAAGGATTTGCCGCACGGGGAGTCCAACGCCATCAAATACTTGCCATGTGGTAAAAGGATTTGCGGGGAAATGTTGCCGCTTGCGGAGAAATGTTGGAGAGGGGTAAGTGGTGGGGCCCAGTATCTTCTCAACCAATCATGTTTTGTTTTTTGTTTTTTTAAATGGTTTGGGGGAAACCACCCCTTGTGTTTTTGGGCAAGAGGGAAGAATGAGAGGTCTTAATAATCAAATTTTCTAAAATTTCTGATAGTTAATGTCATGCATTTTATTGTATTAGACATCTATAGTACATGTTTTGCTTAAAGATATATATATATATATATATATATATATATTTTTTTTTTTTTGAAAAATCATATGCTTATTCATCAAGAAAACACCTAAATTATAATATTATACTTGACGTATAAAAATATTAGATTATGAATCAAATATCTAAATTAGCTCGATGATGGAAGAAATCTAAGAATTATATTTAAAGTAATTTATAAACATATGAAACATAACTAATTATCTTAGTTGAAAAGCTATCAAAAAGGAATGTTATGTGTATTTATATATCCTAAAATGTCTCGTATAGTCTTATGTATTTTAAACGAAACAAGAAAATACGTTTCCTATGCTATTATAATAATAATTGTGCTAAAATGGCTTAGTGATTACTAATGGAAATTTTGATTCTAATAGCTTATTTTATTAGTTTATATTAATATTAATTTCATTACCAATAAAATGTTGCACACTATAGATAAGGGGACTGTGGGTGGTACAAATTCCATCACTCACAATATTCAATCAAGTTCCGTCATTTCATCAACCATTATTCCATCACTTACAACATTTTTTAGTAACGGTGGTCATCACTCACAACACCCAACAATAAACCCTCACACCCCCTCACATCAATTATCACGGAACGGACATCAACACGTAGAAAACTCCACGAGTGGTAAAGTTCACGAGTGATGGGAGGTGGTGGCGGCGGTGTGCTAAAGTTTTCCACGAGTGATGGGAGTTCCATCACGCACCACCCCCAGTGTCCTAATTGTCATTACTAATTACTAATTACTAAGTTCATATGTAAATCATGTATGCATGTGACATGTCAAAACATAGTCATGATGGCATGTCAAGTCAAGTATGATACATGAACATATACATACAAGATGCATGCATGCATATATATGTATGCATGAAAGGTGGTAAATAGATAACATATACTATAGTACACATAGTCATAGCTGAGTCATTTTGCCTGGAAGGTCAAACTCAAGACCCCACTCACATCTACCTCTTATTTGTTCGGTCAAGTGTCCACAATCAGCCAGACATTAGTACATTATCAACCATAAATGGTTGGTAGGTTAACTTATCTCTACAGTGGTAAATTTGTTCTTGAATCAATTGTATTAATTAATGTATTAATCACATTATCAAATTTAGTTGATGTTGTATGAAAACTTCTTTGCATTGATATATAAATCACCTTCTTTAGAAAAAAAAGAAAGTCACACGAATCCATACGAATAACCTAAGTATTGTGCATAAAATCTCCCGACACAAGACAAGATAGTCGTACGTAAATCCATTAGATAGATCTTAAGTCATAACGGACACAACACACGTCCTAGAAAGATTTACTTGCCTTGTCAAACATGCTACAAAGTGATTTCATGACATCGTCTCATTACGAGGCTATGCCTTCGAAAGAAACATGTCCAACCACATAATGATATTACATTTGCATATCTTTTAAGAATAAGGATCTCATAACATCGAGTTCATGTCTATATAACATGATTTTTTTGGAAATGTATAAAAATATAATAATAACAAAGCATAAGAATTTTCGAGAATGAGATATTTGGCATTTAAAATTTTGTAAAATTTTGATAACAAACAAAATTAAATATTTTAGTCAAATTATATATGTAGACATGTAGTCCAATGTTAACAAGTGTCTTGATTCTAACATACATAATACTATTACTATGGTCGTACCTTTCAATTAGATCATCTTGTTTGTACTATCCATATGCATTCTTTGTACTATCTATATGACTATATCCATGGTCCTATTATTTTTTATTGTAACCTTGGATTTTAATAACCTAATCTCCACCAAACAATAATTAAGTAATTGTGTAGCTTTAATTATGGTTGAACGTTTGTTCTAGTTAGGCATGTATTTCATAATATTATACATTGGTTTGTTCTTGCTTGGATTCATATGATATAGAACGATCATAAAATTGATGTCCGGTTTTATTTTATATGTTGTTTTGTATAACAATTGACTTCGTAGATAATAATAACATATAAATAAAACAATACAAGGAGAATACAACAATAAGAATCAAATACGAGGATAATACAAGGATAAGAATCTAACCTAAACATCGTACGAAGATTCTTCTTCTAGGAGTCATGCCAATTGCCAAGGAATGAATCTTGATATCCACATTCCAAATTACATTTTCCATCGTGTTTCACACGAAGTCTTGGCGTTGTGGATATGATTTATAGTAGTGATCATTTTTTATCAATTAGTTTAACCGATTCAACAGGTGAATCTAATACAACTTTGGTTCCTTAAATATGGATTCGAACTGTTAAGACCAACTTATGATCCAAATCAATCCAACCAAAATACAATGTTATATTATTAATTTCGCAATTTATTTTGTTCTTTTTACCATAATGCGTTACTCGAAAATTACAATATTATTAGACAAATTAAAACAAACAACGAAATAATAGTAAGATTGGTTGTTTGATTTTAAACCATAAACTATTAGGAGTAAACTGCCAAAATGGTCCCTGAGGTTTGGTCATTTTTTTCACTTTAGTACAAAATTCAAACCTTTTGAATCTGGGTCCTTGTGGTTTCAATTTTGTTGTCATTTTCATCTAAAGTCAAAATCTGGTAAGATTTTTCAGTTAACATTAAGTTTTTTTGTCTTTTTCTTCCCTTTTTAATGAAGAGCAAAATGGTCAGATTTTTTTAATTTGTTATAATAAAACATTATCTGAAAAACTTACCAGATTCAAATGGCAACAAAAAACTGGATGTTAACTGAAAAATCTTACCAGATTTTGATTTTGGATGAAAATGGCAACAAAATTGAAACCACAGGGACCCAGATTCAAAAGGTTTGAGTTTTGGACTAAAGTGACAAAAGTAACCAAACCTCAGGGACCATTTTGGCAGTTTACTCAACTATTAGCAACAATCAATATTATGATTTTGATAAATGGACATGATTTGAGATAATAACATGTTTACCATAAAGTTTGTATAAACTCAAAATCCCAGAAATTAGTTACTCGAACATATATATTCTCGTAATAAATTGAGTATGATGACTGATTCATAACATATGCATTTAACTAGACCAAAAAGTAAATTCTTCTAGTTAGAGATTAATCTTTATCTATACACACACAGTCACAACTCACAAGCATGAATACTTGATCATATAAGATTATGGGTGGATGACGCAAAGCATATAAATGAAAATCAATACTTTTTGATCATTTAACTTTCAATTATGGGTGGATGACGCAAAGCATATAAATGAAAAGCAACACTATTAGCTAAGAATCCAATGTCTAATGAATCAAAGAAGAAATGATGTAGAAAAAAGAATACTTGTTACAATTGACCATCATATCATTTCTTCTTTCTATCTTCGTAATGATGGTTGAAGTCATTGAGTAAAGTTTTTAGAATTATCTATAAAGTGTTGGTACATCACCATTATATCTAACAAAGCTAGTTTAATAATTTTCATTTATTCGTATAAACATACTTTATTAAAGGCTTGACGTTTGTTCCAGATCTATGAAAACAAATGCGTCTTAACATCCTACATCACTGAAGGACCATTCATTCCGAGCTTTCTAGAGAAACCAAAACGTACCACAAGTAATTGAGAACTACAACATCATATTATACATGCATCGATACACATGAGACTAACTTGCAACCTTGATTTAAGCTTGGGAGATCTAAGCATCAGAAGATGGTAGAACCGGTTAAACCTGACAAGCGGGACTAATGTTATGCATATTGCAGAAACAATGCCGAAAAACTTTTAGCATGTATAAATTTCTTTGCCTAGCTGTGTTCGTTGAGACGCATTTTAAACATTAGTCGCGATTCAAATATTCATACTTTTTCTATGAATATTTCAATTCCTTTAAAAATTATATCTTTAATAAAAGAAATCACAACCGTGTTAATAACTTTTACGTCTAATTCCCTATATGTATGTTGTAACCCTTTATTTTTTTTTTTATTCCAGTTTCTGTTACCTTTCCCTTCAAATAGGACATAGGGATGAGATCCTGGTGTGAAGTGAATAGGAATAATTTTTAGTATTTTCCCTAAATGTCAGAGGTGAGGATGATGATAGAGAACCAAAGTATGAATGCTCAAATAGCATTCTCACTAATCTCTAAAACCATATTTTCTATATAGAGTTTAATTACTTTTTTCTTCATTTGTGTATTTTATGTTTACAATGGGGTCTGTAAATGAAGAAAACATATAGAGAGTTGACAGTACACCGAGATTACTAATTCATCTCTTAATATAATTTTGTAAATGTATAAAATGTTGATCAGTTCTGTTTAAACTTAAAGGAAAACATGAATAACATACCTGTTACAGCATTCAAAGCAGTGGAGAATCCAGTCAGAGATCTAGCCATCGAGTTCGACATAGTTGTCAGGATGATCCGGTTCCTCCTTAGGGTGTAAGGTGATGATGGTGATGAAACCGTAAGTAGGGTTGATTTCGGTTAGGGAGAGAGAGACGAATTTGATGTTATGGGGGTTTGTAATTGTGTAATTTGTCTAACCCTTAAACTCTCTAATAATCCCCTTATTTATACACCCAAGAGGAAACCTAATTAGTTAATAAGGGTAATATGGTCCATCAACAATTACCAACAAATTATTAATAGGTTATTAATATATTTTGATCTAATATAATATAAATGATTATAAAGGCTACAAGATTAAATATTACATAAATAATATATTTAATCTCACATTCTCCCACTTAGCCGAGTAATCATTTACCATGAGTATTAGGTAAGCCTGGCCAGGAGTTAACACTCATTTTAGCCTTAAACCAAGAACTATAGCAGAGAAATACAGCCGTTGAATCATCATTCGACTCAGGACCCCCATTAGTCATACTATAGCCTCAATTTAAAACCTAACAGTTACGATCAAAATATGTATAAACCCTTTAGCGTCTGATTTGTATTTATATTTGTCTATATGTCATTACACCGGCAGAACATATGTTAGAGACATACAAAATCAAACTGAGGAAATTTTATTAATTAAAACATAAGCTAGTACAATATATCAT
The DNA here is from genome assembly GCA_030545235.1 of Helianthus tuberosus. NCBI lineage: Eukaryota > Viridiplantae > Streptophyta > Magnoliopsida > Asterales > Asteraceae > Helianthus > Helianthus tuberosus. The sequence continues at coordinate 29,434,974 of CM060372.1, read as the reverse complement.
TAAACAAGGTCTTTAGTAAGTCCCATATTCGATACATGTTCTTCGAAAACTTTAGGTGGGAGACCTTTAGTCATTGGATCCGCAAGCATATCTTTAGTACTAATATACTCAATACAAAGATTATTTTCCTCAACTCGTTCACGTACGAACAAATATTTTGTATCGAGATATAAACCAGCTCCAGTCGAACTGTTACTGTTCGAGAAACTAACGGCAGCTGAGTTATCACAGTAAAGCTTCAATGTTCTAGAAATGGAATTAACGATTTTGAGTCCAGTGATCAGATTTCTAAGCAACATTCCATGACAGGTTGCGTTGTAAACAGCAATGTACTCTGCCATCATTGTGGAAGTTGTAGTTAACTGTTGTTTATGACTCTTCCATGAGATAGGTCCGCCTGCTAACATAAAGATGTAGCCCGAAGTGGATTTCTTGTCATCTTTGCATTTGGCAAAGTCAGAATCAGAATAACCTACCACTTCTAAGTGATCACTTCTTCTATAAGTCAGTTTATAGTCTTTTGTCCCTTGCAGATATCTGAGGACCTTCTTAGCTGCTTTCCAGTGATCTAGGCCAGGATTAGTCTGATAACGACCTAGCATTCCAGCAATGTAAGCGATATCTGGGCGAGTACAGACTTGAGCATACATCAGGCTCCCGACTACTGACGCATAAGGTATCTGGCTCATTTGCTCCTTTTCAACCTCTGTTGTCGGACATTGGAATGAACCGAAAACATCTCCCTTAACTACTGGAGCGACGGAGGGTTTGCACTGTTGCATGTTGTAACGTGTAAGGACACGATCTATGTAAGTCTTTTGAGACAATCCTAAGATCCCTTTGTGTCTATCTCGGTGAATTTCGATGCCAATGACGTAAGAAGCATCTCCGAGATCCTTCATGTCGAAGTTATGCGAGAGTAACCGCTTCGACTCATGCAACATGTCTAAACTATTACTTGCCAATAGAATATCGTCTACATAAAGGACAAGTATAGTAAAGTTACTCCCACTCATCTTGAGGTAGGTGCATTGATCCACTTGATTCTTCATAAAACCTTGCCTCTTCATGACTTCATCAAACTTGAGGTACCATTGACGTGATGCTTGTTTTAACCCATAAATGGATTTCTTCAACTTACAGACTAGATGCTCCTGACCTTCAGGTTTAAAGCCTTCAGGTTGTTTCATGTAAACATCTTCGTCTAAGTCTCCGTTAAGGAAAGCAGTTTTGACGTCCATCTGATGCAGCACTAAATCAAAATGAGCTACTAGGGCCATAACGATCCTTAATGAATCTTTACGAGAGACTAGTGAAAATGTCTCTTGATAATCAATTCCCTCTTTCTGAGTGTAGCCCTTTGCAACCAATCTCGCTTTGTAGCGTTCAACGTTCCCATTCGGATCCAGTTTTGTTTTGAACACCCATTTACAACCTACAGGTTTGGCACCATTGGGTAATTCGACTAAATCCCAAACGTCATTTTTCTTAATGGATTCAAGCTCATCAATCATTGCTTTGTTCCATTCAGAAGACTGATCACTGCTAATGGCTTCATTATAAGAGATAGGATCATTGAGCTTTCCAGCATCCATTTCAGTCAGGTAGGTAACATAATGTAACACCCCAAAAACGGGTTTGGTAAATTAAAACTCGGTTGATATAAAGAAATGAGTTTTAATCTCTTATTTAACCAAAATGAAACTAGAGGGACCAAAACCGCAAAGTGGGAAACATGATTTTATAAAACAAAAAATTAAAACACCACACACACATAGTGTGTGTGTGTGTGTGTCGATGATCAGGAAGGAGAAAGAGGGTTCAAACCCTAGTTTCGTCAAAATCTTCAAATTGAAAGGCAAGATGAAGCTTAAACTCATAACCGAGCATAGATTAATGATCACCTTCACAAGGGGATCGCAAGGTATGTCTTAAAAGTTAGATTGGTGATTATGCACGAAGTGAGTTATGTTGTAAATCACGAATTTGTATGAAATTGAGCATGAGTATGTGTTAGATTCATCATTTGGAACATGGATTATGCATGGTTTGGGTTAATTTGATGTTTTTAAGTGAAACCCGTTGATTATGGTGATGATGACGACTTGAAAGATCACCCAAGTCCAACTTCTTGCTTAAGATTGATGTATTATGATGTGTATGATGGATTCTTGCTAGAGGAATTGAAAGAAATGTGATGCTAATATGTTTGATGTTCATGCATGGATGATTTATGTTGATTAGTAGAAGGATTTGGATGAATTATGTATGAGATTAGGAGATTGTGCATGAACTAGGTGTACTTTATGTTTAGAAGGTAGTACATACACCAAGGGTATGATGATATTATGAAGAACTTAAGTAGATCACTAGTAAGTGATTAATAATGTAGTTATGAAGTGGGTTTTAGATAATGTGATGTAAATTGATGATTTACTTATGTTAATGATGTTTGGAATCAAACATGTGTGTGAATGTTTAAAGAAATCGGATAAGAAATGATAGATTAGCATGTTATAAGGTTGAATGATAAATTTCATATAAGATCCGTGTAATGAAAAGGTTGTGATGAATGATGAATAAGCTAACTATCTTGAGAATGATATATGATAGTTGATGCTTGATAAGCAACATGGAAGCTTGGGAAAGAAGCGGGTCAAATGGAACTTATGTGCACGGGAAGCGTACTCGGATGCAAGGTAAGTTAAGCTTACACCCTCCTTGTAGAATACCTCTTCATTGTATAGATTATGAATATGATAAGTTTATAAATGAGGTATGAAGTTCCGACAAGTTTTGATACGTGTCGGAACATGTGTTCATGACAAGAAACTAGGTTTGATGGTTAAAAAGGGATAAAAGGGTATTATGGTAATTTTGGTTGCGAATTAACGAAGGAATAAGTTACATGGATGGGATAATGGATAATTAAAATCCCACAAGGATAAAATGGATATTTAGATTTAACGGGTCAAATGGTGAAGATATCACCATTTGACAATATCGATTAATGAATTGTTTTGTCAAGCGTTGTGAATTCACAAAATGAATAGCGAAAGGAAATTCGTTGCTATTAACGAGGAATTTAGCGGATGAAGTACTAAAACGGGTCATAGCGTTGATCCGAGCCAGGTATGTGTAATTAGAGTTATAGTTAAGTAGTGAGATTGGCTAAATATGAAATGAAGTCCTTTGTTGTAAAGGATGGAGCGAAGTTGACAAAAATGCCCTTGATAGGTATATCGGGCGAATGACTTTAAAAGGTTGTTTAGAAATAAGCCATTAGATTAAATGATTACTTTGGACATGTATAAAAGCGAAAAGTATGATCTTTGCGAGTCAAAGTCCTTAAAAATGCGTAAATACCCTTAACGGGTCAAAATAACATTTAAGTGGAAATGGGTTGGGATGTTCTAAGAAACCCGTGTTTGGAACCTTATATGATAGACGACGTCGAAATTATAAGGTTCATGGGGAATTTAGGTCAAACAATCAAGCTCTGTTGATGAATGCATGAACGAGTCGAATAAGTGAAAGCGGGTATATAAAGCCAAGAGCTTTAAGTGAATATTTTCCCTAACCGGATGTTGGATTTCAAGTTCATATGATAGAATGTGAATTTACAAGCATGTAGGAAGAAACGGGAGGTTAAACGGGTAAACGGTTCAAAAGTTATGCGCGTTTTAGTGCGTACGGACGACGAAATGGAACTGCAGAAAACTGCAAATTCTAGAGGGCGTCGCCGACGGGTATGGGGGCGTCGCCGACGGGCTCCATGTTGATGCAGATTTTGTGTCCGATGCTTGTCGAATAGATTAGTTTTATTTTACGCTGAATTTGTAATAGTTAGTGAAACGGTCTATCGAACGTGTATAGACCCGCTCGTTTGAAGTGGTCAAACGAGAGGGTTATTCGGTTGACCGTGTGTGTTTGCAAGACAAGGGGTGTGACTATAAATAGAAAACCCTTGCCATTTGCAACACGAGGAAGTTTTAGGAGGTTTGAGACCTCACCGGGAGAGGTCACCACTTGGTCTCTCCCCGGATGTGTACTCCTTTGGTATGGTCCGGTTAGCTTGTTAATCGGGCCGGCTTGTTATGTTATGTTACAAAATCAATACAAGCAAGTATTTCATCCGTCTCTAATCTTCCCGTCTTGAACCGATCTCACACGAATCACGGTTTCGGTCACGAAACTCGGTCCTACAATTGGTATCAGAGCCATGGTGCCCGATTTAGTAAATCTAACCGTTTACTAAGTCACATGTGCTCTAGATCTGTGATTTTAGTGATTTTTGTTCAAGAAGAAAAGTTGGGTGAAAATGAGAAAAACTCAGATCTGGACCCGAATTTTCAGATCTGTGCTGAAACAAGTGTTGGGTTTTATGTTTTTCACCTAAATATTCAAGTTATCATCATCAAAATTGTATACAAAGTGTTTTCGTCAAATCTGCAAAATTGAACAGAGGCTGTGTTCTTGATGTTCTTGGCGGCTGCTTAAAGAAACTAGGGTTTCTTCATACCCCGAAAGATGAAAAAGGTGCTCGAAAGATGAGACTTTGGGTCGAAGGATCCAGATCTGGATCGAAAGATACCAGATATTTGTGGGAACCCTCAACAACTTCGAAAGATGATCCTCGAAGGATATCTTTCGACCTGATCCATCTTTCGAAAAGTCTGATCAGCTCAAAGGATATCTTTCGACCTGATCCATCTTTCGAAAAGTCTGATCATCTTCTTTTATTTGGGGGAAAATGCAAAGGTGAAGGTCGGGTTTTTCGCAATGGATATTTGAATCGAGCTTCAATGTCGAAATTTGTACGGGTTCGGGAGCACGCGGGATGATGCGGCATGATGAAAACAAAAGATGATGATATTTTGAAAATTGTGGGGTAGTCATGGTTACCGATGCAAATGTCAAAAATGGTGACGCGACTATTATGGGCCAAAAACAGAACGGTATGTTCACTTCCGCACGTCGATATTTATGATTGTTATCGGTTATTCATAAATGTTCGAAAGCATTTTGTTTATTGTCATATTCTCGCATTTGAAAACGAACGTATGAACCTAGAATGTCAATACCGGTCCTAACGAGTTCACAAAGTCTTTGGAGGGATACAAGTCGGATCCTACGGGGTACTAGGCGAAATTTCTTTATCAACTAGAATATGCAACGAAGAAATCTTTTTGTTTATTGTCATATTCTCGCATTTGGTAACGAATGAATGAACCTAGAATGTCAATACCGGTCCTAACGAGTTCACAAAGTCTTTGGAGGGATACAAGTCGGATCCTACGGGGTACTAGGGGACGTTCTTATTCAACTAGAATATGCAAAGAAGAAAGTCGTTTTCATGATTTTTCGGAACCGAGAACATTCAATGAAGATTGACGACAGTTCCGCTCAGTGGAGGGAATTGGTGAACATTTGACGACAGTTTCTTTGAAGTGGAAAGAATCTGTTAAGGTTTAGAGATTGTACCAAAGAAATGGGGGGATACAAATTTTCGTATGTTGAATTTCTTCGGTAAATTTCTAAACGCAATCACAGGTGGTAGAGTTTGTGATTTTCTGGTGATACAAACGGTTCGGCGTGTAATGTTTTGCACATACACATATTTGAGGATTTTAATTAATTCTCCAGCCAGCGTGAAGGGTTTTGCACGGAAAAATACAGGTTTCTAAAGTCTACAGTAGTTACAAAAGCGCTGTTCACTGAAGACCTGGGGAATCTTTATGAAAGCTGATAGTTCAAGACTGAAGACCTGCAGGATTCGGTTTTGGGTTTGATGTTTCTTTGGGATTTTACAGGGATCTGGGGGTAACTCAATTCGTTGAGTTTGCAAACGATGTACTTGGTCTAGCTGACTTCCTGAGTACTGATGCTGAAGATCCGTAGTGCATTACGTGGTCAACTTCACAAAGGCGAGACAATGAGATCTGGATGTAGTTCAACTAAGCATGCTGGTTGAGCTTGCAAGGGATACACTTGGTCTAGCTGACTTTCCTGAGTGTTGATGCTGAAGATTAAAGTGCATTACTTGGTCGATTCCACAAAGACGGTTTACAGAAGACAGTTCACCAGAAATCTCTATCAATGTAGTATGCTTGTATGAAATAGAGTTCTTATGACAAGATCAAGACTTGATGCAGTTCTTAAAGATTGGAACCCTTATCAAATGCCGGTTGGAGTATTGGAAGATCAGCGGAAGATCGGTCAATTGAGGAAATTGCACAACACCCAACACGGATACGCGTACTTTAAGGGGGAAATATTATACAAGGAGCATCAAGATACTACTTACCTGGATCATCGGTCAAGGGGGAATTTGTTAACACAGAGAAGATGAATACTTGACTGAAGATCGATTGCAGTTGCATTTTCAGCATTCGACAGCAACGGACAAGGGGGAATTTGTTGATGCAGATTTTGTGTCCGATGCTTGTCGAATAGATTAGTTTTATTTTACGCTGAATTTGTAATAGTTAGTGAAACGGTCTATCGAACGTGTATAGACCCGCTCGTTTGAAGTGGTCAAACGAGAGGGTTATTCGGTTGACCGTGTGTGTTTGCAAGACAAGGGGTGTGACTATAAATAGAAAACCCTTGCCATTTGCAACACGAGGAAGTTTTAGGAGGTTTGAGACCTCACCGGGAGAGATCACCACTTGGTCTCTCCCCGGATGTGTACTCCTTTGGTATGGTCCGGTTAGCTTGTTAATCGGGCCGGCTTGTTATGTTATGTTACAAAATCAATACAAGCAAGTATTTCATCCGTCTCTAATCTTCCCGTCTTGAACCGATCTCACACGAATCACGGTTTCGGTCACGAAACTCGGTCCTACACTCCAGAAAGTGAGTTTTTGGCTGACGGGTTATTTGACTGTCTACGGGGATTTTTGGCTACGGGTAATTGCAAGGGCCGTCGCCGACGACCCTAGGGCCGTCGCCGACGACCCTAGGGCCGTCGCCGACGCCCTCCCCAAGTTCAAAAACCTAAAAATTTGTTATTTAAGTTGATTTATGTATCGTAGGCTTCGGTTTGTTATCCGTGGACTACGGCGGACTTTCCAAACATGATTTTGATGGTTCCTTAGATGTCTACGGGCTATAAATCTAAGTCTAAGTCCCATGTAATTAATGTATGATTATGTAAGAAGTATGTGAGAGCTTGTATGTGTATATATGGGTATGTACATCTGTAGATGTGTATATATATGTATGTGTGAAGGTACGTCTGAGTGTATGTATGCATGTGAAGATATGGGAAGGTATGTATGCATGTGGATGTCTACGTATGTAAGCATAAAGGTATGTATGAGTATACAAGGGTTCGGTAAGATCTTGAATGTGTAAATGTTGGTATGCAAGTAAGTAGAGACGTAGTAATGTATGTACGTATGTAGATATGCATTTATGTAAATGTGAAGATACGTATGTGTATATGTACGTATGTAGAGACGTAGTAATGTATGTGCGTATGTAGATATGTGTTTGGTATATATGAAGGTACGTATGAGTTTATGCATGTTTGTAGAGATATAGGAAGGAATGTACATATGCAGATGTGTATGTATGCATGTAAGAATGTATGTACGCATGATTTAGGTACGTTGAGTAATACGTTATTAATAGTGTGCCTTGAGAATGAAAGGTAAGGCAGGTACATTATTGAAGACTCACCAGGACATGGATATGCAGATGAAATGCTTAAAGTTAGAAAGATAAGGAAATGGGAAGTGTACGAGATTGAATCTTTTATGTATTGTATACTAATGTTATGAATGCATCTGGTGAGTGCAGGTTGTACGAATCGCAGGCGGTTATCGCGAGGAATAGAGATCGAAGATCGGGTCACAAAGTAGATTGTACGGGGATAATTGAGTATGTACTTTAGTAAACATGACTTATACCTTATTTATGTAAAAGATTCATATTAAAACAAACTTTCAAGTAAGTCAAGACGTTTGTAATGAAAGAAATTTTATGGCACGTATTTCCGCTGCGTCTTTTCAGTTAAAGCGTGTTAGGGTCTTACACATAATCATCCCAATTAGTAGGCCTTCTTTGCATAGATGACCTCCTGAGTTGATTATCGGGTTCAGCGTTGTCTTGGTTTTGAGCGTTTGATGTGCCTTCGTTATGAGGTATAATGGGTTCTGATTGTGGAGATGGAGTTTGTGCAGTGGCTTCAGGTACAGTTGTTGCATGGGGTACAAGAGGAGTAAACGGAGTAATGATAAGCGACGAGTCTCTCCCCCCCCCCGCGTCTTGTACTTCTTGCAATTCTTCGTAAGGGTTAGTACTGCTCCCACTGACCTTGAAATCCTCCAGGAACGCAGCACGCTTGGTTTCAACAATACGGGTGACATGGGAAGGACAATAGAAACGATAACCCTTCGAATGATCAGGATACCCGATAAAGAAGCAGGTAACTGTTTTAGGGTCAAGTTTCCTTAGGAAAGGATTATAGAGTTTTGCTTCAGCAATGCAGCCCATACTTTCATATATTTAAGACTCGGTTTCCTTCCTGTCCAAAGTTCATAAGGAGTTTTAGGGACAGACTTAGAAGGAACTCTATTGAGTATATGAACAGCTGCTTTTAACGCTTCAGTCCAGAGGAATAATGGTAAATTAGTGTTGGCTAACATACTGCGCACCATGTTCATAAGGGTACGATTTCTTCGTTCAGCGACACCGTTCTGCTGAGGTGTACCAGGCATGGTGTATTGGTTCACAATCCCCTGGCCCTTACAAAACTCATAAAATGGACCAGGAGCTTGACCCACATCAGTATGTCTTCCATAATATTCACCGCCTCTATCTGATCTCACAACTTTAATCTGACGATCTAATTGCTTTTCAACTTCAGCTTTATAATCTTTAAAAGTTGTTAGAGATTCAGATTTTTCCTTTATAAGATACAAGTACATGTAACGAGAATAATCATCAATGAAAGTGATAAATGAAGTATGTCCTGTTATACCAGCGATTTGATAAGGACCACTAATGTCAGTGTGAATGAGTTCTAATAAATTAGAGCTCCTAGTGGCACCTTTCTTATTTGCTAATGTCATTTTGCCTTTGAGACATTTGACACATGTTCCAAAATCAGTAAAATCGAGAGGAGGTAAGACTTCATCCTTTACGAGACGATTTAATCGTTTTCTTGAGATGTGGCCTAAACGTTGATGCCACAACATAGATGAAGTCTCTAAGTCTCGAACCTGTTTCATCTTTGTGAGTGATTCATTAATATTATATGACAACAAAGATTTGGAAAAATTATCATCTAGTTCTAATCTATAGAGACCACCATCCAGAATGCCAGTACCATAAACAACGGAATCATAGAGAATAGAGAGTTTGCGATGACCATGAGAAACGACAAAACCGTCCATGTCTAACTTTGGTCCTGATACAAGGTTCCGAGTTACCTCAGGAACATATAAGGTATCATAAAGTTTAATACATAAACCAGTTTTCATAAATAATTGTAATGTTCCTATGGCCTTCACTTCTAATTCCCGATCATCTCCAACTTTAAGTGTTCTTTGGTTTCTTCCCAGCTTCCGGATTGTAAGGAATCCCTGAAGTGAATTGGTAACATGAACCATAGAACCAGAATCAAACCACCAAGAATTAGCAGGAACATTTAAATTAAAGGACTCAAGTATCATGAAAAAATCGTTACCTTTCTTAGCCAGCCACTCCTTGAAGTCAGGGCATTCCTTTTGCTTATGTCCTGTTTTCTTACAGAACTTGCAGTAGGGTTTTACTAAGGAGTTCTTAGAGCTGGAAGGTGCACTTGTATTAGGATTTGGATTTGGCTTTTGAACCTTAGAAGCATCCTTTCTTTGATAAGTGTTCTCTGGAAGTGGTGAAGTTAGCAACATCAGTAGTGCGATCCATCTTCATACGCTCTTCCTCCTGCACGCACATAGCAATCAGCTCACTCATCGTCCATTTGTCCTTCTGAGTGTTGTAATTGATCTTGAATGCTTCATAGGACGAAGGAAGCGAAGTGATGATGAAGTGAACAAGAAAACCATCACTGATCTCAATCTTTAGGCCCTTCAACTTATTGGCCATGTCATGCATCATCATGATGTGTTTGCGAATGCCGCTCCTCCCATCATACTTAGTTGTCACCAGCTTGAGGATAAGAGTACTAGCGTGTGCTTTTGATGTTCCATTGAATAGATCCTCCACAGAAGCCAAATAGGTTTTAGCATCTTCAGAATCAGGAATGGCCCCTCTGATTGAGTTATGAATGGACTGCTTCATGAACATGAGAGACATGCGGTTACACCTAGTCCACTTATCATGAAGTAACTGCTCAGCAGCAGTACTTGTAGCAGTAAGGTCCGCTGGCTTATTCTCTCTTAGAGCATAATCAAAGTCCAGCAGTCCAAGTGTAAGCATGAGGGCATCCTTCCATGCAGCAAAGTTATCACCAGTCAAAGGTGGAATCCCCTGATTGGGTGCTGATAGTGGAAATAAGGTGAGCAAGTTATGATACTAAGAAAGAAGTCTTAATGTGATCTAAGGGCATGTTATACTAAGGCAGGCATAAGTAATGACCATTTTAATTATGAAGCTGTGATAATGTCTATTACTAACATCAAAATAATAGACTTAGTAAAATTCTATTTAAACGAAGACAAATCAGCTTTGGCCAGAAGTGTAATCATTTAAATATGTGTGCAAAGTAATTGTGACAAATCAGCTTTGGCCAGAAATGAGACAATCACTTTAGTTATGCACTTGTCAAGCATGCTAAACATAAATGAATTAAATCAGCTTTGGCCAGAATTAAGACATTTCACGTTTGTGATGCATACTTAACATAGCTTTTATAATACTTGAACAATAAATAGATGTATTAAATCAGCTTTGGCCAGAATTAATACATCAGAAGCTCATTCAAGTTAAGCTATTTTGGTTTTGTAAAAATTATCTGATTCTGATTAATTAATTAAGTATTAACAAAACCAAGTGTTTAATAGCAAACCACCTGTTAGCGCGGATCGAACTAAAAAATAATGAGGTTTCGAGTCTTGTGCGATCAGTAATGCCTTGTGCGATCGATAAGGCCCAAAACTTGTGCGATGTAAAAAAAGCCCAAGTCTTGTGCGATCAGTGAGGCCCAAAATTTGTGCGATCAGTGAGGCCCAAAACTTGTGCGATTAGTCAGGCCCAAGTTTTGTGCGATCAGCACTATCTTGTGCGATCCACAGGTCTTGTGCGATCCATAAGTTCTTGTGCGATTTCCCTTGTGCGATCAGATCACATCTCATGTGATCTGATCTTGTGCGAATGTCTTGTGCGATCAGATCATATCTGATCTGATCTTGTGCGACTGAAAAAGGACTTGTGCGATTTGAACATTGATGATTTCGAAACCCACTGTTAATAGCTGTTATTTGTGATAATAACTAAAAACCCGAAATTTAAGGGATTTTGGGATAGTATTTCCTATTTTATTTTTGATCTAAACTTATCAAAAGATTTCGAAAATAATAACTGAAAATCCATTAACAGTTTTCGAAATTTTAATAGATAAAATTAAGATCAAAATAATAAAAACACCCACTAATCCAAATTATATTCCAAAATTTATGGAATTTTCGAGTTTTCTTAGAACAGTATGATGAACCCTAAAAAATTAAAACATAATCTGGGATCCGAAACCTTATATTTTAGACTTTAGTTAACAGATTTCGGAAATTAGGTTTGTCCATTATGATTTTTGAGTCAAATATTAAACATAGTTTTCCGAAAACAGTGATTTCGGTGCCATTTGACTCGAATACAGCCGTGACTTTTAAGGCTTTAAAAAATTTCGTTTTCCAGATTTTTGATCCCAGAATAATGGATACAAAATCAGAACTGATTTATCAACATATGCTCTGATACCACATGTTGATCAGTTCTGTTTAAACTTAAAGGAAAACATGATTAACATACCTGTTACAACATTCAAATCAGTGGAGAATCCAGTCAGAGATCGAGCCATCGAGTTCGACATAGTTGTCAGGATGATCCGGTTCCTCCTTAGGGTGTAAGGTGATGATGGTGATGAAACCGTAAGTGGGGTTGATTTCGGTTAGGGAGAGAGAGACGAATTTGATGTTATGGGGGTTTGTAATTGTGTAATTTGTCTAACCCTTAAACTCTCTAATAATCCTCTTATTTATACACCTAAGAGGAAACCTAATTAGTTAATAAGGGTAATATGGTCCATCAACAATTACCAACTAATTATTAATAGGTTATTAATATATTTTGATCTAATATAATATAAATGATTATAAAGGCTACAAGATTAAATATTACATAAATAATATATTTAATCTCAAATAAAATCGAGAAAAAACAATAAAATAAGTGTTTGCAAGTAAGATAAAAATAAATATAGAGAATCAGATGTGAAAGATTTTTAAAAGATAAACTAAGTTTACTGAAAAATATGTCTGTTAGATAAATTATATACACGGAGATAGAGATTCTCACGTAAATGCTATCAAGTATTCACAACGAAATTATTACCCATACCCAAATAATTTAATTAAAATATATTTTTATCCTTAAAAGTTCACTTCTAAAATCTCCTACCTGATTTCTCATAGATACACATAATCAATTAAATAGTATTTTTTTCCACATAAAATCATTGAATGTCTAAGTGCCTAAGAGCATTCACTGGTAATAAAAATCTATGCGTAAGGTTTTTAAAATATAAAGAGTATAAAAAGTAGTTGTGAGTGGAGAAAAGAGAAAATGTTACTGTTCATCTGTATATTTGGCACTACTAGAAAAGGGGACAATTTGCTACAGAAATTTCCTACACAATTTTTTTCGTCACAGATTACAACACCTTTATGACGAATTTCCTACAAATTTTTTTTTCATGATTTTGTTACAAATTTTCGATGCATCCATGACGAAAAACAAGAAAACCCTAATTAATTGACAGTTGCGTCACAAATCTGTCAGAAATAACCTACAAAAAGTTAATTATTATTCTTTACCGAATAAATATTTATAAAAGTCAAATAAACAAGGGAAAATAATATCGTTTCCTACAAATTTGTGACGAAAAATAAGAAAACCCTAATTAATTGACAGCTGCGTCACAAATCTGTGAGAAATAATACCGTTTCCTACACATTTATGACGAAATATTTATTTTTTAATTTACTTAAACCATCCGTCAGAATTCCGTCACAACTTGTGACAAGTTTCCGACAAAAAATAAGAAAACCCTATTTAATTGACAGTTGCGTCACAAATCTGTCACAAATAATCTACAAAAGGTTAATTTATAATTGTTTACCGAATAAATATTAATATATGCAAAATAAATAAGGGAAAATGATAGCATTTCCTACACAATTCTGACAAAATATTTATTTATTAATTAAAATAAACCATCCGTCGGGATTGCGTCACAACTTGTGACACATTTCTGACAAATATCCTTGTATCAATACAATTTCCTACGCATTTATGACAAAATGCTTAAATCCATTGCAAATTGTCATGAAGGCGTAGGAAACAATCAATGTATCAATACAATTTCCTACGGATTTATGACAAAATATAGATTCATAAACCATCCGCCGGGATTGCGTCACAACTTGTGACACATTTCCGATAAATATCCTTGTATCAATACAGTTTTCTACGCATTTATGCAGAATGCTTAAATCCATTGCAAATTGTCACAATGGCGTAGGAAACAATCCATGTATCAATACATTTGCCTACGGATTTATGACAAAATGCTTAAATCCATTGCAAGTTGTGACACATTTCTTATGGCATTTAATGATTTGTCACAAATGTGTAAGAAACAACCAATATAATTATTCTTATTTAAAATTTTAAATGTACGTAACTATGTGGACGTATGCATATGAGTATAACATGAGTATCTATATATATGTATTTTCGGTACCAGTACTTTTGGTTCGGTATGGAACCAATATTTTACCAAATTTTACTTTCAAATACCAGTACCAATACGGTACTATACGATACCGTACCGAACATTTTCGGTACCGGTACCCATATTAGCGATTTTCGGTACCGGTACGTTCGGTACCGAGCTCATCTGTAATTATATATATGTTAATGGATCATATTGGCTCTTAATGAATCACAATGGCCAATATTAGATCATATTTATGTTAATGAATCATATTGGGCCATAATGGATCACAACGACCAATAATGGATCATACATGTCTTAATGTACCATATTGAGCCTTGATGGGTCACAATGGCCAACAGTTGTTCATAGATATCTTAATCAACAACATTGATCTTGAATGGATCACAATGTCCAATAGTGGATCATACATATCTTAATGGACCAGATTGAGCCTTAATGGATCACAATGGACAATAGTATATAATACATGTCTTAATAGACCATTTTGAGCCTTAATTAACCATAACGATCAATAGTAGATCATGTATGTCTTAATGGACCATATTAGGCCAATGGATCACGGTGGAGAATAATAGATTATACATGTCTTAATATATCATATTGAACCTTAATGGATCATAATGGCCAATAGTATATCATATATGTCTTAATCAACCATATTTGACTTAAATGGATCACAATAGACGATAGTAGATAATACATGTTTTAATGGACAATATTAGGCCTAAATGGATCACAACGATCAATAGTAGATCATATATGTTTTAATGGATCATGTTGGTCCTTAACGGATCACACATGCCAATAGTGGATCATACATGTCTTAATGAACAATATTGGGCCTAAATGGATCACAACGGACAATATTAGAGTTATATTCACCCATGGGGGTACACTATAATTTTTAATATATATTGAAAATGTCTGTGAGTGGATGAGAGAGAAAAATGTAGTGATAAAGGTATAAAAATATTATTTAATTGAAAATGAGAGAGAGAAAATATTTGTTTTTAGTGGAAATATATTGATATAAGAGTTGTTTTTTAGTGGAATGTATATATATTTTTAGGGAGCTGAATGTGAATGCTCTAAGACACAAATATGTACATTCTGTATCTGGAGGTTTTTAATAGTGGTTAGAGCATTTACAACAGCTCCACCATATTCTACTCTATAATTTAACTAAAAATCAAACTTTTTAAAATTTATCTCTTATTTTTTTTAAAAACTTCTCGCATCTTATCTACCATTTTTATCTTTGTCTTACTTATAAACACTTATTTTATTATATTAAATAAAGTGAGATAGGATCAGTGGCGGAACCAGGACGATTTAGTTAGGGGGTCAACATAAGCTTATATTCTATACTGGTTCAAATTAGGGGGTCCATCTTTAAGTTTGTTCTTCAAAAACTAAAAAATAAAAATAAAAATTCAAAAAATTTCGGTAACCGGAGGGTCAACGGACTCTCTTGGTCCCCTCTGGTTCCTCTCCTGGATAGGATGGAGTTGAAGTGAATGCTCTTATACTAGTTTACAAGCACAAAAGAGGTACAATTCTTGTTAAATATACATAGCATGTTGTACTAGTCTTTTAATTAAGAGTGATGGATACTCTCTTTTGACGAATATCATTCCAACCACAAGTCCAAAACACGGTTTCTTTTCAAGTCAAATAAAACGTGTCTTGTCGATCAATTCGTTTGCAAAATTTTCCAAACTTGTACATAAAAGTCAAAATTAAAAATCACCATATTAATGTATACAATTAGGCCTGGTCTATTCGCACACGTCCTTAGTCTATTTAAACACCTCAAAGCGCCGCGCTATGGCCAAAGCTGGGCGCTTTGGTGTAAAGTCAACCACAAGGACTGACGCGGTCAGACCTTGTCTGTTGCTTTACATTAAAGCGCCCCGCTATGGCCAAAGCTGGGCGCTTTGAAGTTTTTTTTTTTTTTTTTTTTTTTACATTTTTAAATTTTCGGGCAAAGCGCCCCTCTTAGGTCAAAGCGCAGCGCTTAGGGCCTTTTTAAAATTTTTTAATATTGTTTTTAATTCACAAACGCGTCGATAATAGTATAAATTTTACGCTTTTTCCATTATACATCATTTTTTAATATATATGGACTATACTGCAAGTTCCGGATCAAATCGGTTACGTGTGATGTCGTATTCCATTATATCGTATCATTTTGGTTTGAAAGCACAAGTACTCCTATGAGTAGTGTTATGTGTATCAGCCGCCTACCGTACATGTACATGACGTATTTTTTTATTAATTGTAGTATTATGGTGTATATTGTTTGGGAACCACACCAAGCAAGTTAAAACCATCATTTTGCAAGTCCTATCACTTGTCCTCTTTTTTGTCGAAGGGGCATGGTTCCAACAAAAGAAATGACAACACTTTTGACTTGGTGAACCACCTCCACACTCCATAGAACCACCTCCACACTCCATATGCAAAGACCTACTCTACATGTTTAGACTCCTAAGACTAGAAATAGTATTTTTGCATACCTTTTTACTCTTTCTTACTGTCAAAAGTAAGAGGATCAAAATAGTTCAAATATAAAAAATAAAAAAAAATTACAAAAGTATTAATTTCAAACTCAATAAAAAAAATGATTTTGAAACTTGTTACTTTATTCTGTTGTAATACGATTTTGAAACTTTATTATGTAAAAATAAGTTCATAAATCTCTTTAAATCCATATTTGATTATTTTCAAAGATCAAATGGCGTGCAACGGCAAGAAATCGATTCCAACGGTAACATAATCAAGACTTTAAATCCATATTTCGGGTTGGAACCGATGTTTTTAATTCACAAACGCGTCGATAATAATCTAAATTTTACGCTTTTTCCATTATACATCATTTTTAATATATATGGACTATACTGCAAGTTCCGGATCAAATCGGTTACGTGTGATGTCGTATTCCATTATATCGTATCATTTTGTTTTGAAAGCACAAGTACGATATAATGGAATACGACATCACACGTAACCGATTTGATCCGGAACTTGCAGTATAGTCCATATATATTAAAAAATGATGTATAATGGAAAAATCGTAAAATTTATACTATTATCGACGTAAAGCAACAGACAAAAAAAAAAAAAAAAAAAAAACTTCAAAGCGCCCAGCTTTGGCCATAGCGGGGCGCTTTGATGTAAAGCAACAGACAAGGTCTGACCGCGTCAGTCCTTGTCGGTTGACTTTACACCAAAGCGCCCAGCTTTGGCCATAGCGCGGCGCTTTGGGGTGTGAAAATAATTTTCTCCGTGTGTAAATAGCATGACCCATACAATTATTCCGATTGTTAAGCAAAGAAAGAGAAATGTATTTAGTCGAGACAATGTTCATCAGATTAGACATTATTAAAGGATAGGAAAATGAAAAGCGTTGATGGCTTATCTAAATCAAGTGACAACTTCTATAATCTGATTGGTAGTTGAGACCTAATAAGATTGAAACATTATTTAGTGATGATTCTTTCAACTTTTTTAATGATTTAATTATACTTTCTCGAATCCTAGTTTTAAATCTACACTTATGTAATATATGTTATAATAAGGTATTACAAAAAAAAAAAAAAAAAAAAAAATTAAACATGCTATAGTGATTTTGTGTTATACATGTGTAGTAAGTGGCTACAAATTTTATAATATATTTCTTTAGTAAACATAATATCATATATAAATAACTTTCAAAAATATTTTGTTTATTTTTATTTTCTTCATTCTTGTAATATGTTGCCAATTTTTGTAGAAATTAAAAGGAATATATATGGAGCTTGTGAACTACATATCTATACTTCATATGTGTACCTTCACAAACTATATATATAGCTCATCAATCAACATATTTTTTCTTTTATTGTTTTTTATACTATAAATGAAAGTAAAAAAAATGGTTGATTAGTTGGTAGTAGTTTTCTCAATTTTCAAAATTTTAATGGATTTCTCATAAACCTAACCTTACACACACACACACATTCTCGTCAAATTAGACTCACGTTCTAGGATCAAGTTTGACGATGTCCGTGGAATCTACCATTTGTAAGACCTAACAACGAATTCAAGTATCATCATTAGGGTTGGCCCTGTGAGTGTGTCGGGTACGCGAGCACACAACCCAAAAAAAAACTTCCCTCGTTTTGCATATATAAAAAATCTTTTATTATTACATCAGTGATATGAACACGTAAGTAGTGATACAAGAGCCGCTAAGTATCTCTTCATACCACAACTCCACAAGCAAGGTCATGAAACTTAGCAACTTTGCTTATATTATTACCCCCCCCCCCCCCCCCCCCCCCCCCCCTGCGGTTTCATTTATGTTTATCCATCTCACATCGCCCAAATTAGAAAGTTTACCTTTCTTTTCTCCATGTATACACATGCCCCACATCATGAAAAAAAAAAAAACAAAACTAAAAGACAACTCATCTCTGTACTTGTATTTCGCCGCACTAATGGATTTTCTTTATATAAACTCTTCTATTGTAAAGGCCATTAATGCCAATCTTACATGGCATTCAACATCTCAAGAACAGCCATGCGTACTATCCTTAGGCTGGTGGGTATGGGGTCCGTCCCCATACCCGTCTAGGATAGTCGCCGGCAGCAAAGCATCCCGTCACCGTCTTCCACGTCGAGCTTTGGACGTTCAAGACGGTCCAATCTGGTGGGCCCCCTTTGTTTCTGATTTGTACATTAGACATTAATACTTGTACGTAGGGCATAGAGATTAAAAAAAATAAATAAAAAAAGTGGTGGGGTAGGATCATCCTCCCATACCCTCTAGTTTTGTGGGATGGACCATCATTGGGAGGACTATGATGTGGCGCCTACGTGACGGATCATCCTCCAAGGGAGGACCATCACTCATAAATAACATACTAACATACAATACAGGATTTGGAATAAAAAACGTAAGGAGACGTAGAAAAAGATGTAACTATAAAAGACAAAACAAAAGTCATTGTCATATCCACTTTTAATTTGTTGATAAAAATTGTCGCATATATATGACAAATAACTGACGCAAGCAGTGGCGTATTTAAGTTATCCTCTCAAATATACATGAGTAATCAAGTAACTTTATTTGTTGTAAAACATTTGTCACCAACAGTTTCTCCAATGAAAGGCCTGGTCCAGAATACATAAATGAACAAAGATGAGATGTTGATAATAACAAAGAATCCGTGCCGGCTATAGAATTGATCGGTATAGTGGCACATCATAGTGTTGTCGAGTCGTTTTCGCAGTTTCTGTACACATCGATAACAACTTCACTCATAAATGGTGGTTCGTATAAACGATCCATCAAACTAAAGCTTATACGCTTCATTGCTTGGGATGGAATATCATATTCCATCACATTTCACTAAATCACTTAGCACAATAGCGTGTTGAAAGGTAATAAATACTTGGAAATACATCTCGGGTAGTTTGATATATTAGCTTTTTTAGCCGAGTTATATAGACTCGAGTGTGGTAGTATATTTTATACAACTTAGTGCTTGTTCATGTGTTGTAAGTCTTAACATGCAAAGGTTAACTATGTGATGACTATTCATGACCTTTGAAAATAGGACATGAATTAAATGCCAATGAGGTATAGTGGTAAAGAAGAGACCTGCTATTTCAGGTGACCCGGGTTCAATTCCTGTCCCTACCATTTAGTTTGACGGCACATGGTGATGATGAGAGACTAGGCGAGTAGGATGCGATCGCTAGTTCAATCCTTGAACTGAGCGGGTTTTATCTCACCGCACCATCGTACCTTCGGGCGAGTGTTCACAGGCTTCGGCTCTAGGTGAGGGTTTTCCCCGGTTCGGAGGCGAGTGTATCCGGATATAATGAATTTCGCCAGTAGCTCATTTGAATGATTCGTTGGCCATTCAGAAAAAGAAAAAAAAAGACATGAATTGAATGTTAAATTAATGATTATTCATTAACAACTATTAACTTATATATACCAAATAAATAAGGCCTTGAGGTGTACTTTAATATCTGAGGTGTTAACGGTGACATAACATGTTAACCTGCATTGCACCACTCTTTCCCTGTGTTAAGGGACGTTAAAGAGATTGTTTATTAACGAGATGTTAAGAGACTGTCTTAATTTGTTTTCTTTTTTTACACCCAAACCGCTAAAAGAATACAGTTAGGTGAAGTTAACAGGATTAAACAAGTAAAGTTAAGGAAAATTAAAGTATACTTCAAGACCTAACTAAGATGACTAAGAGGTTGTGTCACACATTTAAAAGTAATCTGACCTTCATGTACTGATACCGAACATGACCGTTCTGGTATTTTCGATACCAATACTGGTTTGATACCGGTTGACACCAAGCTTATCCCAACCCCTAATATGAAAAAAGATATTAAAGTTAAAAAGTAAAAAAAATAACTATTATTATAATATTAAAATAATAAAAGTATTAAAAGAACTATATATTATTATAATATTAAAATCACTATTTATCTCATTTCCTTTATTAATATATAGGTAATGTACGTATAGTATTTTTTCCCACTTATTTTGTTTTAGCTCTCCTTGTTCTATTTCTTAATAAAAAATAGTTAAAAATTAATTAGATAGTTATTCCATATGATTTTAAAAAAATAACAATATTGGGTTCTAAGAGTTTCTAGTAACTACTAACTAGTTGAGGTATTATGTTTTATTTTTATAACAATGTTAGGCCTAACTTTTCTATTAAATGTCTTTTTATAACCATAAGGACCATTTATGTAATTAATAATCACTACTTATCTCATTTCCTTTATTAATATATAGGTAATGTACGTACAATATTTTTTCCCACTTATTTTGTTTTAGCTCTCCTTGTTCTATTTCTTAATAAAAAATAGTTAAAAATTAATTAGATAGTTATTCCATATGATTTTTAAAAAATAACAATATTGGGTTCTAAGAGTTTCTAGTAACTAGTTGAGGTATTATGTTTTATTTTTATAACAATGTTAGGCCTAACTTTTCTATTAAATGTCTTTTATAACCATAAGGACCATTTATGTAATTAATTTGATTTAATTTATGTAATTAACGTTCATTAACTTGATTTAATAAACGTTACAAAAATTGTTACAAAAATAAAACTTAACCTATTACTTAAAACTCTTAGTGTCCAACATTGTTATTTTTTAGAAACCACTAAAACATAATACATCAACCTGTTACTTAAAACTCTTAATATTCAACATTGTTATTTTTTAGAAACCACAATGACTAACCATGTAATTAAAGCAAAAGTTAATTAAGAAAACATAGTATTTCTTAATTCTTCATTAAAAACTTTCTTATACGTAATTTAATCATATTTTATAACTTTTAAATCTTTGTTACAAAACTGTTTAATATTTCCTTATACGCAATTCAATCATAATTTATCTTATATATTATTTTATAATTATAAATAAATCTTCATTGCTAATTATTTAATATTTTATTTATTTAATCGATATAATACACGAGTTTATAAGATATTACTCAAGTCACATATACTTTAGTTTTATTTGTCTTTAAGGCACACTTAAGTTGTACTGAATAAACCTTGAATTTTCTTTTTGTATTGAAAAAATAAACCTTGAATTTTCTTTTTGTATTGAAAAATATATGTAACTAATAAACATTAACTTGAGTCTTTTTTTTTTTTTTATAATACATTGATTTTTATTGTAAATGAATAAGAAGACTATTCAACAACTAACATTCTAACAATCAGTGATATATCATTATCTTGAAATGTTATAAATTTTATTTTATATACCTACAAAGAGCATAGAGGGGAATAGTGTATGGCAACTATTTGTCTGACGCTTCCCTGTTGGTTCAACCAAATTACGATTTTGTCCTATTTAAATTTATAGTTTTACCAATAGTTTTTCCCCTCCCAACTAAATTACGATTTTGCTCTCAGTTCAAATTTAAAGTATTTTTCCAACGTTTTTGTTTTTTTTCCCTGCCAAATTACGATTTTGCCCCAAGTGTAAATTTATAGTCATGTCATCATTTTAATTTTCTTTTTTACAAAACTATGGTAGTGTTTTTTTAATTGGTTGACTCGGTATAATTTTTATTCGTGCCTGGTGACTGCCTGACACAAGCTCATTTGTCCTGAAAAATTATAATTTTGGCCCCAATTTAAAATTATAGTCTTTCCAACGTTTTAGTTTTTTTTTTTTAGAAAAAAAGTATGGTAATGTTTTGTTTCAATTGGTTGGCTCGATGTAAATTTTTTTGAGATCGTGTTATGAGTAGTATGTACAAGTAATCGAAATACAGACGTACATGTATGAGAGAAAAATATTCGGCTTAGTGCCCCGCAACGCGGACATGGCAAAAACTAGTAGGTAAACAAATACAATACGAATTAATATTACTTATAACGGAAGTTTTGATTTTTATAACTTAAAATAGAAAATGTGATTACATTATTTTGAACTTTTGATGATATTTATAGTTATATTAGTATCTCGTTTAGCTCTAATATAAAGAATTTTCAAAACCAATTGGAATTCTTTCATATATACAAGGTCAAGACGCAACTCTTGAATGATTGACCCATTTGCTAAAGAAGGAATGATTTATAGCTATTATTACTTACCCATTAATACACTGTTTTTATTTAGCAAAAAGATAAAAGAAATACACTGTTTTTATTTAGAAAAGAAAAAAGAAAGAAAGAAATGCAAACTTCCTACACAATTACTAAGGGTGAAATAGATATAAATTAATGTTTTGTTGAGATTTGCAAGTAAATGCCGAAAAGAGGGTGATTTGGACGTAAAAGAGTATAAACGAAACAACAGGTGAAAAGCAGAGGACGGATGAGGAGATTCAGGAACATACGACCCGTACATAACCTAAGGATTACGGTTTGTAACCGCCGCCAATTGATCAAACATCCGAATCTGCATTGGGAATTGGGTCAGAGTGGGCCCACTAGGTTTACGAGTCGTGGGCCTAACCCGTGTTTATGATCTGTGGTATAAAAAGAATGCGAGAGGAAACCCTAGGAGAGACTGGAATTCAAGAACTAGCGAAAAAGGGTTGTAGAAAGAAGGAAAAGATGAACCGGAAGAGAAAAAAGGACGAGACTGAAGATCGAAGGCACGGGGAAGCAGTAGACTGATTCCACAAGTTATCCTTTACGGTTTTCTAGTCTTTGAACTTTCTGTAATGATGATGAATTTGATTTGATGTTGAATTTGTTTGTCATATTCGGCTAAACTTTGTTATAACTGTCCGGATGAGATGATACGAAGATTTGTTTATGATTGATGATAGATTTCCTGCTTGTATGATTTTAGTAGTGTAGTATGATAAAGTTCTTATGATTCATATGTGTGTATGTTGAAATTGGTTATGATGCAGTTGTGTGGTGATATTGATCTTTCTATGAGGTTATGCATGTTAGATTGGGCATTTGTTATCTCTAGGGTATATTTACGTCCATTAGCCTAGGGCTTAATACTTTAATTGGTAATAGATAACTAATCGTCATAAATGGTAAAACATATGTGCAGCTTACGGGAAGGGTTCCATTACAAGAATCTAGAAACTAATTAGGGTTTTCTAAATGTCTTACCTTTGTAGTTGTAATTAGCTCGGTTCGTTAACCGCCTTGATCACTAGGCTAGAAACCTCAAATCATAAGAATTCGTACCGTCACTGCTTTATTGAAATATGTCAAAAGGTGTGTCTATAGTGTCACACCCCCACCGATGGCGGAAACATCGAGGCGAGATGTAATAGATTGTTCAAAGACATCATAGCACTAAAATTTGATATATTAAGATTCAAAATTTTTCATTGTCATATAATCAAAGAAAACATTACATTGTTCAAAAACAGAATTACAACAACCGAAGATTTCATGACTAAACATCATAATTGCATAAATAGATTAGGTGAGTATCTAAATCCACCCTAAGTAGTTTCTTGTGATAGCATGTCAAACGTTTCCTGCACCATGTATAGAATATCCGGCAACACATAAATATGTCAGCAAGCACACTAGTTTGATTACATAGCAAAGATAAGAACAAATTTTAAATCCACATGTTTATAGCATACTAAATTATGTATCATAGTAGCATGCAAAAACTAAAAATGAATCCAAAGTTTGGCACTAGCATATCCTTATCACCGAAGCAAATAAGACTGAATAGAATAACTTAACAATGAACCACAAAACGGGGCGGTGTACTAATCCTATAGTGCTATAAATGTTAAAGGAGGCTTGGAAGGTTAATGATAGATAGCTAAGCATAAGAATATTCTAGCATGTATCCACAATTAGGATAACAAATAAGCATGTTTACGGATTGAGTTTTTGAATAAATTTGCTTGTATGTGTGTTTAGTACGAATACATGTTACAACTCAAATAGTGTTTAAAATGTAAAAATGTATAGCATGAACTCACGGTTTATGAAGAAAATCCACAAGATGCGAGCGAGCGGGTTTGGAGAATGGAACACCAAAGTCACCCCAAAATGGTAAACAAAGGTATATGAGTATAAGGATTTGGAGATCGGAAAGTAATCGGATATTACGAGTATGAAAATACATAAAACATATCCCGCCTAGACGCTTATTTGGATATTATTATTAGTGTGTGTTTTTAATGCGTGTTAAACACCCATTAGAAGTCCAGAATAAGGAATCTAAGACTAGAATATTCTCCACCTTAACACATAACATTCAACCATGGGTTAGTTGATATTATGGTTTGGTTTTGTTTTGTTTTGTTTTGTTTTGTTTTGTTTTGGGGAAAGTATTATATGTGTGAGTTATTATTTATATAGTCAAGCATTTGAGGTAGGGTAATCCATAAACCTCAAGAGTTTCACCATTGCACAACATCACCAACATAGTTGATGATTTAGATGGTCATGAATACAAGGAATGAATGCATAAGTAAACTTACTATTTTTCTAAGTAACCAAGTGAGGGATGGTGGGAGTTTTAGTTTTAGAATCAAGGTTGTTAACATCACCATCTGTACCTTAACAAAAGTCTTCAAAGATTACTTGTTTAGAGACTTGGTTTGGCTTCACTCACATAGTTGGTTGTAGGTTACTTAGAGACATAGAAAGATATAAAATGAAGGCATATGAACCTCAAAGTTTCTAGAAATAACCTTAACACAAGCCTACAACATGGAAACTTGTTGGTGACTTGGTTTGATGAGAAGTAGTTCCAAAAACAAAGTGAAGAAAACATGTATATAACGTTTAATAAAAAAAAAATCCCAACTTAGTAAACAAGTGATAAACTCTTAGAGGCTTATCCAAGTATGGGGATGAAGAAAACAAGTAAGAAATGTGCAAGAAGAAAAGTCAAAACTCACTGTTTTGGTCTTTGAATTCACTGCCCAAAGTTGGAGAACTGGATGATTTGGGAGAGTTTGAGAGAGTTTTTGGAGTGGTGAAAGTGTTTAGGAGGTTTAGGGGTTAGTATTTATAAGTGGGATTAGGGTTTGGGGTATTAAATGAGTTAGTTGGGGGTTAGAAGGAGGGAACATTCAAAAACACGCAGGCTCTTGCAAGCCTGCTATCAGATACACCCCTTGCGGACCTCAAGGGGTATGGATACGGTCCGCAAGGATTTCTAAAACTTTTAATAAACCAGCTTTAGTCCCTGAAGTTGCTTTGTTATTTTATGGTAAAAACTCATAGTTAAGCATGTTTTTGGGTATTTAAGTGTGTGCAAGCGTGGTAAATAATAAAAACACTTTTGAAATAACATTCCAAAGAAAGTAGAATCTCGATGTGTTGCTCGGTTTTGAATTAGAATGCGTATTTGTGAGTGCTTATGCATTATCCAAGAAATAATTAGATAAAAATAATATAAAAGAGAATTTCCATTGTGATCAAGTCTCGAAATTACAAGGAACTGAAGAGAGAGTACAAATTACATTAAAATGGAAAAGAAAGAAATATACGAAAAGTTACATATAGACTTAACCCTAGTTTGATAAGATTAAACTTACGCAATATTAGTCTATTTTTAGCACTTCGTATGCCATAGGTAAGTTAAGTATTGGTCTAGTTTAGCAGAACCGTCAGTCATCAATTTAAGCAGTCTTCGTTGATTCAAGTCTAGGATGGTTATACATTCTTAACTCTTGGTAGTAATTCCCAGTAACTCGGGTTGTTAGATCTTAAGTATTGATTTTCATAGTTCATAGATTGCATATTAAGTAATAGGTTCAGTACTAGTAGAATGTAATGTCCACGGATTGATAATTGGGTACTCTCACAACCCCCGTCCCCTATACTACCCGGGAACGGGCGGCCGCGAGATCAGTTTTGGTGGTATCGGTGTTTATCATTTTGGCATCGGAATTTACATCAGGACCGTAGTTAGGAAATATTTTATCAGAGTAAACACCACATTTTATATAAATAAACACATTGGGATAAAACCCAAGTTTTGTATTACAAACAGATTTGTAGGGGTAAACCCTATTTTATTGAAATAAAACATCTCTTTATTTGGGTAACTTTTATAGCCACTTTTCCAAGCCTTCAGTGCTGACCAGCTGGCTTCTAATTGGCTTTCACATTTTGTTACCTGAAACGCGTTTAAAAACATTTTGTCAGTTGGAAATAATGGTGAGTGAATCCCAGTTTAATCAAGAAGAGTTTTATCCTTTAACAGTATTGAGAGCGATTACAATGTTTATATCTACATAATTACTCATTCAGTACTGTCAATCCTGACTGATGGGTCATATTACACATTGGCTATCTCGTTGTCCAATGGTAACGTTTTCCACATTTTGTATGCAAAACCCCAACATACCGGCAGTAATTGAAGAATTACAAAGACTCAATCACTGCTAATTATAATTTAAAATAAATAAAGGTTTTGTAAAACAGTTTACAAAAAAGGAGATTACTCACATTGTAGTCTTAGGGTTTTCGTTAAGGATTTCCTGGTGATTATCTATTAGTTACAAAAATGCACACGCGTTAGTATAATAACCCAATATTTACATTAGGAATACCCTCCCCGAGACGGTATTCCAATGACTACGTCGGGCAGAACCACGACAGCCGTTACGGAACCCTAGATCAATCGGGCAGCGTATCTAATACGTAACCGCGGTTATGATACTTACAACGAGGCATAACTTCGTTATTTAGGGGGTATTATGCCCGGGTATAGTGTATACTGCGTAGAAATTCGAGAGAGAAAGTTGGTGTGAGCGATCGGAATGAACTGCCGATGCTCTCAATTTATAGGGCTGATTATTGTCTTCATCGCGCCCCGCGTAAGAGAAGGAGAGTGCCTTCGCGCCCCGCGAGGCCAGCTAGGGTTGTGTTGATTCGGTCACTAGGCGTGACACGAGGCTGCCACGTGGTGGCCTAGGGGCTCGCCCTGACTACGAGCTGTCGCGGCCCGCGTAAATCACCATCAACTCGTTCGCGGCCCGCGAGCGAGGACTGAATCTTGTTTTTATTTTATTTTTAATTATATATGGTATTTTGGGCTCGGTTTTCGCATACGGGGTATGTTTTAAGACATATAAGGACAATTTAAATATATTAGGGGTGTCGTAAAAATTTTAGGATGGTTGTTATATCCTCCCCACCTTGTTTTAGAACTCATCCTCGAGGTCTACTGGAATAAGTGTGGATATTTCTTTTACATTTCTGATTCAAGCTCCTAAGTGTACTCGGGTCCTCTCTTGTGTTTGAGATTCTTGACTTTCCTGTCTTCGATCTGTAGACGTCTTTCTACAAATTTTAACTGCTCATTTACCTCTATATCCTTAAGAGGCACTACGAGTGATTCATCAGCTAAGCATTTCTTGAGATTAGATACATGAAATACATCATGTATTCCTGCCATTTCCTCTGGCAGTTGTAGCTGATAGGCTACAAGTCCTATTCTTTTAATAATCTCAAAAGGTCCAACATACCTGGGGCTTATCTTTCCCCTCTTGATGAATCTTACCACTCCTTTCCAAGGAGTGACTTTTAATAACACCTTGTCTCCTACTTGAAATTCCAACGGCTTTCGCCTGTTATATGCATAACTCTTCTGTCGATCCCGTGCTGCCTTTAGTCTTTCCTTGACTTGAACAATCTTGTCGGTTGTTTCTTGCACTATCTCAGGTTCGGATAGTTTCTTTCCTCCAATTTCTGCCCAACAGACTGGATTTCGGCACTTTCGTCCATAAAGTGCTTCGAATGGTGCAGCATTGATACTTCTGTGATAGCTGTTATTATAAGAAAATTCTATTAATGGTAAGTGATCGTCCCAATTACCTCCGAAATCAATTACACAAGCTCTAAGCATGTCTTCCATTGTCTGAATTGTCCTTTCTCTTTGTCCATCCGTTTGAGGATGATAAGCTGTGCTCAGATTCAACTTGGTTCCCATGGCTTTTTGGAAACTTGTCCAAAAATGAGAGGTAAAACGACTATCTCTATCAGAAACAATTGATAAAGTAATTCCATGTAATGAAACTATTTCATTTACATACAACTTAGCTAATTGTTCCATACTGAAAGTTTCCTTCATTGGTAGGAAATGAGCTGACTTAGTTCGCCTGTCTACAATCACCCAGATTGTATCATTACCTTTTCTTGTTTTGGGTAATTTGATAACAAAATCCATTGTTATTAATTCCCATTTCCATACTGGCATTTCTAACTGCTGCAATAACCCTGAGGGTTTCTGATGTTCAGCTTTAACTTGTGAACAGGTTAAACATTTAGAAACATAAGTTGCTATCTTTCGTTATTCCTATTCACCAAAAATTCTTTCTTAAGTCATGATACATCTTATCATTTCCAGGATGCATCATATACTTAGACTTATGGGCTTCTTCTAATATACGGTGGCGTAGGTTTCCTAATTTAGGTATCCACATTCTTTTCTTATGGAATCTCCAAATTCCATCTGTTCCTTAATCTAGTTCCTTAATCATTCCTTTCAATTTTTCAGTATCATCCTTGATTACTGATTCTTGTGCCTTTCTAATTTGTTCATTTAAATCTACCTGTAGATTTAATTTAAGAGAACGTACTCTTTTTGGCTTTTCATGATACTTTCGACTTAAAGCATCAGCCACTACATTAGCTTTTCCTGCATGATACTAGATGTTTTGGTCAAAAATTACCTAAGCAATTTAGTGATCAAATTAGTTAAGTGAGATAGTGTGCTAGAAGTATTTGTGAAAAATCTACTGAATAAGTTGTTAACAAAAACAGTTTCCAGGATACGGCTCAGGATATTGAGCTGTATCTACAATCAAACAATGAGCAGAAAGGTAAAGGGTGACGCAGGATGTACGAGGAAAGCCCTTGATCAATCTAGATCGCCGGCACAAAACCTCAGGAGCTGACAATCGCAGCTGCCTTGTTCTTCTTATTACTTCCAATATCAGGATACAGTGTAGGATATGATGCGGATCAACTATGTGTTACAATGTGATTTGAATACAAGTGTAAGTGTGAGTGATTGCAGCTAGTAGAGAGCAAGAGTGTACGATGAATTGTGTGTGTTCTTATCTGATCCGATCAATCCTATTTATAGTAAAGCAAAGCTAACTAACTAGCCTATAAATCCGGGATAAAACGAATATTCCCTTGTGAACGTTGTAGTCCACGTCTTCCGGCTTCAATGTTCCTATTTCAACAGATTAGCCCAAGTCTTAGGGAGAATAAGTCCACTTGAACGTTATAGACTTGCTTCATTAATCTTCACGTGAATTAATTAGTCACTACCAGGATACTGTATCAGGATGTTACCAATATCCTGATCCGGTATCCTGATCACAATAACAGAAACATAGTCAGAATATTATTTAGGATATATGATCAGATATCCACCCATAACAATTGTCCCCAAAATATATCTATTGGTATACCAATTCCAACGGATATATTTTAAAACTTATCTCGTGAATCGAGGTTATTAAGTTGAAACGACGGTTGAAGTGACACGCTATAACTCCCCATGCGATATTTACTCAATACCCCCAACATCCAGCCTATATTTAACTGAACTATTCTGCGTTATGATCATCACACTTCAAGCAATTTTTCAGGTATTCTCCCTCTTTCTCTTCTCTGTTTTTCTTCACTTAGATCTTCTGTTTCTTAGTTGAAATCCTCCATGGCCTCACGAACAAGATCACGCATAAACGAATCAGCCCCAACCCTTGAAAGTCAAAATCTTCTCTGAGAACCCGAAAACGAGATATGCTCTTTTAATAACGCCGACATTGCCGTCTTAAAAGATTTCGGTGCCTTTCCTGCCGGGGCGATCATCCGTCCCTTCAACCGGGAGGTCCGATCAGACGCAACATCAAACGAATGGGTGTGTTTCTTAGCCTATCCTTTCTCCTTGGGACTCCGGTATCCTTTTCCAGCCTTCATTTCCCGCTTTTTCGAATTCACCGGCCTCAGGTATGCTCAGACCATGCCAATGGTTTGGCGAGTTTTAATGGTGTTAGACCAAATTAAATCTCGTCATGTCCCTGATCTTTGTGTCGAAGATCTCCCTGTAGCATATCGTCTAAGGTCCCATGGTAATAGCCGTTTTCTCCTCTTCTCCACTTCTAAGAATCCTCTGATCCTCAAGGCCACTAAGAATGAAGATCAGTGGCAAAGAAAGTTCTTTTTCGTAAAAAGGGATTCTATCGCCAGGGGTTTTGACCTGCTAGTAGAGTGGTTGACTTCGGGTAGGATTTAGGGTTTTAGGAATATCCCCAAACATATCTTAAAATTATATCCTAAACTGACATATTCGTTTCTTGTGTAGCCAACTTCAAAGAACTAGCCCCTCTGAGTGCAGAATCGGAGCCCAGGATCAAAAACATCTATCGACTTCCTGATAACGAGAGAACCTTTTCCCTGTCTGACGGGTGGTCCATAGGACAACCCTTAATGATGTTAAAAGACGAATATATCCTTCACTTAATCGCGTAATTATCTTGAATTAGATGACTACGGTTGCTTATGTTTCAGGTACAGTTCGGGAGCTAAAAAGGGATAAAATGCAGCTTTGGACGGTTTGGAGATGAACGGGTCGTGCGTGGAAGGAACGAAGAAACAAAACACATGAATCAGGGCTCCACCGTAAATTACGGTGGCCACCATAATTTACGGTGGCCCTGAAACATCTCCAAATCCCACCGTAACTCAGACTCTTCCCACCGTAACACTTTGAAGACCCCGTAAATTACGGTGGTAAATTTGACGTGCTGTCGTAGTACACACAAATTTAATCCAAATAACAACTATAGATAGCGGTAAATGGGTATCAAACTCAGGGAGTATGTGGAAAATGTGTTGATTTTATAGCTTTGCACTTTAACTAAAATTAACCTAAATTGCAGAAATTAAAATTCAAGAGTTAATTGTTTTGGTTGTAAGAACTAATATTAACTAACTAAATTGCAAATCAAAGATTGGTTTTGTAAACAGATTAGGAACAAGCGACCATCCTAAACTTTCGGTTTGCTTTTGACAATTGTGTTTAAATTCACTAGAAAGAATCACATAGACATGATTCATGTATGATTGTTTGTCCGTGATAAAAGGGAACTAAGTACTCGGATTATGAAAACGCGAGGTTGTTACCCGATAACCAATTGACTAATATCCAACCCTAATCCCTCCCGTGATATCTCGATTGTCAGCGACACCAAGAACGTACGGTT
Source organism: Helianthus tuberosus (assembly GCA_030545235.1). Taxonomy (NCBI): domain Eukaryota; kingdom Viridiplantae; phylum Streptophyta; class Magnoliopsida; order Asterales; family Asteraceae; genus Helianthus; species Helianthus tuberosus. The sequence goes on along the minus strand of CM060372.1, from coordinate 29,403,286 downwards.
TAGAATATGATCATAACATCAATCAACAATTTACAAACAAACATTCACACACCATAATAAACAAACAAACATTGCAAGTCTATTATTCTAGAAATACGAATCCAAACACAAAAGTCATAGACAAACCTTCAATTTAGGATGATCACCATAAGTTTAGCCACACATAGCTTGGTGAATCATCATAGCAACAAGTTTAATGTTCATACCAATCAAAAACATAAACCAAATGTTTTAGAACCAAGCAAAAACAGCCAAAATCACCCCTAAGATGCCAGAGAAACGTCCAATGATGAGATAATGTGAAAAGACACCCAAAAACTGATTAAATGAGGCAGTTACGAATTTCCTCGCAGCCTCCACCGTAAATTACGGTACCACCGTAATTTACGGTGGTCTTCAAAGTGTTACGGTGGGAAGAGTCTGAGTTACGGTGGGATTTGGAGATGTTTCAGGGCCATCGTAAATTACGGTGGCCACCGTAATTTACGGTGGAGCCCTGATTCATGTGTTTTGTTTCTTCGTTCCTTCCACGCACGACCCGTTCATCTCCAAACCGTCCAAAGCTGCATTTTATCCCTTTTTAGCTCCCGAACTGTACCTGAAACATAAGCAACCGTAGTCATCTAATTCAAGATAATTACGCGATTAAGTGAAGGATAAATTCGTCTTTTAACATCATTAAGGGTTGTCCTATGGACCACCCGTCACATCCCCATACTTAACCGTTGCTTGTCCCAAGCAACTCATCAAACTGTTTTCAAAACAAGCGATCAATGTAAACCAAGCAGAAACATGTAGTCCTTTTACTAACCCCTTTTTAACACCCAAAATAACACACCCCTCGCTATGTCTCTCCTCTCGGTAACAAGTAAGAACTAGCAATCGTAAGCTAGACACACAAAGGCTAACGGGCGGTTGCACAACTATAGGCTTGTACCTAAATCAATCCTTCTCCTATCAAGTGCCAAACATGAATGCAAATCAAAGGGACTTTCCAGGTTGTAATGTGGCTAGGTGTATGGGTAGGAAATGGAATATATATGAAGTAGCGAAAACTTAACACGGTCTTTTATTACACAAAGAAACAAATAAACAACTAACAAACTTAACTACTATATACAAGATAACTAAACATCACTTTTTTTTTCATTTTCATTGCTTTTTCTCTTTTTTTTTTCTTTTCTGATTTTTTTAATAAAGCAAACACAAACTTTTAACAAAACATCAAATACAATTACCTACTACTAAACAACCACTAACACTATAAGACCGGGTTAAGTTGGGTAAATTTTTAGGTAACTAGCTAGGGGATAACAAACGATAGGCTTTTAGGCACAAAAATTGGGCAACTAAATGTCCAAACCCCCGCCCCTCTCGCAACCATGCTCATATATATAATTTATGAGGTCCAACCCCCCAAATCCCACACTCACACACACTAAAGACGAGGCTACCTAAATGCCCTTATCCTTTTCGCATTCACGCCCAACTAAGGACTCAAACCGAATCAAGGCACAAGTTCTAATGCACCCCCACCCGTAGCCACTCTCATCAAAGATAAGTATTATTTATTTACATGTGTGGCTTCAACTCTCACCAAGAATAAAAGGGGTATCAAGGGTTGCCGGTGCATCAATTGGGGTTAATCTAGGGTGTTCAAATTCTCACATTGTTTTGCTTGATTTAATTTTTTTTTCAAAATCTTCAAAAATTTCCCCCCATCCCCACACTTGGGATACATTGACCCCAATGTATGGTTTTAGGAGGATTTGATCATTCACATCACCCAAAAGCTCCACACTCAAACCACAAATTTCTTTTTGGATTTTTCATTTTTTTATATATTTTTTTTATATTTTTCTTCTCTTAAAAACATCACACCGCCAACTCGCACCAACCCAAACATAACATCACAAACTAACACCACCCAACCATAAACAAAAGAAGCTAACAAGTATTCACAAAATATACAAGGAAGGAACACGACCTGACTAGTAATAGCGTGGCTGCGGAGGCCCAAAAATGGAAGACATCATGTCATTCCATTCTCCAAATGCAAATGTACCGCTACTACTCCCACCTTGTTGCTGAGTTCCTTCTTGTTGGCGCGGGTCGATCCATTGTGAATGATGGAGCGGCGGGGTCGGATATGATATACTACCATCATAAGGTGGTAGCGACGCATAATCCACATGTTGTGGATCCACAACCACCGGCCGCCCGGCGTGCCAATCTGCATGCAATCTTCTTGCTTGATCATCATGGTATCGATTATTCATTTCCAATTCATGAGAATACGCATGTGTGCGATTCCACGCCTCTTGACGATCGAAATTATGCTTCAAAGACCGCTCCATGCTTGCACTCATCATCGTGTGCTGATCAAATAACGTCCGCTCCGAACCCGACCATGACTCAAAAATGGGTGTCGGAGGACGTTGGTTCTCGATAACCTCTTGCATCGTGCCACTGTAAGCCCAATTTGGCTCATAAGAACGCTCCGTGTAATCGTAAAAGGCACCACCATAACCCCTACCTAGGCCCCCTTGGCCTACATTCACATTCTCACCACCATGCGGCTCATTCGCATAATCATCATCACCACTCGGAGCTTCCACATCACTTTCCGGCTCATCTGCTTCACCCGGTAGAAGATCCCTTGCACCCACCTTCAATGCTCTCCATCTCTGCCCCTCCGACTTGAGCTTATGATACCGTTCCGATTGCGTATAAGTCCAACCAATCCCCAACTTGTCTAAAGTAAAAGCCTGATGCCTTTTTGTTGCCCCTTTATCTTCTGACGTGATTGCCTTTTGTTGCTTCATCAATCCCGTGATAATTCGGAAATACGGGACAATATCTCTCCCCAACTTGTTGCGGCAAATCCATAGGTGGTTCATGATCAAATATCGGATTGGAAAACGCGGAGACCCATTGAGTAGCGAATAGAGGACGGGTACTTCTGGGTACCTCTTTTGCTCCTTGTCCCCCCTTCGCGGAATGACATTTAAAATGCAGATTGCTAGCAACAACTTCGCGTCTATCTTCAAGTTCCTCCGGTATAAAACGCCACTGTAAGTACCGGGCAAAAACAACGCCGCTAACATATCATTCCAACGAACATGCTTCTCCGGTTTTATCAGAAGGTCATCAAGACTAGGAATCATGTAATCACGAGCATGTAGACTGTCGTATTTTCCCAATTTCTTCAATGTGTCGAACGACATCTCTACCTTAATCCCATTCACTTCACCTATCAACTTCATTTGCGATGGCTTGTCGTATGTGTTGCACTTGAGAGTTGCCATCCATTCTTGAATTTCGGTTATGAACAAGTTCTTGCTATCCTTATCATAACAACTAAGTGCCGACTCCCATCCTAGAGCACGGAATTTGGCAAACACACCAAACGGCCCAAATTCCACTTCACGAACTTCCCTCTCGCAAATAAATGCGGCAGCCTTGTTTTTCAATTGATTCATACTGTCGGTGAAAGAGTGTCGGTTGCCAATGTTCCGGTTGGTCATCCAAAGGACCCGACTCCCATCTTGGCTTTTCAGCCGGGTCCAACTCCATTTCTTCCTCACTTTCACTCTCATCAACTCGACCCAAATATTGCCTTTTTCTCGGTTGTTGTTCCGGTTGCTTACCCTTGTCTTTAGACGAAGAAGACGAACTTGCTCCGGCTCTTTCTTTCGTTCGTACCATTTTTCTACACACATTAGAGCAAACAACACAACCAAACACAATAAATTAGACCCTTTTCGCCACAATATCCCCACACTTGCTTGTTACTATGTTTGTAGATGCTAGTGAACCAAAACTTTTATAATTTGTTTTTCAAAAAAAAAAAAAAAAAAAATTGGGCATGGTGTCTCTACAATGTAGAGATTCCCAAAAAGTTCACTACTTTATTATCAACCCTACATCTACAAACCATAACAATGTTCAAGTAACTAATTTCATGACAAAATCTAAGAACAAGCAAGTGGGTATAAACAAATAACACAAATAACCTTACTTTTCACAATGCATCATCAAAACATAGCAAATAAACTTCCATAACTTGATTTGAAGATGCTAGAACACTTGTGAAACAAAAACTTCAAAAACCCCCAAAATTTTTCGGACCTAGGGTGTGTGATTCGGACCCGAAAGCTTCGTTTTTCACAAATCTCTTCTCAAAATCAGAAAGTACGTGAAAAATTAGCCAAGATAGACCTAGATTTCACTTGATTTGGTTAAAAATTGAGAGAGTTAGGAAGGATTGAAGGTTGAAGAAGATTATGGAGTTTGGGGATTTTGTGGGGAACTTGAGAGTGATAGATGAGAAAAGTGAAGGGGAATGAGTGGATGGGGTTGTTTCTAGTGACTGATTGCTGTGTGTGTTTTTTTTTATAAATGCAGAAACCGGATCGACCCTTCTGACTTCCAGGTCTACCGTAAATTACGGTATCACCGTAACTTACGGTGGAACCTGGAACAATATCCTTACCGTAACTCTGTGTGTTTTCACCGTAAAGCACAAAACCTTTCACTGGCCACCGTAAATTACGGTACCACCATAAATTATGGTGGTACCTGGGCCTTTTTCCTTCGCCAAAAATGTTTGATTTTAAGTATATTTTTTATATTTTTTCAGTTTTTTTTCGATTTTTTTGTGTTTTTAAAATTTTTCAAAAACATGTAAAAATTACCCTACCCCCTCGAAAGTCCCGTGTTGTCCGAATGTCCCCACACTTGTTTCAAACACAAGATTCAAACGAGTACGGTAATTATGCAAACTATACAAAACAAAGAAAATGAAATGCTAACTATTTACACTACCAAACCTGGGCCTCTCATGGTTGTTCCTCATCGACCGGGCGTAAAACGTAACCCGCTTTATCAAGCTCCAAATTGTTGATGTCGTTCCCCTCCAAGTATGGCTTCAACCGGTGACCGTTCACCGTTTGTTGCTTCAGTGTTTGCTCATCTTGGATATCTACATCACCAAACCTCCCAACTCGCCGAACGACATACGGGCCCATCCATTTGCTTTTAAGCTTGCCCGCAAACATCTTGAGTCTTGAATTGTACAACCAAACCTTTTGACCCACTTCAAAGGTTTTCTTCCTCAACTTTGCATCGTGTACCTTCTTGAGCTTGTCTTTGTAAGCCGATGCACACTCATACGCCTCATCTCTAATCTCTTCGATCTCACTTAATTGCAACTTTCTCATCTTTCCCGCCTCATCATAATCCGCATTTACCGTCTTGATAGCCCAATGTGCCCGATGCGCTAACTCCATTGGCAAATGGCAACCGTTTCCATAAACCATCCGATAAGGGGTTGTGCAATTGGAGTCTTGTAGGCCGTTCGGTACGCCCACAACGCATCATCCAACTTGCTCGACCAATCCTTCCTATCCGTTCTTACCGTCTTCATGAGAATTTATTTGATTTGACGGTTGGACACTTCGACTTATCCACTCGTTTGTGGATGGTAAGGTGTGGCAATCCGGTGATTCACACTATACCTCTTCAACAATTTCCTGAAATTAAAGTTCTTGAAGTGCGAACCACCGTCACTTATAATAACACGTGGGATACCAAAACGAGAGAAGATGTTGGATTGAACAAACTTACAAACAACCGAATGGTCGTTTGTTCGTGTTGCAATAACTTCAATCCACTTTGAGACGTAATCAACTGCCACCAAAATATATAAGAACCCGTTGGAATTTGGGAAGGGACCCATAAAGTCAATACCCCAAACATCGAATATTTCCACAACCAAGATTGGTTGCAATGGCATCTCATCCCTCTTCGATATGCTTCCCATCTTTTGGCAGTTTACACAATTTCTAGCCAACTCACATGCATCCTTGAAAATTGTGGGCCAATAAAACCCACATGAGAGAACCCGGTAACCCGTTTTATGCCCACTAAAGTGACCTCCACATGCGGATGAGTGGGCATGAGTCAAGATTTCCAATACCTCCGTTTCGGGCACACACCTCCTAATGACTTGATCCGGCCCGATCTTGAAGAGATCCGGGTCATCCCAAATGTATTGCTTTACTTGAACCATAAATTGTTGTCGTCGCTTTTTGGTCCAATGACTTGGGATGGCACCTGTGGCTAAATAGTTGACATAATGAGCATACCACGGTGCAACGAAAGTGGATACGGCTAAGAGTTGCTCGTCGGGAAACGTTTCATTTATTTCACTAACATCATCAATCCCTTCAACCGGAATCCGAGACAAGTGATCCACCACTACGTTCTCACTTCTCTTTTTGTCTCGGATTTCTAAGTCAAATTCTTGTAACAACAACACCCATCGAATTAAACGGGGCGTCGCGTCCTTTTTCTCCATCAAATATCGGACCGCACTATGATCCGAATAAACCACCACCTTGCTCCCCAAATATACGCACGAAACTTATCCAAAGCATACACCACCGCTAATAACTCTTTTTCGGTTGTGGTGTAATTGAGTTGCGCTTCGGATAAAGTCTTGCTTGCATAATAAATCACTACCGGCTTCTTGTCAACCCGTTGACCCAAAACTGCACCAATAGTAGTGTCGCTTGCATCACACATAATCTCGAACGGCTTTGACCAATCCGATGGTTGCAAGATAGGAGCTTTGACCAAGTGTTCCTTCAAAACAGTGAAAGCTTGCATACACTCATTAGTAAAATCAAATGGGACATCTTTTAATAACAAGTTGCATAAAGGTTTGGTGATAACACTAAAACCTTTTATGAAACGTCTATAGAACCCCGCGTGTCCCAAAAATGACCTTACACCCTTAACATTTCGGAGGTGGCAAAGATGCTATTACCCTTATTTTTGCCTTATCCACCTCCATTCCCCTTTCCGAAATCACATGACCTAGCACAATTCCCTCTTGCACCATAAAATGACTTTTCTCCCAACTAAGCACTAGATTTTTCTCAACACACCTTTTTAAAACTTTTTGTAATTCGTTGAGACAAGATTCAAAACTAGTGCCAAAGATTGAGAAGTCATCCATAAATACTTCAAGCGACTCTCCAACCATGTCCGAGAAAATACTCATCATACATCGTTGGAAAGTTGCCGGTGCATTGCACAAGCCAAATGGCATTCGCCGAAAGGCAAAGGTGCCATATGGACAAGTGAAGGTGGTCTTGTGTTGGTCATCCGGGTGTATTGCTATTTGATTGTAACCCGAATACCCGTCCAAAAACCAGTAATATTTTTGACCCGGTAATTTTTCAATAATTTGGTCAATGAAAGGTAGCGGGAAATGGTCCTTAGAAGTGGCGGCATTCAACTTTCGGTAGTCAATACATACACGCCACCCGATGACTGGTCGGGTGGCAATTTGTTCACCATTTTCGTCCTTGACTACTTGAATACCGGCCTTCTTAGGCACAACTTGGGTGGGACTCACCCAAGCACTATCCAAAATCGGATAGATAATTCCCTCGTCCAACCATTTGATTACCTCTTTTTTTACTACCTCCCTTAGGTTCAGATTCAGTCACCTTTGAGCTTCTTGTGTTGGTTTTGCATCTTCGATGGTAATAATCTTGTGCATGACGATTGATGGACTAATTCCTTTGAGATCGGCAATCGTCCATCCAATAGCTCCCTTATTTTCTTTCAAAACTTCCAACAATGCTTGCTCTTGCACCAACTCTAAATTAGAGGCAATAATGACCGGTAGAGTGTCATTATCCCCTAAGAAAGCATACTTCAAGTGGCTCGGCAAGTCTTTAAGTTCCAACTTTGGCGGTTCCTCTAACGATGGTTTAGTACCCGAACTTATTTCTGCCGGTAAGCCTTCGAATTGATGAGTCCATGGTGGTCGACCTTCCTTCAAAGCCATGGCATCCTGTTTTTCCTCTTCAACCCGTAGTGCATAAGCATGTACCTGTTCAAAAAAATCACACAAGCAAACATCCATAACATCCTCCTCATACTCATGCGGGGTGCATCCATCAACTAAATCTGCCATGAAACACTCATCAACACCATTAGCATTAGAATTGTTAGTAAAAACATTTAAGCGCATTTTTCGATTCCCAAAAGTCATATCGACTGTACCAAATCTACAATCGATCACAGCATGCGCGGTGCTTAAAAATGGCCAACCCAAAATAACATTTTGTTGTTGTTTTGGGTCCGCGGACGAGTAGTCCAAGACTAGAAAGTCAACCGGGTAATAAAACTCATCAATTTTAACAATTACATTTTGAACCATTCCCCGAGGTAGCTTATGACACAAATCGGCCAAAACAACCGTTGTCTCCACCCTTGCTAACGAACCAAAATCATATTGGTCATATAAGCCCCCCGGTAAAATGCTAACTCCGGCTCCAAGATCTAGTAACGCCTTCGCCATTTGAAAATTACCAACTTGAATGTTAATTAATGGCGTACCCGGATCTTGGAGCTTAGGAGGAAGCTCCCCATTCAAAACCGCACTCACTTGCCCGGTTAAATCCACCCGCTTAGGCATTTTCTTCTTTTGTTGCCTCTTTTGTGTACATAATTCCTTTAGAAATTTAGCATAAGCGGGCACTTGTTTTATTGCATCAAGTAGTGGAAGATTAATCTTTACTTGTTTAAACATGTTCCACAATTCTTCTTTTTGGGGACCTCTTGATGCAATAAATTTTTTCCTACCCGGGTCAAGTAAAGCCGATGGAAACGGGACTTGACTCGGTTCACCCTCAACTTTTTCACTGTTCTCATTTTCACCCAACCCCGGTTTTTTAACATTTGATTCTTGAGGTTTAACCGGTGAAACTTCATCATCACTTTCATTACCCGTGATGTCCTCAACTACCCCCTCAACCAATTCGGGTGACAAATTGGCTTTAAATTCTTTTCCACCTCTTAAAACACTAACATGACTAATATTAACATTACCTCGTGACGAACCATGTGAAGGATTTACCTTAGTGTCGCTAGGAAGTTGACCCTCGCTTTTCTTCAAGTCCGCCACATGTAACACCTCGAAAATTTCATGTCCAAAATTTATCGACACGTGTCATGAGCTTAAAACGTGTAAAGGATTGATTAGAAGGACTAAAGTTGACAAACAAGGAAAGTATGTGAATATAAGGGTTCAAAATGTCAACAATGGATAAATATACTTTACAATAACCCTACAAGATGTTTATACCCTTAAACGAATGAATCATGGATCATACGAAGCTAATTGTAAAAGATAGTGAGAGATTACAAACTACAGGGGTTAAATGTGTCAACATGTTTAAAGTATACCTCTGAGTGGCCTTTTAGCAAACCAGAAGCTTTGTAACGATTAATTATGCTCACTAGAAGGTATGATAAAAATTTCACCAAGTTTCGTTATCATATGAGAAAGTTATGATAAAAATTCGTATACGAGGGGTTAAAAGCGTCAACGTTGAAATTTAAGACTTTTCGGTGATCATATGAATAACCGGGGACCTAACAAAGTTGGTTTATTACTTGGAGTCCTTAAAAGTCAAGTTTGGGGGTTACAAGTGCAAGAAAACATCTTAAAATCAAGATTTGGAAGTTTAGGGGCCAAACTGTCAACTTTTGAAAGTTCTGTCATGCTGGTCTGGTGCTTACGGACCGTATGCTAGGTCCCTTACGGTCCGTAAGCGACTCCCAGATGCAGAAACTCGTAAGTTGGCTGTTCAGCCCATGTAACCGACTTATATTGCCCTTTTACACTTCCAAGAGCTGCCTAAGCTTGCTTTTAGACCTTAGGGACACTTGTGAATGATCCATGATCAGTTATAGCATTGTTTGTCATGATCTTGATGGATCAAAGGCCCTATATAAAGCACCATTGTTTGCAACTTTGATCATTCACTCTTTCCTTCACTCCTGATCTTTTCTGGAGCTCAAGGCCTTTCACCAAGCATCTCTAATCGTGCATTAGACCTTGGTAAGTATCCTTGACCTTCCTTAATTGAGTTTGGTTAGTTATTAGCTTAAAAGTCAAACCGTAATAATTAAGGTTTGACTTATCGATTAATCACTAATGGTCCAGTGATTAGTCAAACTTAAGGTAGTTATAAGTTGGTAATCATGTGGGCATTACACCCTTAAAAGGGCACCCTCTAATTCCCACTCTAACTAGATCAATTGTCTAGTCAAAGTTTATTATAAAAAGTCAACAGGATCCTAATTTTTGAATTAACGCATAATTAGCAATGTAGAAGGTGTGTAACCTATTTGATCACTCATATAACTTGGTAATAAGTATAAGAACTGGTCTAAGCTTGTTTGATCCGACAATTTTCTGTTTAGGCTCGGTTCGGAACCGAAAGTCGCAAAACTTTGACTTTTGCTTTGACTTCAGTTCTGACCCAATTTAGATGGGTTTGGAAATGCCTTAGAGCTTCCTTAGGACCAGGTTACATGATAGTATAACCCTCTGTGGTTGGATCGTTGATTGTCCGATTCGTTTACTCGTTTACGTTAATTGCTTAATGTTGACCATAATGCCCTTTTGACCATAAAACGAGAATTTTGGAAATGTGAAAGGACAATAATCTTTATTACTGATTTATAAACATGTCCCTAAAATTTCACATCAGTTGGAGGTCTAGATTAGGAGTTATGCTCAATAGCGTAATTTGAAAGCTTTTTGTTAATTAAAAGGCATAATTAGCGTAAAGCCTATTTAAACCCAATTTTGACACCAAACCTTTTACCCACTGATGTAATATAATATTTTGAGATTTTTGAAGATTTTTAATTATTTTTAACCTGATCATAACCTAAGGTTATGGCCTTGATTCGGTAAATACCGATTATACCCTTTTTGTGTATAAAATGAGTTTTACATAGTATTTTGACACCAATCCAATTGCTAATGATTTTATATAATAAATGAAGTATTTTGAACTTCATAACCTGATCAGAAAACTCAGATTTCCTGTATAACCCGGAAATCGCTTAAAACGGCTTTTTACGCGTATTAAACACCTAGTATGGGTTTAAAACCATTTTGGCATATAAGACTTATCACCAACTGATATAACCTATTAAATTAAGTTGTTTTACTGATTATTTCAGACCCGAGTCTCTGAATTATATTTAATCTCTTTTATAATCTTTAAAATGACCAAAACACCCCTACGGGGCTTAATTTAAGACTAAACTCGTTTTGGGCATAATAGAAGGTATCCTACTGATATCGCAACATATTTAAGACATATTAACTTAGGAAACCTGTATATGACTCTTATGGTTACCCGTTACGCTTCTTACGCGTTCGATTCGGTTTATGTAACTAGTTTGCATAAGTTAACCGAAACGGGTTAAACCTTATCATTTTTATCTCAAAATCCAGAAGGTGTTTAGATTACCCATATTATACAAGTCTTCAAACTTTTCAGGTCTAAAACACATTCTATTCCGGTCTTCGCTTAATCGTGCGTTTGAACCGTATCTTTATTTAAAACTAACCGGTCTAAGTTTAGGCTTAATTAAAGACCCGTTAGGATTCTAATAGGTTATTATAAACCTTCGTTCCAGATTAAGAGCCCCAGTAGAAGTACTTGTGCTTGCTGATTAGAATATACGGCTGAGTATAAATTGCATTGCTAGCTCAGGTAAATACTCTTAACCTATTTTCCCTTATACGGGCTTGGGATACGGTAATATAAATACCGCATGGTCAGGTATGGGATTCAAAGACCAATAAGTCGGGAAATCCAAATAACCTGTTTTAATTCGTATTGCTTGACTGAAACATTGGGGGTTAATGCGACCGTGTCCTGGATATCCTTGACATCATTATATTATAAAATGGCCACGTCTTAAGCACGGGGTGTAGGCATACACCTGACAGTTTGCATAAGGGAAACGGTATCTCACTCTCATGTGGGCCTATACTTGTGGCGTGTCTGTTAATCTTGACTCGGTTTCTACATCGGGCCCTGAACGTATAACGAACATGTAAATCTGTATACAAGATTATTTATATAATTGTCCCAAGTTATAAAAGATATGTTGTGCCTTGTGCATTCAAATCAATTTTTATAAATGTTTTCAAATGAGTCGGTTAATTGTATTTACCAGTGTAAACTGACGTATTTTCCAAAAAGGTTAAGTGACAGGTACTGAACGTAATTGGCTGGAAGCTCAGGGCGTTAATAAGGAATCTTGCAAGTTCTAGGCGTCCAAAGTCTGTTGAACAGTTTTTCCTTTTATTTGACCCGCCTGTGGATCCTTTACTTTCTGTTGTAATACTTTGATATTACTTTATATTCGGATTGTAATATATTTATCTTTTGCTTCCGCTGTGCATTTATATATTGTGTTGTTTGACTAAGATGATCTCAACTATGTCACGATACTCCCCACCGGGCCCACCGGTTATACGTGGAAATATCAGGGTGTGACACCACATCGGTTGCCAATTGACCCATTTGGGTTGTTAGCGATTGGATACTCTTGTCACGAACCTCATCTTTTTGCATCCGGACTTCATCAAGTTGATTTCGTTTTTGCATATCTTGTTGCATAGCCCGAAGCATATCCATGACTTCATTCCCGCTTGACGAAGGTTGACCCAAACCACTTTGACCCGTTTGTTGAAATTGCCCTTGGTACCCATAATTGTTTCCAACTCTATAGTTGCCTTGATTGTATTGTTGGCGAGGTACAAAGTTACCTTGAGCTCCTTGAAAGTTTGGGTTAGCTTGGTTCGCCGCATTCCCGTAACGGAAATTAGGATGGTTTCGTAACCCGGGGTGATAGGTGTTGGAGTTCATGTTGAAATTTCGACCACCCCCTCCTTGAATTGCATTCACTTCCTCTACTTGCTCATCAACCACTCCCACTACACAAACTTCCGCCGTGTGGCCTATTTCATTGCAATTAGTGCACACGTTGTACACTTGGTTCGTAGTTTGAACATTGCCACTTTCCACTCCATGCACTTGAGGCCTTTGAATCACGTGGCTTGCCCTTCTTGAAGATTGAGCTTTCCTCTTGGAATTCACCGCCATTTGTTCTAAAAACGCCCAATCAACATGTTCATAATTGGTACCGAATGTACCGTTGGTGATTGACATCAAATCCCGTGCATCCTCTGAACTCAACCCTTCATGAAATGCATTTAACAACTCCCATAATTGGATCCCATGATGAGGGCAATTCCGTAATATCATATTAAATCTTTTGAAGGCTTCATGAAACATCTCCCCCGATTGTTGTTGGAAGCTTCTCAAACCTCTCCTTGCATCATTAGTCTTTTGAGAGGTGTAATATTCATCTAAGAATAGTTGTTGCATGTCGGCCCATGTTAAGATCGATGCGGAGGGTAGCGTGTGAAACCATCTCTTTGCCTTGTCTTCCAAAGAAAATTGGAAGAGAACCAACTTCACATCATCCGAAGAAAAACCTTGACCTCCAATGGTATTGCAAATAGAATCATATGTCTCCAAATGAAAATAGGGTTCTTCTGTTGCTAACCCTTCGAATTTTGGTAGACTTTGGAGAGCGGTTGTTCTAACTTCAAAAGTTCTTCCATCCGCATGATGAGGAATCACTACCGGCGAGGGATTGTTGGTGATAATAGGCCGGAAGTGAGCTTCAATTCCCCGTACAACTTCTCGATGATGTCTTTGAGGGGCACCCAATGGTGCTCTTGGTTGACCCATTTGCATAGGCCCTTGAGGTGCAAAGGGTGGTTGGTATTGATATTGATGAATTGGTGGTTGTTGTTGAATCGGTCTTTGAAATTGCAGTTGTGTATTTTGAGGGCGCACTTGTTGTAGCGGTGTAGGGCGTTGTAGTTGTGGCCCTTGCGGTCTAATGTGTTGCACCCCAACCGGTAGTCTACTTGTATCTTGAAATTGTTGGATCGGTTGACTTTGTTGACCCGCTCCTCCTTGAAGACCCAAGTATCCTCCATCGCCCCCATAATAAAAACCTTCCTCTTCATACCCCCTAAACTCATCTTCATAACCATCATCATATCCATCCCCTTGAATACCCGAAGATTGCCCAAAGGGAAGAGTGGAATAATGGAAACCCGATTGGTTCGATGGTCTAAATGTTGAAGTAGCATGGACAATGGTTGAATTGGGTGGTATTGGGTAATTAGAGGATGATTGACCTGTAGTTGGGGGAAAGAAGTGTGATAATGGTGGAATGGTGGCAGATGGGCTAAAGGTAAGACTGGGTTTGAGTTGAGTAGTAATCGGTTGTGTAGTGTTGGATGGTGTAGTATCATGAGGTGGAGTAGGAATTGTAGTGGTGTTAGGTATAGTGGTGTTTGGTGATGGTTGTGTGGAAGTAGGTATGAATGATGAGGTCGTTTGACCCGTTATGGGTGGTATTTGAGATTCTTGCATGATGTTTCGTGGTGTGATGGGTGAAGTAGGTGAACCAATGATTCTGTTTTCACTTAGTAAAACTCTGTTTTGCCTTAGTGTTCTTTCAATTTCCGGATCAAATGACAATGGTGACGACTTGTGAGAGCCTCTAGTATGCATGCACCTGTAGAACCTGCACACTAAACACACCAGTGTAAACCCGAAAATAACAAAGCAAAACTAACAAACTGACACACGTTGCGCACAACTCCCCAGCAACGGCGCCAAAATTTGACGTGCTGTCGTAGTACACGCAAATTTAATCCAAATAACAACTATAGATAGTGGTAAATGGGTATCGAACTCAGGGAGTATGTGGAAAATGTGTTGATTTTATAGCTTTGCACTTTAACTAAAATTAACCTAAATTGCAGAAATTAAAATTCAAGAGTTGATTGTTTTGGTTGTAAGAACTAATATTAACTAACTAAATTGCAAATCAAAGATTGGTTTTGTAAACAGATTAGGAACAAGCGACCATCCTAAACTTCCGGTTTGCTTTTGACAATTGTGTTTAAATTCACTAGAAAGAATCACATAGACATGATTCATGTATGATTGTTTGTCCGTGATAAAAGGGAACTAAGTACTCGGATTATGAAAACGCGAGGTTGTTACCCGATAACCAATTGACTAATATCCAACCCTAATCCCTCCCGTGATATCTCGATTGTCAGCGACACCAAGAACGTACGGTTTAGAATATGATCATAACATCAATCAACAATTTAAAAACAAATATTCACACACCATAATAAACAAACAAACATTGCAAGTCTATTATTCTAGAAATACGAATCCAAACACAAAAGTCATAGATAGGGGTGAGCAAAAGGAAAAACCCGACCCTACCCGACCATTACCCGACCCGACCCGAGAACCGATCAAACATAAAATACAGAACCGATTCACTACCCTAAATGTAGGGTCGGTTCCGGTCCATAGGTCCAAGTCGGGTTTCACCATGAAAAGAAACGAGACCCGACCCGACCCGACCCTATTTTATATGAAAAATTGGAACCGATCTAAATACCTAGGTACTTGGGTTCGGGTCGGGTTGGGTATATTTTCGGTTCGGTTCTCGGTTATTTTCGGTCTGGACCTAAACTTGCACACCCCTAGTCATAGACAAACCTTCAATTTAGGATGATCACCATAAGTTTAGCCACACATAGCTTGGTGAATCATCATAGCAACAAGTTTAATGTTCATACCAATAAAAAACATAAACCAAATGTTTAGAAATGTTTTGGAACCAAGCAAAAACAGCCAAAATCGCCCCTAAGATGCCAGAGAAACGTCCAATGATGAGATAATGTGAAAAGACACCCAAAAACTGATTAAATGAGGCAGTTACAAATTTCCTCGCAGCCTCCGCCGTAAATTACGGTACCACCGTAATTTACGGTGGTCTTCAAAGTGTTACGGTGGGAAGAGTCTGAGTTACGGTGGGATTTGGAGATGTTTCAGGGCCACCGTAAATTACGGTGGCCACCATAATTTACGGTGGAGCCCTGATTCATGTGTTTTGTTTCTTCATTCCTTCCACGCACGACCCGTTCATCTCCAAACCGTCCAAAGCTGCATTTTATCCCTTTTTAGCTCCCGAACTGTACCTGAAACATAAGCAGCCGTAGTCATCTAATTCAAGATAATTACGCGATTAAGTGAAGGATAAATTCGTCTTTTAACATCATTAAGGGTTGTCCTATGGACCACCCGTCACTGTCTCTCATAAGTTCGAGTCAAAAATCAAGTTTGGAAATGTCTGGTAAGCATGTTATTAAACTAATTACAGAATACGAGTACTAAGAGTTAAGTAATTCTCCCTTTTTCGTAGTGCCAGCTATCAACCTCGAAGGTTTCCAGCTTGACGAGTTGGATAGTTATTCCAGCCATATGCAAGTTAAGCAAGAAACCAATCCTAAGGCAGTAGTCACGTCAAAGCCCACCAGTTCAAAAACTGCTACTGCACCCAAAGCTTCTACAGCATCCAAGTCTCGAGCTGCTAGCTCTCGTAAAAGGAAGGAAGCAGACTCTCCAGCTACATCTGACGTGTTTCCCTTTGAGAATCACGGGTTTACTGAGTCCAACATATTCATGACCAGCTTCCTTAATCAGGTTAGTATTCTCATTCTATATCCTGAACACATATACTCAATACACATATCCATATATTGATACATGTACTTTTGATCGCAGGGTCTGGAACGCCTAGTGTTCCTTTATGAAGACGCATGTGGTTTGAACAAGATGTTAGAGGCTAAACTGAGGAAGGCTGAAACCACCATCGTGGACCAAGCAGCAATCACTGCCAATTCGGAGCATTATGAAGCCAAGTATAAAGCAATGACCCAAGAGCATCAATATGCCATCAAGAAGAACACCCACGAGGCTCAAGCCAAGTCTGATGCTGCCCAGGTTCAACACGAGCAGGATATGGCTTCATATCGGGAAGGCTTCAATAATTCTGTCGTCATCTCCCTCCTCCAGGCTAGATTGAAAATGGCCTATGAGGCTAAGGCCCTGGGCCTTGAATGCCCCTCATGGAATGTTGAGGCTTAGGAGGTGAAGTTGAGGGATCTTGGTGGCAATCCCGTGGAGCATCCTGTGAAGCCTATTGCTGAGGAGCCTGCTAAGGTGGCCGAGAAGGTAGTTGATGCTGATGCTACAAAGGATGCTGGTGGTGATGCTGGGAAGGATGCTGGACCGGATGCTGGTGCTGATGAAGCCATGGTGGAAGAGGGTGCTGCCCCTTGAAAGCAGTGAAATGGGCGATGATAGATGTTGATGCCAAGGCCGGAGCCCATTTTTTAAATTTGGTGGTTTGTGGTTTGTTGAACAATTTTAATTTCCTATCTGTCAAACAATTCACTTTCCTGCACTAAAACAATATGATGGCCAAAGGTGGATGGGTCCTGAGTTTCAGAATGAAGCCCTTGGTCATCAATTAGTATGCTTTATTTTGAACACTCTAACAATTGAAGGGGAGGTATCTTGGGTTCCAAGACGAAGCCTTCAATTGTTAAGTAAATATGGTAGAAAACTAATTGTGCTTTTGGCGGATGGGTCTCGGTTTGAGATGAAACCAAAAACACAAACTTTTGCTGTGTTAATAAACTAACTTTCTTTTGGCCTTATCCACTATTGTTCATTTTATTTTTGCATAGCTTGTTTTGATAACTGTTGTTTGATTTGAATATTATTCCAAATTTCCAATCTTAGTGTAATATTTCTAACATTCTAAGCAAATATGCTGAAAACATATCCTGAGAACATATCTTAATCAGGATACTCACAAATATTCCAATCAGATTTTTGTCGAATAAGATTTCAAAAACTTAGACAATTTAGATAAGGTTTTCAAAGAACAAAACATGAAAGATCATACCAAAAATAGAAGACACCTCAATCTCTTCGTTTTAGTCCTTTTGCAACCTTTTCGCCGAAGATGTCCCCAGTCTGGGATACTTAGTGAATTATGCCCAAACTTGATCCTTGGAACTTCTCACAATGCCTTAGTGGGAATGTCCCCTGCGCATAATGTCTTTAAATACTTAGGAATTTTCCAGACATCAATTGCAACTGTTTGTATAACCTTCGTGTTATAGGGGATAAATCCTAAAATATCCTGGAGATAAATCCTTAATACTCTGGGGATAAATCCTTGTGTATCCTGGGGAAAATCCCAAATTTTTGTGCGCTGCAGGCGGGAGTGTATAAACTCCAAGACTTAGAAAGGTGAAAACCTTTAAACCTTAGAGAGTATGAAAATACCCTTTCGCGAGAGAGGTGATCAATCCTCATATACCTTTAGGATCCAGGATATAGCCAGCAATAACGAAATTGTCAGCTACTTTTACATGGACTGGTCCCGCTATCTTGAACTATCCCTGGATAACTTGCGCTCCAGGCGGGGTGTTTAAACCCAATTCGAGAGAAAGGTGAATACCTTTAAACCTGTGAAGGGATCAGGATCCCTTAAACGTGAGAGAGTGGGCCAATCCTCTAATCTTTGGAATTATCCTGAGTGCATATCCTGAAGTTATATCCCGAAGCATATTCTGCAAAACAACCTTAAACTAAGGTGGGTTTCTAGCCTGGCTAACACCCCTCCAATGCTTAAGTCAGTATTGGGTTAAAAAAAAAGAATTATATTTAAAAGAGATAGAATTCATACCATCTTGAGTTAGAAATTAATTTCTAAACTCACTTGAAATAGGCTTTGAGGTGTATAGCGTTCCAGGATCTTGGTAGTATATCCCCCTCCATATTCTTAAGCCGGTATGCTCTTTTTCCGGATTCCGATTCAATCTCATAAGGTCCTTCCCACTTAGGAGCTAACATTCCATCAGCAGGATTAATAGTATTCTGAAAAGCTTTCCTTAACACCCAATCTCCAACCTGAAATCTTCTAGTCCTTAGGTTCGTGTTATATGCCCTGGATATCCTTTGTTGGTATGCTGTCATTCTCAACTTTGCTTCATCCCTTGTCTCATCAATAGTATCCGATTCTCGACACAGGGCTTCAGGATTCTTCTCAGGATCCTGAAGGTTGGATCTTGCTGTAGGTATCACCATTTCTGTCGGGATTACTGCCTCTGCTCCAAATGCTAAGGAAAATGGGGTTTGCCCAATTGCACTTTTCACTGTTGTCCTATCGGCCCATAAAACAAAGGGTAATTCTTCCGCCCATCTTCCTTTTTTAGCTCCTAATATTTTCTTCAAATTGTTAACTATTATCTTGTTCGAGGATTTTGCTTGCCCATTTGCTTGTGGATGTACCGGAATAGATGTAATCATTTTAATTCCCCAACTCTTACAAAAATCGGAGGTTCTCTTACTGATAAACTGAGAGCCATTGTCACAAATTATCTCAGTTGGTACCCCAAACCTGGTCAGGATATTTCTTTTTATGAAGGACACTACTTTCTGGTCTCTGACTTGAACAAATGCCTCAGCTTCAACCCGCTTAGAGAAATAATATGTCATTGCCAGCATAAAAACCTTTCCTCCTGGTGCTTTTGGCAATTTCCCCACTATATCCATCCCCCACTTCATGAATGGCCAAGGGGAAGCAATAGGATACAGTGGTTCAGCAGGTTGATGCAGTATATTGCTGTGCCTCTGACATGCATCGCATCTTCGAGCATATTGTTGGATCGTTCCGTGACCCTAAACAGTCAAGTTGAGCAGTTCACAATCATTTACTAAGGCAGAATCAAAGTAAACAACTTCAAAACAGCTTGTTCCTTTTAACTTTCTTTTCTATTACTGATTTCTGAGTCTTTACAATGATTTCTGAGAAAATCCAGCAGCACCTCGACTCAAACACTATGACCAGGTTCGCTTCAAATGACAACACACAACATCTATATATAGACTAGCAGATTTCGCTTGAGGATGTAACAGGTTACTTCAAGCAAAATCACATGTTATGATTTCGCTTGAACTGCACCTTTACACTTTCAAGCGGAATCACCTATATAAACATGTAAAACCCTAAATTCTAACCCTACTGTGTGCTCATTCATCCTGTCTAGACATAAGACTCGATTAAGACGAAGTTAACAGACAGTAGATGCACCAACAGACTCCCCCTTGGATGTTGACGAAGTCTTTGGCGTCGAGTCTTTAGTCTTTGTCTCTTTCCAAATTTTGTCTTGACATTGTAAAAGCTCTCTTCAATCTTTATCTTCAATCTTTAATCTTCAATCTCCCCTTTGAGTGTTGATCCTGAATTCTGACTCCCCCTTTCACAGACTCCCCCTCTCGATAAGCTAGGGCTTTAATTCTGGTTCAAACTTTAACATTTTGTTGCCATGGGAAACTTGATTCCTGTATAAACTCTACCCAAATATAAGATATATGACAATAACAGTTTCAATCCAAACTTATCATTCAACCTTCAGTTGCTAAGCAATCCACTTAAGTATTTAGGTTCAAATTAATGACCCTGATTACTCAATTAATCTACCAGGTCCAACTTAATGACCTTGGTTGATCAGAGATAAATCACACTGACATTTGTATAATCATTTTCAAACATTTTCTAAAAAAATACAAGTTTCAAGTTAATGAACTTGCTTCAACTTTCCAATTTCACAAGTTTTATCATGTTTTAGCTCCAAACTCATCATCCAGCCCAGAAACTTCCTGCATCTGCTTCAAATCGAATCTGAAGATCAGTTTTCCACTTTGGTTTGTCGGAAAATAAAGCAGAAATGAAAAATCTTTTTGGATTTTAATAAAGCTTCTAATCTAGAAATGAAATACAGAAATAAAATGCAATAAAAGTAAACTATTTACAAACATATTTTTGGTGAGCGTGTTAGGGAATCATATCAGCTATCCGACAAGTCACAAGTACCGTTAAGCTTTAATTACATACTCAGAATTAAACAATTCGCTTAGATTATCGATATACTGATCCACTTAAATTCTCACACAATTTTCAATCTGTCCAGGATACGGATTTAGTGTTTTAGAGACTTAAACTTATACGTGTGTCCCACCTCTTGAATATACTCCCGTCTCCAAATCCCAATATTCAGTCTTACAGGTGAGTATACCACAGATGATATCTGTAAGGGGTTAAGATGCGAAGAACCGTGAGAGCTCAGGTCAGAACTTTCGTTCAGCAGAGAGATGACGGCTTCGACTTTGGTGTGTCCCCTTTAGAGGATCTTTTTTACAACAACATTGATTAGCAATTTTATTGTCTCATCATTTATGCTGAGGGCGGCACTATGTTTCAAGCATGCGGAAAGTATTATTCGGGGACTAGGCCAATGCTTCCGCATTATCAGAAGTCCCGGAATAATACCCCAGATATCACTGAGTATAAGACCTAGTATCTCAGAAAAAGGGATTTTTCAAACGAGATTTCAGGGGTTACCTATATATCCAAGTAGTGTTCCCCACGAAATAAGCAAGTAAGGATTTAGGTTTATATCCCGAACAAACCTACTAAATGTGCAAAAACCTATCGGCATATCCTCAGCGAGACTGTTTAATCACATTTAAACATTACAATTCTTTAGCATACTGTAACTGTCAAGCCGATGTACTATCATTTTCCCTTTTTACACAAGCTCTTTTTCAATTTTCTATTGTTTTTGGATTTTTGAAATTTTTTACTGTTTTTTGTATTTTCTGAAAATATTAACCTATACTCTCCCCCTAAATACCAAAACAAGTAAAAAATCGACAAACCATTGCAGATTGCTTCTCAACATCATCATCTACAATGTTTCCTTCATCAACGCCAAGAATCTCCTCCAACACCGATAAAAGCATCATACTGTTCAATTTTAGCAAATATTGAAAACGTGTTTTATCAAACGCTTTGGTATGTAAATCAGCTTTTTGTTCGTCAGTGTGGATTTTCTCAATTCGTATCAACTTCTTCTCGAAACAATCTCGGATGAAGTGATGACGAATTTCAATGTGTTTGGTTTTAGCATGATGAACAGGATTTTTAGTAATGTTAATCGCTGCCTCATTATCGACAAAGATAGGGGTGTTTAGAAATTGCAAACCGTAGTTGCGTATCTGTTGCTGGATCCACAAGATCTGTGAGCAGCAGCTGCTAGCAGATACATACTCCGCTTCACATGTGGATAAAGCCATAGAGGTCTGATTTTTGCATTGCCAGGTGACCAATCGTGATCCGAAAAACTAGCACCCCGCTGTTGTTGATTTAGCGTTAACTTTGCAGCTTCCGAAATCGGAATCGGAATATCCTTCGAGCATAAAGTCGCCATCTTTTGGATACCACAACCCCAACGATGGAGTTCCTTTAAGGTAGCGTAATATCCTTTTAACTATTACCACGTGTGAAGCTCTCAGATTAGATTGAAATCTTGCTGCGAGGCAGGTTGGATACAAAATATCGGGTCTTGAAGCTGTCAAATACATCAGCGGTCCGATCATGGAACGATACATCGTTTCATCTACCTTCTCTCCGGTGAGATCAGGGTTTATCCCATGATTCGTTGCTAATGGGGTGGAGGCTGGAGTAGAACCTGACATCCCAAATTTCTCCAAGATATCATGAACGTACTTCGTTTGATGTATGAAAATTCCCTTAGGCAGTTGATCAACCTGAAGTCCCAAGAAGAATTTCATCTCACCCATCGATGACATTTCAAATTTTTGCTTCATAACTTGTTCAAACTCTTTGCACAAATTTTCATTTGTTGACCCAAATATGATGTCGTCCACGTATATTTGAACTATCAGAAGATGTCCGTCGACCTCTTTGGTGAAGAGAGTGGCATCCACTTTTCCACGAATGAAGCTGTTGGCTAGCAGATGTTGAGACAATGTCTCGTACCAAGCTCTCGGGGCCTGGTTAAACCATACAACGCTTTATCCAGCAAATAGACCTTGTCTTTGTGGATTGGATCGGTGAAGCCCGGTGGCTGTCCGACATATACCTCCTCTTTTACCTTCCCATAGAGAAACGTAGATTTAACATCTAACTGATATACTTTGAAATTTTTCCAAGATGCAAAGGCTAGGAAGATTCTGATCGCTTCTAGTCGAGCAACTGGAGCATATACTTCAGTGAAATATATCCCCTCCTGCTGACTGAAACCCTGGACTATGAGTCAAGCTTTGTTACGAACCACAACTCCTCTATCGTCTCTCTTACACTTAAACACCCACTTGGTGTTTATCTTCCTCTGACCATCAGGCAAGTCTACTAACTTCCACACTCCCAACTTCTCAAACTGACTCAACTCTTCTTGCATAGCATTGACCCAAGAATCTTCAGTTAGCGCCTATTTGTATGTTCGCAGTTCAATCTGCGAAATAAAACAACTAAGTGAAAACTCAGTTTGTAAAGGTGCTACTGTAGAATAAAAACAAGTAAGGCCTTGGTCAATTTGACGTCTAGTGCAAACGCCTGTTTGCAATTCTCCAATGATCAGCTCCTCTGGATGGTATGAAAGAGTTCTTGGCATCACCTCGCCTGAAACATCTACCTCGCCTTCCAGATTAGTAACATTCTGATTTGCACCTTGTTCACTGACTGGGTTTGTTTGACTTGAAATCTGAATTTGCTCCCCCTCAGAATCTGAATCACCACGATCAAATACTGGCATGTTCTCAGATTCTTGATTATCATTCTGTACCGTCTGATTATCATGAGCAACTTCATTTTGTTGAATATAATCATGTTCTCCAGCATTACTTGGACCTGCTTCATCGTCATTTGAAGTTTGTCGCGGTCTTCTTGAATACTCAGCTGGAAACCTTTCCTGCGATTCTTCATACTCTCTCAGAATATCCAACTCGTCAAAGAAATCTTCTTCTTCTTCCTTTTCTTCTTCCATGTCAAACGAATCCCACAAAGTGTCATAATGAAAACGCCATGAATCTCCAGGATTCTGCGGTGGCATTGTGTGACCTTGACACTCAACATTGTGTGCTTCAATAATCTGCTTCAAGCTTGGAACAAAAACTCTTTTCAATGGACTTTGATAACCCACGAAAATTCCTTCAATGCTCTTTGGACCAAATTTACCAAAAGGCTCTAGAACTGTGCAGGGAGATCCAAACGGTTCTAAATACTTCAGGTTTGGTTTACGGTTATTGATCAGCTCGAAACACGTCTTATTGAATTTCTTAACAGTGAGAACCCGATTGAGTGTATAGCATGCGGCGGATACTGCTTCTGCCCAAAAATTTACTGGTAGCTTTGAATCTGCAAGCATCGTCCTAGCCGTTTTGATTAGCGTCCTGTTCTTTCTTTCAGCTACTCCATTCTGTTGCGGAGTGTAAGGAGCACTAAATTCATGCAATATACCTCTTTCATCACAATACTCTTCCATCTTGTTGTTCTTGAACTCAGTACCATTGTCGCTTCTGATTCTCTTGATACGCCTTTGGTACAAATTTTCAATTTTCCTGAACAACGCCATCAAACTTTCAAACGTCTCATCTTTCGTCTTCAGAAATGAAACCCATGAAAATCTGGAATAACCATCAGTTACGACAAGACAGTAGAGATCCCCTGTATTACTTTTGACATTTACTGGACCAAACAGATCCATATGTAGTCTCTCTAACGGTCTTGAAACTGAATTGACTTTCTTTTTAGGATGTGATTTCTTCTTCTGCTTGCCTTTGATGCAGCTAATGCATTCTCCTTCAAGATGAAAACCTTTGACATGAACACCCATAACCAAATTGTTGTGCACCAAGTGATTCATTTTTCTAAGATGTATATGACCCATCTTTCGGTGCCACAATCGCGATTCTTTCTCAGTTGCTCTAGAAACAAAACAATGAGCCTGACCCGTTGTTGTAGTTGCTACACTCATGTCCAATACATACAGATCATTCACTCTAGGTGCCCTCATGATAATCCATTATTCAGGGATAACAAATCCTGGTTTCAAGATCAAACATTCTTTGTCTGTAAAGTGAGTGGTATACATCCTATCACAGATCTGAGATATGCTCAGAAGATTGTTTTCAAGCTTAGCAATGTAGTTAACTCTTTCAAACGTAACAATCCCATTGGATAACGTTCCTTCTCCAACTATTCTACCACCTTGGTTTCCTGCGAATCCCACGTAACCTCCATTGAAATTTCTAACATCGTACAACAATGCTGTTTTCCCCGTCATGTGCCGAGAAGCTCCACTATCCATAATCCACCGTGAAACAGATCTTGGAAGCTCCTGCACATATCAGAAACACTTAGTGAGATTTTGATGCTACCCAAGCCTCTTTCGACTCAGGTAACTGGACTTTAATGTGAGATTTTGTAGTATAAAGTGGCGGAAAGTTTTTATCATTCATCATTAAGCTCTCTGCAGACCCAACCTCAACCTCTTTATATAAGAAAAATTCGTCTTTTTGAGGTTGACCAGATGGTTGGTCTTTTTTCAAAACAACCTTCTTCTCAGAAGTAATAGCCTCTTTTGAATCAAGTTTCTCATAGTACTCCAAAGGAACATCCATCTTTACCGGTGTGGTAAAAGACGATTGTTTTTCTGACTCTGAAACCTTTGGTTTTGAAACACTTGATTTCTTTTCAACCACTTTTGGCTTCCATGTTTGTTGAGACGATGCAACCCGTTTGTAAAACTTGTCATTTTTAGTTACCACATTTTTAACAGGTTCAGTTTTAATTTTTGTTTTCTCATTTTTCAAAATTTTCTCAACAACCATTGGAGCTTTTCCCTTCACATCAACTTTCTTCTTTTGACTCTCAGCAATTTCAGACTTAGGCTTAAAGTTGGTACACTTTCGTGCAATATGTCCAACTTTGTTGCATCTGAAGCATGTACGAGTATCAACAACTCGACTTGTGCCTTCAGTCTGAGGTTGTGAGGCCCTCTCCTCAAAAAACTCTTCATTCGTCTTTGAAAAAATCTTAGACTCCTCATCAGAAAGTGAACTCGAACTTGACACAAACACTTTCTTCTTAGCAAACTTCTTATTTTGAACATTCTTTTTCTGATAATTCTTACCACCCTGATAACCACCCGACCATCTGTTTCTATTGTTGTTATAAAAAAGTGGTGGAACAACAGGTTTCTTGTAGTAAGCTTTATCTTTTTCAAAATTCAGTTGCCTCTTTGTCTGATTCAAACCTTCTACTTCAGACAAATCAATTTCAACCAGTTTGAAAACGTTTTTCAATTTATTCACATTAACATTCTCCAGAGGAAACTCAGAATCCAAATACAACTTATCTGATCCAGCCATCTTGTACATCACAAGACCCGGTTCATCACCTAAGTTGTTTTTGGATTTTGGTTTCGGAATGTATTTGTCCAAGAAACATTCTTCATCCTCAACTGAATCACTATCAGATTTCAAAACACTTTCAGCCATGCCTTTCACAATATCAGTTTGCACACTATCATCAGATGGCGATGAAGAAAATGTAACATCAATTGACTCTGGAAGTTTTATCTCATTTGTTTCATCTTCATCAATAACCAACCCTGATTGTTTCTTTGAATAATTGTTTAGAACTGGTGGTGGAACCTGATGAAACCCCACTCCAGTTCCATCAACATACACATCTTCGCCTGCTTTGTTCTTCCCAATGGGTTTAGTAACAATGTGTTGTAAAACAAAGCTTGCGGAGCTGTAACTGTCCAGCTTCAACTGGATGCGTTCATTTTCAATTTTAACTTCTTGAAATTGAAGTTTCAACTTAGCAATCTCATCCAGTTGTTGGTTGATTAATTCTTCTTTAACCCTCAAAACACCTTGCAATTGACAATTTTCTTTGTATGTTTTACCATTTCTATCATCAGAATCTTTCACCGTACGTTTTAGCTTCTCAAAACTTTCAGAAATTTGACGATTTTCAAGAATTAGTTTTTCATTTTCTTTCCTAACTCTTTCTACGTCAATTTTATCAGTTTCAATTTTCTCATTCAGTTCTTTTATTCTATCAGTTGAAGCTTTCAACATTTTGTCATGGTTCAAGATCTGATCCTCAACACTTCTGACTCTATCAGTCAGATCATCAACTTTCTTACCATTTAGATAAGTGATTGTACTACAAACTTTGCACTCTTTTATGCAATTTTTGCAGTCAATGTCACCATTAATTTTCTTACCTGACGCACTCGTTGACGCATTTGAACTGACCTGGCTTTTAGACTCAGATACGGATTTAGAGTCTACCTCAAGTTCCGTAGCAGCCAGCACTTTGTCAGCCATCTTTCCCATGTTTTCAGCATTCAACTCTTGAGTCGTATCAATGATCCCATCATCAACCTTCTTTGACTTTTCCTCTTTTTCTTTTTCTTTCTCTTCTTTGCTTCCCCACCATTTTCTTTGCCAACCCTTTTCTTCCTCAGCAATTTGTTGAATTATGGTTTCAAGATCGAGGGTCTTGTAGTCAATAGCAATGTTTCCCATGGAGTCAAGATAACATTCTCTGTCTGGATCCCATGTCTTTGCCCTTTTTGCTTCAGTGTATATTTCAGATATTCTGATCATTCTGTTTTGAGCTATCATCTTTCTGTTTACATACTTTTCTTCTTCATTTCTGTTATCTTTAAAAGGAACAGGTTCAACAATCTTTGCCATAAAAGCATATCCAACCGCATCCTCCTCTGGTAACAACTCGCTCCAGTCAAAACCTTCATCGTCATGAATCACAGCAAGAGCTCTGGATTTTTCTTTATTATCCTCAAGTTGTTTCATTCTGGGCGGTTCTGATTTATTCTGATGATAAATCGCTCTCTTGTAGTAATCTTCTTTGAACGGATTTTCAGAATCAACAACATAAGCATTCCGGCACTCTCTTTTAAAATGACCTTTCTGTTTACACTTGAAATAGGTCACTTTTGACTTGTCAAAGCCTAACTTGGTAGATGGTCCACCAATAGACTTTCTTCCTGTAATCTCCATAAAACGCTGTGCCCTTCTCACTGCACTGGCCATACACCACCTTATGTCGATCAATTCCATCTCCTCAGGATCTATTTGATCGTAGTCTTCCTTTGTTAGGTTGGTGTTGCCTATCTTGCCTGCCACAAGGCTCTCATACGACTCTAGCACCGAAGCTAAGAAAACCATCTGTTGCTTTGCAGACTCTTCGCTGAAGTTTTGAGCGTTCTTTAAATCCACAACGATGTTGCATTGAAATAAGTTCTTTGCAGCTGATTGGTTTGAAGTTGACGAAGATCCACTGTAAAATCCACTGCTTGCACTCTCTTTGCTAGATGTGTTGGAATTTTCAGCAGAAAAAGCTGTCTTGGGAGACACATTCTTGGGAATCATGCTTTTTGGATAATACAACTCCAAATTCTGCTGATATGACGAGTGATTGACTTTGTGTGTTTTCTTTATCTCCAGCTCGTGACTCTCTAGTCTCTCGATAAGCAGATCCACTGTCATCTCTTTAGACTTGATAGTATTTTTCAGCATTAACGCATAGTATTGCCAATCCATCTCATCTGGCAACGAGTCAAACAATTTGTCGACTAACTCTTCTTGAGAATAAGTAATTCCATGTCTCGCCAGTTCCAACTTCAAGTGCCCAAACCTCTCAATCATCTTACAAACTGATTCATTTTTTAAACAACCAAATAAATCAAACTCTTTTCTTAATAGTTTCGTTTTGTTTTTCACTATTTATGCACTACCCAAACATTTCACTTCTAACTTTTTCCACAAATCTTTAGCATTGTTATACTCGATCAAAGATATTATATATTCTCGAACAGACTGAAATAGCAACGCGATGCACTTTTGCTCGGCAACAAAAACATCTATTTCTTCAGTTGATGTCAAATTTTCACCATTTTTCCCTCCATCACTGTATCCATTCTTTAGACTTTTCCAGCTGGTATATGCAAATGCCTTCAACCATTCTTCAAATTTCTTGGCCCACCGATTGTACTCTTCGATCGCCATCAACTTTGGGGGTTTGTTATATGTTCCGTATGCACTTTCCACACCTAAAGTATCCGACAAAGTTTTCTTTGCATTCATCGTGTTCTCATTGGTGTTGCTAGAAGTATCATCTCCAGAGTTTCCAGCAAAGGCAAAAATATCACAAAACGGATTGAAGTCATGCATCTTCACGTACCTGAAATGATCATCAAACACTTAGAAAGTTCTTGATTTTGAAAAAAAAAAACAGATTCAAGCGAAATCTGTTCAAGCGGAATCAGCTTTTAAGCAAGATAGCTTTTCAAGCGAAATAGTAAATCAATCTCAAGCGAAACCCTTCAAGCGAAATCAAGTTACTTGAAGCGAAATCAGCTAAGTTGTTTGGCTTTCAAGTGAAATCTCAAATATTTGTATTCTTCAAGCGAAATCACTCAAACTTTCAAGCGAAATCTGTATTTCAATCGAAAAAAGACAAAAGGGGCTAATTTCAAGCGAAATCAGCTGTAGTTTCAAGCGAGATCACGATGACATCAGCAATGTTCGAACAATTTTCAAGCGAAAATACATTTTTGATCAAGTTTTAATCTGAATTTTAGTCCAAAACTTTCAAGGATAAGTTAACACTGTGTTTCGCTAGATATATGTCAATTTCAGACCATTTCAACCGTAAAATTATGTCCAAATCAGAAAAGAATGAGTAGAAGTAAGAAAATCCGATGATTTCAAGCTGCAATGGTATGAACTCCTCGTCCTGAGCTCTGATACCACTTGTTGGATCGTTCCGAGACCCTAAATAGTGAAGTTGAGCAGTTCACAATCATTTACTAAGGCGGAATCAAAGTAAACAACTTCAAAACAGCTTGTTCCTTTTAACTTTCTTTTCTATTACTGATTTCTGAGTCTTTACAATGATTTCTGATGAAAATCCGGCAGCACCTCGACTCAAACACTATGACCAGGTTTGCTTCAAATGACAACACACAACATCTATATATAGACTAGCAGATTTCGCTTGAGGATGTAACAGGTTACTTCAAGCGAAATCACATGTTATGATTTCGCTTGAACTGCACCTTTACACTTTCAAGCGGAATCACCTATATAAACATGTAAAACCCTAAATTCTAACCCTGTTGTGTGCTCATTCATCCTGTCTAGACATAAGACTCGATTAAGATGAAGTTAACAGACAGTAGATACACCAACACATATTCTGCAGCATCCTTTCTCATCGTCGGCCAATAATATCCTGTTCTCAACACCTTTGAGAATAATGATCTGCCCCCAGTATGGTTGCCACAATCCCCTTCGTGTATATCCTGAAGCACTTCTTTAGTTTCGGGATCCTCCAAGCACCTCAGGTATGGTCCTGCAAGGGATTTCTTATATAGAATATTATTTATAATAGTGAATCGGGATACCTTCATCCTAAAAGCCTTAGGATTCTCATCCTTTGGAATATGTCCTTCCTTGAGATATCTCACAATTGGAGCCGTCCAGGACTTGGGATCCTCTTCAGGATACTCATCATCAGGACCCTGAATACTTGCTACTTCCTTATCCTGAGACTTGAAAAGATCCAGTGCAGGATATAGGATATGTAGTATTGGTAGGGCTGTAAACGAACCGTACGAACACGAACAAGACCTTGTTCGTGTTCGTTTGTTAAGAAATATATGTGTTCGTGAACCGTTCACGAACACTTATCGAACGAGATTTTATGTTCGTGTTCGTTTGTTAAGGTAATGAACTTGTTCGTGTTCATTTGTGTTTGTTTGTTAATTTTAGGAAACAAACAAAAAGAACATTGACGAACACAAATGAGCACAAAATAATGTTCATGAACACAAATGGAAACAAATGAACACAAACAATCGTTCATGAACAAAATATATAATACACTTACACTTATTAGATATTTAATTTGTCATAATTTGGAAGTATTTAAATAGATATAAAAACTAAAAACACTAATGAACTATCGAAAACAAACAAACACGTTACCGAACGTTCACGAATATAAACAAACGAACACGACCTCTGTTCATGTTTGTTCATTTAACTAAACGAATGAAATTTCTTGTTCGTGTTTGTTTGTTTATTAAACGAATGAACACAAACGAACTTCCCGCCGAACGGTTCATGAACTGTTCGCCGAACGTTTGGTTCGTTTGCAGCCCTAAGTATTGGTATCTGAGTTCCCTCTGGTATCCTGACTGATGATCCTAGATTTGCCAAAGCATCTGCTTCAGCATTATCCTCCCTCGGTACCTGTTCAAGTGTAAAAACATCGAAATATCCTGCTAATTTTTTGAGAATTTTGAGATATTCGATTAACTTCTCACCTTTAACTGCATAGGATCCATTAAAATGATTAGTAATTAACAAGGAATCAACAAATACTTGTAAGCTTTTAATATTCATATTCCTGGCCAACTCTAATCTTGCTATCAAAGCTTCATATTCTGCTTCATTATTAGTGGCAGGAAATTCACACCTAATAGCCTGGGGTAATATGTCCCCCTGTGGCGATTTTAGTAGTATATAATGTCCAGGATTCTAAGTTTTCTCCTAGCTGTTGTACTTCTAGGTCTACTTCCTTTTGAATATCACTACTGAAATCAGCCACAAAGTCAGCTAGAGCCTGAGACTTTATAGCATTTCTAGGTTCATATACTAGATCATAGGCACTTAATTTTACTGACCACTTAGCCATTCTACCCAACATCTCAGGTTTCCTAAGCACATTTTTAACAGGATAATTAGTTTTAACATGAATCATATGTGTCTCAAAGTAATGTCTAAGCTTTGTTGATGCCATAACTAGAGCCAATATTAATTTTTCTAAATGAGAATATCTAGTTTCAGCATCTAATAGACTTTTGCTAACATAATAGACAGGATACTGCTGACCTTCATGATCCTTTACCAGGACAACACTTACTGCATTCCCTGATACTGCAAGATACAGGCATAATGGTTCACCATCCTCGGGTTTCATCAATAGAGGTGCAATTGAGAGATACTGTTTTAATTCCTGCAAGGCTGCTTCATGCTTTTCTCCCCATTCAAATTTTTTATTCTTCTTCAGGATATCGTATAATTCCTTGCATTTTTCCGAGGATCTTGATATAAACATGTTTAACGCTGCTACTCGCCCTGTTAATCTTTGTACATCTTTCATGTTCGAAGGTGACTTGATATCCAGGATAGCTTTGATCTGTTCCGGGCTTGCTTCGATCCCCCTTTTAGTCACCATGTATCCCAAAAACTTTCCTGCCCCCACTCCGAAATGGCATTTGGCAGGATTCAGCTTCATATTGTATTGATCCAGGATATCAAATGCCCCTTCAATATCCCGGAGATGATCCTCAGCCTTCTTGGATTTTACCACCATGTCATCGATGTACACCTCCATGGTGTCCCCCAGTTTGTCATTAAACATCATGTTCACCAGTCTTTGATATGTTGCACCTGCATTTTTCAAACTGAAAGGCATGGTAGTATAACAATAAATACCTATTGGTGTCATGAAAGCAGTATCCTCCTGGTCTGAAGGTTCCATTTGGATCTGTTGGAATCCTGAGGATGCATCCATGAAGGTTAACATTTCGTGACCAGCAGTAGCATCCACCATTGAGTCGATATGAGGCAGAGGGAATGGGTCTTTAGGACACGCTTTGTTCAAGTCAGTGTAATCTACACAAACTCTCCATTTCCCATTTTTCTTTTGCACCACAACTACATTTGCTAGCCATTTGGGAAATTTGACTTCCCTAATCATCTTGCTCTTTAATAATCTTTCAACCTCTTCCTGAATGATTGCGTTTCGTTCAGGAGCAAACTTCCTTCGTTTCTGTTGGACAGGCTTGAAAGACCTATCAATTCCAAGCTTGTGAGTTATAATATCCTTGGAAATACCTGTCATATCCTCATGCTTCCATGCGAATGTTGACATCCTGCATTTCAAAAAGTTAGTCAATTGGTTTTCAATATTCTGAGGGATATTGGTTCCTACGAGCACCGTGATATCTGGATTATCCTGATCAAGGATAACTTTCTTAACATCCTGCTCTGAAGCCTCCAAGATATACTAGGCTCACATCTTTAATTGCTATCCTGCTTTGGGCTTTGTTGAGGATTTCATTGAAGAAGAATAACACTCCTTTGCTTCTTGTTGATCACTTTCCACCTTGACAACCCCCCAAAGGGTAGGGATCTTGATACACTGATGATAGGTAGATGGCACAACTTTCATATCATGGATCCATGGCCTACCCAATATAATATTGTAGCAGGATAAGGAGTCCATCACACAGAAGCGCTGCATTGAGTTGACTCCTTCAACATAAACCGGCAACTTTATCTCTCCCACAGTATTCCTGGCCTCTCCACTGAACCGGACAAGTACAGTAGATTTTGAAGTGATATCCATTGGGGAAACATTCATCCTTTTCAGCGTTTCTAGCTGAATAATGTTGATAGAGCTGCCATTATCCACCAGTATCCTGCGCACAAAGTGATTAGCAACATATAAAGTTATTACCAAACCGTCGTGATGCGGATCCTGGATAGTATCCCTGTCATCACTGTCAAATGTTATCACTTTATCGGTTGTGAGGGTTGTCGTCTTGGTCGGCTTATCTCCCCTTTCTGCCTTAGCTTCCTTTGCATGTCTTTTTGCTGCAGAATAAGAGGTTCCACAGATATCGGATCCTCCTGAAATAAAGTTAATTATCTTGGCATCCGCAGGATGTGATGTTGCTCGTTCAGGATCCTTCTCAGTATCCTGACCCTTATTCTTCTTTCTTCCTAGAAGATCCTTCAGATATCCTTTGCTCAGGAGATAGCTTATTTCCTTCCTCAGAGCAATGCAATCCTCCGTAACATGTACAAAATCCTCATGGAAGGCACACCACTTGGACTTATCCTTCCAATCAGCTTTTTGTTGGTTCTTCCTAGGCCACCTCGCTTTGTCTCCCAAACCCTGCATTGCATACATTAGTTCAGGTCTATTAACAGAAAAGCAATATTCTGACAACTCAGGATACTCCTCAGGATCCTCGTCTTCAACAACATTCACTTTCTTGCTGTCATTCCTGCCATACGGCTTAGAGCGATATGGTTTGTATGAGGATTCTGATTTCCTGTTAGTTGATTCACAGGTTGAGGATGAATTCATCCTCTCTTGCATCTTTTTGTCATCTTCTAGTCGAATATATCTTAAATCCTTGTTTTGAGCTTCATCCAGGTTCCTGCAAGGATTCATTACAAGATCCTGATAAAATTGGGAATCCTTTTGCAAACCCATTTTGAATGCTTGTACGGCTGTTGCAACATCAAGGTGTGGGATATCTAGAGATTCCCTGCTAAACTTGTTCACATAATCCCTCAAGGATTCCTGAGGTCCTTGAGTTATCTTGTAGAGATCACTGGTTAGTTTTTCAAAACTTCTACTGCAAGAAAATTGACTATTAAACAAATTGACTAAATGAGCAAACTATGTAATTGAATGAGGTGGAACATTCAAGAGCCATTTTAAGGCTGATCCTGTTAAAGTAGAGCCGAAACCCTTACAGAGGCATGCTTCCTTGAGATCTGGAGGGATAGGATTAATTTCCATCCATTCCCTATAATGAGCAATATGATCTTCAGGATCCATCGTTCCGTCATAGAGCTTCATGTTGGGGGTTTGAAATCTTTTTGAGATTTCAGCCTCACAAATAGGATATGCGAACCGGGATATCCTGTGGCTATCCTGGGATACTTCTGAAATCGGCTGGACCACCCCAGGTACACTGGATATCATATCCTTCAATTTCTGAATTTCCCTAGAGAATGCTGACGTCATACCTGCATCCTGCAAAGATCCAAGACCGTTAGTAACAAGGGTATTAGCATTATTAGACACGTTACCAGTCTGAGGATTCTGGCCATATCCTGAAGCATATGCTAAACTTCTCACAGTTGACACCCTAACTGAAGAGGGTATCTCAGGAGTATGATTCTGGGAATGCCTAGGCACAATATTGCCCCTATTATCCTCGGTGTACACTGCTGAACTGAAGTTCAATGCTCTTGGCTGCAGGGGAGTGACAATATCCTCAGCAAAAACCTACTCGAGCTGGACTTCAAGAGCTGTATTTCTCTCATTAGCATTTGATTTGTTTCCTGCTGCTGCTTCATCTGGTCCTGTATACTACCAAATAAAGTTAAAATTTCATCATTCGAAGCCAAAATAGGAGTTCCTCCTGAAACAGCAGATCCTTGAACATTTCGAGTGGGGATAACATCCCGAGACACATGGCTTTCTGTTCCTCTTGAAAGATTCTAAGGCTGCGAAGAGGCTTGCATCCTCGGAGGTGGTGGAAGCACCGAACCAATTGTTGCAGAGGTTGTGGCGGACACGGTAGAAGAGCTCATGTTTGATCTTGAGGCCATTGAAAATAGTGTAGCAAAAAGTTTCTAAAATAGAAAACCAAGTAATGATTTTGCAAAAGCTTTTAGTAGAAATAGCACCACTTGCCCTACGGTGGGCGCCAAATTGTTTTGGTCAAAAATTACCTAAGCAATTTAGTGATCAAATTAGTTAAGTGAGGTAGTGTGCTAGAAGTATTTGTGAAAAATCTACTGAATAAGTTGTTAACAAAAACAGTTCCAGGATACGGCTCAGGATATTGAGCTGTATCTACAATCAAACAATGAGCAAAAAGGTAAAGGGTGACGCTGGATGTACGAGGAAAGCCCTTGATCAGTCTAGATCGCTGGCACAAAACCTCAGGAGCTGACAATCGCAACTGCCTTGTGTTAGGGGTCATTTTCTTAACATACGTATCCTGACCAATATCCTGCCTTTGTTTGTTTATTTGTGACCAGGATGCTGGAAGAGGATATTGCTAACATCTTGGGCGATATCCTGAGGTTTATTGAATTAACCACGTGCAGGTTAAAGGCTGAGACTTGCTAACGGTCAAGAGGACTTCTTCTCCTCAAGACTCGGATGAGTTTGTTGAAGGAGAGACGTTGAACCCGAAAGACCAGGTCTACAACGTTCGATTAAGGAATATTCGGTGGATCCCGGAAGTTTAGGATAGTTTGTTAGCTTATCTTTACTATAAATAGATGGGGGCGGATCAGTTTAAGTCACACAATCTCCACTTACACTCTCGCATACTTTCACTTTCTAGCTCATTGCAAACACCACACTTGTATTCAAATTTCGTTGTAACACTTAGTCGATCCGTACCACATCCTGCACTGTATCCTGATATTTGAAGCAATAGAAGAACAAGGCAGCTGCGATTGTCAGCTCCCGAGGTTTTATGCCGGCTATCTAGATTGATCAAGGGCTTTCCTCGTACATCTCGTGTCACTTACTTTACTTTTGCTCATAGTTTGATCTTAGATACAGCTCTATATCCTGAGTTGTATCCTGAATACTGATTTTCTAAACAACTTAACAAGCACATTTTTAATTTACTTTCTAGCACACTACCTCACTTTACTAATTTGATCACTTAATTGCTTCGGTAATTTTTGACCAAAACAATTTGGCGCCCACCGTGGGGCAAGTGGTGCTATCTTTACTAAAATTTTTTGTGAAATCACTAATCGGCTTTCTATTTTCCAAACTTTTTGCCACATTGCCCATAATGGCCTCAAGATCAAACATGAGTTCCTCTACTGTGTCTGCTATGACTTCTGCTACTACCGGTCCGGTGCTTCCACCACCTCCTCCAAGGATGCCAGCCTCTACACGACCTCAGGATATTATCCCTACTCGCAGTGTTCAGGAATCTGCTCCCGTTCTAGCCTCTAATGATGAAATTCTTACTTTATTTGGAAGTGTGCAGGAACAAATGAGGCAGCAACAGGAAACAAACCAAATGCTTTTAAGGGAAATACAACTCCTGAAGTCTGGCTCGAGCAGATCTGCTGAGGACAATGTCACTCCATTACACCCCAGAGCGTTGAACTTTAGTTCAGCTGTGTATACTGAGGATAACAGGGGGAATACCGTGGCCAGTCTTCCTCAGAATCATACTCCTGAAATACCCTCCTCGGTCAGGATGTCAACCATGAGGAGCTCAGGATATGCTTCAGGATATGGGCAAAATCCTCCAACGGGTAACGTGTCAAATAATAATAATACTTATGCTACTAACGATAGTGGATCTTTGCAGGATACAGGTGTGACATCAGCACTTACTAGGGAACTTCAAAAGCTGAAGGACATGATATCCAGTGTACCTGGGGTTGTCCAGCCGATCCCGGAAGTGTCCCAAGACAGCCATAAGATATCTCGTTTTGCACATACTATCTGTGATGCTGAGATCCCAAAGAGATTTCAAACCCCCAACATGAAGCTTTACGACGGAACTACGGATCCTGAGGAGCATATTGCTCAGTATAGGGAAAGAATGGAGATTAACCCTATCCCTCCGGAGCTCAAGGAAGCGTGCTTGTGCAAGGGATTTGGTTCTACTCTAACAGGATCAGCCTTAAAATGGCTGTTAAACGTTCCTCCACACTCAATTACTTCGTTTGCTCATTTGGTTAATTTATTTAATAGTCAATTTTCTTGTAGTCGGAGTTTTGAGAAACTAACCAGTGATCTTTACAGGATAACTCAAGGGCCTCACGAATCCTTGAGGGATTATGTGAACAAATTCAGTCGAGAATCCTTGGATATCCCACATCTTGATTGTTTTGGTTAAAAATTCTGTTTATAATATGCAACCAAACTCTTTGTATCGGGGAATGATGCCTCAAATGTGTAATAGCGATAAGGATCACTTCGATGTAAAATGCACAAACAACACAAGGATTTATACGGGGAAAAAGCCCTTGATCAAGAGTTGATCTCCGGCACAAAAAACCCCGGGTGATGGAAACTACCGATCACCAAGCTTAAATAAATGATTAAATGTTTACAACTTCGGATAGTAACGAGCTAGGTACAAGGATCACTATCATGAAAAGTATAAATGTGAGTGAAAATGAGCGAAAATGAGTGTATGTTCGTCGAGAGCTTCAAGTGTGCGAGTGTACGAGTGTGTGTAGTTGCAGAAATGGCTAAGTGTTTTTCTACTAGCTCGTTACCCCTTTAAATTAGAAATGTAACTAGCTAACAAACTCTCCTACTTTCGTGCCATGCCTCCACGTTCTCCATAACGTCTATTTTTGGTCAAGCACGTGCAGAATAGTTTGGGAATATTCTCCAGGAATGTCGCCAAGACTTGGTGAAGTTCGTAATACCTGCGAGGTAATACAAAACATAAACATACAATTGTCAGTACGAGGATCCTTAAAGTGATCCATGATCCTGATCCTGAAGCTCTTCTGAGGATCACCACCTGTCACAGAAGTAAGGATCACATATTAGGATAATGAATAAGGATCACTAATTGTTAGAAAATCCTCCCCTAACAATTGCCCCCAAAATATAAGGAGTGAAATTGTAAATATGCGAGTTATATTTTCTTGATCTTATCGGTAACTAACTAACGGATATATAGCCGTTAAAATAGAACTAGCCGTTGCGATGATGATGTCACGGAAGTGACAATCCTGCAGAATCATAATTATAAATAGAGATATAGATAGGATCATTATGCATTCAAATTCGAAAGAAACTCCCTTTAAATTCTCAGTCGACGATCGATCAGGTATTTCTCTCTCCTCTTTCTTCCTCTCTTACTCTGTTTTTCTTCTTTATCTCCGTCACTTCGAGAATGTTGCTCCGAAGCTCCCCGGGCAAGGATAGCCCTTTGAAGAGTCAGAAGATCATCAAGGACTCAGTGAACGAGAGGTGTTGCTTTAACGATGCACAAATAGATAACATCCGTCACCGTTTTCCGGCGAATGTCTTTTTCAAACCTTTCGATCCAACTGCCCTGAGCGACTATGTTTCAGAAACATGGGTTGCCTTTCCAGTTACTCCATTTGCTATAGGGTACACCTACCCTTTCCCGGAATTCACACAATCCTTCTTTTCCATTACCGGCATATCTTACATTCAAGCCATGCCGATGATTTGGAGGGTTTTATACACCCTAGAGAGGATCATCGAGCAGGAAGGCGTTGATTTAGGAATGTCAGAACTGGCGAAACTGTATGATCTTACTACCTTTGGATCCCACCGTTATTTGTTCAAACGAAAACCCAGTGCAGATCATCCTCTTCTCAAAGTCACCAAAAACGACAAAGATTGGAAACGTCGCTTCTTCTTTGTAAGAAGGGATAGCATTTCAGATGGAGAGCATTTACCAAGAACATGGTCCACCCATGGTAGGCCGGAGGATCCTGGGAAGGATCACCAGATGGTCATGTTTTTGTAATAGGATCACTAACCCTTTCTTTGTCTTGTGTCATGCAGCCATCTCTGTTTCACATCTCATCACAACACCCGCAACCAGGGAAAGACTTGCTGCTTTCTGGGGACTCGACCCTGAAACTAGAACTTTTAAGACAATAACCCAAGACTCACAGGAGGTATCCTCAGGCTCAGTCACAATGTCAAGTAAGTATCCTTGTTTAAAATTTAAATAAATAGTTAAATGTATATTAAGAAAAGATACTTATCTTGTTTTGGTTGTGTAGGTGCTTGAAAATCTGCCAAAGCTGCTTCAAGATTCAGTGTCACCGATCTCACCACTGTCAAATCCTCCAAAAGAAAGGTTCCTACCAGCCCCACAGCTTCAATCCCTAAGGCACCCCTCAAAGGAAAGGGAGTCAAAAGGAGAAAGGCCTCCGAGGCCGAGGATTTGCAGGGTCTGCCTCTAATCCGCCATCAATTCCTCGAGTACTTCAATGAGGTGAGGATCACTATCTTTGCTCATATATCCTGTTGACATATCCTGCTGGTATATCCTGCTGATTACATGATCCTGACCTTATCCTTTTTGCAGAAATTCGCAGAGATTGAGGACTATGTGGGCCACGTTGAGGATCAGGATAAGAAAATCGCCGACCTCCAACAGGTTGCCGTGCTAAAGGATCTTGCCATTGCTGATCTTCGAAAGGAACTCCAGGATACCAAACAGGAGATGGCTAAGGTGCTTGTCAATTTTGACTATGAAAAGCAGGAGATCACAGATGATGCCAAAGTCTCTGCCGCCATAGCAATGTACAAAACCAAGCTGCAAATGGCCTTGGAAGCTCAGGATCCTGCCTTCGACAAAAGCAGCGGGGAAATTGAAGAATGGAAAGCAAGGCTGGCTGAATTGGGTGATGAAGAGGAGGCTGAAGAGATCCTGACGATCGAGGCTGGAAGCAAGGATGAAGCGGGTGAAGCAAGTGGAGCAGGAGGTGGTGATGCAGCGAAAGTTTAGGCTGCTGAAATGGGCGATGATGGATATTTCTAGACGTGGCCGGAGCCCATTTTTTAAGTTGGATAGTTTGTTTTGTTTATGGTGTTTTTTGCTGAACAATGATGGGTTGTACTTGAGCAATAGGTTTTAGGGTTAAGGATCATGTATGATCCTGTGGACAATAGGCAGGATAATGGGTGGTGGATGGATCCTCTGTTTGGGGGATGAAGCCACTCGTTATCCTTCCGTCTTTTATTTTCTGCACTACAAAGACCCGTAAACAATGGACACCCTTTGCCAACCCATGTGGACGGGCCACATTTTGCTGGTAGAAATGTGGGTTGGCAATTTTGACAACCTTAAAGGGTTAGTCTTTTTGTCAATAAATAAAAACTTAACCTTTTGTCGCTTATCTTGTGTTGTTATCCTTTATAAAGTCTTACTTTCCAACTGTTGTAATATTCATTTTGTTTATACTTATCAAGCCTTGAAAAATTAAAAAAGATATCCAAAAAGTTTAGGATATGATCAAGGATCACATATCCCATAACCGATAAGTTCTAAAAAGTGATATAGTTTAAGAATCACAAGTTCAGTTGTCAAGTATAAGGGTTATTCAAATAAATAATGAATAGAAATAATTAAGGATCATACCTGAGGATCCAAGTTAGGATCCTGACCATAATAAGGATAACTATAAGATAAACCTTAGAATAAAGTAAGGATCAAGGATCCCTAGTTGCCTATCTTCAAGAACCTGAAATAGAGCATAACTTGGGACTAAGCCATCATAAGAAAAGAGTTAGTAACTGGGGACAAGCCCAAAGATAACTGGGGACAAGCCCAAGGATAACTGGGGACAAGCCCAAGGATAACTGGGGACAAGCCCAAGGATCGTATGTAAACTGGAGTATGGCCCTCACTGGCGACTATCCAAGCTTAGTGACATGAAAATGCCAAAACCTTAGCTAACGTGAAAACGCTAGAAACCTTAGCTAACGTGAAAACGTTAGAACCTTATGAACGGATGTATGGTACGTCTACCATTATACGTAGGATCCTAAGCATAGCCAGAACAATGGAATTATCAGCCCCTAGAACGAGTACTGGTCCCAAAGCCTTGAACTACACCAGGATCATCGTGCGCTACAGGCGGAACTGGGGTCAAGCCCAAATAACTGGGGTTAAACCCAAGGAACGGATTGCTTCAGTGGATAACCAATGTTATGCTAAGGATACCTGAACTTTCAAAACTTAAATTCACGTGAGAGATGGATAAAGGATACATGATCCTTATCCTTATAAGAGAAAATAAAGAAATGAACTAGTTCAAGTTTAGGATATTACCTAAGTAAGGATCACCAATACTTTGAGGATCCTTTAAGGATATCCCTATCGTGAGGATCATCTGTGCCATGAGGATCCTGGTCACATGAAATATTTCTTCAAGTGGACAGCATTCCAAGCTCTTGGTAGCAGATCACCTTCCATGGTTAGCAATCTATATGCCCCCTTTCCTGCTTCAGCTTCAATCAAATAAGGGCCTTCCCATTTTGGAGCTAACTTTCCATCAGCAGGATTGGTGGTATTCTGAAATGCTTTCCTTAATACCATGTCTCCAACCTGAAACCTCCTGATCCTGACATTTTTATTGTAGGCACCAGCCATTCTTTGCTGATAACTGGCCATCCTTATCCTAGCCATATCCCTGATTTCTTCAATAGTATCCAGGTCTTGAGCCAAGTTCTCATTGTTTTCCTCAGGATCACGAGTAGTTGTTCTAGCAGTTGGAACCACCATTTCTGTTGGGATCACCGATTCTGCCCCAAACACCAAAGAGAATGGTGTTTGACCAGTAGCATTCTTAGGGGTTGTCCTGTCAGCCCAGAGCACATAGGGTAGTTCTTCTGCCCATTTCCCTTTCTTGGATCCAAGCTTCTTCTTCAAATTGTTGATGATGATCTTGTTAGATGACTCTGCTTGGCCATTAGCTTGTGGGTGGACTGGTGTTGATGTTATCATCCTAATCCCTCAGCTGTCACAAAAGTTAGTGGTTCTGCCCCCAATAAATTGGGAACCATTATCACATATAATCTCGGAAGGAATTCCAAATCTAGTTATAATATTTCTTTTAATAAAGGATATAACTTCCTTTTCTCTAACTTGGGCAAAAGCTTCAGCCTCTATCCACTTGGAGAAGTAATCAGTCATAGCTAGCATGAATACTTTTCCACCAGGTGCCTTAGGGAGCTTTCCAACTATATCCATACCCCATCTCATAAATGGCCAAGAGGAGGATATAGGATGCAATAATTCAGCTGGTTGATGAAGGATATTGCTGTGTCTCTGGCAAGGATCACATCTTCTGGCATACTCCACAGCATCTTTCTTCATGGTTGGCCAGTAGTATCCTGTCCTCAGGATCCTTGAGAATAATGCCCTGCCCCCAGTGTGGTTTCCACAATCTCCTTCATGGAAGTCTTTTAAAACTTCTTGAACTTCAGGATCCTCAATGCATCTCAAGTATGGTCCTGCAAGAGATCGTCTATACAACATATTATTTAAAATTGTGAATTGAGATACCTTAGATTTGAAAGCCCTAGGGTTTTCTCCTGTAGGAATCTCACCATGTTGTAAGTAGCTCATAATTGGTGAGATCCATGATCCTGATCCTGAATGGGATCGAGTATCCTCACTAGGGATCATTGCAGAATTATTCCCTATCTCCATAGCCACATGATCCTCGATAGCCGGGGTCAGGATATGGATAATAGGAATCTTGATATCCTCCGGGATCTTCAAGGATGATCCTAAGTTAGCCAATGCATCCGCTTCTGTATTTTCTTCCCTTGGTACCTGTGACAAACTAAAGGAAACAAAAGAGAGTGCCAAACTTTTGACTATCTCCAAATACTTGGTTAGCTTTTCACCTTTAACAGCATATGATCCATTAAAGTGGTTTGTAATTAACAAAGAATCTACGTGTACCTCAAGATACCTGATCCCCATATGCTTTGCAATTTGCAAACCAGCAATTAAGGCTTCATATTCAGCCTCATTATTAGTGGTTTGGAACTCACAAGCTATAGAATGGGGTATTATGTCCCCCTGTGGCGATTTTAGTAGTATTCCAAGCCCCGTGCCTTTGACATTTGAGGATCCATCAGTATAGAGTATCCAAGGATCCTTGGTCTCTTCTAGCTGCTGGACTTCTAGCTCAGCTTCTTCTTGTAAATCACTACTGAAATCAGCCACAAAGTCAGCTAATGCTTGGGATTTGATGGCTGTCCTAGGCTCGTATCTTATATCATATGCACTCAGCTTCACTGCCCACTTAGCCATCCTTCCTGACATCTCTGGTTTCCTGAGGACATTCTTAATTGGAAAATTAGTTTTGACAATGATAACATGAGTTTCAAAATAATGTCTCAACTTAATAGATGCCATAATTAATGCAAGAATAAGCTTTTCAAGGTGTGAGTACCTGGATTCGGCATCAAGTAAACTTTTACTTACATAATAGACAAGATGTTGTGTACCTTGATGATCCTTAACTAGGACCGCACTTACTGCTTTTGAGGATACTGCAAGATATAAGGATAATACATCACCTTTTTCTGGTTTCATCAAAGCCGGGGCCGATGATAGGTAATCTTTGAGGGCTTTTAAAGCATTTTCATGCTTCTCCGTCCACTCAAATTTCTTGTTCTTCCTTAGGATATCATAGAATTCTTTACACTTCTCGGAGGATTTGGATATAAATCTGTTCAGGGCTGCTATCCTTCCTGTTAGCCTTTGAACATCCTTAGCGTTGGCCGGAGATTTGATGTTCACTATTGCTTTGATTTGTTCCGGGCTAGCTTCAATGCCTCTCTTTGTCACCATATATCCTAAGAATTTACCTGCTTTAACACCAAAGTGACATTTTGAAGGATTAAGTTTCATGTTATATTTGTCAAGGATATCGAATGCTTCCTCCAAGTCTCTTAGGTGATCCTCAGCTTTTAAGGATTTTACCACCATATCATCTATGTAAACCTCCATAGTCTGTCCAATTTGATCCTTGAACATCATATTCACCAGCCTTTGGT
The DNA here is from genome assembly GCA_030545235.1 of Helianthus tuberosus. Lineage (NCBI taxonomy): Eukaryota > Viridiplantae > Streptophyta > Magnoliopsida > Asterales > Asteraceae > Helianthus > Helianthus tuberosus. The sequence goes on along the minus strand of CM060372.1, from coordinate 29,359,126 downwards.
ATGTTGCACCTGCATTTCTTAATCCGAACGGCATAGCAATATAGCAGTATATACCCGTTGGAGTCATGAAGGCTGTATCCTCTTGGTCGGATGGTTCCATTTGGATTTGTTGGAATCCAGATGAAGCATCCATAAAAGTTAACAGTTCATGACCCGCTGTTGCATCCACCATGGAGTCAATGTGGGGTAAAGGGAAAGGATCCTTGGGACATGCCTTATTTAAATCGGTAAAATCGACACATACCCTCCACTTTCCGTTTTTCTTTTGAACAACAACCACATTGGCCAACCATCTTGGATACTTGACCTCTCTAATCATACCTGCCCGGAGCAATTTCTCTACCTCTTCTTGGATGATGGCATTCCTTTCTGGTGCAAACTTTCTTCTCCTTTGATGGATTGGTTTGAAGGATCTGTCAATGCCGAGTTTATGAGTGATAACATCCTTGGATATACCAGTCATGTCTTCGTGTTTCCATGCAAAGGTAGTCTTTCTCCTTTTGAGGAAGGATATGAGGTCTTCTTTTATTTCGCCAAGGATCCCTGATCCGATATATATTTTGGATTCAGGATCATCAGGATCCATGAGGATTTCTACCACATCCTGCTCTCTGGCCTCCAAGACATCCCTTGGAGGATACCTTGATTGCTATTTCTCCCTTGACTTCGAGGCTGGTTTCATCGATGAAGTGTAGCAATTCTTAGCCTCCTGCTGATCACTATCAATCTTCACTATTCCCCAAGGACTAGGGAGCTTCACACATTGATGGTAAGTAGATGGGACTGCTTTCATATCGTGTATCCAAGGCCTGCCAAGGATAACATTACAACAAGATAAACAGTCAATAACACAAAATTTTTGATAAGAGTGTAAGCCTTCAATATATATTGGGAGTTTAATGTCCCCCAGGGTGTTCTTAGTTTCGCCACTAAATCCCACGAGCACGGAGGATCTTGGTATGATCTCTGATTCAGGGATACCCATCTTCTTTAGAACATCCAGCTGGATAATGTTCACCGAACTTCCTCCGTCTATAAGGATCCTGCGGACAAAATGGTTAGATATGAAAAGAGTAATAACTAAACCATCGTGATGAGGATCCTGGATATCAACACGATCCTCTTCATCGAAGGTTATGACTTTTCCTTTGGAGACACTTGATGTTCGAACTGGTCTTTCTCCATTATCCATTTTAGCTTCCTTCGCATGCCTTTTAGCTGCTGAGAAGGATGTGCCACAAATGTCGGATCCTCCGGAAATAAAGTTTATCACTTGTGCATCTGCTGGAGGGGCTGGAGCCTTCTCAGGGATCCTTTCAGGATCCTGAGTTCTTGACTTTTTTCTTCCCAACAATTCTTTTAGATGCCCCTTGCTCAACAAGTATCCAATTTCCTTTCTTAATGCAATGCATTCTTCTGTGAGGTGCCCGAAATCTTCATGATATGCACACCACTTTGATTTATCCTTAGTTGCAGCTGGCCTATCATTCTTTCTCGGCCATCTAGCTTTATCACCTAGGTTCTGCATAGCAAGGATTAGTTCATTGTTGTCAACACTAAAACAATATTCAGAAATTGGAGGATAATCCTCATCATCCTCTTCTTGATCAACAGAATGCACGTTCTGATTATCAGATCTGTTGTAGGATCTGAACTTGTTGTTCCTGAATGAGGATCCTTGCTTATCCTGCTTTGAGGATCCTGCTAACCTCTCCTGGATCCTCTTGTCATCCTCTAGCCGAATGAATCTAAGTGCTCGGGTTCTTACCTCATCTAAGTTCCTGCATGGTGTCATAACAAGATCATCATAGAAAGAGGAATCCCTAAGCAATCCCATTTTGAAGGCCTCAACAGCCGTAGCTATATCTAAGTTGGGAATGTCTAAGGATTCTTTACTGAATTTGGTAATGTAATCCCTTAATGATTCATTATGACCCTGGGTTATCCTATATAAATCACTAGTCAATCGTTCAAATTTTCTACTACAAGAAAACTGATTATTAAACAAGTTAACTAGGTTGGCAAATGAGGTAATAGAGTAGGGGGGAAGACTTAGCAGCCATTTGAGAGCTGATCCAGTAAGAGTGGATCCGAATCCCTTGCACATGCATGCTTCTTTTAACCTTTCTGGAATTGGATTGATCTCCATCCTCTCCCTGTATTGTGCTATGTGTTCTTCAGGATCGGTTGAACCATCATACAGCTTCATTGTTGGCACATGGAACCTCTTGGGTATCTCAGCATCACAGATTGGTGGTGTAAAACGACATATCTTGTGGCTCCCATCTGCAATCTCTGGGATAGGTTTGACCACTCCTGGAACACTTGATATCATATCTTTTAGCTTTTGCAATTCTCTTGCCATGGCATGATTGATACCTGGATCCTGCATAAGACCATGGTTAGTATAAGAATTATTAAAAGGGTTACCTCCCATTGGATTCAGATTAGGAAGATTGGATGTTAATCCATATTGTTGAGGCTCTGGAATGATCGAGGGACCAGCAGAAGCATTGGTCTGCATAGGGATAAAATCTCCCTGATGGACATCTGAACTTCCTGTTTGCAAACTCCTCAAGGATCCTGGCATCTGGAAGGATCCCTGAAACTGAGACGATCCTGGAACGAAGGAGGATCCTTGAACATGGGATGATCCTGGGACAAAGGAGGATCCTTGAACCTGGGATGATCCTGGAACAAAGGAGGATCCTTGAACCTGGGATGATCCTGGGACGAAGGAGGATCCTTGAACCTGGGATGATCCTGGAACAAAGGAGGATCCTTGAACCTGGGATGATCCTGGAACAAAGGAGGATCCTTGAACCCGGGATGATCCTGGAACAAAGGAGGATCCTTGAACCTGGGATGATCCTGGGACAAAGGAGGATCCTTGAACCTGCTGCAATCCTGATGCCTGAGTCATTGTTGTTGTTCCGTAGTGCACTCCTTTTGGTCCACCCACGTATTGAATGTCTGGAACCACTGATGGCTGAGAAGTAATCACTGGAGTATCAAAATTCAAGGATTTCGGCACCAGTGGGGAATGATCCTCTGCCGTTGTCTTTTGTTTCTTGAGATCTCTGATTTCTTTGAGAATCCTCTCATTGGTCTTATCCTGTTGCCGTATCTGATCCTTCATCTGCAAAATCAAAGTAAACATGTCACTAGTAGTGGGAGTGTAAGAAGTAGAAGAAGTTGGAGGTTTTGAGAAAATGGGAGTTGGTTTCTTCGCAGCATTCTCAGCGTTCTTCTGGGATCCAGAAGGTGGTGGAGGCAAAGGAGGAACGCCTTGTGAGGAAGTGAATGCGGGCATCAAATTTGAAGCATTCTTCGCTGAGGAAGCCATTTGCTTGGTTGTAGTGAACCGAAATGAGCACGGAAATGCGAATCTTTCTAAGGACGAAGCACCAATTGCCCCACGGTGGGCGCCAAACTGTTTTGGTTAAAAATTCTGTTTATAATATGCAACCAAACTCTTTGTATCGGGGAATGATGCCTCAAATGTGTAATAGCGATAAGGATCACTTCGATGTAAAATGCACAAACAACACAAGGATTTATACGGGGAAAAAGCCCTTGATCAAGAGTTGATCTCCGGCACAAAAAACCCCGGGTGATGGAAACTACCGATCACCAAGCTTAAATAAATGATTAAATGTTTACAACTTCGGATAGTAACGAGCTAGGTACAAGGATCACTATCGTGAAAAGTGTAAATGTGAGTGAAAATGAGCGAAAATGAGTGTATGTTCGTCGAGAGCTTCAAGTGTGCGAGTATACGAGTGTGTGTAGTTGCAGAAATGGCTAAGTGTTTTTCTACTAGCTCGTTACCCCTTTAAATTAGAAATGTAACTAGCTAACAAACTCTCCTACTTTCGTGCCATGCCTCCACGTTCTCCATAACGTCTATTTTTGGTCAAGCACGTGCAGAATAGTTTGGGAATATTCTCCAGGAATGTCGCCAAGACTTGGTCAAGCTCGTAATACCTGCGAGGTAATACAAAACATAAACATACAATTGTCAGTACGAGGATCCTTAAAGTGATCCATGATCCTGATCCTGAAGCTCTTCTGAGGATCACCACCTGTCACAGAAGTAAGGATCACATATTAGGATAATGAATAAGGATCACTAATTGTTAGAAAATCCTCCCCTAACATTGATGTTGCAACAGCTGTCCAGCCGATCCCGGAAGTGTCCCAAGACAACCATAAGATATCTCGTTTTGCACATCCTATCTGTGATGCTGAGATCCCAAAGAGATTTCAAACCCCCAACATGAAGCTTTACGACGGAACTACGGATCCTGAGGAGCATATTGCTCAGTATAGGGAAAGAATGGAGATTAACCCTATCCCTCCGGAGCTCAAGGAAGCGTGCTTGTGCAAGGGATTTGGTTCTACTTTAACAGGATCAGCCTTAAAATGGCTGTTAAACGTTCCTCCACACTCAATTACTTCGTTTGCTCATTTGGTTAATTTATTTAACAGTCAATTTTCTTGTAGTCGGAGTTTTGAGAAACTAACCAGTGATCTTTACAGGATAACTCAAGGGCCTCACGAATCCTTGAGGGATTATGTGAACAAATTCAGTCGAGAATCCTTGGATATCCCACATCTTGATGTTGCAACAGCTGTCCAGCCGATCCCGGAAGTGTCCCAAGACAGCCATAAGATATCTCGTTTTGCACATCCTATCTGTGATGCTGAGATCCCAAAGAGATTTCAAACCCCCAACATGAAGCTTTACGACGGAACTACGGATCCTGAGGAGCATATTGCTCAGTATAGGGAAAGAATGGAGATTAACCCTATCCCTCCGGAGCTCAAAGAAGCGTGCTTGTGCAAGGGATTTGGTTCTACTCTAACAGGATCAGCCTTAAAATGGCTGTTAAACGTTCCTCCACACTCAATTACTTCGTTTGCTCATTTGGTTAATTTATTTAACAGTCAATTTTCTTGTAGTCGGAGTTTTGAGAAACTAACCAGTGATCTTTACAGGATAACTCAAGGGCCTCACGAATCCTTGAGGGATTATGTGAACAAATTCAGTCGAGAATCCTTGGATATCCCACATCTTGATGTTGCAACAGCTGTGCAAGCTTTTAAGATGGGATTACAAAAGGATTCTCAGTTTTATCAGGATCTTGTAATGAATCCCTGCAGGAATCTCGACGAAGCTCGTAACAGGGCTTTGAGATATATCCGTCTGGAGGATGACAGGAAGATACAAGAAAGGATGAACTCATCTAATACCTATGAGTCAACTAACAGGAAGTCAGAATCCTCATTCAAGTCATACCGGCCTAAGCCATATGGCAGAAATGATAACAAGAGAGTGAATGCTGTCGAAGATGAGGATCCTGAAGAGTATCATGAGTTGTCTGAATATTGCTTTTTCTGTTAACATTCCCGAATTGATGTATGCCATGCAGGGTCTAGGAGACAAGGCTAGGTGGCCTCGAAAGAATCAACAAAAGGCTGACTGGAAAGATAAGTCAAAATGGTGTGCTTTCCACGAAGATTTCGGACATGTAACCGAGGATTGCATTGCTCTAAGGAAAGAAATAAGCTATCTTCTAAGCAAGGGATATCTGAAAGATCTCTTAGGAAGAAAGAAGAATAAGGGTCAGGATACTGAGAAGGATCCTGAGCGAGCAGCATCACCTCCCGCGGATGCCAAGATAATCAACTTCATTTCAGGAGGATCCGACATTTGTGGGACCTCGTATTCGGTAGCAAAGAGACATGCAAAGGAAGCTAAGGCCGAAAGGGGAGACAAACCTGTCAGGATGACTACCCTCACAACTGACAAAGTGATCACTTTTGATGCAGATGACAGGGATACTGTCCAGGATCCTCACCATGATGCTCTGGTAATAACGTTATATGTGGCTAACCATTTTGTACGCAGGATACTGGTTGATAATGGCAGCTCCGTCAACATAATCCAACTAGAAACTCTGAAGAGAATGAATGTATCTCCAATGGATATCACTTCAAAGTCTACTGTGCTTGTTGGATTCAGTGGAGAGGCTAGAAACACAGTGGGAGAGATAAAGTTGTCAGTATACGTTGAAGGAGTCAACTCGATACAACGTTTCTGTGTGATGGATTCTCTATCCTGCTATAACATCATACTGGGAAGACCGTGGATTCACGATATGAAGGCCGTGCCATCAACATATCACCAATGCATCAAGATACTAACCCCTTGGGGAGTTGTTAAAGTTGATAGTGATCAGCAGGAGGCGAAAGAATGCTACTCATCCTCGATGAAATCCTCAACCAAACCTAGTGCGGCATAGCAATTAAAGACGCGGGCCCAGGATATCGTGGAGGATCCGGAGCAGGATGTGAAGAAAATTATCCTGGACCAGGATAATCCCGATATTTCGGTGCTCGTAGGAACCAATATCCCTCAGGATATTGAAGAGCAATTAATTAACTTTTTGAAATGCAGGATGTCGACGTTTGCATGGAAGCATGAGGATATGACAGGCATATCCAAAGATATTATCACTCACAAGCTTGGAATTGATAAATCATTCAAGCCTGTGCAACAAAAAAGAAGGAAGTTTGCTCCTGAGCGGAACACTATTATCCAGGAGGAAGTTGAAAGACTATTAAAGTCCAGAATGATCAGAGAGTTAAGTTCCCAAGATGGTTAGCAAACGTGGCTGTAGTACAAAAGAAAAACGGGAAATGGAGAGTTTGTGTAGACTACAAAGACTTGAACAAAGCCTGTCCTAAAGACCCATTTCCCCTCCCCCACATTGATGCAATGGTAGATGCCACTGCCGGGCATGAAATGCTGACCTTCATGGACGCATCCTCAGGATTTCAACAAATCCAAATGGAGCCTTCTGACCAGGAGGATACTGCCTTCATGACACCAACAGGTATTTATTGTTATACAGCTATGCCTTTTGGTTTGAAAAATGCAGGTGCAACATACCAAAGATTGGTAAACATGATGTTCAAAGACAAACTGGGGGACACCATGGAGGTATATATCGATGATATGGTGGTGAAATCTAAAAAGGCTGAGGATCACCTCCAGGATATCAAGGGAGCATTTAATATCCTGGATCAATACAACATGAAGCTGAATCCTGCTAAATGCCATTTCGGAGAGGGGGCAGGAAAGTTTCTTGGATATATGGTGACAAAAAGGGGGATAGAAGCAAGCCCAGAGCAGATCAAAGTTATCCTGGATATAAAATCACCCTCAAATATGAAGGACGTACAAAGATTGACAGGCCGAGTAGCAGCTTTAAACAGGTTTATCTCGAGATCCTCAGAGAAATGCAAAGACTTTTATGATATCCTAAAGAAGAACAAAAGATTCGAATGGGGGGAGAAGCATGAAGCAGCCCTGCAGGATTTGAAATGATATCTCTCAACCGCACCTCTATTGATGAAGCCTGAAAATGGTGAACCACTATCCCTATACCTCGCTGTATCAGGGAATGCTGTAAGTGCCGTTCTTATAAAAGACCATGAAGGTCAGCAATATCTTGTTTATTATGTTAGTAAAAGTTTATTAGATGCTGAAACTAGGTACTCTCACTTAGAAAAATTGATACTAGCATTAGTCATGGCATCAACGAAGCTTAGACATTATTTCGAGACACATAGGATATATGTTAAGACAAATTATCCTGTCAAAAATGTGCTTAGGAAACCAGAGATGTCAGGCAGGATGGCCAAGTGGTCAGTAAAGTTAAGTGCTTATGATTTAGTATATGAACCTAGAAATGCCATAAAATCTCAGGCTTTAGCTGACTTTGTGGCTGATTTTAGTAGTGACATTCAGGACGAGGTAGACCTAGAAGTTCAACAGTTAGGAGAATCCTCAGGATCCTGGACATTATACACTGACGGTGCATCTAATGTAAGAGGAGTAGGATTAGGAATACTACTAAAATCGCCACAGGGGGACATATTACCCCAGGCTATTAGGTGTGAATTTCCTGCTACTAATAATGAAGCAGAGTATGAGGCTTTAATTGCAGGATTAGAATTGGCTAAGAGCATGAGTATCAAAAATTTGCAAGTATATGTTGACTCTTTGTTAATTACTAACCATTTTAATGGATCTTATGCAGTTAAGGGTGAGAAATTAATCGAATATCTCGATATTCTCAAAAGATTAGCAGGATATTTCGATGTTTTCATACTTGAACAGGTACCAAGGGAGGATAATGCTGAAGCGGATGCCTTAGCAAATTTGGGATCATCGATCAGGATACCTGAAGGGACGCAAATACCAATATTACATGTCTTATATCCTGCAACGAATCCTCAGGATAAAGAAGTAGCTGGTATTCAGGATCCTGGAGTAGAACATCCTGAAGAGGATCCTAAATCCTGGACGGCTCCAATCATGAGATATCTCAAAGAAGGACACATCCCTGGAAATGAAAATCCTAAGGCATTTAGGATGAAGGTATCACGATTCACTATTATAAATAATATTTTATACAAGAAATCTCTTGCAGGACCGTATTTGAGGTGCTTGGAGGATCCTGAAGCCAAAGAAGTACTTCAGGATATACATGAAGGGGATTGTGGTAACCATGCTGGGGGCAGGTCGTTATTCTCAAAAGTATTAAGGACAGGATATTATTGGCCAACGATAAGAAAAGATGCCGCAGAATATGTTCGAAGATGTGACGCATGTCAAAGACATAGTAACATACTGCATCAGCCGGCTGAACCATTATATCCTATTGTTTCCCCCTGGCCATTTATGAAGTGGGGTATGGATATAGTGGGAAAGCTACCAAAAGCTCCGGGAGGAAAAGTCTTTATGCTAGCAATGACGGATTATTTCTCTAAATGGGTTGAAGCAGAGGCGTTTGTTCAAGTTAGAGACCAAGAAGTAGTATCCTTCATCAAGAGGAATATCCTGACCAGATTCGAAGTACCAGCCGAGATAATCTGTGACAATGGTTCTCAGTTTATAAGTAAGAGGACTACTGACTTTTGCAAGAGTTGGGGAATCAAAATGATTACATCTACTCCGGTACATCCTCAAGCAAATGGACAAGCAGAATCCTCAAACAAGATAATTGTCAATAACTTAAAGAAAAGGCTTGGAGCCAAAAAAGGAAGATGGGCAGAAGAATTACCCTTTGTTTTATGGGCTGATAGGACAACGGTAAAAAATGCAACAGGCCAAACCCCATTTTCCTTGGTGTTTGGAGCAGAAGCAATGATTCCAACGGAAATGACAATACCTACTGCAAGATCTAGCTTAAGTGATCCTGAGCAGAATCCTGAAGCCTTGAGTCAGGATTTAGACACTATAGATGAAAAGAGAGATGCGGCAAGGCTAAGGATGGCAGCATATCAACAGAGAATATCCAGGGCATATAACAAGAATATTAGAACCAGAAGATTTAAGGTTGGAGATTGGGTGTTAAGAAAGGCTTTTCAGAATACTACTAATCCTGCCGATGGCAAGTGTTATGGGTGAAATTCTGAGCCCATATCCTGGAAAATATCTTGATCTATATCTTGTTTATGTAGTATCTGTTTACATCCGGGATGCTGGTTCAGGATATTGGTAACATCCTGAATGGTATCCTCGGGATTACTAATGGATTATGTGCAGGTACGTGGGTTAGAAGCTAGCAACGTTCACAAGACTTATTCCGCTGAAGACTCGGTCCAAGTCGTTCAAATGAAGACGTTGAAGCCGTATTACTCGGTCCATAACGTTCATAATGGAATATTCGGAGTAGCCCATATTTGTAGGGATTATTGTTTGTAATTCATTACTATAAATAGGTGGGTATATCAGATCAACTAGGACATCACGATCACACTCGCTACACTCTAACACTTGCTCTCGAGCAATTCTTACTTTCATACAAAATCATTGTAACACTTAGCGATCTGGTCTATATCCTTCACTGTATCCTGAAGTTGAAAGCAATAAGAAGAACAAGGCAGCTGCGATTGTCAGCTCCCGAGGTTTTATGCCGGCGATCTAGATTGATCAAGGGCTTTCCTCGTACATCTCGTGTCATTTCCTTTACTTTTTGCTTATTGTTTGCTCATTGTTTGATCGTAGATACAGCTCAATATCCTGAGCCGTATCCTGAATACTGATTTTCTAAATAACTCGACAAACATATTTTCTATACACTTTCTAGCACACTACCTCACATTACTAATTTGATCACTTAATTGCTTCGGTAATTTTTGACCAAGGATGCCAGCCTCTACACGACCTCAGGATATTATCCCTACCCGCAGTGTTCAGGAATCTGCCCCTGTTTTAGCTTCTAACAACGAAATTTTAACCTTATTTGGAAGTGTGCAGGAACAAATGAGGCAGCAACAGGAAACAAACCAAATGCTTTTAAGGGAAATACAACTCCTGAAGTCTGGCTCGAGCAGATCTGCTGAGGATATTGTCACTCCATTACAACCCAGAACTTTGAACTTCAGTTCAGCTGTGTATACTGAGGATAACAGGGGGAATATTGTGCCCAGCCTTCCTCAGAATCATATCCCTGAAATACCCTCCTCGGTCACGATCTCGACCATAAGGAGCTCAGGATATGCTTCAGGATATGGGCAAAATCCTCCAACGGGTAACATGTCAAATAACAATAATACTCATGCTACTAACAATAATGGATCTTTGCAGGATACAGGTGTGACATCAGCACTTACTAGGGAACTTCAGAAGTTGAAGGACATGATATCAAGTGTACCCGGGGTGGTCCAGCCAATCCCAGAAGTGTCTCAAGACAGCCACAAGATATCTCGCTTTGCATATCCTATCTGTGATGCTGAGATCCCAAAGAGGTTCCAAACCCCCAACATGAAGCTTTACGACGGAACAACGGATCCTGAGGAGCATATTGCTCAGTATAGGGAAAGGATGGAGATTAACCCTATCCCTCCGGATCTCAAGGAAGCTTGCTTGTGCAAGGGTTTTGGTTCAAACTTGACAGGATCAGCCCTGAAATGGCTCTTGAATGTTCCTCCACATTCGATTACATCTTTTGCTCACTTAGTAAATTTATTTAATAGTCAGTTTTCTTGTAGTAGAAGCTTTGAAAAATTAACAAGTGATCTCTACAGGATAACACAGGGGCCTCAGGAATCCCTTAGGGATTATGTGAACAAGTTCAGTCGGGAATCACTAGACATTCCTCATCTTGATGTTGCAACAGCTGTGCAAGCTTTCAAGATGGGGCTGCAAAAAGATTCTCAATTTTATCAAGATCTTGTAATGAACCCATGCAGGAACTTGGATGAAGCTCGGAACAGGGCCCTAAGATATATTCGGTTGGAGGATGACAAAAAGATGCAAGAAAGGATGAACTCGTCCAACACTTATGAGTCAACTAACAGGAAGTCAGAATCCTCATTCAAGTCATATCGTCCTAAGCCATATGGCAGAAATGAGAACAAGAGAGTGAATGCTGACGAAGATGAGGATCCTGAAGAGTATCCTGAATTATCTGAATATTGCTTTTCTGTTAACATTCCTGAATTGATGTATGCCATGCAGGGTCTAGGGGACAAGGCTAGATGGCCTCGAAAGAACCAGCAAAAAGCCGATTGGAAAGACAAATCAAAATGGTGTGCTTTCCATGAAGATACATATGACTGAGGATTACATCGCTCTAAGGAAAGAAATAAGCTATCTTCTAAGCAAGGGATATTTGAAAGATCTCTTAGGAAGAAAGAAGAATAAGGGTCAGTGTTTTGGTCAGAAAATCTGTTGAGAATATTGCAACCAAACTCTAGATTACGGGGTATGATGCTCAAAAGGTTTAACAACAATGAGGATCACTTCAATGTGGAATGCACAAACAACACAAGGATTTATACGGGGAAAAAGCCCTTGATCAAGAGTTGATCTCCGGCACAAAAAACCCCGGGTGATGGAAACTACCGATCACCAAGCTCAAATAAATGAATTAACGTTTACAACTTCGGATAGCAACGAGCTAGGTACAAGGATCACTACAGTGATATGTGTAAAATGTGTAAGTAATTGCTAAGTGTTTGAACGAGAGCTTGTATGAGAGTGTTTGCGAGTGTGTGAAACTGCCAAAAATGATTCAGTGTCACTAACTAGCTCGTTGCCCCTTTCAAATAAGAAAAATATCTAGTTAACAAACTCTCCGACTTTCAAGCCAAGCCTCCACGTTCTCCATAACGTCTAGTTTTGATCTAGCACGTGCAGAATACTTCGGGAATATTCTCCAAGAATGCCGCTAAGACCTGGTCAAGCTTGTTATACCTGCGGGATGTTATGAAACATAAGTAAACAATCGTCAGTATGAGGATCCTTGAAGTGATCCATGATCCTGATCCTAAAGCCCTTCTGAGGATCACCACCTGTCACAGAAGTAAGGATCACTAGTGAGGATAACGAATAAGGATCACTAATTGTTAGAAAATCCTCCCCTAACAATTGCCCCCAAAATATAAGGAGTGAAATTGTAAAATTAGCGAGTTATGTTTTCTTGATCTTATCCATAACAAATTAACGGATATATAGCCGTTAGTATAGGACTAGCCGTTGCGATGATGATGTCACGGAAGTGACAACCTGCAAGATCATGATTATAAATAGAGATATAGATAGGATCAAATGCATTTAAATTTTCAGAGAAACTCCCTTTATAATCCTCATTCCGAAGACGCTCAGGTATTCTCTCTCTCTATCCTCTTCCCTCTCTTGCTCTGTTTTTATCTTTTCTTCAAGATGTTGCTCCGAAGTTCTCCGGGTAAAGATCACAAGAAGGATAGCCCTTTGCAAAGTCAGAAAATCATCAAGGATTCATCGAACGAAAAGTGTTGTTTTAACGACGCACAGATAGACAAAATCCGTTGCTGTTTTCCGGCGAATGCCTTTTTCAGACCCTTTGATCCTTCTACCCTTAGCGACTGTGTTTCAGAAACATGGGTTGCATTTCCAGCCACTCCATTCACTATAGGATACACCTATCCCTTCCCAGAGTTCACACAATCTTTCTTTTCCCTTACCGGCATCTCTTATATTCAAGCGATGCCGATGATTTGGAGGGTCTTGTTTACCCTGGAGAGGATCATCGAACAAGAAGGCATTGCTTTGGGCATGTCAGAATTGGCGGAGCTGTACGATATCACTACTTTTGGTTCCCATCGCTATTTGTTCAAGCGAAAACCCGGTGCTGATCATCCTCTTCTGAAAGTCACCAAGAATGACAAAGACTGGAAACGTCGCTTTTTCTTTGTCAAAAGAGATTCTATCCAGGATGGAAAGGATCTTCCAAAAAATTGGGCTACCCATGGTAGGATGGAGGATCCTGATAAGGATCACCAGGAACTTTCTTTTATTGCAAGGATAACTTATATTTTTGCTTTCTTGTTTTGCAGCTATCGCCGTTTCACATATCCGCACATCACCTGAAACCAAGGACAGGCTCGCTGCTTTTTGGAAGCTTGATCCTGAAACGAGGACATTCAAGATAGACACCCAAGACTCACAAGAAGTATCCTCAGGTTCCATTACCATGTCGAGTAAGTATCCTGTCTTTTGTATAGTTTAAATATTAAAATAAATAGATAAATTGAAATAGGAGAAGGATACTCATCTTGGTTTGAATGTGTAGGCGCTGGAAAACCTGTCAAGCCTGTTTCCCAATTCAACGCAGCTGATCTTGATCTCGTACGACCCAGGAGGAAGAAGTCCACTACCAGTCCTAGCATCTCCATTCCAAGGGCACCCACCAAAGGAAAGGCCGTTAAGAAGAGGAAAACTTCTGATGCTGAGGATCTTCAAGGGCTAGCACTGATCCGCCACCAGTTTCTCGAATACTTCAATGATGTAAGGATCCTTAATTCTGCCTTTGTATCCTACTCGTATGAGGATCACTTGACCTTAAACTGCCTTATCTTCTTTCTGCAGAAATTTGCTGAGATCGAGGATTATGTGGGCCATGTAGAGGATCAAGACAGGAAAATAGCTGATCTCCAACAAGTTGCCGTGCTCAAAGATCTTGCACTTGCTGATGCTCGGAAGGAACTCCAGGATACCAAGCAGGAAATGGCCAAGGCGCTGGTCAACTTTGATTATGAAAAGCATGACCTCATCGAAAATACCAAGCTTTCTGCTGCCATCACAATGTATCAGACTAAGTTGAAGATGGCCCAGGAAGCTCAAGATCCTAGCTTTGACAAAAGCAGCTGGGACGTTGAAGGTTGGAAGGCAAGGTTGGCAGATCTTGAGGATGATGAGGAGGAGGCAGCTGATGTCCTGGCAATTGAGGCAAGTGGCAGCGGGAAGGATCAGGCTGGTGGTGACGATGCTGGTGGTGATGCAGCCAAGGTGTGAGCTGCACAATTGGGCGATGATGGATGTATGTGCTAAGGCCGGAGCCCAATTTTTAGTTTAGTGGTTGTTTTTATGGTTGTGATGTTTAAGACAATTTCATGGGTTGTACTTTGAACAATAGGTTTTTAGGATTAAGGATCATGTATGATCCTTTGGACAATAGGCAGGATAATAGGTGGTGGATGGATCCTCTGTTTGGGGGATGAAGCCACTTGTTATCCTTCCGTCTTTATTTCCTGCACTACTTTTGAACTCATTATCATGGACACCCTTTACCTACCCCAGCGGACGGGCCACGTTTTGCTGGTAGATGCTCGGGTAGGTAATTTTGACAACCTTTAAAGGGTTAGCCTTTTGTTGATAAATAAAAACTTAACCTTTTGTCGCTTATCATGTGTTGTTATCCCTTTTAGTATGTTACTTTTCAACTGTTATAATGTTCATTTTGTTTATACTTATCAAGCTTTGAAAAAATAAAAAAAAAGTATCCAAAAAGTTTAGGATATGATCAAGGATCACATATCCCATAATCGACAAGTTCTAAAAAGTGATACAGTTTAAGAATCACAATTTCAGTTGTCAAGTACAAGGGTTATTCAAATAAATGATTGAATAGAATCAAAAATAGTTAAGGATCATACCTGAAGATCCAAGTTAGGATCCTAACCATAATAAGGATAACTATAAGATAAACCTTAGAGTGAAATAAGGATCACGGATCCCTAGCTGTCTATCCTCAAAGACCTGAAATAGAGCATTACTTGGGACTAAGCCAATATAAGAGAAGAGTTAGCAACTGGGGACAAGCCCAAGGATAACTGGGGACAAGCCCAAGGATAACTGGGGACAAGCCCAAGGATAACTGGGGACAAGCCCAAGGATAGTATGTAAACTGGAGTATGGCCCTAACTGGCGACTATCCAAACTTAGTGACATGAAGATGCCAAAACCTTAGCTAACGTGAAAACGTTAGAAACCTTATGAACGGATGTATGGTACGTCTACCATTATACGTAGGATCCTAAGCATAGCCAGAACAATGGAATTATCAGCCCCTATAATGAGTACTGGTCCCAAAGCCTTGAACTATACCAGGATCATCGTGCGCTGCAGGCGGAATCTGGGGACAAGCCCAAATAACTGGGGTTAAACCCAAAGGACGGATTGCTTCTGTGGATAACCAACGTTGTGCTAAAGATACCTGAACTTTCAAAACTTGAACTCACGTGAGAGATGGATAAAGGATACATGATCCTTATCCTTAGATGAGAAAATTAAGAAATGAAATAGTTCAAGATTAGGATATTACCTGAATAAGGATCACCGATACTTTGAGGATCCTTTAAGGATATCCCTTCCACTAGGATCACCTCTACTTCGAGGATCCTTGTCACATGAAATATTTCTTCAAGTGAACAGCATTCCAAGCTCTTGGTAGCAAATCACCTTCCATGGTTAGCAATCTATATGCCCCCTTTCCTGCTTCAGCTTCAATCAAATAAGGGCCTTCCCATTTTGGAGCCAATTTTCCATCAGCAGGATTGGTGGTGTTTTGAAATGCTTTCCTTAACACCATATCTCCAACTTGAAACCTCCTGATCCTGACATTTTTATTGTAAGCACTAGCCATTCTCTGTTGATAACTGGCCATCCTGATCCTAGCCATATCCCTGATTTCTTCAATAGTATCCAGGTCTTGAGCCAAGTTTTCATCATTTTCCTCAGGATCACGGGTATTTGTTCTAGCAGTAGGAACCACCATTTCTGTTGGGATCACTGATTCTGCCCCAAACACCAAAGAGAATGGTGTTTGACCAGTAGCATTCTTAGGGGTTGTCCTGTCAGCCCAGAGCACATAGGGTAGCTCTTCTGCCCATTTTCCTTTCTTGGATCCAAGCTTCTTCTTCAAGTTGTTGATGATGATCTTGTTGGATGATTCTGCTTGACCATTAGCTTGTGGGTGGACTGGTGTTGATGTTATCATCCTAATCCCCCAGCTGTCACAAAAGTTAGTGGTTCTGCCCCCAATAAATTGGGAACCATTATCACATATAATCTCAGAGGGAATTCCAAATCTAGTTATAATATTTCGTTTAATGAAGGATATAACTTCCTTTTCTCTAACTTGGGCAAAAGCTTCAGCCTCTATCCACTTGGAGAAGTAATCAGTCATAGCTAGCATGAATACTTTTCCACCAGGTGCCTTAGGGAGCTTGCCAACTATATCCATACCCCATCTCATAAATGGCCAAGAGGAGGATATAGGATGCAATAATTCGGCTGGCTGATGAAGGATATTGCTGTGTCTCTGGCAAGGATCGCATCTTCTGGCATACTCCACAGCATCTTTCTTCATGGTTGGCCAATAATATCCTGTCCTCAGGATCCTTGAAAATAGAGCCCTGCCCCCAGTATGGTTTCCACAATCTCCTTCATGGAAGTCTTTTAAAACTTCCTGAACTTCAGGATCCTCAATGCATCTCAAGTATGGTCCTGCAAGAGATCGTCTATACAACATATTATTCATAATTGTGAATTGAGATACCTTAGATTTGAAAGCCCTAGGGTTTTCTCCTGTAGGAATCTCTCCATGTTGTAAGTATCTCATAATTGGTGAGATCCATGATCTGGATCCTGAATAGGATTGAATATCCTCACTAGGGATAATTGCAGAATCGTCTCCTATCTCCATAGTCTGGTGATCCTCGATAGCCGGGGTCAGGATATGGATAATAGGAATCCTGATATCCTCTGGGATCTTCAAAGATGATCCTAAGTTAGCCAATGCATCAGCTTCTGTATTTTCTTCCCTTGGTACCTGTGACAAACTAAAGGAAACAAAAGAGAGTGCCAAACTTTTGACTATCTCCAAATATTTGGTTAGTTTTTCACCTTTAACAGCATATGATCCATTAAAGTGATTTGTAATTAACAAAGAATCTACGTGTACCTCAAGATACCTGATCCCCATTTGCTTTGCAATTTGCAAACCAGCAATTAAGGCTTCATATTCAGCCTCATTATTAGTGGTTTGGAACTCACAAGCTATAGAATGGGGTATTATGTCCCCCTGTGGCGATTTTAGTAGTATTCCAAGCCCTGTGCCTTTGACATTTGAGGATCCATCAGTGTGAAGTATCCAAGGATCCTTGGTCTCCTCTAGCTGCTGGACTTCTAACTCAGCTTCTTCTTGTAAATCACTACTGAAATCAGCCACAAAGTCAGCTAATGCTTGGGATTTGATAGCTGTCCTAGGCTCATATCTTATATCATATGCACTCAATTTCACTGCCCACTTAGCCATCCTTCCTGACATCTCTGGTTTCCTGAGGACATTCTTAATTGGAAAATTAGTTTTAACAATGATAACATGAGTTTCAAAATAATGTCTTAACTTAGTAGATGCCATTATTAATGCAAGGATAAGCTTTTCAAGGTGTGAGTACCTGGATTCGGCATCAAGTAAACTTTTACTTACATAATAGACGGGATGTTGTGTACCTTGATGATCCTTAACAAGGACCGCACTTACTGCTTTTGAGGATACCGCGAGATACAAGGATAACACTTCACCTTTTTCTGGTTTCATTAAAGCCGGGGCCGAAGATAGGTAATCTTTGAGGGCTTTTAGAGCATTTTCATGCTTCTCCGTCCACTCAAATTTCTTGTTCTTCCTTAGGATGTCATAGAATTCTTTACATTTTTCGGAGGACTTGGATATGAATCTGTTCAAGGCTGCTATCCTTCCTGTTAACCTTTGAACATCCTTAGCATTGGCCGGAGATTTGATGTTCACTATTGCTTTGATTTGTTCCGGGCTAGCTTCAATGCCTCTCTTAGTCACCATGTATCCT
This sequence comes from Helianthus tuberosus, assembly GCA_030545235.1. NCBI lineage: Eukaryota > Viridiplantae > Streptophyta > Magnoliopsida > Asterales > Asteraceae > Helianthus > Helianthus tuberosus. Next base: position 29,340,916 of record CM060372.1, on the reverse strand, counting down.
AAGAATTTACCTGCTTTAACACCAAAATGACATTTTGAAGGATTAAGCTTCATATTATATTTGTCAAGGATATCAAATGCTTCCTCCAGGTCTCGTAGGTGATCCTCAGCTTTCAAGGATTTTACCACCATATCATCTATGTAGACCTCCATAGTTTGTCCGATCTGATCCTTGAACATCATATTCACCAGCCTTTGGTATGTTGCACCTGCATTTCTCAATCCAAACGGCATAGCAATATAGCAATATATACCAGTTGGAGTCATGAAGGCTGTATCCTCTTGGTCGGATGGTTCCATTTGGATTTGTTGAAATCCAGAAGAGGCATCCATAAAAGTTAACAGTTCATGACCCGCAGTTGCATCCACCATGGAGTCAATGTGGGGTAAAGGGAAAGGATCCTTGGGACATGCCTTATTTAAATCGGTAAAATCGACACATACCCTCCACTTTCCATTTTTCTTTTGAACAACTACCACATTGGCCAACCATCTTGGATACTTGACCTCTCTAATCATACCTGCCCGGAGCAATTTTTCTACCTCTTCCTGGATAATGGCATTCCTTTCTGGAGCAAACTTCCTTCTTCTTTGATGGATTGGTTTGAAAGATCTGTCGATGCCGAGCTTATGGGTAATAACATCTTTGGATATACCAGTCATGTCTTCATGTTTCCATGCAAAGGTAGTCTTTCTCCTTTTGAGGAAGGATATGAGGTCTTCTTTCATTTCGCCAAGGATCCCTGACCCGATATAGATTTTGGATTCAGGATCATCAGTATCCATGAGGATTTCTACCACATTCTGCTCTCTGGCCTCCAAGACATTTCTTGGAGGATACCTTGATTGCTATTGCTCCCTTGACTTCGAAGCTGGTTTCATCGATGAAGTGTAGCAATTCTTAGCTTCCTGCTGATCACTATCGATCTTTACTATTCCCCAAGGACTAGGGAGCTTCACACATTGATGGTAAGTGGACGGGACTGCTTTCATATCGTGTATCCAGGGCCTGCCAAGGATAACATTACAATAAGATAAACAGTCAATAACACAAAATTTTTGATAAGAGTGTAAGCCTTCGATATATATTGGGAGTTTAATGTCCCCCAGGGTGTTTTTGGTTTCGCCACTAAATCCCACGAGCACGGAGGATCTTGGTATGATCTCTGATTCGGGAATACCCATCTTCTTTAGGACGTCAAGCTGGATAATGTTCACTGAACTTCCTCCGTCTATTAGGATCCTGCGGACAAAACAGTTAGATATAAAAAGAGTAATAACTAAACCATCGTGATGAGGATCCTGAATATCAGTACGATCCTCTTCATCAAAGGTTATGACTTTTCCTTCGGAGACACTCGATGTTCGAACTGGCCTTTCTCCGTTATCCATTTTGGTTTCCTTCGCATGCCTCTTAGCTGCTGAGAAGGATGTGCCGCAAATGTCGGATCCCCCAGAGATAAAGTTTATCACTTGAGCGTCTGCTGGAGGGGCTGGAGCCTTCTCAGGGATCCTCTCAGGATCCTGAGTCCTTGACTTTTTCCTACCCAACAACTCTTTTAGATGCCCTTTGCTCAACAAGTACCCAATCTCCTTTCTTAATGCAATGCATTCTTCTGTGAGGTGCCCAAAATCTTCATGATATGCACACCATTTTGATTTATCCTTTGTTGCAGCTGACCTTTCATTCTTTCTTGGCCATCTAGCTTTATCACCTAGGTTCTGCAAGGCAAGGATTAGTTCATTGTTATCAACACTAAAGCAATATTCAGAGATTGGAGGATAGTCCTCATCATCCTCTTCTTGATCAATAGAATGCACGTTCTGATTATCAGATTTGTTGTAGGATCTGAACTTGTTGTTTCTGAATGAGGATCCTTGCTTATCCTGCTTTGAGGATCCTGTTATCCTCTCCGGAATCCTCTTGTCATCCTCTAGCCGGATGAACCTGAGGGCCCGGGTTCTTACCTCATCTAGGTTCCTGCACGGTGTCATAACAAGATCATCATAAAATAAGGAATCCCTAAGTAATCCCATTTTGAAGGCTTCAACAGCTGTGGCTATATCTAAGTTGGGAATGTCTAAGGATTCTTTACTAAATTTGGTAATGTAATCCCTTAATGATTCATTATGACCCTGGGTTATCCTATATAAATCACTAGTTAATCGTTCAAATTTTCTACTACAAGAAAACTGAGCATTAAACAAGTTAACTAGGTTTGCAAATGAGGTAATAGAATAGGGAGGAAGACTTAGCAGCCACTTGAGAGCTGATCCAGTGAGAGTGGATCCGAATCCTTTGCATAGGCATGCTTCCTTTAACTTTTCTGGGATTGGATTGATCTCCATCCTCTCCCTGTATTGTGCTATGTGTTCTTCAGGATCCGTCGAACCGTCATACAGTTTCATTGTAGGCACATGGAACCTCTTGGGTATCTCAGCATCACAGATTGGTGGTGCAAAGCGAGATATCCTGTGGCTCCCATCTGCAATCTCTGGAATAGGTTTGACTACTCCCGGAACACTCGAGATCATATCCTTTAGCTTTTGCAATTCTCTGGCCATGGCATGATTGATACCTGGATCCTGCATAAAACCATGGTTAATAGTATGAGAATTATTAAAAGTGTTACCTCCCATTGGATTCAAGTTAGGAAATATGGAGGTTAATCCATATTGTTGAGATTCTGGAATGATCGAGGGGCCAGCAGAGGCATTGGTCTGCATTGGGATAAAATCTCCTTGATGGACATCTGAACTCCCTGTTTGCAAACTCCTCAAGGATCCTGGCATCTGGAAGGATCCCTGAAACTGGGACGATCCTGGAACAAAGGAGGATCCTTGAACCTGGGATGATCCTGGAACGAAGGAGGATCCTTGAACCTGGGATGATCCTGGAACGAAGGAGGATCCTTGAACCTGGGATGATCCTGGAACGAAGGAGGATCCTTGAACCTGGGATAATCCTGGAACGAAGGAGGATCCTTGAACCTGGGATGATCCTGGAACGAAGGAGGATCCTTGAACCTGGGATGATCCTGGAACGAAGGAGGATCCTTGAACCTGGGATGATCCTGGAACGAAGGAGGATCCTTGAACCTGGGATGATCCTGGAACGAAGGAGGATCCTTGAACCTGGTGCATTCCTGAATATCCTCCTGTACTCGTGAGGGATCCCATATGCTGGGGATAGGATCCTGCTGGCTGGAAATATGAACCTAGTGACTGGGTCATAGCTGTTGTTCCATAGTGCACTCCTTTTGGTCCACCCGCATATTGAATGTTTGGAACCACTGACGGCTGAGAAGTAACCACCGGAGTGTCAAAATTCAAAGATCTGGGCATCAGTGGAGAATGATCCTCTGCCGTTTTCTTCTGTTTCTTAATTTCATCAATCTCCCGGAGGATCCTTTTGTTGGTCTTATCCTGCTCTTGTGCATGATTCCTCATCTGCAAAATCAAGGTATAGAGATCATTAGTAGTAGGATTAGTTGAAACAGAAGAAGCAGGTGGTTTTGAGAAAATGGGAGTCGGTTTCTTCGCAGCATTTTCTGTATTCTTCTGGGATCCAGAAGGTGGTGGAGGCAAAGGAGGGACGCCTTGTGAGGAAGTGAATGAGGGCATCAGGTTTGAAGCATTCTTTGATGAGGAAGCCATCTGCTTGGTTGTAGTGAGCCGAATTAAGCACAGAAATGCGTATTTTCTTAAGGACGAAGCACCAATTGCCCCACGGTGGGCGCCAAACTGTTTTGGTCAGAAAATCTGTTGAGAATATTGCAACCAAACTCTAGATTACGGGGTATGATGCTCAAAAGGTTTAACAACAATGAGGATCACTTCAATGTGGAATGCACAAACAACACAAGGATTTATACCGGGAAAAAGCCCTTGATCAAGAGTTGATCTCCGGCACAAAAAACCCCGGGTGATGGAAACTACCGATCACCAAGCTCAAATAAATGAATTAACGTTTACAACTTCGGATAGCAACGAGCTAGGTACAAGGATCACTACAGTGATATGTGTAAAATGTGTAAGTAATTGCTAAGTGTTTGAACGAGAGCTTGTATGAGAGTGTTTGCGAGTGTGTGAAACTGCCAAAAATGATTCAGTGTCACTAACTAGCTCGTTGCCCCTTTCAAATAAGAAAAATATCTAGTTAACAAACTCTCCGACTTTCAAGCCAAGCCTCCACGTTCTCCATAACGTCTAGTTTTGATCTAGCACGTGCAGAATACTTCGGGAATATTCTCCAAGAATGCCGCTAAGACCTGGTCAAGCTTGTTATACCTGCGGGATGTTATGAAACATAAGTAAACAATCGTCAGTATGAGGATCCTTGAAGTGATCCATGATCCTGATCCTAAAGCCCTTCTGAGGATCACCACCTGTTACAGAAGTAAGGATCACTAGTGAGGATAACGAATAAGGATCACTAATTGTTAGAAAATCCTCCCCTAACAGTCAGGATACTGAGAAGGATCCTGAGCGAGCAGCATCACCTCCCGCCGATGCCAAGATAATCAATTTCATTTCGGGAGGATCCGACATTTGTGGGACTTCGTATTCGGCAGCAAAGAGGCATGCAAAAGAAGCTAAGGCCGAAAGGGGAGATAAACCTGTCAGGATGACTACACTCATAACTGACAAAGTGATCACATTTGATGCTGATGACAGGGATACTGTCCAGGATCCTCACCATGATGCTCTGGTAATAACGTTATATGTGGCTAACCATTTTGTACATAGGATATTGGTTGATAATGGCAGCTCCGTCAACATAATCCAACTAGAGACGCTTAAAAGAATGAATGTATCTCCAATGGATATCACTTCAAAGTCTACCGTGCTTGTTGGGTTCAGTGGAGAGGCTAGAAACACAGTGGGAGAGATAAAGTTGCCGGTGTACGTTGAAGGAGTCAACTCGATACAACGTTTCTGTGTGATGGACTCTCTATCCTGCTATAACATTATACTGGGAAGACCGTGGATTAACGATATGAAGGCCGTGCCATCAACATATCACCAATGCATCAAGATACCTACCCCTTGGGGAGTTGTTAAAGTTGATAGTGATCAGCAGGAGGCGAAAGAATGTTACTCATCCTCGATGAAATCCTCAACCAAACCTAGTGCAGCATAGCAATTAAAGACGCGGCCCCAGGATATCGTGGAGGATCCGGAGCAGGATGTGAAGAAAATTATCCTGGACCAGGATAATCCCGATATTTCGGTGCTCGTGGGAACCAATATCCCTCAGGATATTGAAGAACAATTAATTAACTTTTTAAAACGCAGGATGTCAACGTTTGCATAGAAGCAAGCCCGGAGCAGATTAAAGCCATCTTGGATATTAAATCACCCTCAAATATGAAGGATGTTCAACGATTAACAGGGCGAGTGGCAGCATTGAATAGATTTATCTCAAGATCTTCAGAAAAATGCAAAGATTTTTATGATATCCTGAAGAAGAACAAAAGATTCGAGTGGGGTGAGAAGCATGAAGCAGCCCTACAGGATCTGAAACGATATCTCTCAACTGCACCTCTGTTGATGAAACCTGAAAATGGTGAACCACTATCCCTGTACCTTGCTGTATCAGGGAATGCTGTAAGTGCCGTTCTCATAAAAGACCATGAAGGTCAGCAATATCCTGTTTATTATGTTAGTAAAAGTTTATTAGATGCTGAAACTAGGTACTCTCATTTAGAAAAATCAATACTAGCATTAGTTATGGCATCAACAAAACTTAGACACTACTTTGAGACACATAGGATACACGTAAAAACAAATTATCCTGTCAAAAACGTACTTAGGAAACCGGAAATGTCGGGTAGAATGGCTAAATGGTCAGTAAAGTTAAGTGCCTATGATTTAGTATATGAACCTAGGAATGCCATAAAGTCTCAGGCTTTAGCTAGGAGAATCCTCAGGATCCTGGACATTATATACTGATGGTGCATCTAATATAAGAGGAGTAGGATTAGGAATACTACTAAAATCGCCACAGGGGGACATATTACCCCAGGCTATTAGGTGTGAATTTCCTGCTACCAATAATGAAGCAGAATATGAGGCTTTAATCGCAGGATTAGAATTGGCTAAGAGCATGAGTATCAAAAATTTACAAGTATATGTTGATTCTTTGTTAATTACTAACCATTTTAATGGATCCTATGCAGTTAAGGGTGAGAAATTAATAGAATATCTTGATATTCTCAAAAAATTAGCAGGATATTTCGATGTTTTTACACTTGAACAGGTACCAAGGGAGGATAATGCTGAAGCGGATGCCTTAGCAAATTTGGGATCATCAATCAGGATACCTGAAGGGACCCAAATACCAATATTACATGTCTTATATCCTGCAACGAATCCTCAGGATAAAGAAGTAGCGGGTATTCGGGATCCTGAAGTGGAATATCCTGAACAGGATCCTAAATCGTGGACGGCTCCAATTAGGAGATATCTCAAAGAAGGACACATCCCCGGAAATGAAAATCCTAAGGCATTTAGGATGAAGGTATCACGATTCACTATTATAAATAATGTTTTATACAAGAAATCTCTTGCAGGACCGTATTTGAGGTGCTTGGAGGATCCTGAAGCCAAAGAAGTACTCCAGGATATACATGAAGGGGATTGTGGTAATCACACCGGGGGCAGATCATTGTTCTCGAAAGTATTAAGGACAGGATATTATTGGCCAACGATGAGGAAAGATGCTGCAGAATATGCTCGAAGATGTGATGCATGTCAAAGACATAGTAACATACTACATCAACCAGCTGAACCATTATATCCTGTAGTTTCCCCTTGGCCATTCATGAAGTGGGGGATGGATATAGTAGGGAAGTTACCAAAAGCTCCGGGAGGAAAAGTTTTTATGTTAGCTATGACAGATTATTTCTCCAAGTGAGTTGAGGCTGAAGCATTTGTCCAAGTTAGAGACCAAGAAGTAGTATCCTTCATAAAGAGGAATATCCTGACTAGGTTTGGAGTACCAGCTGAGATCATTTGTGATAATGGGTCCCAGTTTATAAGCAAAAGGACTACTGACTTTTGCAAAAGTTGGGGAATCAAAATGATCACATCTACTCCAGTACATCCTCAAGCGAATGGACAAGCCGAATCTTCAAACAAGATAATAGTCAATAACTTAAAGAAGAGACTTGGGGCCAAAAAAGGAAGATGGGCGGAAGAGTTACCCTTTGTTTTGTGGGCTGATAGGACAACGGTAAAGAATGCAACCGGCCAAACCCCGTTTTCCTTGGTATTTGGAGCGGAGGCGATGCTTCCAACAGAAATGACGATACCCACTGCAAGATCTATGTTGCAGGATCCTGAACAGAATCCTGAAGTGTTATGTCAGGATTTGGATACTATAGACGAAAAAAGAGATGCAGCAAGGCTAAGGATAGCAGCATATCAACAAAGAATATCCAGAGCATATAATAAAAACATAAGGACTAGAAGATTTCGAGTTGGTGATTGGGTGCTAAGAAAGGCTTTTCAAAATACCACTAATCCTGCCGATGGCAAGCTAGCTCCGAAATGGGAGGGACCTTATGAAGTCGAGTCAGAAGCAGGGAAAGGAGCATATCGACTCAGGAATGTGGAAGGGGATATGCTACCGAGATCTTGGAACGCTATACACCTTAAGCTCTATTTCAAGTGAGTTTAGAATTCAATTTCTAACTCAAAATGGTATGAATTCTATATTTTTTAAATATGTTTTGGTTTAATTTATTCTTTGAAACTCAATACTGACTTAAGCATCGGAGGGGTGTTAGCCAAGCTAACACCCACCTTAGTTTACAATTGTTTTGCAGGATATGTTTCAGGATATAGCTCCAGGATATACACTCAGGATAAGTCGAAAGATTAGAGGATTGGCCCCCTCTCTCACGTTTAAGGGATCCTGGTCCCTTCAAAGGTTTAAAGGTATTCACCTTTCTTTCGAATTGGGTTTAAACACCTCGCCTGGAGCGCAAGTTATCTAGGTATAGTTCAAGGTAGCGGGACCAGTTCATGTAAAAGTGGCTGACAATTTCGTTACTGTTGGCTATATCCTGGATCCTAAAGGTATATGAGGATTGATCACCCTCTCTCACGAAAGAGTATTTTCATACTCTCAAAGGTTTAAAGGTTTTCACCTTTCTAAGGATTGGAGTTTATACACTCTCGCCTGTAGCGCATGAAATTTAGGGTTTATCCCCAGATATCAGGGTTTATCCCCAGGGTATTAAGGGTTTATCCCAAGTATGCTAAAGATTCATTTCAGGATATCAGGGGTTTTGCCCCAGGGTATGCGGAATTTACTTAAGACAAGGTATGAATGCATTTGCGTTTCTGTGTCAAACACAGGGGACATACATTATACTGTTCAAAGAATGGATCCAAGTTCACAAGTATGCACTGGGGACAAAACTTATAATGGAGGATTAGAATTGGTTCTGTAAGAATCTCTGGTATGATCTCTCCTTTTTATTTGGACAATTTGTAGGTTATATTTTAATATCCTTATCAAGATATCTTTCAGGATACCTTTCAGGATACATCTATAATATATATTCCTAAAAGTGTACAAACCAAACAATTTTTACAACTACAATTTTCATAGCAATTACAACAATGATAAGGTTAAAAGAGAAGTTATATTATTAACATACCAAAAAATGTGCTCTTAGTTTCACCTCAAAACAAGGCCCATCCACTAAGAGCACTAATAGTTCACTACCATATTTACCCAACAGTTGAAGGCTTCATCTCAAACCGAGACCCATCCACCTTCAACTGTTGTATTGTTCAAAAAGCATGCAGGAAATGTAAATTGTTCAGGTGCGGAAAAGTAAAGTGCAGAAAAGTAAATTGTCTATGGGACTACAAACCAACATTCAAATTCAAAAAGTGGGCTCTGGCCTTGGCACGTATATCCGTCATCACCCACCTAAATGCCCTCACACAGCGGCATCTCCTCCAACCTTCTCAGACTTCTCCGCTCCAGCATCCTGACCAGCATCCTGCGCAGCATCCTGACCTATGTCCATCCCAGCATCAGCTCCAGCATCCTTCTTGTCTCCAGCTTGGACCACCACCTTTGCTGACTTAGAAGACTCACCGGCTTCAGCAGGAAATGGCACAGCTTTGCCTCCGAGCTCCTTTAACTTGGCCACCCAGGATTCAACTGGCCAAGATGGACAAACAAGGCCCGTCTCCTTGGCCTCGTAGGCCATCTTGATGCGTGCTTGTAGCAGGGAGACGATAGCAGAAGCCTTGATTCCTTCTCGGAAGTTGATTAAGGCCTGATCATGATCCATTTGAACGGTGGCAAGTTTGACCTCAGCATCTTGGGTGACCTTCTTCAGCAAGCTTTCGTAGTGCCGGCTCTTCGCTTCAGCAATGGCACCTTGGTCAGCAACGGTGCTCTCGAGCTGTTTGATCCTGGCTTCATGAAGTGCCACAGTACCACAAGCGTCATTATACAAGTGGAGCAAATGCTGGAGGCCCTGCACATCAATTACAGGTATAAAGTTAGAATGTATGTTGACCAAGATATCTTACCAGGATATCCTGTTAGGATATATGTGCAGGATATACATGAAGGATATGCGTCAGGATATTACCTTGTTGAGGAAGGATGTCATTGGCTCTAAGGAGTCAGAGAAGCTGAGTTCGTCATAGGAGAACCCTTCTGAGCCTGGAGCACTGACTTCAAGACCCTTTCTCTTTTTCGCTGTGGAAGCACGGGTTCTTGGATTGGCCTTGGGAGCCGGGAGTGGCTTGGAGCTAGTAGCAGCAGGAGTTTCCTTCTTGACTGTGGCTGGAGTTGGATAGCTGTCAAGTTCATCAAGGTCTAGATAGACTGGGAATTTGCTGTAATCTGCACACAGGGAGTAAATTCTAAATCCCTCCTATGAATAACAGATAAAAAACATATGTGTGCAGGATATCTTGCAGGATCCTTACCAGACATGTTGGCACTTGAAAGAGGGCTTGGAGTTGGTGGAGAAGGATTGAAACTTCTCTCTGCCTATGGAAGGAGTCTGATGGCGTCTATTCTTTCTTGAGAATTAGCAAGAGGAGGTGCAATCTTCCTGAAATCAGCTGCACAAAAATGAAAATTTGTTAGTTCAGGATATGAGACAGGATAAGAGACAGGATCATTCTTATACCCTAAGTCCTACCCTTTCTTAACCATCTCATCGGATAATCCGTTCCACCAGGGATTGAATCCCTTTTTACGAAGAAAAACTTGGATTGCCAACCATCCTCGTTCTTGGTGGCACGAAGTATCAATGGATCACCGGAAGTAGAATAAAATAGGAATCTAGATGAGCCATGGCACCTAAGCTTGTAGGCTAAAGGGAGATCATGGACAGAAAGGTCAGGTATGTGGTTTCTCTTGATTTGGTCAAGAACAGATAAAACGCGCCAGAGCATTGGCATGGTTTGACTGAAAGAAATTTTGGTGATGTTAAAAAACTCGGTGATGAAATCCGGAAAGGGGAATCGTAGCCCTAAGGTAAAGGGGAAAGCATTAAAACAAATCCACTCGTTGGAAACCATATCTGACCGGATTTCTCTATCAAAGGGTCGGAATATGGTTCCATCCGGAAAGATACCGGAGGATTTCAAAGCCGACAGATGAGCACTATCAAAGGTGCATGTTTCATTCTCCGGTTCTTGGAGAAGATTACGTTGGATGAATGTGGGAGCCGAGTCGCCTGAACTGGACCTCGTTTGCCTAGGCATTTGGTCGCCTGAATTCTCGCCGGAGAAAGTTAAAAGATGAAGATGAAGATGAGGGAGAGAATATTACCTTTTTCTTGTCGATTGTGGTTAAAAAAGAAGACGAGGATGAGAAGATATAGGGCATGATGAGTAAATATAGGCCGGGTGGTTGAAAGCTGTCACATCAATAGTCTTATCCCTTAATTGCCTCGGCCACCGTGAAAAAATGTAACCGTTAGTACAGGATATCAAACGGTAACATTTTTGGGGACAATTGTTATGGGTGAAATTCTGAGCCCATATCCTGGAAAATATCTTGATCTATATCTTGTTTATGTAGTATCTGTTTACATCCGGGATGCTGGTTCAGGATATTGGTAACATCCTGAATGGTATCCTCGGGATTACTAATGGATTATGTGCAGGTACGTGGGTTAGAAGCTAGCAACATTCACAAGACTTATTACACTGAAGACTCGGTCCAAGTCGTTCAAATGAAGACGTTGAAGCCGTATTACTCGGTCCATAACGTTCATAATGGAATATTCGGAGTAGCCCATATTTGTAGGGATTATTGTTTGTAATTCATTACTATAAATAGGTGGGTATATCAGATCAACTAGGACATCATGATCACACTCGCTACACTCTAACACTTGCTCTCGAGCAATTCTTACTTTCATACAAAATCATTGTAACACTTAGCGATCTGGTCTATATCCTGCACTGTATCCTGAAGTTGAAAGCAATAAGAAGAACAAGGCAGCTGCGATTGTCAGCTCCCAAGGTTTTATGCCGGCGATCTAGATTGATCAAGGGCTTTCCTCGTACATCTCGTGTCATTTCCTTTACTTTTTGCTTATTGTTTGCTCATTGTTTGATCGTAGATACAGCTCAATATCCTGAGCCGTATCCTGAATACTGATTTTCTAAATAACTCGACAAACATATTTTCTATACACTTTCTAGCACACTACCTCACATTACTAATTTGATCACTAAATTGCTTCGGTAATTTTTGACCAAAACAGCAAGTTAGCTCCAAAATGGGAAGGACCATATGAAGTTGAATCAGAAGCAGGAAAAGGAGCATACAGACTCAAGAATATGGAAGGGGATATGCTACCGAGGTCTTGGAATGCTATACACCTTAAGCTCTATTTCAAGTGAGTTTAGAATTTGATTTCTCGCTCAGGATGGTATGAATTCTACCTTTTTTAAATATGTTTGGTTTAATTTGTTATTTACAACCCAATACTGACTTAAGCATCGGAGGGGTGTTAGCCAAGCTAACACCCACCTTAGTTTACAATTGTTTTGCAAGATATGTTTCAGGATATAGCTCCAAGATATGTGCTCAGGATAACTCGGAAGATTAGAGGATTGGCCCCCTCTCTCACGTTTAAGGGATGCTGATCCCTTCACAGGTTTAAAAGTATTCACCTTTCTTCCGAATTGGGTTTAAACACCCCGCCTGGAGCGCAAGTTATTCAGGGATAGTTCAAGGTGGCGGGACCAGTCCATGTAAAAGTGGCTGACAATTTCGTTACTGTTGGCTATATCCTGAATCCTAAAGGTATATGAGGATTGATCACCCTCTCTCACGAAAGGGTATTTTCATACTCTCTAAGGTTTAAAGGTTTTCACCTTTCTAAGTCTTGGAGTTTATACACTCCCGCCTGTAGCGCATGAAAATTTGGGATTTTCCCCAGGATACAAGGGATTTATCTCCAGTACATCCTTGGGTTTTACCCTTGGGACGTAAAAAATTGCCTATGGAAACTGACATTTAGAAGATTTCTAAAGTATTTGAAGAAATTGTACGCAGGGGACATTCCCACCAAGGTGGTGGTGTAAAGCTAAAAGGAAGAGGTTTGGAACTAATGCACTGAGTACCTTGCACAGGGGACATCTTCATTGGAAGAATTGCAAAGGGATTGAAGTTTGGTAATAGGTTTATACCCTATTTCTGGTATGATCTTTCCTTTGTAAACATCGTCTAAGTTTTTAGTAACATTATGTTTTATAAAAGGATAAGTATCCTGATATATTCTCAAAGTCCTTTTCAGGATATTTGATTAGGGCGTTTGAAACTAGTATTATTTTGGAACTCTGATCATTATCAAAACTTGGTTTTGAAAAGATAGATTGTTTTTCATTAAAGAAATTTTTACAAAGTTGAAGGAACGTTTGGAAGTTCTATCTAATAAAAGGCTTTTACAGTATATCGCTGAGCATACTGATCAGGATATTTTGTAAGATAACAGTATGAAATTTTTACAAGGTTAAGAGTTACACTAAGTAATGCAAGACAACAGTGAATAAGTCCAAAGATAGTTATATTATTAACAAGTCAAAAGTTGTGCTTTTGGTTTCACCTAAAACCAAGGCCCATTCGCCAAAAGCACAATTAGTTTTTACCATACTTATGTAACGGTTGTAGGATATATCTCAAAACAGGACCTGTCCACCTACAACCGTTATCACATTCAAAACAAGTTATACTAATTGATGACCAAGGGCTTCGTCCTAAAACTTAGGACCCATCCACCTTTGGTCATCACATTGTTCTAGTGCAGGAAATGTAAATTGTTCAAAGACAGGAAAAGTAAATTGTTTATGCAACCACAACCATGAAATTAAAAAGTGGGCTCCGGCCTTGGCACGTATATCCATCATCGCCCACTCCGCTGCCTAAGGGGCAGCGCCCTCTTGAACAGCAACCTCCTTCCCAGCGTTTGCACCAGCATCAGCATCAGGATTCTTCTCGGCATCATCACCAGCATTGGCCGCTTCCTCTGCCGCCTTAGAAGGCTCTTCACCAGTATGTTTTGCAGGATGAGCGACGGGATGACCTCCGAGGCCCTGTAGTTTCTCCTCCCAAGCCTTTACATTCCAGGAGGGGCATTCAAAACCCAAATCCATGGCCTCATAAGCCATCCTTATCCTGGCTTGGAGAAGAGAGACGACCACAGAAGCTTTTAGGCTATCCCGGTATGAGCTCATATTCTGCTGATATTGAAGAAGAGCGGCATCTAGTTTGGCTTGAGCATCCTCATTGGCTTTGTGAAGAGTAGCCTGGTGATCCCGGATCATTGCCTTGTATTTGTCTTCGTAATGTTGGGATTTAGCAGCTGCAATGGTTCCTTGGTCGGCAATGGTGGCCTCAGCTTTCTCCAGCTTGATCTCCAACATCTTGTTAAGCCCGCAAGCGTCTTCATACAAGTGCATAAGACGATCCAGACCCTATCAATAAAGACACAGGTATTGATGTAAAAATATAACATACTCGTGCAGGATATCGAAAAGAAAATTCTACCTGTTTGAGGAATGAGGTGGCTTCGTTGAACCCATGATTCTCGAGAGAGAATGTTTCGGAAACAGATGGGGAGTCCGTCTCCTTTCTCTTCCGAGAGCTGGATGCCCGGGTCCTGGATGCCGGAGGGCCTTTGGGAACAGAAACAGTCTTCGAGGAGGTAGGCTTTGGTGTAGCGGACGGCTTTGGCTTGGATTCTTGTTTGATGGGTTCAAGGCTGGAGTAGCAATCCAACTCATCAAGTTCAAAACCTTCAAGGTTGACGACTGGTACTACACAAGGGAAGGTGTTCTTAAATTTATCATACTTTTGAAAAATAATTTATATATGTTGAGAATGTGCTTACCAGACATTTCTGAGCTTGATTTCTGGCTTGAATCGGTAAGAAACAGGGAGAAAGTTCTTTCACTAGCAGGAAGACGGTAGATTTCTTCGATCTTGGATTCGGATTCTGCACTGGGAGGCACTAAATCTATGAAATTCGCTGCATAAAAACATCAGGATATAAGTCTGGGATACAGTTTGAAGATATAATTGGGGATATTTCTAAAACCCTAAATCCTACCCTTGGTTAACCATTTAACCGGTAGATCAAAACCCTTATCAATAGAGTCTCTTTTTACGAAAAAGAATTTTCGTCGCCATCGATCCTCGTTCTTGGTGGCTTTAAGAACCAGAGGGTTCTTAGAGGTAGAAAACAGAAGATAACGATGATTGCCGTGGGATCTCAACCGGTATGCTATAGGAAGATCCTCAACAAGAAGGTTAGGAAAATGACGAGATTTGATTTGATCCAGCACTATTGAAACTCGCCAAACCATTGGCATAACCTGGGCGTAACTAAGGCCGGTGAGGTCGAAAAAGCTAGAAATAAAGGGTGGAAACAGGTACCGGAGTCCAAGAGAGAAGGGGTAGGCGAAGAAACAAACCCACTCATCGGATATTGCATCTGATCGGGCTTCCCGATCAAAAGGGCGAAAGACTGTTCCGGTGGGGAAGGCACCAGAATCTTTAAGAGCAGCGATGTCGGCATTGTTGAAGCAGCAGATCTCCTTTGCTGGATCAACAATGAAGTTCTGGCTTGCGAGGCTTGAGGCTGGTCGGTCCGATCGGGATTTCGTTCGTGGTACCATAAAAAGTATCGAGCAAACTAAAAGTGATTCAAGAAAGAGGGATAGAAAGGGAAATACCTGATGTCCGCTTGAAGATAAGGATAACTGTAATAAGGAGTCCCTCGGTTAATATAGGATGAATATATGGGGGTAAAGAGTAAATAATGCTTTGGAAGTTGCACCGCTGTCATTTCAAGGGTCTAGTCGTATTAATTACCTTAAGTTATGAGGTGAAACTTTTGAAATATATCCGTTGGATTGGTATCCCAACCGATATATTTGGGGACAATTGTTAGGGGTCATTTTCTTAACATACGTATCCTGACCAATATCCTGCCTTTGTTTGTTTATTTGTGACCAGGATGCTGGAAGAGGATATTGCTAACATCTTGGGCGATATCCTGAGGTTTATTGAATTAACCACGTGCAGGTTAAAGGCTGAGACTTGCTAACGATCAAGAGGACTTCTTCTCCTCAAGACTCGGACGAGTTTGTTGAAGGAGAGACGTTGAACCCGAAAGACCAGGTCTACAACTTTCGATTAAGGAATATTCGGTGGATCCCGGAAGTTTAGGATAGTTTGTTAGCTTATCTTTACTATAAATAGATGGGGGCGGATCAGTTTAAGTCACACAATCTCCACTTACACTCTCGCATACTTTCACTTTCTAGCTCATTGCAAACACCACACTTGTATTCAAATTTCGTTGTAACACTTAGTCGATCCGTACCACATCCTGCACTGTATCCTGATATTTGAAGCAATAGAAGAACAAGGCAGCTGCGATTGTCAGCTCCCGAGGTTTTATGCCGGCGATCTAGATTGATCAAGGGCTTTCCTCGTACATCTCGTGTCACTTACTTTACTTTTGCTCATAGTTTGATCTTAGATACAGCTCTATATCCTGAGTCGTATCCTGAATACTGATTTTCTAAACAACTTAACAAGCACATTTTTAATTTACTTTCTAGCACACTACCTCACTTTACTAATTTGATCACTTAATTGCTTCGGTAATTTTTGACCAAAACACCTTGTTCTTCTTATTACTTCCAATATCAGGACACAGTGCAGGATATGATGCGGATCAACTATGTGTTACAATGCGATTTGAATACAAGTGTAAGTGTGAGTGATTGCAGCTAGTAGAGAGCAAGAGTGTACGATGAATTGTGTGTTTTCTTATCTTATCTGATCCGATCAATCTTATTTATAGTAAAGCAAAGCTAACTAACTAGCCTACAAATCCGGGATAAAACGAATATTCCCTTGTGAATGCTGTAGTCCACGTCTTCCGGCTTCAACATTCCTATTTCAATAGATTAGCCCGAGTCTTAGGGAGAAGAAGTCCACTTGAAATTTATAGACTTGCTTCATTAATCTGCATGTGAATTAATTAGTCACTACCAGGATACTGTATCAGGATGTTACCAATATCCTGATCACAATAACAGAAACATAGTCAGAATATTATTCAGGATATATGATCAGAAATCCACCCATAACACTGGATATTACAATCGTAATCACTAAGTATTTCCATCCCGCGTCTTTGTCTCATATTCAACTCCTTTTGCCCAAAAACATACCTTAAACTCTTATGATATGTAAAAATGGTAAACTTACTGCCATAAAGGTAATATCTCCAAATCTTAAGGGCAAAAAGTATGGCTCCAAATTCTAAATCATGGGTTGAATAATTCTCTTCGTGATTCTTAAGTTGCCTAAATGCATAAGCTATAACCTATTGACGTTGCATCAACACACTTCCATAACCTAACTTAGAAGCATCACAATAGACTATAAAGTCTTCAGCTCCTTCTGGTAACGCTAGTATGGGTGCATTGGTTAATCTTTGCTTAAGAATTCTAAAGGCTTCTTCTTGTTTTGGTCCCCATTCAAACTTAACAGATTTACAGGTTAGCTTAGTTAAAGGAATGGTTATTCTAGAAAAATCTTGAATAAATCTTCTATAATAACCGGCCAATCCTAAGAAACTTCTAACCTCAGTTGGTGATTCAGGGGTTTTCCATTTGGTAATTGTTATGGGCCATTTTCTGAGTATATATCCTGACTAATATCCTGCTTTTGGTTGTTTACTTGTGATCAGGATACTGGATTAGGATATTGGTATCATCCTGGGCCATATCCTGGTGTTAACTAAATTAACCACGTGCAGGTAAGAGGCTGTGGGTTACTAACGGTTAGATGGACTTCTTCTCCTCAAGACTCGGGCGTATCTGTTATGTGAGAAACGTTGAACCCGAAAGACCAGGTCTATAACATTCGAATGGGGAATATTCGCTGGATCCCGGTTTATTAGGATAGTTTGTTGCATTTCTTTTACTATAAATAGATGGGGGCGGATCAGATTAAGGCACGCAACTTTCACACACACTTTCGAACACTTTTGCTCTCTAGCTTTCAGCAGTCACTACACACAAACACTTGTAATCGAATTACATTGTAACACCTAGTTGATCCGCATCACATCCTGCAATGTATCCTGAGATTTAAAGCAATAGAAGAACAAGGCAGCTGCGATTGTCAGCTCCCGAGGTTTTGTGTCGGCGATCTAGATTGATCAAGGGCTTTCCTCGTACATGACATGTCAACCTTTACTTTTTTGCTCATTGTTTGATCATAGATACAGCTCAATATCCTGAGCCGTATCCTGAAACTGTTTTTGCAATTAACTTGATTAACATATTTTCGACACTCATTTCTAGCACACTACCTCACTTAACTAATTTGATCACTTAATTGCTTCGGTAATTTTTGACCAAAACAGTAATCGCCTCGATCTTGGTGGGATCCACATGAATTCCTTCATGATTAACTAAATGTCCAAGAAACTGTACTTGTTCTAACCAAAACTCGCATTTTGAAAACTTTGCATAAAGCTTTTCTTTTCTTAATAAACTTAGAAGTGCATGCAGATGCGTTGCATGTTCCTTTTTTACTTTTAGACTAAATGAGAATATCATCTACAAAGACAATTATGAATTTATCCAAATATGGCTTACATATTCGGTTCATCATGTCCGTAAATGCAGCTGGGGCATTGGTTAAACCAAATGGCATGACAGTAAATTCATAATGGCCATACCTTGTTCTAAAAGCGGTCTTAGGAATGTCCTCTTCCTGTACCTTTAATTGATGATATCCTGAGCGTAAATCGATCTTTGAGAAAAATCGAGCTCTTTGCAACTGATCGAACAGATCATCGATTCTCGGTAATGGGTACCAATTTTTAATCGTGACCTTGTTCAATTCACGGTAGTCAATGCACATACGCATCGATCTGTCTTTCTTCTTAACAAATAAAATCGGTGCTCCCCACGGCGATGAACTTGGCTGTATGAATCCTTTCTCCAACAATTCATCTAACTGCTTTTTCAGTTCCTTCATTTCTGCGGGTGCCAAACGGTAAGGTGCTTTGGTAATCGGTGCTGTCCCTGGTAGCAGGTGGATTCTGAATTCAACTTCCCTGTCTGGCGGTAGTCCTGGTAATTTTTCTGGAAACACATCTGGAAACTGAGATACTACGGGAATATCTTTTAATTCTTTTCCTTTAGTGTTAATGATTATGGAAATCAAATACACTAATGATCCTTTTCTTATATAACTTGTTGTCTTCATCACAGAGATGGATTTCGTGGATTTAGAGGGCTTATCTCCTTCATTGTGATCATTTCACCCTTTGGTGAATTTACTTGAATCGATTTTTGATCACATATAATACTGGCTTTTTTGGCTATTAACCAATCCATTCCTAATATAATGTCAAATCCTGCCAGATTCATAGGATAAAGGTTTGCAATAAACTTTTGATTTAAAAATTATATTCTTGCTCCCTGCAAGATTTCAGAAATCTTAATGGTTTCCCCATTTGCTGTCTCTACTAGACATTCTTGTGGGAGTTTAGTTAATGGTTGATTGAGAAGTTTGCAAAATGAAGTATTAATAAAACTTTGGTTTGAACCAGAGTCAAATAATACTTTAGCAAAAACATCATTAACTAAAAACGTACTGGCTATCACGTCCGGAATCATCTTGGCTTCATCTGCAGTCAGAAAAAATGCCCTGACATTTTTAGTATTCTTGTTGATCATGGCTGGAACTAGTTTTGGACAGTTTGGCTTGATATGGCCTTGTTCTCCACAGTTGTAGCATATCCTGTTATTAGGTTTCTTCCTGCAGTCTTCTTCATTGTGTCCAGATATTTTGCAAAAATTGCAATATATAGAGCATCTTCCAGAATGCTTCCTTTTGCAATACTTGTTGTAGGGTGCAGAAGTAGAACCTACATTATTCCCACGGTTGGAATTTCCGTAACGAGATTCTTGGGTAAGTTTCTGAGCTACGTTCCTCCTCTGGTTTTCTTCTTGTGTGCGTACTAACTCATCAGTCAAGGTGTTTGCTAGTTCTACCGTTTCTTCTATGGTTTGAGGTCTAGCTGCCTTGACTACATGCCTAATCTCACTGATTAATCCCCAGATGTAACGGGAGACTAATACTGGTTCTGGTGATGCAAGGTGTTAGGGATGGATTTTCTAAGCCTAAGGATCACGGATCCTCAAGTGCAGCCAGGATCACGGATCCTCAGTTCTGTTTGAATTAAGGATCCTCAGAAGACGTTGCAGGTTTAAGGATCCAGGATCCTCATTATTATCCTTACACTAACGATTGTTTCCACTATATTTGAACTTGTTTTACAGGGGTATTCGCATGGGACTTAGTCTTGCCGAGATTCCAGGAGAATATGCTCTACTATTCTGCACGTGCTTGACCAGTATGACCGTTATGGAAGTCGTGGGAAGCTAGCACATTTTGCGGATTGTTTGTTATTTAGTTTATTTCCATTTTTAAAAGGGGATAACGAGCTTGATAGTTAGAACAATTAGCAAACACACACACTCGAAAACTCTCTGCAACTCATTGGCATTTACATACACTCTGCACACTAGTGATCCATGTAACAAGCTTGTTATCATCCCGAGTTGTAACCTTTACTTGTTTAATATAGTTGGTGATCGGTAGTTTCCATCACCCGAGGTTTTTTGTGCCGGAGATCATATCTTGATCAAGGGCTTTTTCCTCGTATAAATCCTTGTGTCCCACATTCATTTTTGTTCATACATTTGTTCATTGATTCAAGCATCACACCTTACAAAATAAGATTTGGTTGCATTATCCTAGTCTGATTTTTGACGAAAACAGTTTGGCGCCCACCGTGGGGCAATTGGTGCTTCATTTCTGAGAAAATTTGTTCATTGTGATCATTTTGGTTCATCACCTTCAAGTACATGGCTTCTTCAGCAAAGAACACGACAAGTTCCATGCCGGCAGTCACTTCTTCACAGGGCATCCCACCTTTGCCTCCAGCACCTTTTGGATCCCAGAAGAATGCTGAAAATGTCACGAAGAAACAAAGCCCCGTTTTCTCAAAACTACCAACTTCTGCTGTTTCTTCTAGCCCTTCTAACAGTGATCTTTATTTTTTGATTTTGCAGATGAAGGATTACATGCAGCAGCAGGACAAAACCAATGATAGGATCCTTTGAGATATTGATGACATCAAGAAATTGAAGAGATCAGCGGGGGATCACTCTCCATTGGTGCCCAGATCACTGAATTTCGATTCACCAGCCATAACGGCCCAGCACTCCTCAGCATCAGGCTCTCAATACCAAGGTGGATTGTCAAATGTATGCTACGGATCGTTGGAAATGACTCAGGCTTAAGGATCCTACTTTCAGCCTCAAGGATCCTTCTTCAGTTCTGGAGGATATATAGGAGCACAGACAGTTCAAGGATCCTCATTCCAGGGCCAAGGATCCTCTTCTCAGGTTCAAGGATCCTCTTCTCAGGTTCAAGGATCCTCTTCTCAGGTTCAAGGATCCTCCTTTCAGGTTCAGGGATCCTCATCCCAAGTTTACAGATCCATGAATTATCCTCCAAGACCCCCAATCACAGCACATCAATGATCCAACATCTTCCAGGATCAAGGATTCTTAAGGAGTGTACAACCCGGAAGTTCAGATTTTCATCTAGGAGACTTCATCCCTATGCAAAATATTGCCTCGTCTGGTCCTTCAATTATCCCAGAATCTCGCCAATATGGATTCACATCTAGAGTTCCAAACTTGAATCCTTCAGGAGGTAACACTTTGAATAATTCTTATAACACTAACCATGGCTTTATTAAGGATACATGTATCAATCAAGCAAGCTATGGCTAGGGAATTACAGAAACTGAAGGATATGATATCCAGCGTTCCAGGAGTGGTTAAGCCCATTCCTGAAATTGCAGATGGAAGCCACAGGATATCTCGTTTTTGTCACACCCTGATATTTCCACGTATTACCGGTGGGCCCGGTGGGGAGTATCGTGACGTAATTGATATCGTTATAGTCAAACAACACAATATTTAAATGCACAGCGGAAGCAAAAGATAGATATATTCCAACTTTAATAAATTGTAATATTAAGTATCACAAATAGTTGAAAGTAATCCACAGGTGGATCAAAATAAAATGGAAACATTGTTCAACAGTTTTGACATCCAAGCTTGCGAGACTTATTGTGGACGCTAGGAGAAAGCCAGCCTAGTTCGCGTAGTACTTGCACTTAACCTTTTTGGGAAAATACGTCAGTTTACACTGGTAAATACAATTAACTGACTCATTTAGAAAAGGTTTAATAAATTTGATTTGAATGCACGTGGCACAAACTTTTATAACTTGGGGTAATTATTTGAATATAATCTTGTAAAAGAATTACATGTTCCTTATGCGTTCAGTAGCCCGATCCGTAGACCGGGTTAAAGATCAATAGACACACCACATTATTTATTTAGGCACTGACGGGTGTACACCTACACCTCGTGCTTAGGTCGTGGCCATTTCGTAAAATGATGCCAAGGATATCCGGGACATGGTCATTAACCCCCCAAAGGCTTTAAGCAAACAAAACATTTCAAAACGGAGCATATCAATGGTTTAACCTCTATCCGATTAAAGATTCAATGCCCGACCAAGCGGTATTTTATATACCATACCCCAAGACCGTATAGGGAAAATAAGTTAAAAGTATTTACCTGAGCTAAATATAAATTCAATCCCAGCCGTATATCAAATCAGCAAGTACAGATAGCTTTTACTGGGCTCCTAAATCTGGAATGAAGGTTTTTATTAACCTATTAGAATCCTAACGGGTCTTTAATTAAGCCTATGCTTAGACCGGTTAGTTTTCAAAAGGAAGATACGGTTCAAACGCATGATAAAGCGAAGACCGGAATAGAATGTGATTTAGACCCGAGAAGTTTGAATACTTGTATAATATGGGTAATCTAAACACATTCTGGATTTTGAGATAAAAACGATAAGGTTTGACCCGTTTCGGCTAATTTATGCAAACTAGTTACATAAACCGAACCGAACGCGCAAGAGGCGTAACGGGTAACCATGAGAGTCATATACAGGTTTCCTAAGTCAATATACCTTAAATATGTTGTGACATCAGTAGGATACCTTCCATTATGCCCAAAACGAGTTTAATCTCAATTTAAGCCCCGTAGGGGTATTTTGGTCATTTTAAAGATTATAAACGAGATTAAATGAAATTTTGAGATTCGGGTCTGAATAAATCAGTAAAATAACTTAATTTATCCGATTATATCAGTTGGTGATAAGTATTATATGACAAAATGGTTTTAAACCCATACTAGGTGTTTAATACGCGTAAAAAGCCATTTTAAGCGATTTCCGGGTTATACAAGAAATACGAGTTTTCTGATCAGGTTATAAAGTTCAAAATACTTCATCTATTATATAAAATCAGTAGCAATAGGATTGGTGTCAAAATACTATGTAGAACTCATTTTATAAACAAAAAGGGTATAATCGGTATTTACCGAATCAACGCCATAACCTTAGGTTATGAGCAGGTTAAAATAATTAAAAATCTTCAAAAATCCCAAAATATTATATTACATCAGTGGGTAAAAGGTTTGGTGTTAAAAATTGGGTTTAGATAGGCTTTATGCTAATTACGCCTTTTAATTCATAAGAAGCGTTCTAATTACGCTATTAAGCATAACTCCTAATCTAGACCTCCAACTGATATGAAATTTTAGGGACATGTTTATAAATCAGTAACAAAGATTATTGTCCTCTCACATTTCCAAAATTCTCGTTTTATGATCAAAAGGGCATTATGGTCAACATTAAGCAATTAACAGAAACGTGTAAACGAATCGGGCAATCAACGAACTAATCACAGAGGTTTATACCATCATGTAACCTGATCCTAAGGAAGCTCTAAGGTATTTCTAAACCATACCAATATGGTCAGAACTGAAGTCAAAGCAAAAGTCAAAGTTTTACGACTTTCGGTTCCGAACCGGGTCTAAACAGAAAATTGTCGGATCAAACAAGCTTAGACCAGTTCTTATACTTATTACCAAGTTATATGAGTGATAAAATAGGTTACACGCCTTCTGCATTGCTAATTATGCGTTAATTCGAAAATTATGGTTCTGTTGACTTTTTATAAACAACTTTGACCCGACATTTGATCTAGTTAGAGCGGGAATCAGAGGGTGCCCTTTTAAGGGTTTAATGCCCACATAATTACCAACTTATAACTACCTTTAATTTGACTAAACACTGGACCATTAGTGATTAATCGACAAGTCAAACCTTAATTACGACGGTTTGACTTTTAAGCTAATAACTAAGCAAAACTCAATTAAGGAAGGTCAAGGATACTTACCAAGGTCTAATGCACGATTAGAGATGCTTGGGGACTGATCTTATGCTCCAGGAAGTTCCACAAATGCAGATGGAAAGCATGATCAAAATGTTGCAACATGAGGGCCTTTTTATAGTGCTTTTGATCCCTTATGATCATGACAAACAATGCTACAACTGATCATGGATCATCCACAAGTGTCCCTAGGGCCTAGGAACTATTAGTGGTCTCCCATGGAAGTGAAAATATCTTTTTAAGTCGGTTATAACGTTCATAACAGCAGCTGTCAAATTTACTGTCGCTGGGCCTGCCTTACGGACCGTAAGGGGGTCCTTTACGGTCCGTAAGCCCTTTATCAGAGGCAAAAATCTTTGCCCTTTCAAGCTTCGAACAGGAAACTAGTGTATTACGAATTTGGGCCATGAATTATCAATATGGGACCTTTAGATCATGCTTGAATAGTTATGTCCACCCTACCATGTTGTAATGTTGTCTTGGACTTTAAAGAAAAACCATAAACGAAGGTTTATCGTGCATATCCTCATAGGATTCCACTCTTGTAAATATGAATCAATCATTGCTAGCATTTACCGGATTTGAGTATATCAGATGTTTATAATATATGTTAGGGTCTTGGGATTCATAATGAGGTCG
The DNA here is from genome assembly GCA_030545235.1 of Helianthus tuberosus. NCBI lineage: Eukaryota > Viridiplantae > Streptophyta > Magnoliopsida > Asterales > Asteraceae > Helianthus > Helianthus tuberosus. The sequence continues at coordinate 29,316,342 of CM060372.1, read as the reverse complement.
TTCAGAGGTATTAATTAACATGTCGACACTTTTAAATCCTGCCATACATCTTTAACTAGATCCGGGTTTATAACACTTTTGTCTTACATGACACGTGTCGTTATTTTATTGAACACAAATTTTCGAGGGTACTTTTCTTTCATTGTGGACTCAACCTCCCATGTGTACTCGGGACCTCTACGAGCATCCCATTTAACCTTTACGATCGGTACATGCTTCCTTCGAAGCTTCTTAACCTGTCGATCCTCGATCGACACAGGTTTTTCAACAAACTTCAAGCTCTCTTCTATGTGTACATCTGTATGTGGTATGACTAGTGATTCATCAGCGAAACACTTCTTCAGATTGCAGATGTGGAATACATTGTGAATACCACTGAGCTCTTCAGGTAATTTTAACTTATAAGCAACTGATCCGACACATTCGATGACCTCGAATGGTCCTATGTATCTCGGGCTTAACTTACCTTTCTTACCAAATCGCATTACTCCCTTCCAGGGTGATACTTTAAGCAACACTTTATCACCTACCTCGAATTTCAGAGGTTTACGCTTTAGATCTGTGTAGCTTTTCTGCCTATCCCTGGCAGCTTTGAGACGATCGCGTATCTGGACAATCTTGTCCGTTGTTTCAAAGACTATTTTAGGTCCTGTCAATTGGACATCTCCAACTTCCGCCCAACAGACGGGAGTTCTGCACTTTCTACCGTACAAGGCCTCGAACGGCGCAGCCTTGATGCTCGTATGATAGCTATTGTTATACGAGAACTCGATTAATGGCAGGTGGTTATCCCAACTACCACCTAAGTCAATCACAGATGCACGAAGCATGTCTTCCAAATTTTGGATTGTATGCTCACTCTGGCCGTCCGTCTGAGGATGGTAAGCCGTACTAAAATTTAAGCGCGTGCCCAAAGACTGTTGGAAACTTTTTCAAAAATGTGACGTGTATCTAGTATCTCTGTCAGAGATAATAGACACTAGTACGCCATGTAAAGATACAATCTTATCTACGTACAATTGGGCCAACATGTCGGAGCTATAGGTCTCCTTGATGGGTAGCAAATGTGCTGACTTAGTCAGTCTATCTACTATCACCCATATAGTATCATTCCCTTTCCTTGTCTTTGGCAACTGGGTGATGAAATCCATTGTCACCATTTCCCACTTCCACGTGGGAAGTTCAGGTTGTTGTAGCAAACCTGACGGCTTCTGATGTTCAGCTTTGATTTGCGCACATGTCAAACATTTAGCTACATAGGTAGCTATAGACTTCTTAAAGCCTATCCACCAAAAATTTGCTTTCAGATCCTGGTACATCTTGTCAGCTCCAGGATGAACGGAGTATTTAGAATTGTGGGCTTCCTGGAGGATAACATCTCAAAACTCTCCATAAAATGGAACCCATATTCGTCCGTTTAACCTCAGAATTCCGTCCTTGCCATGGGATAACTGTTCTTCAGTTACTCCTAGCTTTTCATTAGGATAGTTAGCTTCCAACACAGCTTCCTTCTGTGCAGCTAACAACCTTTCGTTCAGACCATTCTTTATCTCAATGCTCTTGGCATTGATTCTTATAGGCTTCCCTATTTCTTTTCGACTTAAGGCGTCGGCGACTACATTCGCCTTGCCAGGATGGTATCTTATTTCACAATCATAATCATTTAAAGTTTCCATCCAACGCCGCTGCCTCATGTTCAAGTCCTTCTGATTGAACAGATGTTGCAGGCTCTTGTGATCAGAATAGATCACACACTTGATCCCATACAAGTAGTGTCTCCACAGTTTTAGTGCAAATACAACGGCACCCAACTCCAAGTCATGGGTGGTGTAATTCTTTTCATGCACCTTTAACTGACGTGAAGCATAGGCAATAACCTTGCCTTTCTGCATAAGCACACACCCCATGCCAGTGTGTGATGCGTCGCAGTAAACCACGAATTCTTCGGTACCTTCAGGCAATGTCAGTACAGGCGCATTGCTTAGCTTCTGCTTAAGGATATCAAAGGATTCCTGTTGCTTGGGTCCCCAGTTGAACTTAATATCCTTCCTAGTCAAGGAAGTTAGGGGTGCAGCAATCCTTGAAAAATTTTCAATAAAACGCCTGTAATATCCTGCCAATCCCAAGAAGCTGTGAATCTCTGTGGGCGTCTTCGGCTCTTGCCAATTCATGACAGCTTCCACCTTAGCGGGATCCAGTTGGATACCACGCTCACTAACCACATGTCCACGGAATTGGACTTCTCGAAGCCAGAATTCACACTTCGAAAATTTGGCGTAAAGCTTCTCCTGTTCAAGTAGTGAAAGAATACATCGAAGTTGCTTCTCATGATCAGCTTGGTTCTTCGAGTAGATGAGAATGTCGTCGATGAAAACGATGACGAATTTATCCAAGTAGGGCTTGCAGACGCGATTCATGAGATCCATGAATGCGGCAGGTGCATTAGTGAGCCCGAAAGGCATCACTAGGAACTCGTAGTGACCATAACGAGTCCTAAATGCAGTCTTGTGTACGTCTTCATCTCTAACCTTCAGTTGGTGATAGCCTGACCTTAAGTCAATCTTAGAGATGTAACTTGCCCCTTGAAGTTGATCGAACAGATCGTCGATCCTGGGCAAAGGATACCTATTCTTGATAGTGACCTTATTAAGCTCACGGTAATCGATGCACAGACGCATCGATCCATCCTTCTTCTTGACAAATAAGATTAGTGCTCCCCAAGGAGACGAACTAGGTCTAATGAAACCTTTGGCTAGCAATTCATCTAGTTGTGTTCTCAATTCCTTCATCTCTGTTGGTGCCAACCTATAAGGTGCTCTAGCAACAGGTGCTGCTCCAGGGATGATGTCAATTCTGAATTCTACTTGTCTATCTGGTGGTAAACCAGGTAGTTCTTCAGGAAAAACTTCAGGGTATTCAGAAATGACAGGGATATCCTCAATCTTAGGCTTCGGCTCATCAATAGTCACTTGTGCCATGTAGATGACACAACCCTTCTTTAAACACTTAGAGGCCTTGAGCATAGTCACTTGCTCAGGCAGTCCATACTGGGTATCTCCCTGAATGGTAAGTGATTCACCAGACGGAGTCTTGATCACCACTTGCTTCTTATTGCAGACAATCTGGGCCTGGTTATGAGATAACCAGTCCATACCCAAAACTATGTCGAAACCGGCTAATTTCAAAGGAAGTAGGGACAAAGGAAAAGAGTGGTTCCTAATGGATATGAAACATCCATCTAATATGGTTGAGGCGGTTTCTAAGGTGCCATCTCCTAATTCCACCTCATACTTCACGCTTAGGGTTTTAACAGGTAAATTTAGTAACTTACAAAACTTATTATCTACAAATGATTTATCAGCTCCTGAGTCAAATAGCACTCTTGCATAAACATCATTTATAAGGAAAGTACCTGTGATCACATTGTCGTCCTGCACAACTTCCTTTGCATCCATCCTGAAGACCCTAGCATTGGTCTTCTTTCCTTCATCAGCTTTCTTTGCATATTTTGGGCAATTTGTCTTAATGTGCCCTTTTTCGTTGCAACTGTAGCACGTTGCGTCCTTCAGCTTCTTGCATTCTAGGGTCTTATGTTCCGAAGATTTTCAAATCCCACAAGGCCTCGGTTGAAATTGGGATTTTGAGTCAAGTCTGCACCTCCCAAAGTGGTGCTTCTTACAAACCTTACACCAAACCCCTTATTGTGGTCATTGTTTCCCCGGTGCTTCTTGTCTGACCTTCGTGAATTGTCATCATCACGCTTCCTTTTCTCGGCATCCGTGTTCCTCAGCGATCTCTGCCTGACCGCGTCCAATGTGAGGGACAAGGATATATCAGCTGCAGACCTGAATTTAGCTGGCCGAGAGGCTTTTACACTTGCCTTTATCTCTGGGGCTAAACCCCCAATGAAACGAGCTATTCTTTTGGGTTCCGGGGTCACCAGGTAAGGAACCAACGTTGACATTGTATTAAAGCTCGTAAGGTAAGCTTGGCAATCCAGATTTTTCATTACCAAAGACAGAAAATCCGACTCAGTCTTTTCTACCTCATGCTGAGGGCAGTAGTTTTCTCTAATCAATGCCATGAACTGATCCCATGTAAGATTGTACATTGGGATTTTTCCTGTAGCTTGGATCAAAGATCTCCACCAGGCTAGCGCCTCCCCCTTGAATGACTGAGACACGAACTTTACCACATCCTTATCAGCGTACCCGCTGATATCAACCACGGTGTCCATCTCATCCAACCATGTCATGCAGTCTATAGCTCCTTTCTCCCCAGTGAAATCCCTGGGTTTGCATGAAAAAAAATACTTGTAGGAGCAACCCTTGTCACGGGGTCCTTAGTTCAGTACGATCTTTTGAGATGGAACGCTTTGCCGATTAGAAGAGTGATGATCGTCATCGTTTTTCTTTGGCTCGTCTTTCTTAGAGGGTGGTGGCTTGCTGTGAGCCTCAGAATGAGTCTTAGGCTTGGAATGCAGTGCGGATAGGGTCCTACTCCGAGTCCCGCTATATTCCTGATACTGCCGCTCTATGGCTTTTGTAACTGCATTGTCAATTAATGCCTGGAGCTCTGCACCCGCTATGTTAATTCGGGTATTATCATGATCCTCCTGTGGGTGACTGTTTATCTCGTCCGATTCAGCCATGTAGTTTGAACTGTTACATAAGATATGGACAATAGTTTATTTAGGAGTTTATTATGGAATTGTCTTTTATGGCAATTCATTAACCATGGCAAATATAGACCATATCTGGTTAATTTATTAATCATGTTTATTTAGGATTTTTATTATAATTTATCCTAATTATAAAACAATAACAGTTTTATTAGTGGCGCAAAAGGCCTAGTCACAAGGACATTTTAAATTATAAGCCATGATTTCAGAGAATCAACGTATGAAGGTTTGAACATAGTTTTGTACCTTTTTCTGACAGGGAGTTGTAGACTACTACTATCTTTTGTCTTATATGATAATGAGTATGGCCCGTAGGCATTATATCACCAATGGATGGTCAATATATGATCATCTTAATTGATGATTTAAACCCATGATTTATAGATCATTAAGTTGGGTTAGGAAATCTTTTGAAGAATCCTTATATAAGAGTGACGTGTGTGATTTTTAACGAATCACGTCTGCCAGGAGCGTTAACATGTTTTCAGATGTTAACAGGGATCCAAATCTTTTAAACAGGTCTTACCATCTTGGCCAAGTCTTATAATAACATGCAGGCTAGGTTATACCTTTAAGATTCTCATTTAATATTCAACAGGCAGATTATTTATAAAAGGAATGATTTTTTTTTTATTTATTTATTTCATATATTTATGCATATAATGACAAAAGTGAAATTTACAAACTTAACATTCCATTAATTATAAAGAGGATTACACATTGCCCTAAACGGGACTTTTAACAGAAGCAACTTGCCCACGCAGGGGTTAAACCGATAATACAAGTCCACGCAGGGATGAAATACTAAAATAGATGTCCACACAGGGACTAAAAAGACAAGTCAACGCAGGGACTAAATACACAGATAAATGTCCACGCAGGGACTTGATTGAAATAGGAAATACAACAATACATATAGGGGTTTAATGATCCATTTTCTTCTTCCCCTTTAACAAGCTTGCTAGGCCCTTGAGGAATCCTCTGTTGTTCCTACGTTCTTCTTGAAATTCATGCTCCACCTGACTTAGTCTTTGGAGGATCTCCTCCTGTTCCGGTGGGGAAAATCGTGGTGGCTGCGACTGTTGCCGAATCGGTGGTCAAGCAGGTACTTGATATCCATAAGTTGGATATCCCACTCCCCAAGGGGCTCCATATGGTCCTTCCGGATAAAGGGCGTTGTAGTTTGCTGCTACTAGGTACGGGTCGGCTTCAGCATAGTTATAATGAGTGTGAGCCGGCTGTTCAAACGGATTGTACGCCGTTGAACCGGCGTATGTAGGAATCGGGTTGTCAAAACCCAATGGTGGCGGTGGTGGTGCAACTGGTGCAGAATTCACCTCTGGAATTGGGTTTGAGGGCCCACCTATTTGTGGGTCTTCATGCAGTGGCGGATAGTGACTGCCACTTGAGGGATGGGGAGTGCTAAAGTGAAAATCACCTCCTCGCGCGGATATTCGTGCGCCTGTCCTCCTACGTCTTGGTGGTTCTGGAGGTGCTTGATGAACTGGCGGCGGTGGAGGTGGTGGCGTGACTGCCACGAAACGTGAATCCTCGGAGGGATCCTGTTGCGCTGCTGCTGGTGAGGCGATGAATGGTGAGAAGGTGTGAAGTACCATTCATGCTGGTTAAACCTCGCTTGGTAACTATCTGGACCACCGTAGGGTGATCCGTGGAAGTAAGATCCATCAGAGATCTCGATGGGATGGTTGGGGGTACCGCTTGCAGGTTCGACGGGATCCGTGTCCTCGTCCATGTCCATTGCATTGTCTCCTGAGAAGTGGTCCTCTGGTCCCAATGGGTTAAAACCCACTGGTTCTTGAATATAGTTTGCCGGGTTGAACCGGCCCTGAAAGACAGGAGTTGGGTCGCCGAAGGAATGGTGCGAAAGGGATCGCTGGAGAGGTATATATGAAGGTTGTGGGTTATCGGGCTCGTTTTCTGAATGCGGCCCAAAGGAATGACGATAGGGAGGTGTTGAGCTGTGCGAGACTGACCGTCTAGTGGGCTCCAAATGGTTCCTCCAGTTTCCCTGAGGATCGGCACTCATTGTAGTAGAAGGAGCTCGCCGGTGAGAAGGCCCGGCTTCGTGATCGTTGGGGGCACTGATTGGCCCTTTACCTCTTCCTCCTCTTCGGAATCTTGGCGGCATTGTTAAACCTGTCAATATAAACAAAGATAACAACGAGAATATATATAAAACAAAGTTAAAATTAAAAACAAATTTGGATCATTCCTATGTTCTTTGTCTAGACTCGAAAATTTAGGAATGTGCAATTGTGTAACTGAGATTAAACACAAAAGGCTAGTGTTTAATTCACTCAGCGTTGGCTCTGATACCAACCTGTCACACCCTGATATTTCCACATATTACCGGTGGGCCCGGTGGGGAGTATCGTGACGTAATTGATATCGTTATAGTCAAACAACACAATATTTAAATGCACGGCGAAAGCAAAAGATAGATATATTCCAACTTTAATAAATTGTAATATCAAGTATCACAAATAGTTGAAAGTAATCCACAGGTGGATCAAAATAAAATGGAAACATTGTTCAACAGTTTTGACATCCAAGCTTGCGAGACTTATTGTGGACGCTAGGAGAAAGCCAGCGTAGTTCGCGTAGTACCTGCACTTAACCTTTTTGGGAAAATACGTCAGTTTACACTGGTAAATACAATTAACTGACTCATTTAGAAAAGGTTTAATAAATTTAATTTGAATGCACGTGGCACAAACTTTTATAACTTGGGGTAATTATTTGAATATAATCTTGTAAAAGAATTACATGTTCCTTATGCGTTCAGTAGCCCGCTCCGTAGACCGGGTTAAAGATCAATAGACACACCACATTATTTATTTAGGCACTGACGGGTGTACGCCTACACCCCGTGCTTAGGTCGTGGCCATTTCGTAAAATGATGCCAAGGATATCCGGGACATGGTCATTAACCCCCCAAAGGCTTTAAGCAAACAAAACATTTCAAAACGGAGCATATCAATGGTTTAACCTCTATCCGATTAAAGATTCAATGCCCGACCAAGCGGTATTTTATATACCATACCCCAAGCCCGTATAGGGAAAATAAGTTAAAAGTATTTACCTAAGCTAAATATAAATTCAATCCCAACCGTATATCAAATCAGCAAGTACAGATAGCTTTTACTGGGCTCCTAAATCTGGAATGAAGGTTTTTATTAACCTATTAGAATCCTAACGGGTCTTTAATTAAGCCTATGCTTAGAGCGGTTAGTTTTCAAAAGGAAGACACGGTTCAAACGCATGATAAAGCGAAGACCGGAATAGAATGTGATTTAGACCCGAGAAGTTTGAATACTTGTATAATATGGGTAATCTAAACACATTCTGGATTTTGAGATAAAAACGATAAGGTTTGACCCGTTTCGGCTAATTTATGCAAACTAGTTACATAAACCGAACCGAACGCGCAAGAGGCGTAACGGGTAACCATGAGAGTCATATACAGGTTTCCTAAGTCAATATGCCTTAAATATGTTGTGATATCAGTAGGATACCTTCCATTATGCCCAAAACGAGTTTAATCTCAATTTAAGCCCCGTAGGGGTATTTTGGTCATTTTAAAGATTATAAAAGAGATTAAATGAAATTTTGAGATTCGGGTCTGAATAAATCAGTAAAATAACTTAATTTATCAGATTATATCAGTTGGTGATAAGTCTTATATGACAAAGTGGTTTTAAACCCATACTAGGTGTTTAATACGCGTAAAAAGCCATTTTAAGCGATTTCCGGGTTATACAAGAAATCTGAGTTTTCTGATCAGGTTTTAAAGTTCAAAATACTTCATTTTTTATATAAAATCAGTAGCAATTGGATTGGTGTCAAAATACTATGTAGAACTCATTTTATAAACAAAAAGGGTATAATCGGTATTTACCGAATCAACGCCATAACCTTTGGTTATGAGCAGGTTAAAATAATTAAAAATCTTCAAAAATCCCAAAATATTATATTACATCAGTGGGTAAAAGGTTTGGTGTCAAAAATTGGGTTTAGATAGGCTTTATGCTAATTACGCCTTTTAATTCATAAGAAGCGTTCTAATTACGCTATTAAGCATAACTCCTAATCTAGACCTCCAACTGATATGAAATTATAGGGACATGTTTATAAATCAGTAACAAATATTATTGTCCTCTCACATTTCCAAAATTCTCGTTTTATGATCAAAAGGGCATTATGGTCAACATTAAGCAATTAACAGAAACGTGTAAACGAATCGGGCAATCAACGAACTAATCACAGAGGTTTATACCATCATGTAACCTGATCCTAAGGAAGCTCTAAGGTATTTCTAAACCATACCAATATGGTCAGAACTGAAGTCAAAGCAAAAGTCAAAGTTTTGCGACTTTCGGTTCCGAACCGGGTCTAAACAGAAAATTGTCGGATCAAACAAGCTTAGACCAGTTATTATACTTATTACCAAGTTATATGAGTGATAAAATAGGTTACACGCCTTCTGCATTGCTAATTATGCGTTAATTCGAAAATTATGGTTCTGTTGACTTTTTATAAACAACTTTGACCCGACATTTGATCTAGTTAGAGCGGGAATCAGAGGGTGCCCTTTTAAGGGTTTAATGCCCACATAATTACCAACTTATAACTACCTTTAATTTGACTAAACACTGGACCATTAGTGATTAATCGACAAGTCAAACCTTAATTACGACGGTTTGACTTTTAAGCTAATAACTAAGCAAAACTCAATTAAGGAAGGTCAAGGATACTTACCAAGGTCTAATGCACGATTAGAGATGCTTGGGGACTGATCTTATGCTCCAGGAAGTTCCACAAATGCAGATGGAAAGCATGATCAAAATGTTGCAACATGAGGGCCTTTTTATAGTGCTTTTGATCCCTTATGATCATGACAAACAATGCTACAACTGATCATGGATCATCCACAAGTGTCCCTAGGGCCTAGGAACTATTAGTGGTCGCCCATGGAAGTGAAAATATCTTTTTAAGTCGGTTATAACGTTCATAACAGCAGCTGTCAAATTTACTGTCGCTGGGCCTGCCTTACGGACCGTAAGGGGGTCCTTTACGGTCCGTAAGCCCTTTATCAGAGGCAAAAATCTTTGCCCTTTCAAGCTTCGAACAGGCAACTAGTGTATTACGAATTTGGGCCATGAATTATCAATATGGGACCTTTAGATCATGCTTGAATAGTTTTGTCCACCCTACCATGTTGTAATGTTGTCTTGGACTTTAAAGAAAAACCATAAACGAAGGTTTATCGTGCATATCCTCATAGGATTCCACTCTTGCAAATATGAATCAATCATTGCTAGCATTTACCGGATTTGAGTATATCAGGTGTTTATAATATATGTTAGGGTCTTGGGATTCATAATGAGGTCGTTCAGAGGTATTAATTAACATGTCGACACTTTTAAATCATGCCATACATCTTTAACTAGATCCGGGTTTATAACACTTTTGTCTTACATGACACGTGTCGTTATTTTATTGAACACAAATTTTCGAGGTGTTACAGTTTTGCACCACCCATTTGTGATGCAGAAATTCCAAAGAGGATCCAAATACCAACCATGAAGCTATATGATGGTTCAACGGATCCAGAAGAGCATGTAGCTCAATATAGAGAAAGGATGGAGATCAATCCCATCCCGTGGAGGTTAAAGGAAGCATGTTTATGCAAGGGTTTCAGATCCACATTAACAGGATCAGCTCATAAATGGCTACTAAGTCTTCCCCCTTACTCTATTACTTCATTTGCTAATCTAGTTAATCTATTTAATAGCCAGTTTTCATGTAGTAGAAAATTTGAACGTATAACTAGTGATCTATATAGGGTAACACAATGTCAAAATGAAACACTTAGAGATTATATCACTAAATTCAGTAAAGAATCCTTTGACATTCCTAATTTGGATATTGCTACGGCTGTAGAAGCCTTCAAAATGGATTTACTTAGGGATTCGTTGTTCTATGATGATCTTGTCATGACCCCTTGCAGGAATCTTGATGAAGTGAGAACCAGGGCCCTTAGATTCATCTGATTAGAGGATGACAAACGGATACAAGAAAGACTGGCAGGATCCTCGAAGCAGGAAAAACAAGGATCCTACTTCAGGAACAACAAGTCCAAATCTTATAGCAATTCTGACAATCAGAACGTGCATGCAGTAGAACAGGAAGAGGATGATGAGGATTATCCTCCCATTTTTTAATATTGTTTTTCTGTTGATAACATTGAATTAATCCTTACAATGCAGAACTTAGGTGAAAAAGCAAGATGGCCTAGAAAGAGTGATAAGCCACCTGCAACAAAAGACAAATCCAAATGGTGTGCATATCATGAGGATTTCGGCCATCTCACTGAAGAATGTATTGCACTTAGAAAAGAAATTGGTTATTTGTTAAGCAAGGGGCACTTAAAGGAGCTATTGGGAAGAAAAAAGTCAAGGATCCAAGATCCTGAAAAAGTTCCAGAAAGAGCTCCTGCTACTCCTGCCGATGCACAAATTATCAACTTCATATCCGGTGGATCAGAAATATGTGGCACTTCCTTTTCAGCAGCCAAGAGGCATGCCAAGGAGACCAAGATGGATAATGGGGATAGACCCATTCGAACCTCTACTGTCACACAGGAAAAAGTTATAACCTTTGATGAGGATGATCGTGTGGATGTTCAGGATCCTCATCATGATGGTCTTGTTATTACTTTGTTTATATCTAACCATTTTGTTCGCAGGATCCTCATAGACGGAGGAAGCTCAGTCAACATAATTCAACTTGATGTCCTCAAAAAGATGAATATTCCTGAATTAGAAATTATTCCAAGATCTTCGGTTCTTGTAGGATTCAGTGGGGAAACCAAGAACACATTGGGGGACATTAAGCTTCCCATTTACATAGAGGGGCTTAATTCATTTCAAAAATTTTGTGTTATAGATTGCTTATCCTGTTGCAATGTTATCCTTGGCAGGCCATGGTACATGACATGAAAGTAGTTGCATCTACATATCATCAGTTTGTAAAGCTTCCTAGTCCATGGGGGGTGGTGAAGATTGAGAGTGACCAACAAGAAGCAAAGAATTGCTACACCTTATCGATGAAGCCAGCCTCAAGACCAAGGGAGCAATAGCAATTAAAGCATCCTCCAAGAGATGTCCTGGAGGCAAGAGAACAAGATGTGAAAGATATTCTTATGGATTCTCAGGATCCTGAATCCAAGGTCTTCATAGGATCTGGGATCCTCAATGATATCGAACAGGATTTAGTATCCTTCCTCAAGAGGAGAAAAACTACATTTTCCTGGAAGCATGAAGACATGACAGGTATCTCTAAAGATATAATTACTCATAAGCTTGGCATTGACAGGTCATTCAAACCCATTCATCAAAAGAGGAGAAAGTTTGCACCTGAAAGGAATGCCATTATCCAGGAGGAGGTAGACAAGCTGCTCCGAGCATGTATGATTAGAGAGGTTAAGTATCAAAAGAAAAACGGAAAGTGGAGGGTATGTGTCGATTTCACTGATTTAAACCAGGCATGTCCCAAGGATCCTTTCCCATTACCCCACATTGACTCCATGGTGGATGCTACCGCGGGTCATGAGTTGTTGACTTTTATGGATGCTTCATCTGGACTAAGGAATGCAGGTGCTACTTATCAAAGGCTAGTCAATATGATGTTTAAGGAACAAATAGGACACACTATGGAAGTCTATATAGATGACAAGGTGGTTAAGTCCAAGAGAGCTGAGGATCACCTTAGAGACGGAGGAAGCATTTGATATCCTTGACAAGTTCAATATGAAATTGAATCCTTCAAGGTGTCACTTTGGTGTTAAAGCAGGCAGGTTCCTAGGCTACATGGTAACAAAAAGAGGCATAGAAGCAAGTCCAGAGCAAATCAAGGCAATTGTTAATATCAAATCTCCTGCCAATGCTAAGGATGTGCAAAGGTTGACAGGAAGGATCGCAGCCTTGAATAGGTTCATATCAAAGTCATCAGAAAAGTGCAAAGAATTATATGACATTATGAGAAAGAACAAGAAATTTGAGTGGACTGAAAAGAATGAGAATGCTCTAAAAGCCCTTAAGGATTACCTATCCTCAGCTCCTGCCTTGATGAAACCAGAAAAAGGGGATATATTATCCTTATATGTAGCAGTCTCTTCTAAGGCAGTAAGTGCAGTCCTTGTTAAGGATCACGAAGGTACACAACATCCTGTATATTATGCAAGTAAGAGTTTGCTTGATGCTGAATCCAGGTATTCACATTTAGAAAAACTTATCCTTGCTTTGATTATGGCATCTACTAAACTATGTCATTATTTTGAAACTCATGCTATCAGCGTTAAGACTAACTTTCCAATTAAGAATGTTCTCAGGAAACCTGAGATGTTAGGAAGGATGGCTAAATGGGCAGTGAAGCTTAGTGCTTATGATATAAGATATGAACCAAGGACTGCCATTAAATCCCAAGCCTTAGCTGATTTTGTGGCAGATTTCAGTAGTGACTTACAAAGGGAAGCTGAGTTAGAAGTTCAGTAGCTTGAAGAGACTAAGGACCCTTGGATACTCTTCACTGATGGAGCCTCTAATGTTAAAGGAACAGGACTTGGAATACTACTAAAATCGCCACAGGGGGACATAATACCTCACTCAATAGCTTGTGAGTTTCAAACTACTAATAATGAGGCTGAATATGAGGCCTTGATAGCTGGTTTGCAAATTGCCAAGCATATGAGGATCAGGTATCTTGAGGTACATGTAGATTCATTGTTAATTACTAATCACTTTAATGGATCTTATGTTGTTAAAGGTGAACGACTAATCAAATATTTAGAGATAGTCAAAGAATTGGCACTCTCTTTTGTTTCCTTTAGTTTAACACAGGTACCCATAGAAGAAAATGCAGAAGCCGATGCATTGGACAACCTTGGATCATCCTTGAAGATCCCAGAGGATATTAAAATTCCCATTATCCATATCCTGGCTCCTGCTATTGAGGATCATGTGGCTATGGAGATAGGAGAAGATTCTGCAATTATACCTAGTGATGATGCACAATCTCATTCAGGATCCTGGATCCTTCCAATTATGAGATATATACAACATGGAGAATTCCTTCAGGAGAAAACCCCAGGGTTTCAAAATCAAGGTATCTCAATTTACAATATTAATTAACATGTTATATAAACGATCTCTTGCAGGTCCATATTTAAGGTGCATAAAGGATCCTGAAATTCAAGAAGTCCTAAAGGATTTTCAAGAAGGAGATTGTGGAAACCACACTGGGGGCAGGGCATTGTTCTCAAGGATCCTTAGGACAGGATACTATTGGCCTACTATGAAGAAGGATGTTGTGGATTATGCCAAGAAATGTGATGCTTGTCAGAGACATAGCAATATCCTTCATCAACCAGCAGAGCTCCTGCATCCTATATCCTCTTCTTGGCCATTCATGAGATGGGGAATGGATATAGTTGGTAAACTTCCCAAAGCACCAGGAGGAAAAGTGTTTATGCTTGCCATGACTAATTACTTTTCCGAGTTGATAGAAGCTGAAGCCTTTGCTCAAGTCAGAGAAAAAGAAGTGATATCATTTATTAAAAGAAACATTATTACCAGATTTGGTATTCCCTCTGAAATTGTTTGTGATAATGGATCCCAATTTATTGGGAATAGAACTACTAAGTTTTGTGACAGCTAGGGGATTAAGATGATAACATCAACGCCAGTCCACCCACAAGCTAATGGTCAAGCAGAATCATCCAACAAGATCATCATCAACAATTTGAAGAAGAAGCTTGGATCCAAGAAAGAAAAATGGGCAGAAGAGCTACCTTATGTGCTATGGGCTGATAGAACAACTCCCAAGAATGCTACTGGCCAAACTCCATTTTCTTTAGTGTTTGGAGTAGAATCAGTGATCCCTACAGAAATGGTGGTTCCTACTGCAAGAACAAGCATCCGTGATCCCGAAGGAAATGCTGAAAACTTGGTTCAAGACTTGGATACCATAGAAGAACTCAGGGATTTGGCAAGAATAAGAATGGCTAGTTATCAACAAAGGATGGCTGGAGCTTATAACAAGAATGTCATGATCAGAAAGTTTCAAGTTGGTGATATGGTGTTGAGGAAAGCATTCCAAAATACCACAAATCCTGCTGATGGCAAGTTAGCACCAAAGTGGGAAGGCCCCTATCTTATTGAAGCTGGGGAAGGAAATGGGGCATATCGATTATTAACAATGGAAGGTGATTTGCTACCAAGAGCTTGGAATGCTGTCCACTTGAAGAGATACTTCATGTAATAAGGATCCAGGATCCTTAGCTATTTTTGTATCCGATATCCATGGAGGATCCTTAGAGGATAGATGATCCTCACTCTGGTAATGATCTAATCTCAATTTATCTAATTCTTTTATTAACTTGTTTACAAGGAGAAGGATCCTGGATCCTTTATCCTTCTTTTACTTAATTCTGAGTTTTGCAGAAGATTGATATATCCTTAACAGAGGATCAAGTATCCGCAAAAGTCTCCTAAGTTTTATGGGCTTGTCCCCAGTTTTTTGGGTTTATCCCCAGTTTTTGGGCCTGTCCCCAGCTTCGCCAGTAGCACACGATGATCTTGGTGCAGTTCAAGGCAATGGGACCAGTACCCGCTTTAGGGGCTGACAATTTCATTGTACTGGCTGTATCCAGGATCCTACGTATAATGGTAGACGTACCATACATTCGTTCCTAAGGTTTCTAACGTTTTCGCGTTAGCTAAGGTTTTGGCATTTTCATGTCACTAAGTTTGGATAGTCGCCAGTGAGGGCCATACTCCAGTTTACACAAAATCCTTTGGGCTTGTCCCCAGTTTTTTGGGCTTGTCCCCAGATTGTTGGGCTTGTCCCCATATTGTTGGGCTTGTCCCCAGTTACTAACTCCTCTCTTATATTGGCTTAGTCCTAAGTTATGTTCCATTTCAGGTTTCCGAATCTAAACAACCAAGGATCCTTGATCCTAACCTTTTACTAAGGTTTGTCTTTTGGTTATCCTGATTGTAAGTATTAAAGGTTTAGGATCCTAACTTGGATTCTAAGGTATGATCCTTATTTACCTTCATGTTATTCTTGATTTATTTCAGTCACCCTTATTCTTTGAAAACATGATATATGATCCTAAAATTACATCACTTTTTTAAACTTTTCGATTATAGGATATTTGATCCTTGATCATATCCTAAAAGATTTGACATAATCCAATATATATTTTCAGTCTTAACTTGTGAATTCAAAGAGATTGAACCATAATAGTTAAAAGGCAAAGATATACAAAATTAACAACACAGAATAGCCAAAAGATTAGACTTTTATTTATTTATCAAAGGTTAAACCCTTTAAAGGTTGTCAAAATTGCCAACCTAAGTTTCTACCAGCAAAACGTGGCCCGTCCACTTGGGTTGGCAAAGGGTGTCCATACTAAGTGTTCAATAAGTGCAGGAAATAAAAGCGAGGGGCACCAAAGGCTTCATCCTCCACAAACAGAAGGACCCATCCACCTTTGTTAACCCCCTATTGTTTGAAGGATCAGTGATCCTTAAACCTAGATACTATTGTTCACCATTACAAACCAACCTTTGTTCTAAAAACACCAACAACCAAAAAAACATTAAAACCATAAAAAATGGGCTCCGACCACGTCTAGAAATTTCCATCATCGCCCATTTGTGTAGCTCACACCTTCGCTGCATCACCACCAGCCGCTGTCTCCTCAGTCTGATCCTTCAACCCGCTGCCACTAGCCTCTATTGCCAGAGTCTCCTCAGCCTCTTCCTCATCATCCAGCTCTGCAAGCCTCTTCTTCCAGCCCTCTTGGTCCCAGGCAGTCCTGTCAAAGTTAGGATTCTCAGCCTCCTTCGCCATTTGAAGCTTGATTTTGAGCATGGCAATTGTGGCAGAAAGCTTGGCACCCTCCATCACTTCAGCCTTCTCCTGATCAGCTGTAATGTGGGCCAGGACTAGCTCCCTCTTCGCCAGGTTGACATCATTCTCGAGAGAGGCAATCTTTTGATCCTTTGCCAGGAACATATTCTGGAACTTCAAGTGTTTTTGCTCAGCCTCTTCAGCATAGGAATCCATGAGCATATGGATCTCAGCAAATTTATGCAAAAGAATAACACATGTCAGGATCCGTTATCCTCAATATGGGCAGAACAGACCTAAGGATCCGAGATCCTTACCTCAGAGACGTATTCTTCAAACTGATGTTGGATGAGATGCAAGCCTTCAAGAGTGTCAAAGGTTTTCCTTTTCTTTCCACCCTTGCCCTTTGTGCCGGCACCCTTAGGAATTGGGATGCTAGGACTCGCAGCCAGTTGTTTCTTGGCAGAACGGGAGGAAGCGTATGCATCAAGATCACTCACATTGAACCGGGTGGCTGATTTTGAAGATTTTCCGGCGCCTACAAATGCAAAACACAGATAAGTATCCTTATTCTACATCTATTTAAATATTTAATCATATATAAATGTGAATACTTACTTGACATGGTGAAGGAACCAGAGGATACTTCTTGTGAATATTTTGCTTTGGCTTGGAACGTTCTAACAGTAGGTCAAGGTTCCAAAAGGCGGCAACCCTTTCCTTTGTTGCATGTGTTTCTTGGATGAAAGAGAGTGAAATAGCTGCAAAAACAGAAAACAGGATCAGTTATCCTTAAAACAGAAAATGTCCTATTATGATCCTTGTATAAGGATCCCATATCCTACCCTGGGTGATCCATTTTTTAGGAAGATCCTTCCCAATTGGGATTGAACCCCCCTCACAAAGAAAAATCGGTTCTTCCAGTGGGTATCGTTTTTTGTGGTTTTGAGGATTGGATGAGGATCACCAGGTTTGTGTTTAAACAAGAAGCGGTGTGAACCGTGGCTAACAAGATTATACAACTCGGCCAACTCTGACATTCCTATTTCTATGCCCTCTTGCTCGATGATGTTCTCCATGGTGTACAGAACCCTCCACATCATCGGCATGGCCTGAATATTGCACATGCCGATGAGTGCAAAGAAGGATTGGGTGAAAGCAGGGAAAGGATAAGAGAATCCTATCAAGAAGGGGTGGCCGAAAAAGCAACCCAGGTGTTGGAGATACAGTCACTCTTCATGGAAGAGTCAAAAGGTTTGAAAACAGCATCCGCCGGGAAACAATGGCGAATCCGGTCAATTTCTGGGTCAGTGAAGCGGCAGAGTTCCGACGAAGGATTTTTTATGATGCCTTGGCTTTTCAAGGGACTATCCTTCTTAGGATCCTTGGCAGAAGAGGATCGTAGCTTCATTGTGGTTTCAAGATTTTGAAGGAACAGAAAATCAGAATACGAAAATGAAGAGAGAAGGAAGAAGAGAGATACCTGATTAGTCTCCAGATGAGGATTTAAAGGAAGATTAACGCACGAATTTAAATGCCTCTTGATCCTTATCTCTAATTTTGAATTTATAACGATGATCTGCAGGTAGTCATGTCGCTGACGTCAGGATTGTAACGGCTAGTCGGATGATAACGGCTATATTTACGTTAGCTAGTTCGTTCGGGGTAAGACTGAAAAATATGACTCATTAAGTTGTATTTTATTCCTCATATTTTGGGGGCAGTTGTTAGGGATGGATTTTCTAAGCCTAAGGATCACGGATCCTTAAGTGCAGCCAGGATCACGGATCCTCAGTTCTGTTTGAATTAAGGATCCTCAGAAGACGTTGCAGGTTTAAGGATCCAGGATCCTCATTATTATCCTTACACTAACGATTGTTTCCACTATATTTGAACTTGTTTTACAGGGGTATTCGCATGGGACTTAGTCTTGCCGAGATTCCAGGAGAATATGCTCTACTATTCTGCACGTGCTTAACCAGTATGACCGTTATGGAAGTCGTGGGAAGCTAGCACATTTTGCGGATTGTTTGTTATTTAGTTTATTTCCATTTTTAAAAGGGGATAACGAGCTTGATAGTTAGAACAATTAGCAAACACACACACTCGAAAACTCTCTGCAACTCATTGGCATTTACATACACTCTGCACACTAGTGATCTATGTAACAAGCTTGTTATCATCCCGAGTTGTAACCTTTACTTGTTTAATATAGTTGGTGATCGGTAGTTTCCATCACCCGAGGTTTTTTGTGCCGGAGATCATATCTTGATCAAGGGCTTTTTCCTCGTATAAATCCTTGTGTCCCACATTCATTTTTGTTCATACATTTGTTCATTGATTCAAGCATCACACCTTACAAAATAAGATTTGGTTGCATTATCCTAGTCTGATTTTTGACCAAAACACAAGGGTTGGCACTATTCTAGCATATTCAAAGAATGTAGTAGTGTATCCCTTACTATCCACTCCAGTCATTCTAAGGTTTAAGAAATTATTTGCTATCTATTCTTTTTCATTGGGAGGGCATGTAGGTCCGGCTAGGGGAGGATCTAGTCGCCTAATCCTTGTATACGAACCACTCCGGTTGTGCGGAATCCAACCGGAATAGCAAACCGAGATAGAACACGCAAATACACGACACACAATATTCACCGATTAACACCTCTGTATTAATACGTATGAAAGGTTCAGTTACAAAGCAATGTTTACAAATGTATTTTGCAAACTCTCGTGTGTGTATTCTTTTGTCTCTGTGTTCATCTGTTCTCCTGTCTCCCGAAACAGAACATAACATGCTATTTATACTAACAGACACACTACACTTGACGAAACAGAAAGACAGTCGACGAAACACCTTTGTTTCGTCGACTTCTGGGCTGTTTCGCCAATGATGGGCTTCGGCCCAAGGCAGATAAGCCCAAGTCTTGTTTCGTCAACTTGTCTTAGCCCAAAGACTGTGATGTTGAGTCCAGTCCTTGTCTTGTCTCTTGTGTCGGCTTGAAGTCTTGTATACAACGGAGGAAAGTCGTCACAAAATAAGCCGAGCAAAGTCGCGTCGAGTCGCGTCCATACTCTTGAATTAAGACGAGTCGAGTCGCGTCCATAAATATGTATCAACAAACTCCCCCTTGGACGCTACTCGCGAGATTATCTTCTCATATCTTCTATGTCGGAGGATCTTCAAAGTCTTCACGTCTTGAAAGTAGAAAGTGTATCAACAAACTCCCCGTTTCATGTAGGAAGTGTGTTGACAAACTCCCCCTTAACATAAACTCCCCCTTGAGTTATGCTCGTGAAAGTCTTAATATTTTCAACATGAGATCCTTGAGGTGTTGATGGAGGCCAGCGGCAACTCGATCATCTTTGTCTTTTGAGTGCCTTCACGTCGTGTCTTCATTCCGAAGCTTGTCATAGACCATGTTCTCCTTGCCTTTAGAATCTGCACATGCAAGAATTCTAAACGCGTAATGAGAACAATTGCTTGGAATTATCATAACATAAACAAACGACACACGTGTGACCATTGCTTAAACAAACACCGTCCGACATTTTGAAAGTTTAAAGTATTTTATCAATTTCAATTTTAACTTTCAACATTTTGCAAATTTCGACCGTTTATGAAGATTTAGTCATTTTCGGTTTTCGTTCAGGTTTCAGGTAACGAAGACTCGAGATCCAACATCGTACGTTCGAAAATAAAGTAGAAATAAAATCTTTTTGATTTTTATAAAGTTTATATTAAAACAAACTTAAAATCTTTTTGGTATTTTTGAATATTTCAAATGTAAAGACTGAAAGCAGTAAATAAATATATACAAACATTCTTTTTGTGAGTTTCGAGGGTAAGAGAATCATATCAGTGTACGGTCATGCCAAAACGCTCTTGTTGTTCAATTAGTTAACATTAAAATAAGCATCCTATAACGATTATCGGTATTGTTGTCCACATAAGCTCAACTTATCAGATGTAATCATGGCGAGGGGATACGTTAAGGTATGATTTATACTTACCGACCGGTGTTCATCCACATCACGACACATTCCCGTATCAAGGTATGCACGAGGGTTCATCTTACCGGTGAGTATACCGATTATCATCTGTTTGACCGTATATGATGTGAGATTCTCACTTATTTTGATTTGAAAACAAGCCCTATGTGATAGAATCACTTATTGATGAGGAACTTGATTTTCGGATGCATGAGGGCACAGGAGCAAGTCCGTGAACAGGTCAGTACTTTCGTACAGCAGAGAGACGAACTTGACTCCCGGATAAATGTGATATATTATCACTTATTTTGTGGACATGTGATTGTTGATCACTTATTAAGGTCGAATGCAATATGTACACGTATGTATAGTATCATGGAAGATCTAGACTTGCGTCCCCGTTATTTTTCGGTAAAAGATACGACCATGATACCCAGATGATAAGCAGCATAAAGACCGAATATCTCAGAACCTCGGCAATCTCTCAAACGAAATTTCGGTACTAAGACCATATGCCAATGAATGGTTCCCACCCAGTCTTCAGTCGATTTAAGTTTATATCACCCTGCACACTTTAAAATGATTGTGAGCCTACCGATACATCTTATATAGAGCTGCTTATCGTTTTTCAGTTTAGGTTTAAAGAGGTTTGGACAGACCACTGATGTACTATCATTTTCTCTTTTGCTCGCCAGGAAACTCATTTTTGCTTTTCTATTGTTTTTGTGTTTTTGAAATTTTTCAATGTTTTTGGATTTTCAAATTTTTGGATTTACTCCCCCTAAAATCAATAAAACTAAGACAGATTTAAAAACACAAAGGTATTTACAAAAATGATTTTCCGATGTTGGTTTTACTCTTGCTTGACCTTAATGCCGTTTACCAATAATAAGTAGTCAAATCTTGATTTGTCAAAAGCTTTGGAAAAAAAAAAAAGGTCGGCACGTTGGTCATCGGTGTGGACGTAAGCAACATCGATTAGCCTTTTCTCAAAGCAATCACGTATGAAGTGATACTTAATGTCGATGTGCTTAGTCTTTGAATGCTGCACAGGATTTTTAGTGATCTGTAAGGCGGCAGAATTATCAACGTAAATAGGAGTAGTTAGGAATTCAAAACTGTATCCTGCAACTGCTTCGTGCATTGCAAGGAATCTGAGCGCTCTCCCAAACTGGATATCCACCCGGTGTGGACTTCAAAGTCGATTCTTTGTAGCTACTGAGAAGTCTCTTCACAGCAACAAGATCACAGACCTCTGGGTCCGGCTGGTTTTCCAAATTGCACCAGCGAAGGTCTTTGTCTTTCTCTTTCAGAAGTAGTGTGCGGTTGTTCAATCCACGCCAAGGCATCCGCACACCCGATTGGTTTGATCAACAAACACTTTCTCTTCAAACACACCGTGGAGAAATGTACACTGCACGTTCATCTTGTTGATTTTGAACATCAGACGTGCTGCAGGTGCGTACTTTTCATTTGAATCTTCCCTGAGGACCCGATCAAAAACCATAACAACCACATTTTGGAACATATTTCATCTGGTCGAATTTTGCAACTTCATTCAACCACATTCTTTCACCATCATTCCTTCATCGGAATGTTTATCTTCTTATCTTTTTCCTTTATTTTCTCATTTCTCTCCATCAAAGGCAACAACTCCTAGATATAATGATGTTTCGGAGTCTGGTGTCGCCGATCTTGTGCCTGGACGCTCCACTATCAACAATCCTAAGACTATCAATAGTTCCTCCTGGAACATCCTACACACTCATTCAGAGATTAGTTGGAGAGGGGGACCCAAGCCTTCACAGACTTGGGTCGTCCGTCATCATCGAGAATTGTAACATCCATTTCCCGATGATTCGGAATTGATGTAGCTCCCCCTGAAACAATTTCCAATTTTGGTTTCCAAATCTGTTTTTGTTTTTCATTTTTAACTTCTAACTTAACAGACTGTGTTTGGATAACCTCTGGTTTTAAAACCTTTTCAACATTTTTCCGTTGTTTCTTTTTCTGTTTCATTTCCCGTTGTTTAACAAGACGAGGGTCCTGTCTTGGTGAAACAGATCTTTTATGGTAATTGTTACCATGGGGGACATCAACTTTTGCTTTCAACTTATGAAGATACGGACAGTTTCGAATTATGTGTCCAATTGTACCACATTCAAAACATGATCTTCGTTCAACAATCCTCGAAGCATCATGTGATTGTCTTGCCGATGATGATGAACTTTGTGATCTCGAGGTACTAGGTTTCGAACAGTTTGGTTCATTTCTTTTCAACACTGTTGCTTGTTTAACAAAATCTAAGTTAGATTTGTTTTCAAACGTTTCAATTTTGTCCGTTCCCTTTGATTTCACAAAGTTCACATTCTTTTTCTTCTTCTGATTCGGCTTCCTTTGACTTTGAGTCGGTGTTTTACCTTTTGTTTTGGTATGATTTTGCTGTTTTTGCACTGTTGGTAATTTCTTGTTCCCAAATTGTTTTCTAACTTCAGCCTTTGGGATAGGAGGACACTGTGTGACTGTAACATATGGTCCTGTCTTTCCCAAAAACTTACTTGTAGAATTTTCAAAGACTTTACTGATTAAAGATTGATTAACATTTTTAATAGGAAAATCTTTGTCTGAATAGATCTTATCATCACCAACAAGAGTGTACAGTAAATCCACACTCTCCGACTCTTGGGCAGATGTGGACTCGGTTGGAACAGTCTTAGCAGGTTTTGCGGGAGGATCACATAGAATATGATTCTCAAGAGGTATGTCCTCTTCTTTGATTACCGCATCAGACTTTTCTGAATCAGTATCATCAGATTCATCATCAGAAGAATCAGCATCCTCAACAACAACTGGAGGATCCTGATTCGGTTCAGCAGGAGACACACTTGTATCTGCTGATACATCTGAATCTGATGATTCCTCTTTCTTGTATCCGAGTCCTGTTGCACATTCTGCTGCAAATTCCTTAATATCTAGAGGAACAGATGGCTCAAAGTGAGTTCTATATTCCTCATCAGGCAGTGCATCGTAATTGTGTCTGACAGGTGGTGGACATTGCTTATAACCTATGCATGTGACATCCTTTTTCTCTTTCTGCACATCAATGATGTGATCCAACACATAGCTAGAGCTCAAATAACTATCTAACTTGAGTCGGATCGCCTCACTTTCGGTTTTAACACAAGCCATCTCTTTTTGCATTATTTCAAGACGAGTGATATACAAATTTATGTCAGTTTGTTTTCTGGAAACCATTTTTATCAGCTCGGTTTTATCTTTCTTTAATTTTTCAATCATCGACTTAAAGTCCTTTTCATGGTTTTCATAAAACATGTTGGCTTCAGTGCATTTAGAAAGATCCACGGTCAACTTCTGGTTATGAATGAATGTCACATCATACTTCTCTTGCAAAGCCTCGTGTTTGCCTTGCAACTCACACCACTTATCATTCAATGAAACATGTTTGTCTTGCAAGTCAAACAAACTAGCTTGTAAAGCATCATGTTTGCCTTGCAACTCAGACATGTTTGCCTCTAAATCAGCACATCTATCACTTAATCTAGCACAATTATCACAAATAGCAGCAGTGGGTTCATCGACACATACCTGACTTGATGAACTGTCGACATTAGCCATAACGGCTGAATGGAGAGAAGACGAAGAATAAGCAGCTTGATCCACCAATATAGATCTTCTATCAGTTCCTGCTGCAGTGTCTCCCAATACTTCATCAATATTTGCATCGACTGACGCATTTGATGTGTCATCTTCCCGATCATTCCCTGAACCCGAGGATTCTTCATCTGAACTTCTGCTGTAACCAGATGACTCTTCATCCTCAGAAGATTCACCACCATTGGCGGAAGATTCTCCACCACTGGCGTGATTTAAATCCTTAACAACCTCAGCAAAACAAGCTGTTCCAACTGGAGCATCACTACTCAACTTGATTGACCAATCACCACTTTCATATATTTGAACCACAAGTGCCTGGTTAGCATTTGATGGTCCTGCTTGGCTTTGATTGTTGACAGGTATCAATGTACGCTCATCGTTCCTGTTCTGATTCTGCTGGTCTCCTTGATCTCTGAAAGGATTCTGGTTCCCATGCTGAGCTGGCTTAACAGGAACTTGAATGGGATTGCCATGTAGATCTGTTGTCACAGGAGGCCTTTGTGTTTGCTGTTGAGGCACCGGTTGAGGAACTGGTTGAAGCGGATTTCCGTACATGTCTGTTTTTGGAGGAACCGGAACTTGGATAGGATTGCCATACATGTCTGTTGGTCCGGTAGATCGAACAGGTAATGGATTTCCGAACATATCAGTTGGTCCGGTAGATCGAACAGGTAATGGATTTCCGAACATATCAGTTGCTCTGATAGGTTGTTTCGGTGCGGGAGACGGAGTACCAAAATACATATCTGTATTTACCAGAGTATTCCACCTTGGATTCATTTTTGATATAGGATGACAAGTACCTGTGAAACACACTCAAAACAAACTGTTAAGACACACTTGCAAACCCTCTGTTAAAAATTGATAAGTGTTTTGACGAAACGCAGATCCACGAAACAGATGTATGACGAAACACAGTTTCTTTATGAGTGGCGAAACAGATTTGTGTATTGGGTTTGACGAAACAAAGGTATTCCACGAAACTGATATTGAGCAATTGGGCTAAATGTGTCGAAGAAACAAACCCACTTGTGTTTGGGCTGCCACTCGACGAAACAGAGACCCAAGATGTACTACGAAACAGAAGCCCAAATTGTTAGCCCAAACCCACAACACAGTCCACGAAACAGAGGCCCAACAACAAGTAATATCGACGAAACAGAAGGTCTGTTTCGTCGAGGAGGGGCTTGACGAATGAGACCTGTTTCGTCTGATGTTTGATTCGTCGAAGAAGTAGCTGGGTGGGTGAGATCTGTCAGACACAACACACTTTTTCAAACAACTGGTATGGTAAGATTACTAACCCGGTAAGGTGTCCAATTTTAATAATCTATATCAATTTCCAATTCACAAACACTTTTTAATTTAAAAATTTTAAGATCAAAAAGTGGGTCTTGGTGAAGAACACTTTGAAGATGTTCAAGAACACAATGAATTTTCCGGTAAACTATGAGTTTTCCGGTGACCCGATAAATTTCCGAAAGCTGAATTTTGCAAAAATGTTTAATAAAAACCAACAAATAATATGTGAACCTTATTTTAACAAGGTTTTTAAGCAAACATAATGCAAAACAACAAGATTACAGCCGATTTTAAGAGATATTTCCAGAAAATTATGAACTCTAAATCCGAAAATCAGCAAGAACTCCTCGGTTTTAACAAGGATAAGAGCCAAGGCTCTGATACCACTTGTAGGTCCGGCTAGGGGAGGATCTAGTCGCCTAATCCTTGTATACGAACCACTCCGGTTGTGCGGAATCCAACCGGAATAGCAAACCGAGATAGAACACGCAAATACACGACACACAATATTCACCGATTAACACCTCTGTATTAATACGTATGAAAGGTTCAGTTACAAAGCAATGTTTACAAATGTATTTTGCAAACTCTCTCTAAACTCTCGTGTGTGTATTCTTTTGTCTCTGTGTTCATCTGTTCTCCTGTCTCCCGAAACAGAACATAACATGCTATTTATACTAACAGACACACTACACTTGACGAAACAGAAAGACAGTCGACGAATCACATCATGGTCGACGAAACACCTTTGTTTCGTCGACTTCTGGGCTGTTTCGCCAATGATGGGCTTCGGCCCAAGGCAGATAAGCCCAAGTCTTGTTTCGTCAACTTGTCTTAGCCCAAAGACTGTGATGTTGAGTCCAGTCCTTGTCTTGTCTCTTGTGTCGGCTTGAAGTCTTGTATACAACGGAGGAAAGTCGTCACAAAATAAGCCGAGCAAAGTCGCGTCGAGTCGCGTCCATACTCTTGAATTAAGACGAGTCGAGTCGCGTCCATAAATATGTATCAACAGGGCAGAATTTCCTTTCTACCATGTTCTTGAATTCCTCCCATTCTATATTGTAAACCTTGTCACTTCCCTTAGACTGGAGGATAGTGTTCCACCATTCTAAAGCTGAGTTCTTAAACAAATTAGAAGCAAACATTATCTTATCCTCTTCCGCGCACTTGCTTATTTTTAAGACTGCCTCAGTCTTTTCTATCCAGCGTAGAGCTGCAACGGCCCCTTCATTGCCCGAAAATTCCATTGGTTTACAAGACCAGAATTCTTTATAAGAACAACCATAAGACATGGTTCTTCTTCTTTTGGGAATGGGCACTTGAAGCATGGGTCCATTGTTTACGTTGTGATCTGGTTCAGTGGGTCGTTTACTATCAAGGTTACTTTTATTATCTGCTTCTTTAACCGTTTTGATAATATATGGCATTGCATCTATTATCCCTTGTGCCACTATGTGTTGGATGGCATGGTTATCCACTTGGTTTCCATTATTATTGTTGTTCGGGTTATCTTGATTCTGGTTATTATCATTCTGGTTTTCCTGGTTCACTTCGTTGTCCATCTGAATTTTAAACATTTACCACGTATTAATATCACAAGATAATATCTAATACAATCAATCACACGATACGCATATTGATCAAAATCGTCGAACATTGCGACTTTTACTCTTTCTTATATATTATGCATCTAATACAAACTGAAACTGGAATTTAAAATTACAATACTATTATGCATCCATAGCTATTATCTAGATATATATATATATATATATTTTTTCAAACATACATACATATTATATATTTTATTATTATTATTATTATTATTATTATTATTATTATTATTATTATTATCACCATCACTGATATGGGTTCATCCAGAACTCCATATTACGCTCGTCATACTTCCAGACGAGTAGTTCTCCTATTTGCGTCATCCGTTCGCTTCCTTCTAAAATCTCCTCACCAAAGGTTCGGAGTTTTTGCACATTTTCTGCACTCATTGAGGGTGCAGTAGCTGGTACTGGGTTTGGGAACTGGGGCATGGGTTCTTGGTAAGGGTAAGGATTTTCTAGAATTTCCCTGATGTATTGATTGTTATCATAGTAGGGATCCAGAGGGTCCAAGTCTGGGTAGGCTGCTAGGTTTGGCATGGGTTCGTCTTCTGGTATTGGGTAGCGTAGCTGGTAATCCCTATGGTCGTCAAACCACGGGTCGTAGTCTGGGTCTAAGGGATTGGGTGCTGGTATTCTGGGTATCTCAGTGGGGTCAAAATCAGGCATTGGGATTTGGTTTTCTGAGTTGACTTCAATTTCCATTGGTTGTGTGGGAAACAGTGGTAAGGGATGGGGTGCTATGAGTTGCTCTAAATTAGGGTCTGCAGCTGTAGTTGCTAAAATATGAAAGTTTGCTAGACTCCTATTGAGCATATCCTGAGTGTGAGCATCTGTTTCTCTCTTAACGGTTGCTAAAGCTCGCTGTTGTTGTAACTTTTTCATCCTTTTCCTACGTTCATGAGCTCCTCTACTGAACCATCATCTCTTCTTAGGAGGGAATGGCTCTTCAGACTGAGCCTTAAACACGAATATCCCATCTTCATTGCCAGCTGAATACCCTGAGAGGGTAGGCTGTGAAGATGTGCCTTCGTCCCTAGGTGAGCTGGACAACTGACGGTAAGCTTCTGAAGGTCCTTGGTCGCTCATACTGTAAACTAAAAAATAGTCAAATAACACCCAACGATAATATACATATATGCACGTAGTTCCGTAATTAATTTCCTAACATTTGAATAATATCTTGGTGTCAGCAGAACACTTCTGTGGCTGAATCAGTGGCTTAGCTCTGATACCACCTTCTGTCACAAGCCCCGTCCCATATACTACCCGGGAACGGGCAGCCGCGAGATCAGTTTTGGTGGTATCGGTGTTTATCATTTTGGCAGCGGAATTTACATCAAGACCGTAGTTAGGAAATATTTTATCAGAGTAAACACCACATTTTATATAAATAAACACATTGGAATAAAACCCAAGTTTTGTATTACAAACAGATTTGTAGGGGTAAACTATATTTTATTGAAATAAAACATCTCTTTATTTAGGTAACTTTTATAGCCACTTTTCCAAGCCTTCAGTGCTGTCCAGCTGGCTTCTAATTGGCTTTCACATTTTGTTACCTGAAACTCGTTTAAAAATATTTTGTCAGTGGAAAATATTGGTGAGTGAATCCCAGTTTAATCAAGAAGAGTTTTATCCTTTAACAGTATTGAGAGCGATTACAATGTTTATATCTACACAATTACTCATTCAGTACTGTCAATCCTGATTGGTGGGTCATATTACACATTGGCTATCTCATTGTCCAATGGTAACGTTTTCCACATTTTGTATACAAAACCCCAACATACCGGCAGTAATTGAAGAATTACAAAGACTCAATCACTGCTAATTATAATTTAAAACAAATAAAGGTTTTGTAAAACAGTTTACAAAAAGGTTTACAAAAAGGAGATTGCTCACATTGCTGTCTTAGGGTTTTCCTTAAGGATTTCCTGGTGATTATCTATTAATTACACAAATACACACGCGTTAGTATAATAACCCAATATTTACATTAGGAATACCCTCCCCGAGACGGTATTCCAATGACTACGTCGGGCAGAACCACGACAGCCGTTACGGAACCCTAGTTCAATCGGGCAGCGTATCTAATACGTAACCGGGGTTATGATACTTACTACGAGGCATAATTTCGTTATTTAGGGGGGGTATTATGCCCTGGTATAGTGTATACTACGTAGAAATTCGAGAGAGAAAGTTGGTGTGAGCGATCGGAATGAACTGCCGATGCTCTCAATTTATAGGGCTGATTATTGTCTTCGTCGCGCCCCGCGTAAGAGAAGGAGGGGGCCTTCGCGCCTCGCGAGGCAAGCTAGGGTAGGCCCTAGCTGTGCTGATTCGGCCACTAGGCGTGACACGAGGCTGCCATGTGGCGGCCTAGGGGCTCGCCCTGACTACGAGCTGTCACGGCCCGCGTAGATCGCCATCAACTCGTTCGCGGACCGCGAGCGAGGACTGAATCTTGTTTTATTTTATTTTTAATTATATATGGTATTTTGGGCTCGGTTTTCGAATACGGGGTTATGTTTTAAGACATATAAGGACATTTTAAATATATTAGGCGTGTCAGAAAATTTTTAGGAGGGTTGTTATAAGTACTTACCTAGGCTATACTATATACTGATAGGTACGTTTGCCTAGAATGTGTGTAGTTAGTATTACTATTATTATCCTTAAAACTCTGTTGTGTTATGTGTCAATTTTATTGTTACTATCTAAGCACGCCAATAAATTAACATGATATTATTAATTCAATATAACTAAAAAAACCTGTTCAAGTGATGTTAAAAGATTTATAGACATCTTTTTAGTAATTGATCATATCTTTTGAGGGATTATGATCAAATACAAAGTGCGAAATAAATAAGAAGGGTAAGAAGTATTTCCGTCTGTTAATCTTATATTTGGATGGTTGAGATTTGTTTTAGGGAAAAGAAAATAGTGGAAGGGCATAAAGAGAATCTTACATTTATTGACTTTCTTTTTCTGCACTTGCAAGACATATGTCAATTCTCTCATCAATTGAAAGCGTCTATAGCTTTTTCATGCGATATTTTTTTTTAAATTTCACCATGATAACGAGTAATTTTTATCTTTAATATGAGTATAATATTGGTATACAAAAATAAAATAAAAAAAGTTCATTTTTACTAGGTCTTCTTTTCATTGTGTTAAAGGTTCTGATCATTGTGTCTTTCAAGTTTCAACTGGATTTTGGTCAGTACATTTTTACTATGGTTTCTATACATTGTGTTATTATTAAAACTTATAACAAAATGTTAATTTGGATTATGTCCACTACGTTTTCATCAGAACCTATAATACAATTTATGACACAATGAAGTTAGTGTTAAATCTGGTTTTTCGGTACATCGTGTTAATGATTCTAATTATTGTGCTTTTCAACTGAGTATTTTTCTATACATTGTGTTATAGGTTTTGGTCATTATGTTTAATATGCTATCCCTTGTGTTTTAATCAGCTGTCCATTGTGTTTTTGTTTTGTTGTTCATTATATTTTAATCTGTTGTTCCTTGTGTTTTTAGTTTGTCGTCCACTGTGTTTTAATCTATTATTTATTGTGTTTTTGGCTGTTGTCTATTGTGTTTTAGTCTGCTGTCATCAATTGTGTTTTAGTCTACTTTTCATTGCGTTTTTAGTTTGATACTTATTTTGTTTTAGTTTATGTACATTGTGTTTTAGTCTACTATCCATTGTGTCTTTTATCTGTTATCATCGATTGCGTTTTTTGTCTATTTTCCATTGTGTTTTTAGTTTTGATACTCATTGTGTTTTATGTTATGTCCGTTATGTAATATGCAACTGATTTTTCGATTTTTTTTAGAAAAGTATAACAACAGGAGACTCATATTAAAAATAAAAAAAGCTCGATTTTATGGTATAATTTATTTTGAAAAACAAATGACGTATAAAAAAGTTACGGACTTTAAAAAAAAGAAGGAAATAACATTTGAGTGCATGTTTCTAGGTATGTGACTTACATTGCAAATTCTCTTTTCTTTCTTTCAGACAAAATTACCCTTTCCACTTCCCTTTTTACTTTTTAACCTAGAGGGTCCTATCTGAGGCCATGTTTGGCTTAGCTTTTCAAAACAACTTATGACTTTTTGGAAAAGTTAATAAGTTATAATGGGGTGACTTATTGACTTTTCCCCTTACATAACAATTTCATACCAAACACCTTTTAACTTCTCAAAAAATGAATAAGCTAATAAGTCACTAAAATAAGCAATCCAAAACACCCATTGAATTTGAGAAAACCCGATTGACATGGGTATTCTTCCAACTATTAGCTTTATCGGATCCATTATAGATTTCATAAATACAAATTGAGTGCCTTTTTCATTTGGTTAGTATAATAAAAAAAATGCAGGATTATTGTCGTTTTCCATGTAGGTTTTCTTGAGTTAACGAGGGAATTTTTTTTAAACGACAAATTTATATCACTGGCGGCCACTAGAGTATCCTCGTGTCACTAGTGAAACCATCCAATTATACCCGTCTCCACTAGGCAATAATGCCTATACACCAATTCAGGAGAAAACTAAATAAATTTGAGAAAATCCCCTTGTGGGAATCAAACTCATAACCTAATGGTCATAGGCCTTATCATACCATCAAGATGCCATTAGGCTATAATGCCATGGGCTTAACGAGGGAATTATTAACTTTTTTATATAATTATCTTTATAGAAATCCAATTCGTGATTTATGTTCGTGTCATTTTGTGAGAGTTGGTGTTCGGGTCAAGAGACTTTTATGTCATAAATTATTAAATTTCAATTGGCATTTCATATCATATCATATCTATTTCTTGAAATGATCATAAATTGTTTGAATGTATTGGAAATTGCATTTGGCATTTCATATCATATCTATTTCTTGAAATGATCGTAGATTGTTTGAATGTATTGGTTATATTTGGACTTGTCGTTTTTTAAAAGCATCCAAAAAGAAAATTATAAGAACTTAAAACCACCAAAATAGACGCAGGCCATAATATTTTAGAAAATACAAGGAATAAAATCACTATCCCTTTAAGATAATTATTATAAATTAAAAAAAAAAATCCTTTAAGATAATGATTATAAATTAAAAAAAAAAAAGTATAAGGATATACATATATCCAACCCCTAATAATTGTCCTATTATCCCTTTCATTCGTCACAAGTTTAAGAGTTTAATATTATTTATTTGATGGGCGACTTCAAAAGAGGTCTTCATCTTAAAAAAATTCTCACCCAAATATGCTTACACTTGAGTCCTCTTTTATTTACGATAATAAGAGATGTTAAAACATGTATATGATATATATAAAATGAGACAATCTTTATAATCAAACATCATCTACGTTTATAATCGGTATACAAACATGTTACAATCACTCCTCTCTATATACATGAGTCACTCTAATACCATTTTAACATCGACTTCTCATGTGTACCAATATTATCAATTTTGTTCACTTATATATCTTAGGGTGAAGAGAGTGGTTACCTATTTGGAATAGGTAAATTCCCCATTCACCAAATCAGACAGTGGCACGACAGTTCAACTAAATTGTTTACCTAATGCTCAAAAACGTTGGCGGTGGTTTACCTAATGGATTTAGGTAAACTATTTAAAAAAACGAAAAATGTGTGATTCGTTGAGAAAGAATGGACCCCACCACATACCCATCTCTCTCCCCCTTCCCCCCCCCCCCCCCCCCTCTCACCGAATCGGTGAGCACTCACAGAAAACACCCCCCAGTTCGATAAAGTTGCTCGGTAAACAAAGCTGGCGGTGGAGTTGGGATCGGTATCGCCAGGGGCGGCCCTGGGGGTGGGCGGGGAGGACCACCGGCCAAGGCCTGTGATTCCGAGGGGCACATTTCATAATATAGTGCCCTTAATTTTTTTTTTTAAAGGAAAAACCTTCACTAGAAACTTACTAATCAAAGAGTAATTGAAGTGAACAGTAGTTAAAAAGAAAAAGAATGATAAAAACTTTTAACCGGAATTTTTTTTCCTACCGGTTAAATAGTTGCAGCGGCTATCTTGGAGAGGAAAGTGAAAAGAAAGTATATTATTTTGTATTGACTAAGCATTAAAAAACAAAAATTATATTATGATAACAAGAAAAAGAGAAAAGAATGTGTATTAATTTGTATTGAGTGAGCATCCCCTAAAAAACTGTCTAGTCATTTTTAAAAGCTTTCTTTTCTTTTTTCTCTATCAACTTAAAAAACAAAAATTATATTATAATAACAATAAACGGCAAACTAAAGTTAGCTATAATGTGTATTCCTTTCTATTTTAAACTTTTTTTTCTTTTTTCTCTATCAGCATAAAAATACAAAAATTATAACAATAATTAATAGCAAACTAAAGCTAGCTATAATTTTACTTATTATTTATTTATTTATGTATTTCTTAGTATATTTAATTTAGCCAACTTTGTTATTTCTTTTACTTTATTTTTTTAGCTCAATAAATATATTATTTCAAATATAAAAAACTTTATACTGGGACCTATTTAGGTTTTGTTGAATTGGTTTTACCAAACCTATTTTACCATTAATTGTCGATTATTTAGGCATTAAATTTTGTCGATTAGTTAAGACTAAGGGGCATATTTTTTCGAGCTCGGACAGGGCATCTGAATTCTCATGGCCGGCCCTGGGTATCGCATGGGTTTACCGACCCACTCCGTATACCCTTATATATTATGATTTAGTAAAACGAGAGAGTATTTTATTCATTTCGGTTGTTGTGTTATGTTGGTTTATCATTGTACTTGATTATCAACCCTAGCTTTGGATTTTTATAAATATAAAAGAAATTATCTACTATATTTTAAAGTTGGAACGAGCAGGACAAAATTTAGAATAATATAAACTTTTGGCATGTTTTGACAATTTCTAGAAATTGGAATAAATCACTATTAATAAGCTATTATTAAAGTTTCATGTAAGTAATCGCTGTTGAAATTTATAAAGTTTTTCCGTGTCTCTAAATTCTAAGTATATCATTGCATTCTTCGTTGAAAACTGACTGGAAATTCTAAGAGTGTATTTGTTTTGCGAAACCCAATCGAGTTCACAAAAAAGTGAAATTTACTCTTAATTTTCTAATATATTTGGTTCGTAGAATTTGTAATAACTGAAATCGTCATATATGAATTGTTTAAATTTCTCTTATAAAAAAATCAACATTTCTTTTAATTTATAAAGAAATGCAACTAAAGGAATTGAAATTCTAAATCAGTCATACGTTTACGGGTTGTTGACGTCATTTTAAGAGAGTTAGTGTTTCAATATTGTTTAAAGACAAGTGTAGGAGTCCTAGTTGAAGTAGACTGTTTTTAGTATTTATATACCTAAAGTCTTATAATTTTACTAATTCACACAAAATTAGTAGAAGAAATTTGTGAATCTCATTGTATTTATCTCTATCTCTCTGGTTATGTACCCAGGTTTAACAATCATCATCAACAATACAAGATCAAGACCACTGGAACAACATAAACAACAACCTATACCAGTGGCGGATCCAGAATTTTTTTTCACTGGGTTCACTTTTTAGGTGTTTAAGTTTCGGCCAACTCAAACGTTCGAATTTTCAGGTCGGATCGGGAATTATCACTAAAGTCAATATTTTTTCCTATCCCACTATTTATCTCCGTCTCTAAAAACACATGAAGCATAAAAAGATGAATAAATAAGCACTATTTGATGCCGGTTCAACTACAAAAGCATCTAACTGAACAACCGGTTCAACTACCAAAGCTCTAACCGAACCATTTCTTTTGATTATTAGCTAAGAGATTCTCTTAATCGTTTCTGTTCGACTAAGCTTGATTAAATTAATTACCGTCTAATTGCTATGTTCAACAATATAGACCTGAAATTAGATTAAACATTCTTGAATTTAAATTCAAAGTTCAAAAATAAACGGTTCAAATATGAATATGAAACATTAAAAGGACACACCTTGCTGTTCCCAACACAAGTCACTTTTAATACTAAAAGTCAGAATATGAACCCATGATGAGAACCGCATAAGATGATAAGAGATTGAAGTTATGGGCTTTTCTTAAGATTCAGCAGAACACACTACTCAGGCTGATGATACACAGATGTGCTTTATACATGTATGATTGAAGCAAAACGGTGTAAATTTCAGGCGTTTTTTTCACAGATTCAAAACAAAAAATTGAAAAGGGTTTATTGCAAATTTGTAAACTTTTTTTTTCAAATGACACCACAAATACCCCCTTCAAACAAGACTCAGCAACAGGGGCACACAGATATGTGCATATAAATGTACCAAAATCAATGGTTTTAAATTAAAGAAAAAAATAAAAAAAGAAATAAAAAAACGGAACAAAAAGAGTATTAATTGTGCCTCAAACAGGATTGGAACCCAGGTGTTTTGGAAAGAATAACACGGACATAACCAGTTGAGACCAAGGCTTTTCTGTTTATGGGTTCCCTTTATATTTTACTTATGGGTTCCTTTTCAGTTTGTTATATATATTTACACTAAAAATTAAAAACCGAATGGGTTCCTGAGAACCCGTTCTATGTTAATAAATCTGCGCCCCTGACCTATACAGAATCTAGTGGGAGAAAGTAACAAACACAGGGAATGAAACCCTAATTCTCTGTATATATCAGCATCTTTTCCAAGTTACACTCGGCACCCTTCAATCTTTCACGAATAGCCACACACCTTAAACTCTTGCACTTGTACACTCTAACCCCTTCAACAAATCTAACCTACACATAGTTGAACTAAACTATCAACAAGTCCAAAACACAATTTAATACATGTGATATTAATGTATAGAAATGAATGAACAATAACATATTTCAACAAAAACTTTAGGTATTTTTAAATATTTTGTAGCCCTTATTTTAATATTTATAGTTATTTTTTATATAACTTTGTAATATATTAAATTTTGTTTTTATTAAAATAGGAAATTCTCAACATCGAAGCCATTTGTGGGAAGCTATTAGTAAAGCATTCCATCAAGAAATGGGAAAGGAGGCTTATCGTGAAAACGATAGCTTATCCTCGAAGTGGAGCGAGATAAGCGGCCAACTTACAAAATTTAGTGTTTTTTTTAAATAAAGCAAAACAAAACCCAAAAAGTGGTGAAACTGAAGCCAACATTGTGACAAATGCATTGGTTGCATTCAAAATAAATGTGGGGAGCGACTTTCGTTTCATGCATTGTTGGGAGATTTGTAAGTACCATCCAAAGTGGGCGAATATCCCCAGTGGTAGCGAAACGAACACGTCTTCCAAAAGGTCAAGGGCCTCGTCCCAAGCCCAATCTGATGCACAAGATCAAGAGTTTGAGGACCTTTTGGATGATTCGCCAAACCGGCCTGAATATGGAAGAGATGCCGCAAAAAGTCGCTGAAGAAACACTGGTTAAATGACCGGGATCAGATAAACCATGGGGTTAGGTTCTGCATAAAAGGGTTGGTTTCTTCTCGTTCGGTTCCGGGATGACAGATTTTCTTCTCTTCGCGATAACTGCAAAACAACCACCGTTAGACTCGCCACGGGGAGAATGGAGGTTCTCTCTGTGACCACCCTCCGGCGTGAGAATAAGTACAGGTTTATGAAGAAGAAGAAGTATAAGTGAAGTGAATGTAACTTGAAGATTATACCTGAATTATCCTTCTATTTATAGCCAAAGTTTGGGCGGGAAAACCTGTTATTGAAATAATAACGGAAAATACTAACTCCGTAAGCGGTTATTTTTCCCTCCATTGATGATTTGACGGACGTGAGAACACACGGATCGCGATCTTTTGATCAATGGTTGGGGAATTGCCACGTGGAAAGTGGGCAAGTGAAGATCTCTTCTTCAATTCCATGCCATCATCGTGACTTCAAGGGAGCCTGTGATGGTGACACGTGGCCAGACGGTTATAACCGTCTAGTGGTGCACGATAGGTTTTTCCAGAAGGTTATAGCTGTAATCCTGTGTGGTTCCTTATCTTGTGGTATTAGTGAAGCAAATAATATCCAAGTCTGGATATTATTTATGCGGGAGTGCTTATCAGGATTATTATCCTTATCTGTTATGGAGAAAGGCGCAAGGATCCGTTAGCTTCCTTTTGGCGCGCAGGTGTTGCTTGTTGTTTTCTTTCCAAGTTTTCTTTGTAGGACCAGTGCGCGGCCGCGCAAGGTCTATAGAAGGTTAGAAAGATGAAGTTGTGGTATGGTCCCAAGCACTCGAAGCGAGGTTTTTGGGACCTTACCCCTTCAAGTCCCCCAGTCTAGTGTTGCTCTTATGCAAATAAGTGTAGCACTGGATTATGAGAGAGAGTTGCTTTTTGCTGTAGAGTTTTTTGGCGCGAAAGTGGAGAATCTTTTGGAAGAAGATACTCTTGCTCATTATTTTTGAGTTTGAAAATCTTGACTTTTGGACGAAAAAGTGGAAATCTTTGTGAAGAAGTTTATGTTTTAGCTTTTGCTCTTTGAACTGTTTACCTGAGGAGCGTTGTAATCATGATCTGACTGTTGCTTACGTCATTCGAGAATGGAAATGTATTTTGTATTACTGCTTCGTCTTCTCGTTGAACAGTAATTTTTAAAAGAACGTGTAGATTTGTGTCAGAGGGTTTTTAATGTGATGTGACGTTTGCAGTGGCAGCGCCGGTTCTGAGTCAACTGATTAGACACTTAATCATCACAATCCTTCTTTCAATGCTGACACCGTTCTTCTCTGGCCTATATATTCTTCTGAAGGGTGTAGATATTTTCCAAATTTGGGAAAATGAAGATTAAGCGACGGATCCGACGCCGAAGAATTTCCGAAATCTTGAAGACCTTCAACGCTGTTGACGCCTTACTTCTACTTTCTGGCTCATCGGGTGATCCTACCACTGGGGATGGAAGTTTTCACGGTGTCATTCTGCCTGATTCTTCAAGGGATCGGACCCTCTCCGATCTTGTGAATGACAACAACGGAGGAGTTACTAGGTTGTCAGCACATATTGTAACTTGATCATTTCCGGCTAATCGGAGGGGGAGTTGTTCGATTGTATACCAGCGACGCCGCCGTGCTGTTTTTCCGGCTGAGGCTCCGACTGGTGAGGATATGGTTGTTGCTGCTGAAGATGACAGGGAAGATGCTAACCCTTGGATTGTCGATCCTCGCCCTCTTTCTGAGTATGGTGAAGTTCTTCATACTCCGTTTGATGTGTTAGACATGTTCCCTGGTGTGTAGTTTGTTTGATTTGTAGCTAATACTTTTGATACACTGCTATGTTTTTTTGTAAATGTTGCTTTGTTGCACTAGTAACTTTCCTTTTTTGATGAAATGTTATGCATACACGTGTTGTGTTTGTTGCTTATGGTCTATTAGTTTGTGTTTGAATTACAATATGTTGCATGTGTATAATTACTTTGTTTAGGTAAAGCGAATGAGAATGGTATTGATCTCACGTAGGTCTGGGCTGTGCGCGGGGCTTGCGCCCATTAGACCATTTATGAGGTTTTCAATGTTTTACCATGTTTTCGCGCGTACCAAAAGGAATTACATGCAATTTTAAATAAACAGTAAAATGTGTTAGGATAACTTTTACATTAATAGGGCGCAAGGCCAATAATACAAAGTGAAATGGAAAAATACATTGCCTGTATAAGTATGGTTTTTTGAATAGCCTGGCTATATGTAACACCTGCGCAGCTGCTGCGCGTTCCAGGTGCGAGGAATAGTTGTTCCGTCCACTCTTTTTAGGGTGTACGTCCCTTTTCCCAGGACTTCCCATTTAGGCGCTAATTTTCCCGGATTTTCCGCGTTGGATGCTTCGTTGTCGCGCAGGACGAAGTCTCCTGGGACGAAGGTACATACCCGGACGCAAGCGTTGTAGTATTTTTCAAGTTTAGATTTATACCTTGCTTCCACAATGGCCGCATTTTCGCGCCTTTCCTCGAGAAGGTCTAGGTCCATCCTTCGTTCTTTTTCGTTGTCTTGTTTTTCTATGGCAATCATGCGCGGTGATGGGAGGCCTATTTCTGCTGGTATCACAGCCTCTGACCCGTATACCAAGCTAAATGGGGTTTCCCCCTACTAGTTTTTGGCATGGTGCGATGGGCCCATAGGATACCAGGGAGCTCATCTACCCATCCTCTGCGTGCCTTTCCTAATCTCGCTATGATGCCATCAACTATCTGTTTATTGACACTTTCGACCTGCCCATTTGCTTGTGGGTGCGCCACGGATGCAAAGTTGTGCTCGATCTTCATCTCTTTAAACCACTTTTGGAGATCTTGTGAGGCAAAATTTGTGCCATTATCTGAAATAATGCGCAAGGGTAACCCGAACCGACAAATGATGTGTTCTCATATAAACTTGCGGATTACCATCGCTGTTGTTAACGCCAATGCCTTGGCTTCTACCCACTTGGTGAAGTAGTCAACTGCCACAATAATGAACTTAATTGCGCCTGGCGCGTCAGGAAAAGGACCGACAAGGTCTATACCCCACTGCTGGAAGGGCCAGGCAGTGGTGATCGATACTAGAGGATTTTTTGGACGGAAGGTTTTTGGCGCTGAGCATTTGCGCAATAATTCCACCGCGTCCACATGCATTCCTGGCCAATAGTAGCCTGCGCTCATTATTTTTGCTACTACCATGCGCGGTCCGGCGTGGATCCCACATAATCCTTCGTGAATTTCTCTAACCAAGTACTGTGCATCTGTTTTATCGACACAGCGTAGGAGCGGACCCATAAATGACTTTCGGGACAGAATACCGTCTGCCATTTCGTAATTCAGCGCTTTGTGCTGGATCTTCCTAGCTTCTGCTTTTCCTTCTGGAAGTTTGCCATGCTGCAGGTACATGATGATTGGAGACATCCAGGATGGGTTGCCGACCTCGATGATGTTTACTTGTTTGAGAGGGACGGACGGATTGGATAATACCTCTATATAGACCTCTTTTGCTAGATGCTTGAAGCTTGTGGCGGCCAATTTGCTCAACGCGTCTGCATGCTTATTTTCACTTCTGTTTATGTGAATTGTCTTGAATGTTTAGAATTGACTGATAAGCATTCGCGCTTGTTCCAGATATAAAGTCATGGCTTCGCCCTTGGTGTCATAATGGCCATTAACTTGTTCCGCCATTAGCTTTGAATCGACGTGAGCCTCGAGGTTTTTTGCTCCCATTTTAAGCGCCAGACGGAGGCCTGTAAGAAAAGCTTCATATTCTGCCTCGTTGTTTGTACTCTTGAAGTCTAAGCGTATTGCGTATGTAAGCTCATGGTCATCTGGGCTAACCAGTCGATGGCCTGCGCCTGCA
Source organism: Helianthus tuberosus (assembly GCA_030545235.1). Classification (NCBI taxonomy): domain Eukaryota; kingdom Viridiplantae; phylum Streptophyta; class Magnoliopsida; order Asterales; family Asteraceae; genus Helianthus; species Helianthus tuberosus. The sequence goes on along the minus strand of CM060372.1, from coordinate 29,275,800 downwards.
CCATCGTCGTTAGAGGCTCCGTCTGTGTGTAACTGTTGGGATTGAACCCTATCAGAGGAACAGATAATTAAAGCCAAAATTGGATCAGAGCAGTGGATCCAGAATAAGCAGATGTTATGTATACAAGTCTCTCCCCTTGAAAGTGGTTTCAACATCTGCTGACCTCCAAACTACTGATCTCTACTAAACTGCTGACCTACAACTGCTGTCCAAGTCAAAGACTGATGGAAGACTAAAGCTCTGCTGATTCAATCTGCTGCTATGGGTCAAGCTCTGCTGATCATGACAAGTACTGCTGGGTTCACATGTAACACCCGTTCCTATAAATCAAGGTTTAACGTATATTTTGCGAAAATAATTATGTAATTAATGATTACACATACATCGGAAATACGGTTTTTTTTTTAAAAAAAACTTTTACAATTTAAGTGATATACATAATGTAATTTAATTCACCGTTTAAAATAACGACAAAACAACGTTGCGGAAGCTTTGTTTAACGTGTGTTCGGTTCTTGCTCGACGCTTTATCTTCATCCGGAACTCTCGACATTCTCCTGTGATCAAAACCAACTTAAAGGTCAGTTTTGATAATTAAATAATTAATATAATGAGGAAATTTGGAAAATCCAACATTAATATCTTAAACCCAAAACAATAACTAAATTCTGATCTCCACCGTAAATTACGGTGGCACCGTAATTTACGGTGGCTCATGTATTGACTACTCCCTACCGTACAATAGTAGAATAGCACCGTAACACAAATCAGCTCCACCGTAAATTACGGTGGCACCGTAATTTACGGTGGACCCTGCATCCAGCTTTTCCATTTTGCCGTAATTTGACACGAAATCTTTCGTATCTTTCAAACCGCTTATCCGTTTGACCTACCGTTTCTTCCTACATGTTTGAAATTTGATTCTCCATCGTATGGAGTTAAAATCCTACATCCGGCTTGATAAAATTTAAGACTTTTAAGACTTCGGCTTATTACTCTTTTACCAAAATTTGACCCGTTTGTGATTTTATCAAACATACAAGTTTGTTTGACCCGTATTTCTCGCAAACCTAATAAATTAAATAATGTCTAACATATTAGGTTCCGATTATAGAATTATATACCTTCTTTAACCCATTTTCACCCATATGCTCATTTTGACCCGTTAAGGGTATTTATGCATTTTTTTAGCACCAATCTCTTTCATTCGTTTCTAAATACATAAGCCCACATTTCTTATCAAATGACAATCCACCACAACTATATTTGTGGTGGATTCAATGTGGTGGTTTATATATTCCAAATTACACACTTCAAATCATTATTTTACGGCAAAGACTCTTTATAGAGACTTTTGACCAATATTTTACGTCTTTTTGCTTTTCATACTTATTTCAAGTATTTATTTCATCCTATCGCTTATTTCCAAACGACCTTTATGGTTCGTTTGCTCAATTTCACTTACAAGGGCGTTTTAGTCAATTTTAGTCCTTCATTTACGACGAATGACTTTTAATTACTTGTTTAATCCAAGCTCCGATCTTTTAACTATGAATTTATTTGAAAGGGCACTAAGCCTTTCAAATATAATGACCATCGTCCGTAACATTTGGTTTACCTATTAAGGTAACCAAAAACTTATTTTAGACTTCGTTTAACCCTCATTAGCCTTACATTTAAATGAGAGTTATCTTATTATGCGTACCTGGCTCGGATCATTACATTGACCCATTTAAGTACCTTGCCTCAATATCTACTAAGTAATAGCGATGTAAATATCCACTCAATATTTATTTCTGAAATCAAACAACTCATCAAACCATTAGTCGATATTGTCAAAAAGTGATATTTTCACCTTTTGACCCGTTGGTCTAAATGACCGATAATATTGGCGAGATAAAGCTTATTGCCATCTCGTCTACACGACTCGTTCCGATTTACACCGCACGGTCGTTTTAACTATAATTCACCTCTTAACACTTTTTGGCCTAATAAGGCTTACGAAATATGTATCTTTCAAAACCAAAAATTATTGTCAACAAGTGTCCCAATTTCAATTTTACCCTTATTGGTTATTTTGTTCCGTACGACTACACGCCGGAAACACCATATCTCAACTTTCCATTTGTCTTGTTCGAAATCAAAATAACAAAAAGGACATTCTAAACTATATGACTAGTGTAAGCTATACTTACCTTGCATCCGAATTATGCTTTTCCGTCATTCTTGCTTCGTTTGACCCGCTTCCTTCCCCAAGCCTTCACCTAGCTTGCCAAGCGTCAAACTATCATTGTAATTGTAAGATGGTTAGGTTAGTCATAATCATTTACGACTATTCCATCCTACTCTTCTTATATCGAATTTACCATCCGATCATACACTTGGTCGATTTGACTTTTTAAGGTCAATCGACTTATCAACTTATTCATTGCACATTTTCACTCTAATTTCAACACTTTAGTTTTCATTTAGGCATTTTAACAAACACCTAATGTGCATACATTGTTTTTACACATTTTACAACTAGGTAACATGATTTTCAAGCATCTATATCACGGTCTTAACATCAATTCTTTTATATCATATAACAACCCATTTCATGGTAAATATGATTTATGTACCCAAACACCTAAATTGTTCAAGTACTTTGTCTTACTAACTAATATGATGATTCCAATCACAAGTTTGACACTAACATCATCATATCATAAAAACCCATCTCAAGTCATGTATGTTCAACACTCAACTTGCAAATTGTTCAAGTATCTTGTTTCTACTAGCAACTATGATGATTTTAAACATGTGTAAACCATCATCTTCACTACATAATCAAAACCCACTTAGCACATAATAGGTTAATTATCAAATCCCTAGTTTTAACACCAATTCTCCAAGTTTTCAACTAGGGTTTGTTTCTAAACAAGGATTTCAACACAATAGCACTAATAGATTCAATATTCATTCCAGAATTTCGATTATGATTGTTCATCATAATCTCAAAGTATCACCAAATCTTAAAATTCGACATACCTTGTGATCCCCACGACTAGGTGATCATTTATATGTGTTCATGCATCCGATTCGGGCTAGATTTGATCTTCAATTTGTTAGTTTTGTTGAAGTTTGGGTTTGAGCTCCCTAAAGCTCTTCCTGGTCGATCCCCACACACGCACACACACTCTTGTTTGTGTGTTGTGTTTTGTTTTTAAGTTTTTAATTCCATTTTCAAGTTACCCGGCTTTGGTGCCTCGTGTTTGGTTAGTTATTAATTAGGTCACAACCTAATTATTTTCGATAATATTCCTACTTATTAACTAGGTTTAATATTCCTAGTTAACTTAGCGGGTTCGGGAATATTTATGACTAAGTTTATTTTAGGTCCCTTTAGCCCGGGCCTTTTATCCATTTTATTTCCTTAAAAGCTTTTATTCACTTTTTATTTAATATTAGGATTAATTATTTAAATCCTAATATTTACCGGGTAGAATTTACCACTAGCGGTACTTTACCCGTCTTTTAGTGCTAATGTGGTTTGATCACCAAACCCATTTTCGGGGTGTTACAAATCTAGCCCCCTTAAAGAGGTTTCGTCCTCGAAACCTTTTCTTACCTAATTCATTGAGTTTCAACCCAATGTACATAAACTGAGTAACCTTCTAAGCATTACTCACACATTGACCATTTGTTAGTGTCATCAGACATTTATGGTAACATCTTTTAATTACACATCATATGTGTCTTTTATGCGAATTAACGCAATTCAGGATAACGCCTTCTTGTTATTTCGACTTGTTTGGTTAACTTAGTGAAATCCATCGCCTTATACTTTCGGATTCTTTGTGAATCTATTATTTTCACCCATTTGGATGTTTCTAGTGAGATCTTTCACTTTTACAAACAGACCCTTTCCTTTACGTACTTATTCATTTGGTTCATTCATACAGAACTCGCCGCAAAAATGAATTTCCTGATTTTATCTTATATATTTAGCACTATCTAGATGTGCTATTAACGCAATTCTACAAGGCATATTACCACATACCTTTCGGCTTATCCTTTTATCATGCTTTTACTCTAACTAACTTCCCAACACTTTGCTTATGTTGTCTTGTGATCGCTCAGCTTAGGCGATCAATACTTTTTGTTATTATGACCTCATGGACCATCACTACCGTTTTGTACTTACTTACCTTCATTATTTGGCTTGACTGAGTAGCCATTTGGCCACTTGGTCATACACGCTTATCAACTATGATTATTTCAAGCTAATCTTAATATAGATAGCGTGTTGAACACTTTCTTAATTTTAATTATTGACCTTAACCGGCCTCACTGACTAGTCTTATTAGTCCAGTTACGTTATACCCATCTCTCGGGCTACTATGTGATTTTATTTCACATAACTTTCCTGACCGTGATCGCGTCACATCGTGTTTTAGGTTTATTTCCCAATCATCTCATACTATATATGTTTGATAAAATGTTGTTTTTGACTAAAACGGAATTTTAGTTTAATGTTTTATCTTTAATTTATGTCAAGCAATTTTGACGACTTGGCATTTACTCTTTTACAGTCTTTGTTTTACGCGAGGATTCTCACTGGTTATCTCGCTTCATTTCTATATTCCGACTTTGTCCTCGAGTTTGACGTTTTACAAAAACGACTCGTTTAGGGACATATTCGCATTTTCCGGGTTCGAGTGTAAGTACACTCCCTCCCAATGCTTGTCTAAATCATTTTTCAGGTTTGCATTTTTCTGGGTTCGAGTGTAAGTACATTCCATCCCAATACTCGTCTAAATCATTTTTCATGCTTGCGTTTTCTGGGTTCGAGTGTAAGTACACTCCATCCCAATACTCGTCTAAATCATTTTTCATGCTTGCGTTTTCTGGGTTCGAGTGTAAGTACACTCCATCCCAATACTCGTCTAAATCATTTTACATGCTTCTTTGTCCCTTCACTCGGGCTCATCATCCTAATGTAATACGCTTCCGTCACCCGGCTGTGCGTTTACATTATTATTAATTATTTTGCTCATTTGATTCATTTGGGTACTTTTAAGTTAGTCCCATTCACACCGCCCTTACTACATCGGATGTAAACGTGTCCGCCATAAGAAGTTCATGGTATTATATGCCACTACTTACTTGGCAAGAGTAAGCGATTAACACATGACACACATGACCTTTTTATAGTTTTCACATCACGCCCTATGTAAGTAACGCCTCTATTTGTTTCTCTTGGAAACAATATCCCGAATACATTTTCTATTCGGGTTTTTCCAAGTTTTTAATCTACATATGCAACTTTCAATTTCTACTTATTTGTTGCATATTACATTTGTGCGATTATTTAAAATGTGCACCTGGTAATGTTTGCCCCAACGGGCGTTCCTTGCCATTAACCTTGTTCGCGGTCGTTACGCGATTTAGTCCTCGGTGAGCATGCTCCTCTCGTCATACTTCGGACCGTTCCATCATCATATCCACAATTCGTTTGACTCTCGTCGTCTTCAAACGCGAGTGTCCTTCAATTAAAACATTCACAAAATTAGTAACGTCAACTTCAATAATCGCCCGTATTATAATACAAGGCATTTTTTTCTACTATATGCGTCAATGCGCGTATTTTCGTCAACTATACCAATCATTTTAATTGGGGTAACGTGTGTCACACGATAGCCCTATGTGTTGTTTACAACACTTTAGCATGCTAAACTATTAACATACTTATACTTACCGGATTTGCGATCAAGCTTCGAACCGAACACTATTCTTTGTCAAGAGCATAAGGTTTAAGTCCAAGCATGGTTCCTCCCCACCATACTCGAATCTCTTAAACCAAGGCTCTGATACCAACTTGTAACACCCGTTCCTATAAATCAAGGTTTAACGTATATTTTGCGAAAATAATTATGTAATTAATGATTACACATACATCGGAAATACGGGTTTTTTTTTAAACTTTTACAATTTAAGTGATATACATAATGTAATTTAATTCGCCGTTTAAAATAACGACAAAACAACGTTGCGGAAGCTTTGTTTAACGTGTGTTCGGTTCTTGCTCGACGCTTTATCTTCATCCGGAACTCTCGACATTCTCCTGTGATCAAAACCAACTTAAAGGTCAGTTTTGATAATTAAATAATTAATATAATGAGGAAATTTGGAAAATCCAACATTAATATCTTAAACCCAAAACAATAACTAAATTCTGATCTCCACCGTAAATTACGGTGGCACCGTAATTTACGGTGGCTCATGTATTGACTACTCCCTACCGTACAACAGTAGAATAGCACCGTAACACAAATCAGCTCCACCGTAAATTACGGTGGCACCGTAATTTACGGTGGACCCTGCATCCAGCTTTTCCATTTTGCCGTAATTTGACACGAAATCTTTCGTATCTTTCAAACCGCTTATCCGTTTGACCTACCGTTTCTTCCTACATGTTTGAAATTTGATTCTCCATCGTATGGAGTTAAAATCCTACATCCGGCTTGATAAAATTTAAGACTTTTAAGACTTCGGCTTATTACTCTTTTACCAAAATTTGACCCGTTTGTGATTTTATCAAACATACAAGTTTGTTTGACCCGTATTTCTCGCAAACCTAATAAATTCAATAATGTCTAACATATTAGGTTCCGATTATAGAATTATATACCTTCTTTAACCCATTTTCACCCATATGCTCATTTTGACCCGTTAAGGGTATTTATGCATTTTTTTAGCACCAATCTCTTTCATTCGTTTCTAAATACATAAGCCCACATTTCTTATCAAATGACAATCCACCACAACTATATTTGTGGTGGATTCAATGTGGTGGTTTATATATTCCAAATTACACACTTCAAATCATTATTTTACGGCAAAGACTCTTTATAGAGACTTTTGACCAATATTTTACGTCTTTTTGCTTTTCATACTTATTTCAAGTATTTATTTCATCCTATCGCTTATTTCCAAACGACCTTTATGGTTCGTTTGCTCAATTTCACTTACAAGGGCGTTTTAGTCAATTTTAGTCCTTCATTTACGACGAATGACTTTTAATTACTTGTTTAATCCAAGCTCCGATCTTTTAACTATGAATTTATTTGAAAGGGCACTAAGCCTTTCAAATATAATGACCATCGTCCGTAACATTTGGTTTACCTATTAAGGTAACCAAAAACTTATTTTAGACTTCGTTTAACCCTCATTAGCCTTACATTTAAATGAGAGTTATCTTATTATGCGTACCTGGCTCGGATCATTACATTGACCCATTTAAGTACCTTGCCAATATCTACTAAGTAATAGAGATGTAAATATCCACTCAATATTTATTTCTGAAATCAAACAACTCATCAAACCATTAGTCGATATTGTCAAAAAGTGATATTTTCACCTTTTGACCCGTTGGTCTAAATGACCGATAATATTGGCGAGATAAAGCTTATTGCCATCTCGTCTACACGACTCGTTCCGATTTACACCGCACGGTCGTTTTAACTATAATTCACCTCTTAACACTTTTTGGCCTAATAAGGCTTACGAAATATGTATCTTTCAAAACCAAAAATTATTGTCAACAAGTGTCCCAATTTCAATTTTACCCTTATTGGTTATTTTGTTCCGTACGACTACACGCCGGAAATGTCACACCCTGGCTTTGCGGAAGCGTGGTTAACTTTGGTGTGACTTCTTAATACCATAGCTTAATCATAACAAGCTATATGAGTTTAAAAAAAAAAAAAAAAAAAAAAAAAAAAAAAAACCATGCAAGTCATCCATTAAGTTTTTGAAAATCAAATTACAGTACCATTGTTTTAACCAACAACCATAACCTTGTTCAACAACCTTACAAATTAACACATAACATAAACGTGGTTTAAGGACTGTGTCTTGTCCAGGAAAGAGACACATCCCCTAAACCCGGATGACTCCATGACAAGTGCAGCGGAAAACGTTCCATACCGTGCCAGATCTCGTTAATTTCCTGAAATACATGTGAGTTGAAAAATCAACAATAATGTTGAGCGAGTTCATGTGCAAGTGAGTAAGTAAAACACTTGTAAGTATAAAAGTTTCCTGGTATGCAGCAGTGTAAGAGGACTTGTGATCACCAATGGTTTGCAAGGCCATTAGCATGTTGTGAAATGCAAGTAGGAAGACTCAAACCTAGCGGATTTATGCGTTGGGCACAAAGTCACCCCGAGGTCCGTTCTGTTTGGCCTGGGGCTGGGCTCGCTACACCCAGATAGATCTACCGCTCCTGTCCCTCGGTCCTACCCTGAGGATTAATAGCCTCAAGTTTCCGCCTACCCATTCACATGATCTAAACCTCCTTACGTTATCATACCGTGTATAAAAGTACTTGTAAACAAAGTAACATGTATTTCACCCCCGCGGTTAAGTAAACTGAAAACAGTTAGAGAAAAGGGGGACATGAACTCACAGTGAATGCGCGTCTCTACCAAGTGTCTCCAATACAGTAAGCTGTGCAACGACCTACAAGTGCTAATTCTATTAGACGGACGGCCGTGCCTTAGCTTTACAGTTTATGTCTTTGGGAAATAGTTAGACAACTATTTCGTGTTTATGTTCCGTAAACACTTGGTAGTTATTCTTCTTCCCAAGGATGGGGGTTACAATACATGTGCGTAAGTTACGTTTTTATCAATCTTGTGGTAATGTAATTACCGGTGTAACTTATATGTTTGTGGAAGCGTTCGTAAAGTTTTGGAATTCTTAACGCTTGTAAATATTATTTTTACTCTAAAATAATATTTATGTATTTCACAAAATAATCATAAACAGTGTTGTGACAAATATATTTATCACGTTAATCCTTGTGAAAATCCCACCTCCGAATATTTAGTAAAATATAGTGCTGGCGAAATTTATGTTTTGAAATTATGTCCAAAGATAGTTCTAACACTTGTTGTGTAAAAAGTCTAAGTGTTAGGTTTTTAGAAAATTTCGCCAGAGTTTCCTCTGTAACTGGAGGTGGCCACGCTTTCAAGCGTATCATTTTCTTTTAACATATCAATTCAACAATCTTCTTTATTCAATCAAACAATTTCCGACACATCAAACTAGTCGACAAGTATGTAGATTTGCATAATTGCATGAACTTGCAGTTTTTCCGCATCTTTAATGTAAATCACCTTTATATATGTAGATCTTTATATAAAGTAGCTTTAATCTCATAAAAACCTTGTGTTTAGAGAAACCCGTCTTTACAACTTCTAGTCACTTTTCCCAAAAATAGTTATTTGTCGGATCTTTTCATTTCACAAGTGTCTACACACTTGTGGTTTATAAAAATCATATTTATTAGTGTAAGATCCATCTTTAGAAAAACATGATTTCTTTAAAGTGTGGTCTTTCAAAAATGCCACTTGCGGATACGTAGATCCGCTAGTTTTAAACACCATTTTACCGGTTGAATCACTTTTACACAAGTATAATATTTCTACACAAGTTCATGTATCTTGTGTGGTAGAGTTTCACCTTTAACCCTTGTATTTAGTCAAAAACGAGCTTATGTGAAGATATATGATCTTACAAAGTCGGGTTAAACGATGTTCCGAGCTACCACATCATAGATCGGGTCTCAATAATCACAAATTTCAAGTCCTACGACTTTTACACAAGTTATATGTCTTTATCCACCATTTTTATGATTTTTACTAGACTTTAAAGTTTCAAAACGCATGTTTATGATATTTAACCGACGAAAGTTCTTTTAACCACTTTAGACATGCTTAAATATGAGTTTTAAACAATATACCTCTAGCTCGGGGCTAGGGAAGAATCGTGACGAAAAATGCGTGGATAAAAGCCAACGGTTGAGGTCCTTCGTGTTCCGAGTGCACCAAAGCTCCTAATACGCGACCTTGGATGTTTGTATGATGATGGAATGGAGTGAACAAGATCGAAAATGGTGGGTAAGGGGGGTGGGGTGTTCGGCCGAGAGCTCTAGAGAGCAAGAGAGAGTGTTGTGAGTTGGTGTTGTTTAGTGGTAAAACTCATGTGTTTATGTGTGTTATTTATAGGCAATTAGAGGTGTTATTACCCAATGGTTCTTGTGTATCATAGATACTAGACATAACAAGATCACCCAAGATCACAAGTACAAGGTGTTGCCCCCTAGGCAACCGAATCGGTTGGGGGGGGGGGGGTCCTTGGTCCGATTTTAAGTAGTTAGTTAGGGGGGTTGTTTTGTTAATTAGGTTAGTTTAAGTAGTTAACTCAGTTACTTGTATGTTACGTGTTATGACGGGGGTTAGGGTAATCAGGGACCCTAACTGGCTCAGAAAAAGAGTAATAATAAAAATAGTAAAGTTTTCATGTTCCGGGTAAAGTCCGGGTGTCCGGTTGGATAGTAATCCGTTAAAGTCTTTTGTAACGCTTTAAAGTGTCGTTATTACATTTTTAGTGACACAAATAGTTTCCAACACTTTAGAAAGTGTCTAGTGTTATTTTCTCATTTTCTGGCACTTTACTAGTCAACTAGAAGCTGGTTAAATTATTAAAGTGCTGTGTTTGGTACTTAAAGTACGTTCTTGGCACATCCGAATCAGTGTATCTTATCCCTAGAGACGCGGTAACACAACCCTTATATCCTACACTCACTACCAGTGTAGCCAAAATATATGAGGCTCTTAACAGGCCTTAGAGGCAGTGTCTGCCTGATGCTGGTCATATCAGCATGTTCATTGTGTATCCGTTTAGTGCTACTGTGCTTTTTGTGCATCAAGTTTGTCACTAGGGTTCAGTATGTAAATAATGTAGTGACAGCAAATAAAGTATGATGCAAGTAAGTGCATGTATCAGTATGCAGGTAGCAGTTTATCAGCTAGTTTCAATCAAGCACAGTAATCAAGTAGTAATTAATCATTAATTAAGTTGTACGGATACCTGGTTTAGTGCGGGTTGTCACATTCTCCCCCCGTTAAATAAATTTCGTCCCGAAATTTAAGTTCTGCTTGTAGATGCAGAGTTCTTAGGAAATAAGTGGGGGTATTTTTCTTTCATCCGGTCCTCACGTTCCCATGTGAATTCAGGACCATGTCTGGCATTCCAACGAACCTTGACGAGTTTGACACTGCTCCGGCGGGTCTTGTTAACTTTCCAATCCGTGACCTCAACAGGTTCTTCAACAAAGTGGAGCGTGTCGTCAATATGTATCTCGTCGATAGGAATGGCAACGTCAATTTGAGTTGGACTTTTCTTTAAATTGGATACATGAAATGTATCGTGAACACCATTTAGTTCAGCGGGTAGGTCCAACTTGTATGCTACCGTCCCAATTCTCTCCAGAATTCTGAAAGGACCAATGTAGCGCGGATTCAACTTCCCACGCTTTCCAAAGCGCGCTACCCCTTTCCAGGGTGATACCTTCAGTAAAACCATCTCTCCGACTTGGAAGTCCACGTGCTTCCGGTTTGGATCCGCGTAGGCCTTTTGCCTGTGGCGAGCGGCTTCGATGCGTTTAAGAATTTGCGCGATCTTGTCTGTCGTCTCTTGGACGATTTCGGGACCAGCAAGCTGCCTATCACCCGCGTCAGACCAACATAGTGGTGATCGGCACTTGCGTCCGTATAGGGCCTCAAAAGGCGCGACACCAATACTGGTGTGGTAGCTGTTGTTGTATGAAAATTCGACCAAAGGTAAGTGTTTATCCCAGCTACCGCCTAAATCCATAACACATGCCCTCAGCATGTCTTCCAAGGTTTGTATCGTTCGCTCGCTCTGGCCATCAGTTTGCGGATGGAATGCAGTGCTCAGATTCAATTGTGAGCCAAAAGATTCTTGGAAAGATTGCCATATTCTTGACACAAATCTTCCGTCTCTATCAGAGATGATCGAGAGTGGTACTCCATGGCGTGCTACGATCTCTCTCATGTAAATTTCCGCAAGTTTACTAGTACTGTCTTTCTCCTTGATTGGCAGAAAGTGTGCGGATTTTGTTAGGCGGTCAACAATCACCCAAATCATATCATGGCCTCTTGGCGTTCTTGGTAGTTTCGTAACAAAATCCATTGAGATTTGTTCCCACTTCCACTTGGGAATCTCAGGTTGTTGCAGAAGTCCCGAAGGCTTCTGGTACTCCGCCTTGACCTTAGCGCACGTTAAACATTTGCTCACGTAAACAGCAACGTCGCCTTTCATCCTAGGCCACCAATAGTAATCCTTGAGATCTTGATACATCTTATCCGATCCAGGGTGGATAGAGTACCGTGACTTGTGCGCTTCGTTGAAAATAACTTCCCTTAATCCACCAAACAGAGGAACCCAAATCCTTTTCTCAAAACATAACGTCCCTTCCTCGTTTGGTACCAAAAGCTTCTCCATTCCACGGAGATATTCTTCCTCAAGGTTTCCCTCCTTGAGAGCTTCCTTTTGTGCAGCGCGAATGCGCGAGGAGAGATCGGTTCGTATAATCATCTCCAAAGCTCTAACCCTTATGGGCTTGATTCTTTCCTTACGACTTAGGGCATCGGCAACTACATTCGCCTTCCCTGGGTGATACTTTATCTCGCAGTCGTAATCGTTTAATAATTCAACCCATCGTCTTTGCCTCATATTTAACTCCTTCTGATTAAATATATGTTGTAGGCTTTTGTGATCTGTGAAGACTGTGCATTTCGTACCGTACAGGTAGTGTCTCCAGATCTTTAAAGCGAAAACCACTGCGCCAAGCTCTAAATCGTGTGTGGTATAATTCTTTTCGTGTACCTTCAGTTGGCGTGATGCGTAAGCAATGACCTTTTGGCGTTGCATCAACACACAACCCAATCCTTGACGCGATGCGTCGCAGTATACCACAAAGTCATCAGTACCTTCTGGTAGAGCTAAGATTGGCGCGTTACAAAGCTTATCTTTCAATATCTGAAATGCTTCATCCTGCTTGATTCCCCAATCAAACGTCTTGTTCTTCTGCGTAAGGAGCGTTAAAGGTTGAGCGATTTTCGAGAAATCCTCGATGAACCTTCGGTAGTAACCAGCCAAACCCAAGAATTGCCGAATCTCGGTTGGCGTTGTAGGCGTTTCCCAATTCTTGATTGCCTCGATCTTTGTGGGATCAACATGAATTCCATCCCCATTAACCACATGTCCAAGAAATTGGACTTCGCGTAGCCAAAACTCGCACTTGGAGAATTTGGCGTACAGTTGTTCCTTCTTTAACAGCTCTAGTATGGTTCTAAGATGTTGCTCGTGTTCAGCCTTCGTCTTTGAGTAAATCAGGATGTCATCGATGAATACAATCACGAACTTGTCTAAGTATGGCTTGCAAACTCTATTCATTAGATCCATGAAGACCGCAGGTGCGTTCGTCAAACCAAATGGCATAACGAGGAACTCGTAGTGTCCATAACGAGTTCGGAAGGCTGTTTTCGGGATACTTTCCTCCTGTATCCTTAGTTGACGGTATCCAGATCGAAGATCGATCTTAGAGTAACAGCTTGAACCTTGAAGTTGGTCGAACAGGTCATCGATTCTTGGCAGAGGGTACCTGTTCTTGATCGTCAGCTTGTTCAATTCTCTGTAGTCAATACACATGCGGAAACTTCCGTCTTTCTTCTTGACAAACAAGACCGGAGCTCCCCAAGGCGAGAAGCTTGGTCGGATAAATCCCTTATCTAACAACTCTTGAAGCTGTGTCGACAATTCCTGCATCTCTGACGGCGCAAGTCTATAAGGTGCCTTAGCCACAGGTGCTGCGCCTGGAACTAAGTCGATGTGAAACTCCACTTGCCTCTGAGGTGGCAGCCCAGGTAAGTCTTCTGGGAAGACTTCCGGATACTCCCTTACGACAGGGATGTCTTCGATCCTTGGTTCGGCAGCCTTCTTGTCTACGATGTGTGCCAGAAAAGCAACACATCCCTTCTGTAAACACTTCCTTGCTTTCAAGCAGCTGATAAATCTTAGCGGCGTGTCACGCTTCTCTCCGTGAACCACAATTGTCTCACCATCATCTGTTGGGATACGAACAACTTTCTTGTGACATACTATCTCAGCCTTGTTTCCAGATAACCAATCCATTCCTACCACCACGTCGAAGCTTCCCAATTGGACTGGTAGTAGATCCAGAGTAAACTCGCGTTCTTCCAATTCTATCACACAACCTCTGAATACTTCGTCGGCTCCAACTAACTTTCCATTAGCTAATTCAATCGAGTAGGGAATGTCTAGCTTATTAGCAGCTAACCCAAGCATATTCTTAAATTCTAGTGATACGAAGCTATAATCGGCACCAGTATCAAATAAAACGGATGCATAGCGTTGATTGATAGGGAACGTACCCGTAACAACATTTGGATCTTGGCGTGCTTCTCTAGCTTCAAGTTGGAATACTCTACCACGGGCTTGATTCAGTGTTGGGCAATTCTTCTTAAAATGCCCGATTTCCCCGCAGTTATAACATCCGAGTCTCTGCCCGTTTCCATCCCCGTTTCCAGCTGGGGTGTTGTTCTGGTTGGCATTGTTGCCTCGGTTTCTGTTTCCTCCAAAATTTCCTGGTAGGCGGTTTCCATTTCCACCACGGTTATCATTCCTATTTCCATATCCTCCCTGGCCTCCGCGGCCTGTACTAGCCCAACATGATTCCCTTGTGTGGCCCGGTTTCCCACAAGATTCACAAACTCTTATGTTACAAGGGCCAGTGTGGTGGCGTTGGCAGTTGTTGCATCTGGGCTGGGTGCCCTGGTACCCTTTTCCTCTCTTGGTACTGCCAGCAGATTTTCCCTTCTTTACTGCCATACTGACGCCTTGTTTGAAGTTTGAAAACTTCCTTTTGTTATCCCCTGAGGACTCAACGTGAGTCTCTGTCTTCTTTGCCTTGACTTCATCAAACTCGTTTAAACGGATCGCCTCCTCGGTGAGAGCCACGCTCAAATCGATGGCTTCAGTGATAGTTGCTGGTTTGGAGGAGGTTACCATGCTTATTATTTGGGGAGCCAAACCCCAAATGAAGCGCTCGATTCGCTTGTATTCTGGCGTAACCATGTAAGGAACCACTTGAGATAAGTCGTGAAACCTCTGGACGTATTCCGCAATCTTCGGTCCATCCATCTTTAAGTGCCAAAATTCAGTCTCCAACCTTTGAATTTCTGCGCGTGAACAGTACTTTTTGCGCATTAGTTCTTTCAATCCGGCCCAAGTCAGGGCGTAGGCGGCAGCTTCGCCTAGTGTTTGGACTTGTAAGTTCCACCAAGATAGGGCTCCGTCTAGAAACAGCCCCGAAATGTATGTGACTTGCTGATCCTCTGCACACTTGCTCATGCGTAACACAGAATCGGTTTTCTCAGCCCAGCGGGTAAAGGCAACTGCACCTCCTGTGCCATCGAAGTTAACTGGTTTGCAGTCTAAGAACTGCTTGTATGTGCATCCTGCACGTATGTTAAAACATGTGTTTGGCATTAGCATCACCGCTAAAATCTCCAACTAGTTCATGGTAGGTTCGAATGGCGTGGTATTACCGTGAGGTGGATTGTTATTGCCTTGGTTAACACTTCCGCTCGCTCCTGGCTGAGATGCTGCGTACTGTGCTATGGCAGCAGCAATAATCTGCTGGAGTTCTGCCTCGTTTGTTGGCATGTTTGGTTCGCGTCTTGGCGGCATCTTCTAAAAGATGTTTTACATAGGTTAGGCCATAGCAAGTGAAGTGTACGTATGCATTCAATAATACCAACACATAACGTCTCATGTTATCAACAAGTCTATCACATAGCCTCTTATGTTATAGGACATAAACAATTGTTTGAACATCGCATGTGATGAGAATACTGCGATTGTATTGCCACAATTCGAGACCACAATGTAAAGCTTACAAGTACACCACTATATCATACTACACCAATGACTTAGTAGGGGACGACCCTAGACAAGTCGTGCGATCGCTGGACATGTTCAGGAGTCTCTGGTTCGTCCATTCTTAAATTTCAGGACTCCACGTCAAGTTTCTGAATTTCTGTCCTATAACAACATTTCTTCTCAATCGTTTCCTTGAGCTCGTCCCAGCTCAGTGTATAAGCAACGTCTGTGCCAAGGGTCTGAACCTGGAGGTTCCATTAAGAGAGTGTGCCATCTAGAAATATCCCTGAGATGTAGGTAACACTCTGTTGGGGCGAACAGTTACTCATTCTTAGAGTGGAGTCGGTCTTTTCGGACCAACGAACAAATGCAACGGTGCCTCCGGTTCCGACAAAGTTCAAAGGCTTGCAGTTCAGGAACTGTTTATAGGTGCAGCCAGTTGGAGGGTTATCTCTAGTAATGCCATCGTTGTACTTAGAGTGGAGGGCTTCATGTCGTGCATTTATCTGTGAGATGCGTTCTTGCAGCTCGTCTTCTGTCCTCAGTAACGTACCGGTGCTTGTGTCACGTCTGGGGGACATTCCCTTTTTGTCGAAATAGTGTGACGCGGGTTGGACAATGTTTCAATTGTCTATGGGGTATATATATAGCAACGTAAGCCATCATGTAATCACCCCATTTCACACGCAGATATACCCACTGTATAAGTGGGGAAATAAATTCCTGAGCCTTCACATAGGCTCGTCAATTTGGCTTGTTGCTTGTAATAGAATGAACTCGAGGCTACATCGCCTAGGTCATTTGTGTTTAGGTTATCATTAGCTTGACCTGCAGAGTCCACCAGGGTTCCTGTGCACTACAAATCGTTATTACGTGGGCCCCCGTAATAATCAATTGTCTTGCACAGTTACCCCAAATTTTCCCTCATCCAAGCAGATGATCAATCAAGGAGCAACAGCCGGTGCATTGGCATGAACAGGGTCATGCTCCAATGCGGGGTCAGGAGCAACGCCTGGCTCAGGGGCCACGGCTAGCTCCGAATCAAAAACTCCATCTCAAAATCAGCTGGATCAACAATCACAGGGGTTACAGGATCCCCCAAGGGCTTGTCTAAGTGCATGAACTCAATGTCATGGTCTGGATCAACGCCAGGCGGAAAAACAGAATTGTCCTCATACTCACGATCAAACTCAAAACTGTGTGCGGGATCCGGTGCAGCTAGTGATGCCGTATCAGGGTCGGCGTCGTGTAAGTAGTGCTGCATTCCATGTATGTGCGAAGATGCGGGTGTTAGAAACTCAAATGAGTCTGGGATAGGGGAATGGTCATAAGTCTCCCCTATAGGAGCGTCCGCATGTAGTAGTCTAATACCAGCAGTAATAAGGCCCTGCCCTTGAATGGGTCCTCCTCCAGTAGATCGTTATTGTCTTCAGAGGCCTCGTTGGGAGGGCGTATCATCAACAGGATAAGCGGCAAGGGGCACAGGAGTAGGGATCACCGCCAGTGGTAAAATCCCAACAAGATGGCCATCAGTAGGCTCTGCTACGACTTCAGGCAGTGCACAAAGGGCAGAAAGTCGTCATTGTCTATGCTGGTAGTATCAGAAATGCACACCTCGTGCCCTGTTGAACTATGTCGTCTGATACTGTGGTCATGGGGTTCGTAGTGCCCATCTTTCTAGTACTTGATGAGAGCATAACGTTTGTAACACAAACATATATACGTATAATAATCAATCATATAATCAGTTAATCACATAAGTCATCAAGTAAGGTATCACATAATCCTCCTAGTCTTACTAGCCAATACCATCCAGTCTACACGACTGCTCTATCCTTCACATAAACCAAACCTCGATCCTCCAGATCGATCCTATAACAAACCAACGTGTTCAACTACCTTGACCATCTCGATCCTCCAGATCGATCCTATAACAAACCAACGTGCTCAACTACCTTGACCATCTCGATCCTCCAGATCGATCCTCAGCCCTCCAAGCTGAACTTATAATTAATAAAATGTGCTCAACATTTGTTTGTAAAAAGTGTGGATCTGGACTTAAGTGGTATGCAGGAAAATGTTTTCGTGAGAGCCCTAGTGATCATAGTCTAGACTCGAGACAGAATCCTAGTTCGCTATGATCAGAGCTCTGATACCAAGCTGTCACACCCTGGCTTTGCGGAAGCGTGGTTAACTTTGGTGTGACTTCTTAATACCATAGCTTAATCATAACAAGCTATATGAGTTTAAAAAAAAAAAAAAAAAAAAAAAAAAAAAAAAAAAAAAAAAAAACCATGTAAGCCATCCATTAAGTTTTTGAAAATCAAATTACAGTACCATTGTTTTAACCAACAACCATAACCTTGTTCAACAACCTTACAAATTAACACATAACATAAACGTGGTTTAAGGACTGTGTCTTGTCCAGGAAAGAGACACATCCCCTAAACCCGGATGACTCCATGACAAGTGCAGCGGAAAACGTTCCATACCGTGCCAGATCTCGTTAATTTCCTGAAATACATGTGAGTTGAAAAATCAACAATAATGTTGAGCGAGTTCATGTGCAAGTGAGTAAGTAAAACACTTGTAAGTATAAAAGTTTCCTGGTATGCAGCAGTGTAAGAGGACTTGTGATCACCAATGGTTTGCAAGGCCATTAGCATGTTGTGAAATGCAAGTAGGAAGACTCAAACCTAGCGGATTTATGCGTTGGGCACAAAGTCACCCCGAGGTCCGTTCTGTTTGGCCTGGGGCTGGGCTCGCTACACCCAGATAGATCTACCGCTCCTGTCCCTCGGTCCTACCCTGAGGATTAATAGCCTCAAGTTTCCGCCTACCCATTCACATGATCTAAACCTCCTTACGTTATCATACCGTGTATAAAAGTACTTGTAAACAAAGTAACATGTATTTCACCCCCGCGGTTAAGTAAACTGAAAACAGTTAGAGAAAAGGGGGACATGAACTCACAGTGAATGCGCGTCTCTACCAAGTGTCTCCAATACAGTAAGCTGTGCAACGACCTACAAGTGCTAATTCTATTAGACGGACGGCCGTGCCTTAGCTTTACAGTTTATGTCTTTGGGAAATAGTTAGACAACTATTTCGTGTTTATGTTCCGTAAACACTTGGTAGTTATTCTTCTTCCCAAGGATGGGGGTTACAATACATGTGCGTAAGTTACGTTTTTATCAATCTTGTGGTAATGTAATTACCGGTGTAACTTATATGTTTGTGGAAGCGTTCGTAAAGTTTTGGAATTCTTAACGCTTGTAAATATTATTTTTACTCTAAAATAATATTTATGTATTTCACAAAATAATCATAAACAGTGTTGTGACAAATATATTTATCACGTTAATCCTTGTGAAAATCCCACCTCCGAATATTTAGTAAAATATAGTGCTGGCGAAATTTATGTTTTGAAATTATGTCCAAAGATAGTTCTAACACTTGTTGTGTAAAAAGTCTAAGTGTTAGGTTTTTAGAAAATTTCGCCAGAGTTTCCTCTGTAACTGGAGGTGGCCACGCTTTCAAGCGTATCATTTTCTTTTAACATATCAATTCAACAATCTTCTTTATTCAATCAAACAATTTCCGACACATCAAACTAGTCGACAAGTATGTAGATTTGCATAATTGCATGAACTTGCAGTTTTTCCGCATCTTTAATGTAAATCACCTTTATATATGTAGATCTTTATATAAAGTAGCTTTAATCTCATAAAAACCTTGTGTTTAGAGAAACCCGTCTTTACAACTTCTAGTCACTTTTCCCAAAAATAGTTATTTGTCGGATCTTTTCATTTCACAAGTGTCTACACACTTGTGGTTTATAAAAATCATATTTATTAGTGTAAGATCCATCTTTAGAAAAACATGATTTCTTTAAAGTGTGGTCTTTCAAAAATGCCACTTGCGGATACGTAGATCCGCTAGTTTTAAACACCATTTTACCGGTTGAATCACTTTAACACAAGTATAATATTTCTACACAAGTTCATGTATCTTGTGTGGTAGAGTTTCACCTTTAACCCTTGTATTTAGTCAAAAACGAGCTTATGTGAAGATATATGATCTTACAAAGTCGGGTTAAACGATGTTCCGAGCTACCACATCATAGATCGGGTCTCAATAATCACAAATTTCAAGTCCTACGACTTTTACACAAGTTATATGTCTTTATCCACCATTTTTATGATTTTTACTAGACTTTAAAGTTTCAAAACGCATGTTTATGATATTTAACCGACGAAAGTTCTTTTAACCACTTTAGACATGCTTAAATATGAGTTTTAAACAATATACCTCTAGCTCGGGGCTAGGGAAGAATCGTGACGAAAAATGCGTGGATAAAAGCCAACGGTTGAGGTCCTTCGTGTTCCGAGTGCACCAAAGCTCCTAATACGCGACCTTGGATGTTTGTATGATGATGGAATGGAGTGAACAAGATCGAAAATGGTGGGTAAGGGGGGTGGGGTGTTCGGCCGAGAGCTCTAGAGAGCAAGAGAGAGTGTTGTGAGTTGGTGTTGTTTAGTGGTAAAACTCATGTGTTTATGTGTGTTATTTATAGGCAATTAGAGGTGTTATTACCCAATGGTTCTTGTGTATCATAGATACTAGACATAACAAGATCACCCAAGATCACAAGTACAAGGTGTTGCCCCCTAGGCAACCGAATCGGTTGGGGGGGGGGGTCCTTGGTCCGATTTTAAGTAGTTAGTTAGGGGGGTTGTTTTGTTAATTAGGTTAGTTTAAGTAGTTAACTCAGTTACTTGTATGTTACGTGTTATGACGGGGGTTAGGGTAATCAGGGACCCTAACTGGCTCAGAAAAAGAGTAATAATAAAAATAGTAAAGTTTTCATGTTCCGGGTAAAGTCCGGGTGTCCGGTTGGATAGTAATCCGTTAAAGTCTTTTGTAACGCTTTAAAGTGTCGTTATTACATTTTTAGTGACACAAATAGTTTCCAACACTTTAGAAAGTGTCTAGTGTTATTTTCTCATTTTCTGGCACTTTACTAGTCAGCTAGAAGCTGGTTAAATTATTAAAGTGCTGTGTTTGGTACTTAAAGTACGTTCTTGGCACATCCGAATCAGTGTATCTTATCCCTAGAGACGCGGTAACACAACCCTTATATCCTACACTCACTACCAGTGTAGCCAAAATATATGAGGCTCTTAACAGGCCTTAGAGGCAGTGTCTGCCTGATGCTGGTCATATCAGCATGTTCACTGTGTATCCGTTTAGTGCTACTGTGCTTTTTGTGCATCAAGTTTGTCACTAGGGTTCAGTATGTAAATAATGTAGTGACAGCAAATAAAGTATGATGCAAGTAAGTGCATGTATCAGTATGGAGGTAGCAGTTTATCAGCTAGTTTCAATCAAGCACAGTAATCAAGTAGTAATTAATCATTAATTAAGTTGTACGGATACCTGGTTTAGTGCGGGTTGTCACAGGAAACACCATATCTCAACTTTCCATTTGTCTTGTTCGAAATCAAAATAACAAAAAGGACATTCTAAACTATATGACTAGTGTAAGCTATACTTACCTTGCATCCGAATTATGCTTTTCCGTCATTCTTGCTTCGTTTGACCCGCTTCCTTCCCCAAGCCTTCACCTAGCTTGCCAAGCGTCAAACTATCATTGTAATTGTAAGATGGTTAGGTTAGTCATAATCATTTACGACTATTCCATCCTACTCTTCTTATATCGAATTTACCATCCGATCATACACTTGGTCGATTTGACTTTTTAAGGTCAATCGACTTATCAACTTATTCATTGCACATTTTCACTCTAATTTCAACACTTTAGTTTTCATTTAGGCATTTTAACAAACACCTAATGTGCATACATTGTTTTTACACATTTTACAACTATGTAACATGATTTTCAAGCATCTATATCACGGTCTTAACATCAATTCTTTTATATCATATAACAACCCATTTCATGGTAAATATGATTTATGTACCCAAACACCTAAATTGTTCAAGTACTTTGTCTTACTAACTAATATGATGATTCCAATCACAAGTTTGACACTAACATCATCATATCATAAAAACCCATCTCAAGTCATGTATGTTCAACACTCAACTTGCAAATTGTTCAAGTATCTTGTTTCTACTAGCAACTATGATGATTTTAAACATGTGTAAACCATCATCTTCACTACATAATCAAAACCCACTTAGCACATAATAGGTTAATTATCAAATCCCTAGTTTTAACACCAATTCTCCAAGTTTTCAACTAGGGTTTGTTTCTAAACAAGGATTTCAACACAATAGCACTAATAGATTCAATATTCATTCCAGAATTTCGATTATGATTGTTCATCATAATCTCAAAGTATCACCAAATCTTAAAATTCGACATACCTTGTGATCCCCACGACTAGGTGATCATTTATATGTGTTCATGCATCCGATTCGGGCTAGACTTGATCTTCAATTTGTTAGTTTTGTTGAAGTTAGGGTTTGAGCTCCCTAAAGCTCTTCCTGGTCGATCCCCACACACGCTCACACACTCTTGTGTGTGTGTTGTGTTTTGTTTTTAAGTTTTTAATTCCATTTTCAAGTTACCCGGCTTTGGTGCCTCGTGTTTGGTTAGTTATTAATTAGGTCACAACCTAATTATTTTCGATAATATTCCTACTTATTAACTAGGTTTAATATTCCTAGTTAACTTAGCGGGTCCGGGAATATTTATGACTAAGTTTATTTTAGGTCCCTTTAGCCCGGGCCTTTTATCCATTTTATTTCCTTAAAAGTTTTTATTCACTTTTTATTTAATATTAGGATTAATTATTTAAATCCTAATATTTACCGGGTAGAATTTACCACTAGCGGTACTTTACCTGTCTTTTAGTGCTAATGTGGTTTGATCACCAAACCCATTTTCGGGGTGTTACATCACATCAGTGGAAGGGTGCAGCAGTAGTTTAGTTATATTATGAATTGTAATGTACAACATTAGTTAGTATAGCAGAGGTTGTATAGATCAGATGTTAGAGTTTGTTAGGAGGTTAGATGTCACTTTCATGGTGACGTCAGCTTAGATGCTTCAGTGGTTTGCTCGTGCCTATAAATAGAACAGTGCTCTGTACTGTTCTATTAGCTCTTCACCAATCTTCTTCCTGCACGAACAAACACTGTGAGCTCAGGCTGAGGGGGAGTTTGTATTCATACATGCATTGTAATCGGTGTTTGGAATAAATTTAAGCATTCGATTCATTGTGAAAATGTTTGATTAAAACAATTCTCCTGATTGATTGTGTGCAAAGTTTATTTCCATCTTAATTCCGCTGCACTACTCATTCATCTTCATCTTAATTCAAACGTAAAACACAATCAAAACCAAACTCAGATCCTAACAATTGGTATCAGAGCTTGGACAGTCAAATTTGATTTAACAATCATTTTGACATAAATAGTTCAGCTCATAATCGTTGATATCGATAGTTTGTTCGTTTTGTTGAAAAACAGAGCAAGGTTTAATCACCATCAAAGTTGATTAATCAGTGCTTGTAAAACAACCAGGATGACGTCACAATCACAAGATGATAAGAATAACATTGGCTCTCTTTTCAAACCACCCATGCTTAAACGTAATGAATACAACATCTGGGAGAGAAGGATGGGTCACATCCTTGCTCAACAGAACACTGGATGTTGGAGGTCTGTTGTTTTTAGTCCTCATGTTCCTATGGTGCCAAGTGCTGAGGATGCAAAGAAGTTCGTACCTAAACCATCTGAAAACTATACTGAAACTGATTTTCAAAAGTTCGAACTCGATGCCAAAGCATTTAGCATCATAGCATCTGCATTACCCAATGAGATCTATGCTGGACTGTTACATTGTAACAGTGCCAAAGAGCTATGGGATGCACTGAAGGAACAGTTTGGGGGAACAGAAGAAGTTATTGAAAACGATAGGGAAATTCTGAATCAGCAGTATGAAACATTTTGTCACATCAAGGGTGAATCATTAACTCAGCAGTTTGAACGATTCAGTTGTCTCATTAGTGAACTAAGGCTTGTTAAAGTAACATTTCCAAATTCAACTCAAAATAGCAGGTTCCTTAGATCACTACCAGAAAAATGGGATACCATTGCATTTGTTACTAGAAACTCTGCTGAGTTCAAAGATCTGACCCTGACCCAACTTCATGGTAGACTCCTGACCTATGAAAGGGAGTTAAACCAGAAAAAGAAGTTGCAAGAGTCTGGCAAAGTTGCTGATGATTATTCATTTGGCAGCACGGCTCTGTTTGGTCAGGAAGAATCTGGTAGCAGTAGTAAGGATCAGGGTTATGATCACTTTATTGATATACCTGCTGGTGGAAATTTCAACAACCCTGATTCTCACTCTGCAAATTATGCTTTTACTGCAAATTGTGAAAACCAGATGTCAGATAACTTGTGTTTTGAACTCAATGATTTGCAACACTTTGATCCCACTGACTTAGAAGAGATGGACATATTGCATCAATTAGCTTTGCTTAGTGTAAGAACAAGCAAATTCTACAAAAGAACAGGGAGAAAATTCACAGGGTTACATGGGAATTTAAAAGTGGGGTTAGATAAGTCAAAAATTAAGTGCTACAAGTGCAATAGGCTAGGTCATTTTGCTAGGGAATGCAGGAGTCAAACCACTGGTCCAATAATAACTCATCCTAGCTCAAACCCTAGACCACAACATCAAAGCACTGTGCACTATACCCAATATACCCCTGCAGCCCATGTTAACACTGCTCACTATGCTGCAACCCCTGTGCCTGTGCATTATGTTCAAACCACTGTCCCACAAATTCAGTATGTTCAAACCCCTGTCCCTCAGGCACAAGTGCAACCTGTTGCACCTCAACAAGCTGCTCCAACAGTGGTACAACCAGATCAACAAATTTTTTCACCCAAGGCTTTGTTGACTGGAGCAGCATGCCTGATGAGCTTGGTGATGAAAATTTTGCACTCAATGCTTTTTATGATCCTTCTAATGATGAATTTTGTTTGATGGCATTAGAGTCAATACCAGAAGGGGTAGAAACTGAAGGTGAACAACTAAGTGCTAAAACAGTGGATAAAGTGGCTGAAGCAGTGGTTACTGTAGTTGCTGGTGAACTACTGCTGGGAGAAAGTTCAGAAACCCTGATTGAACCACTGACCGACCCCTGTTCCAAAGAAGACACAGAAGAAAAGGAAGAGAAGATGGCAGGTGAGGAAGAAGTGAGAGCTGATGAAGAAGGTGATCATCAATGTGATTGTGCCATGATGGTTGCTGCTAAGGTATCACCTCAAGTTCTTGAAAAACTGTGTTCAGACAAATGCATTATTGCATTTGCTAACATCAAAGAGGTAAATGAGAACCTTAGGGATAAAGTCTAAACTTATGAAGTCAAATTTGAAAATTTATTAAAAGAACTTAGAAACAAATTGGCTGAAACGGACAAAGAAATCAACAGTCTCAAAGAAGAGCAGAGCATAACCAAGACTCAACTCCAAACTATGGTAGAAAAATACCAAGTTTGTAAAAAGGAGTTAGAGTCCACCCAGATTACTTGTGAAAGATGGGTGGAATCTTGTAAAGGGTATGAGGTTATGCTTGAGAAACAGCTTGAAAGCAATGTCAAGTTTGGAGTAGGATATAGAAAATATGATGATCTTGTAAACACTGCTGCAAAACAAGCTGGTTCATCTGAAATTAAACCAACCAACAAGAATGGCCAAGAGGTTAAAATAACCGACAAACTTGGTAACAAAATCACTTTGGAAAGATCTGTGGGGTCCTCAACTTTTGAGGAAATTGAGAAATACCAATTTAAACCCACATGGTCTGATGAGTGTGACATTCTTGAAAATTTCAAGCCTATGGACTTTACAACCACTGATGGTGTCACAGCTCCAAAAGCAAAGGTCATTCCTATCAAAGACATCCCAACAGTGGTTCAAAACTCTGTTGCTAAGGAGTCTGAGAAAAGGAAGAAAAGAGAAAAGATCAAAAACCAGTTTTGTGATTTCTGTGAAAAGAGAAACCATCTAACAAAAGACTGTTTTCATCTAAAAGCATATGATCTAAACAAAACAAGTGTCATTGTCCCTGCTGAAAGCTGCACCATCTGTGGTAAAACAAACCACAAAACTCAAGCATGTGTGTATCTCAAAAACTTTGATGTTAAAAAGAATGAGTACACTGCTAAACATCCTTGAGTCCATCAACATCATCTGTCAAATTCACCAAGAATCAACCACTGTTCGTGCCAGTCCAAACAGCTGTTACAAAACAGCTGAATCAAACATCTGTCCAAAGAGATGTTCAAGTGACTGATGCACCCCCTGCAAATCAATACAGAAGGGGCAAGGGACAATCATCCTACCAAAGGATTCCACACGTTTATGAGACCTACAAAAGGCCCTCTAAACCAAGAGTGAACAGGCATCCTTTTGGTTACCAGCAGGTGATTGGTCAAGAACCCCAACAGTGGTTAGAGAAAAACAGTCCTAAAACTGTCCAAACCCCTGCCTAACCACTCCCCATGCATCTGAACTCATCCCAAACACTATTGAGACCCCATCCAAATCCTTATTGGCTTTGGAGACCCTAATGAACTAATCCTTTTACTTCATGTGCATGGAGCTTCTACATGCTTAGATAGCCTTTGGTATGTAGATAGTGGAGGCTCCAGGCACATGACAGGATGTAAAGCCCTTCTCAAAGATTTCAAAATCCATGGAGGGGGAAAGTTCTGGGGTCTGGTACAGTACAGTCTGGTAATGTAAAATTTGAAAATGTCAATCTGATAGACAATCTAAAATTCAACCTCCTGAGTGTTTCACAAATGAGTGACAAGGGGTATGGGTCATTCTTCACAAAGGAGTGTTGTAGCATTGTTGGACCAGAAATGGTTGAGAAGATTGAAGCAATAATAAAAACTGGAAAAACCAAACTTGTTGCTCAAAGAAGTGGCAATGTTTATGTGGTGGATATGTCAAAAGAGAGCCCCAGAACTGATGCCTGTCTGTTCTCAGCTGCATCAAACAAAGAGACAGAACTATGGCACAGAAGATTGGGGCACACAAATCTCAAGACAATCACTGCCATTTCAAAACAGGGGTTAGTAAGAGGTTTACCTCAAAAACTGTTCACCTGTCCTGAGCATTGTGTTTCCTGCCTAAAAGGAAAACAACATAAAAGCTCTTACAAATCCATTGATGAGTCCAAAATAACCAAATGTTTGCAAATGCTTCATATGGATTTGTTTGGCCCAGTTAAAGTCATGAGTCTTAAGAAAAAGAGGTATTGCTTGGTTATTGTTGATGACTTTTCTAGGTTTACATGGACTTATTTTTTACACTCAAAAGATGAGACTGCAGGCATTCTGCAAGACTTTGTGAAACAGGTTGAAAAGCAGTTTGACCTTCCAGTAAAAATCTTCAGAAGTGACAATGGCACAGAGTTCAGGAACAAGGAGTTGGATGATTTCTGTGTGTCAAAAGGAATTGTGAGGCAATACAGCATTCCAAGAACACCAGAACAAAATGGGGTTGTTGAAAGAAAGAACAGAACTTTGATTGAGGCTGCCAGAACCATGCTTGCTGATTCAGGTTTGCCATTAACTTTTTGGGCAGAGGCAGTAAACACTGCTTGCTATGTCCAAAACAGAGTTTTAATCAACCCCAGGCATCAAAAGACTGCCTATGAACTGCTGTATAAAATAAAGCCATTGATCTCATATTTCAAAGTTTTTGGTTGCCCATGCTTCATTTTAAACTTAAAATATTCCATTTCTAAGTTTGTAGCCAAAATTGATTGTGGTTATCATCTGGGATACTCTACCACTGCTAAGGCCTACAAAGTGTTTAACACAAGGACCAAAACAGTGGAAGAGACTTTGAATGTAAAGTTTAATGAACTTTCCTCAATGAAAATCCCAGCAAATCCTGCAGATTTGTTTGATCTTGATAAATTTACTTTTGAAAATACTGCTGTCAAGACTAACAGTGCAGGTCCATCAGAAGATTCATCACCAGACTATGGGTATGAAATCATCATTCCTCAACAAAAGTCTGTTACAATGGGAAGAGCAGCAGATGTTCAAAATAGATGTCAAAGCTCAACCACTGCAACCTCAACAGTTGTTGATCAAAGTAGCCCATTAACCCTTGCTTCCACCTCATCAAACACTGTTGATAAAAGTCCTCAAACAGTGGAACAAAGTCAGCATGTGTCCACACCTTTACCCCCTATTCCACCGCCTTTTGAAGCCACTGCTGGATCATCAAAGTCACCAGCAGTGGTTAGCTCAGATGATTCACATCTGTAGCCTTCACCAACAAATGCCATCATTCCATACCAAGGAGACTTAATCTTCTTGAGATCTCATCCACCTGATTAAATCATTGGCAACATCAATGAAGGGGTGCTCACAAGAAGCCAAACCCAAAATATTTGTCTTTTTGCTGGTTTTCTATCACTCCATCAACCTGTCAAGTACCAAGAGGC
Organism: Helianthus tuberosus; assembly: GCA_030545235.1. Lineage (NCBI taxonomy): Eukaryota > Viridiplantae > Streptophyta > Magnoliopsida > Asterales > Asteraceae > Helianthus > Helianthus tuberosus. Next base: position 29,247,468 of record CM060372.1, on the reverse strand, counting down.
ACTGAAAGACAACAGTTGGGTAGAAACCATGCAAGAGGAGCTCCAACAGTTTAAAAGACAACAAGTATGGGAGCTTGTACCACTGCTAAAGGATGTGGGTCCCATAGGCACAAAGTGGGCCTTCAAAAACAAAAATGATGAAAGGGGCATTGTTGTCAAGAATAAATCTAGGCTGGTGGTTCAAGGTTACAGACAGGAGGAGGGAATTGACTATGATGAAACTTTTGCTCCTGTAGCAAGATTGGAAGCTATAAGACTGTTCATGGCCTTTGCTGTCAACCACAAAATGAAGGTGTTCCAAATGGATATAAAAAGTGCTTTCCTCTATGGTACAATTCAAGAAGAGGTGTATGTTTGTCAACCTCCAGGTTTTGAGGATCCTTTTAATCCAGATCATGTCTACAGGCTAAACAAAGCTCTGTATGGCTTGAAACAAGCACCTAGAGCCTGGTATGAAACTCTTTCCACCTTTCTACTCTCAAATGGTTTCAAAAGAGGTACCATTGATAAAACACTGTTTCTAAAATGGAGAGGAAAGGATTTAATGATTGTCCAAATTTATGTGGATGACATTATTTTTGGAAGCACATGTAATAAAATGTGTGAAGAGTTTAGGCAACTCATGACAGCTGAGTTTGAAATGAGTGCAATGGGTGAACTGCAATGCTTTCTTGGTCTCCAAGTTCAGCAAATGCAAAATGGAACTTTCATTCATCAAAGCAAATATGCTAAAGAACTTTTAAACAAATTTGATATGAATGATTGCAAACCATGCAGCACACCCATGGCAACAAATAAGCTAGTCATGTCTGATGAAAAGGATGAGCTGATTGACCAAACTCTATATAGAAGCATGATTGGGTCTCTTTTGTACCTAACTGCATCTAGGCCAGACATCATGTATGCAACATGTGTTTGTGCAAGGAGTCAATCAGCCCCTAGAAAATCCAACCTTATTGCTGTAAAAAGGATATTCAGATACATAAAAAGTGCTCCCACACTTGGTATCTGGTATCCAGCTAATGAGAATATCAAGCTTTCAGGATTTTCAGACAGTGACTTTGGTGGATGTAACACCACAAGGAAGTCCACTTCAGGAGGGTGCCAGTTTCTAGGTGATTGCTTAGTTTCATGGCAAAGAAAAAAGCAAGCAGCTGTCTCAACATCTACTGCTGAAGCTGAATATATTGTTGCTGCAAGCTGTACAGCCCAACTCCTGTGGCTTCAAAATCAGTTATTGGATTTTGGTATCACTGCCCTAAAGACACCACTCATGTTGGATAGCCAGGCAGCAGAAAATATCATCAAAAATCCAGTTTTCCACTCAACCACCAAACACATCGACATCAGACATCACTTTGTGAGGGATTGCTATGAAAAAGGTTTGATTTCTCTGCACCATGTTCCAACTAAGGATCACCTGGCAAATGTGCTAACCAAAGCATTAGACACCTCCACCTTTGAAAGCTTGATCTCTAGGTTTGGCATGCTAAACATGGAATAACAGGCAAAATCCTGTTTTTCTATGAATAAAAGCATTAAAATGTTTTCAGAAAATCAAAAATCCATCCTTAAAAATAGCTAAAAATGAAGTTTTCATTAAAATCCTTAAAAGTCTGCCATAACCACTGCTTGTTCAAAAGTCTGCTCTACTTCAAAGTCTGTCCACTGCTGAAAGTCAACCCCTGTTCTCTCATATTCCTGATAAGCACTGATGCTCAAAATCAGTGTTTTATCCATTGATGTGCTATCTGCTGATAGTAAAAATCATCCACTGCTTCCATTTGTTACCGTTGTAACCACTGCCTTTCATCAGTAGTTTTCATAAAAGTATTGTCCTTCATTTTATCAGGGGTTGGTACGTGGACAGTACATAGTGGTCAGACCTTTTGTAACCGCTGCCACGTCAACATTCACTTTTTCTCCATAAAACCCCTTTCAAAACCCCAAACAGGGTTTTACTGTCGAATTGAATTCATAAAAATTCTTTTCTCAAAGCAGTTTTCATCTCATTTCCACAAATTCCTTCACAACTTTCTTCGATCGTCTTCTCCAAAATGACTAAATCGAAGTCCTCCGCAAAATCCACTTCAAAATCATCCTCCAAAGAGGCCTCTCAAAAGGCTAAATCCATCGAAATCCCACACAAACCTTCTCACAACCTTCTGGGTCTTCTCACAAAACCCGGCACCACTGATGCTTTCGACTCCATCATTGATATCATGTCTGCATCAAAGTATAAAACTTTGTTAATAGCAGATGCACCAATTTACTTGGCAACCCAAAGAGAGTTCTTGAAAAATGTAACCCTTGACAAACAAGGTGAGACTGTCATAGCCATTAACTCTTCTCTAAAGGGTAAAGCTGTCAAAATTACACCACAATCCATCTCGGAAGTCTTTCAACTCGATGATCAGCAAGGTAAAACTTCCTTTCCTAAAAACGAGTTAAAAATTGACTTTCTTGAAAGAGGGTATGCAGATACAATGATGAAGAGGGATACCTTACAAAAAGGGTTCTTCCCTCCTGCAACAAGGTTTTTATTTCATACCCTCCTAATGTGTGTTTCTAACAAAACCACTGCTTTTAATAAAATACCATTAAAGATTCAAAACATGGGATATGCTATTCTTCAAGATGAAAATTTCAATTATTCTCAGGAAATCTTTAATGATTTGGTTAAAAATGTTGAAACAAAGGCATTCTTACTGTTTCCAAGATTTCTAAGTTATTATTTTGAAAAGAAACTTGGTAAGAATGAAGCTTCTGCAATAAAACAAGGTGAATCTTTTCAAATACACAGCTTAACTGCTGAAACTTTCACAAGAATGTCAACACCTTGCAAAATACAAGCAGAGGTGCCTGAGCAGAATTTAGCAGCTACTACTGCTCCTCAGGTATCTGTTGCTGAGCCCACTGCTCAAGGTGATCAAAGCAGCAAAACAACTGTTTTGAAACCCACACCTACAATCCACAAAAAGCCAAAACAAAAGAAAACTCAAAACCCCCCCAAACCTATCAAAAAGGAAACTCTGGAGGATGAGATACCAGAGCAACTGCCAGTGACTGCACAAAAGTCACAAGAAACCACTGCTGCTACTTCCTCACAGCAGTTGGTACAAATATCTCAACCTATGGCTGAAACTCCTCCTGTTTCTTCTAAAAAAGAACAGGTTGTACAAATAGGGACACCACAATATGATGCTCTGGAATCACTTTCTTCCATCATCCACAGCCCAATGCCCGAGGCAAATTCTCTTTCTACACCCAACCTCACATCCACAATTCCCCCAGCTACAAAATTATTGTTGGATGCTATTGATCTGAACCAGGCACAAACCAGTCCTTCTCAATCACCCATCAATGAGAATATACTTCAACAAATGACTGGGTCTGATGTATCAATCATAGCTAACCCACCAACAAGACCTGAGGAGGTTACACCCCTTGAGTTACAAGTAACTCTTGGTGGTAGTCCAAGTGAAGCAGCCATTACAAGTGCTGAACCCATTGGTTTGCATTTGGACAGTGGTTACATCAATAAGACTTCCTTGGAGGCAATTCCTTCCATAGCACCTCTGATATCCACCAGTGAGTTCGTTTTACCCTTTAGTACAATCAAAAGGCTATCAAGTGTTGAAGGAAGAAGACCCCAGTACCAAGAAAAAGGGGCATCAGTGGTTAATGTCTGGAGTACACTCCCTGCATCAACCGCTGTTACAACCACTGCTAGTGGGAAATCAGATGATCCCATTAAATTGGGTGATGGTTTAAAGTACCTAGAATTGACGGAATGAGTTGAAAAACTGGATAACTCTGTTGCAGAAATCAAAGAAATGCTACAACAGTTGTTGACAGTACCAAAGGTGCAATCCACTGTTGTTCCACCTCAAGCACCTGCTCCACCACAAGCACCTGCTGCAAATGAGATATGGAACCTATTTCAACCTTTTCTCCAACAACAAAAACAAATGGCTGATCAGCAACATGCAATACATGTTCAAGAGCTGAGAAACACAATGGAATCTAGGTTCAAGAATACACAAGCAGGCATCAAGGCTATAAAGGCCCATCTCTCAAACACCACTGGCACTGCTCCTCCCACTGTTCTTTTCATTGATTAACTACCCCCAGATAATGCCAAAAAGGGGGAGAAAATTCAGGAGTGGAAGAAGAAGGGAATAGATGATGGTCTTTACATTAAACCAGAAAAAGATGCCATGACTAGAAAGATTCCCTTGCCAGATGGCAGCAAAAAGGTTGATGTTACCCAAAATGCACTTGATGAAGCAAAAGCAAGTGTAAAAAGGGACAGAGAGGCAAAGGATTTGTCAAGGTGGAATGAGGAGAAAAGTGCTTATATGGAGCTGAATGCGTAGGGTTGTTCTGAGCCAAATGATGTTAAAAATCCTGAGCCAAAAAGAAATCCCACTAGAAAAGTGAGGGAACCCAAATCCATACCACCCAGACTCACAAAGCATACTCCAAAACCACCGTCCAAAAGCCCCCAACATCAACCTTCCATCCAAACAATTGTTGTAACACCTGCTGTGTCAACTACTGCTGATACTTCAATGGTTTCAACTACTGTTAGCCAAACACCTGCCATCACTTCAACACACACCACTTGTTGGGATTGAACCCTACCAGAGGAACAGATAATGTAAAGCCAAAACCTAGTCATAACAGTGGATTCACAATAAGCAGACGTTTACTCTAAGCTCTCCCCTTGACAGTGGTTATCTATCTGCTGATACACTCTAAGTACTGCTCTGAAGAACAAATGATGAACCAAACACTGATGAAACAGCTAAAGACTGCTAAAAGGCAAACACTGAGCTCTATCTACTGCTGACTCTTAAGTACTGCTGAAGACCCAAGCACTGCTCATTCAAAGACTGATCACCTTTTGAAGAAAGCACTGATGATCAAGTAATCAGTTCTTAGGCCACAACAGTGGAACGTGAACAGTGTTAGACTTGTTTTGTATTTTATTATCAATCAGTTGTTAGACATCAGTAGTTTGTATATACCAGTGTTTATAGGTTGTTAGGCTGTTAGATGTCACTTTCATGGTGACGTCAGCTGAGGTCATCATTTGACATAATAGTTCAGCTCAAAATTCATTGATACTAAGGTTGGTTGTAGTTAGTTGAAAAACAGAGTATCAAGTAAATCATGTTCAAATTGGTTATTCAGAAACTCTGTATATCAACCAAGATGTCATATGACACACAAATTTCACACAACAAGCGAATTTATGCACAAAACACTCATGGTTTCTAGATCTGAAAACAATATATGTTAAACTATGAGATTACTTCTTATTTTCTAAATTAATTTCAATTGTTGATGTGTAATTTGTGATGTTTTCATAAATACTAAAGTATGAACCTCAGATTAACAAAACCTATGTTCATAAAAACATTGATGTTTTGCTAACACAAAAAGAGGGAAATTAAAACTCTAGTCATTTGATCTTATGTGTTGAAAACAGGTTGAGATCCTCAAAAGGAACAAATCAACTTTGTCTAAATACATTAAGAATTACAGGGGTCAACATAGTCCGTATCATATGTAGTGTGAGATTGGCTGAAAAATTTGTGCAAACATGACCAAGTCTCTCAAAACATTACTGCAAAATGATTTTGGACTAAAATTCACAAAAACTCGAAATTGTGTTTATCTCAAAACTTTTGAAGTCAAAAGAAAAGAGTATAAATGTAAAACACTTAAGAGTCAAAGCTTGGGGTAATAATGGTCATTAAGCAACTGTTTGTACTCATTGGTTTAGGAGAATTCAGGTAACAGTAGTATTCTAAATGATTGAGTTTACAAAAGGACTGATACATGTGTCCTCATGCTTGCAATCAACTGACAAAGAAAATGGTACCAAACAGTGGTCAAAATGTGCTCAAAATTTTCCTTCCACTATTGTCAAACCACTGACCATTTTCAATGACTTGAGAATGATATGATCATGTACTCTATTGAAATTATACCAGATCCTTTTTGATGCTGTTCTCAGAAAATCATTTAACCATTTTTTTCTGTTCAAAGGATTTTCTCGAATAATCAGGATATATTGTTCATTTTTTTTTGGAATAATATATTTGGAACTTTTGCTTGTTTTTGTTGGCAATAGTTTCAGTTCCTGTCAGGATGTGGTACCTTATTTTTGTTGGTATTATTATCCTCTTAAATAGGTCAAAAGGAAATGGTATATATGTCAGGATCATGTCATACTCAGGTTTGTTCCTAAACTTTTATCAAAAGTTGATTGCTAACTGTGCTTAAATTCTGGGGCACTCATGTTTTAATTGAATGTTAAACGAATGTAACACCTCAGAAATTCACGTCCTATAATATGTTGACACGTGTCATATGTTTAAAACGTGTGAAAGAATATTATAGAAGGACTAAAGTTGACAAACATGGAAAGTATGTGAATATACGTATTCTAAGTGTCAACTGTGAATAAATATAATGTACATTAACCCTACATGATACTCATACCATCAAACGAATGAATCATGGATCATACGAAGCTAAAAGTGAGAGATTTCAAACTACAGGGACTAAATGTGTCAACATGTTTAATTTATACCTCTGAGTGACCTTTTGACAAACCCGAAGCTTTGTAACTGATAAATATGCTCACTAGAATGCACGATATAAATTTCATAAAGTTTCGTAATCGTATGAGAGAGTTATGATCAAATTCGTGTGCGAGGGGTTAAAGCGTAAACATTGAAAGTTAAGAGTTTTCGGGTTAACCGGAAGTGTCCAGGGACTTGGCAAAGTGTGTATAAGTCCTAAAGCCCTTGTGGGTAAATAATAAGGGGTCAAATTGCAAGTAATTAGCTCAATTGACCTTTCGGAAGGGCCAAGAGGTGTGATGCAACAACAAGAAAACGTTTTTGTCTGATCAGAAGGTCCAGGCGGGCCGCGTAAGATGTTGATGTATCTTACGCGGGCCGCATTAACCGCCCAGTATCAGAAAACGTAAACAACAGCCTACAATCGCACAGAACCGATCTTTAAACGATATTTTAGCATGGTGGGCGACCCCTAAACTGTTCTAGAGCACTAGGGACACATGTTGGAGGGTTGTGGTCGTTGTTAGTGTTGTGTGTCAACTTCCTATGGTGGATTAAACCACTATATAAGCCCATGAACTTGCAACAAGTCTTCACACCTTCATCTGCATATTTGGAGCACTTCTAGAGCTAAGGAACTTCTCTAAGCATCACATTTCGTGCATAGGACTCTTGTAAGTTTGCTAGTCCTTCTTTAATTAAGTTTAGCTTAGTTATTAGCTCAAAGTCAAACCATCGTAATTACGGTTTGACTTCAAGATTAGTTAATAATGGCTCAGTCAAATCACGAATCAAAAGTAGATATAAGTAGGTAATTATATGGGTAATAAACCCTTAAAAGGGTTCCCCCTGATTACCACTCTAACCAGGTCAAAAGTCGGGTCAAACTTATAATTAAAAAGTCAACAGGAAGCTTAAATTCTAATTTATGCACGATTAGCTATATATAACACCTACAACCTGTTTGATCATTATTATAACTTGGTAATAAGTGTAAGAACATGTCTAAACATGTTCAACCCGACAAATTCCTGTTTAGACCCGGTTCGGAACCGAAAGTCACATAGTTTGACTTTCACTTTGACTATCAGTTCTGACCCGTTTTGGCATGTTTTAAAAATGCCTCAGAGCTTTAATTAGACTAGGTTGCATGTTAGTACAACGCTCTGTGATTATACACCTTGGTTCATTAGTTATCCAATTAATATGCCTGTTTCCGTTAATTGCCCATATGTTGACCATTATGCCCTTATTGCCTTAAAACGTGATTTTTGGAAATGTAAAAGAGTAGAAACTTTAATTACTGATATATAAACGTGTATGCAAAGTTTGACATCAATTTGAATTGTAGATTAAGAGTTATGCTCATTATCGCAAAATGAATGCTTTATGTTAATAAAATGGCGTAATTAGCGTATAGCCTACTTAAACATACTTTTTGATATCAAATCTTTTACCCACTGATGTAATATATTATTTTGGGATTTTTAAAGATTTTTAATTAATTTTAGGCTGAGCATAACTCGTAGTCGTAGGCTTAATCCGGTACTTGTCGGTTTTGCCCTTACGGGCCATAAAATGAGTTTTACATATCTAAACGACTCCAAACCTTTTTCTACTGATCACATATGATAAATAAATTATTTTAAGCCTTCTAGAAATATAAAAATATCAGATTTAAGTATCAAACCCGGAAATGGCCTTTAATCGCCTTTTTAAGCGTTTTTAACGCATATTATGTACTAGAAGTATTTTAAACATACAAGGGTTGATACCTACTGATATTTGAGGCAAAGTATAATATTTTAATAGTAAGCAAAGGTTGTTAAACTCAGACTTCAGTTTTGAGCTTTTCGGCTTATGTGAAATTACCAAAATACCCCTACGGGGCATAGTTTGGTTATATTTGATAAATTTCACATATGTACTTTATCCTACTGTTATAACTCATTAATTTGAGTATGTTTACTGATTACATCAGACCTGTAACTCAGTTAAATACTTAAACCCTTTTACAACCTTTAAAATGACCAAACTACCCCTACGGGGCCTAGTTTGTGTTTAAACACGTTTCGGGCATAATGAAAGACATCTTACTGATGTCACAACCTATTTGAGGCATAATTAACTTAGGAAACCTGTATATAGCTCTCATGAACACCCGTCGCGCTTATTACGCGTACGGTTCGATTTATGTAACAAGTTTACATAAATTAGCCGAAACGGGTCAAACCTTAACGGTTTTATCTCAAAATCCAGAATGTGAATAATAAACCCATATTGAACAAGTCTCTGAACTTGTCGGGTCTAAATCACATTCTATACGGTCTTCGCTTAATCGTGCGTACGAACCGTATCTTTGAAACTAGCCGGTCTAAGCTTAAGCTTAATTAAAGACCCGTTAGGATTCTAATAGGTTATTAAAAACCTTCGTTCCAGATTAGGAGGACCAGTAAAAGCTACGTGCATTTTGCTTATTGTGATTTATACATTGCTCAGGTAAATACTTTTAACTTATTTTCCCTATACGGGCTTGGGTTACGGTATATAGCATACCGCTTGATCGGGCATCAAATTCTCCACCGTTGAGTGGGTAGTTGAATAAATTTGATCGGCTCGTTTAAACAGTCTTGTTAGTTAAAGCCTTTGGGGGTTAATGACCATGTCCCGGATATCCATGGCATCATTTTACGAAATGGCCACGACTTAAGCGCGGGGTGTAGGCGTACACCCGTCAGTGCACAAAAGTATATTGTGGTGTGTCTATTGATCTTTAACCCGGACAAGATCCGGGCTACTGAACGCACAAGGAACATGTAATTCGTTCACAAGATTATAATATTAAATAATTCTCCCAAGTTAAATAAAATGTTTATGCCACGTGCATCCAAACCAATTTTCAATCATTTTCCAAAATGAGTCAGTTGAATGTATTTACCAGTGTAAACTGACGTATTTTCCGAAAAAGATTAAATGCAGGTACTAAGCGAAATTGGCTGGGATTTCTCCGTAGCATCACTAGAAGTCTCGCAAGCTTAAGATGCCTAAAGTCTGTTGAACTATTGTTTCATATTTTATTTCGATCCGTTCTGTGGATAAACAATCGAACGTTGGGATACTTGATATTACAATAATTAAATTCGGTTGTATTATATCTTTTAAATTTGCTTCCGCTGTGCATATTAAATATTGTGTTGTTCGACTATTATGTTGCCAACCACGTCACGATAATCCCCCACCGGGCCCACCGGTGACACGTGGAAATCGGGGTGTGACAGGTTGGTATCAGAGCCAACTCTGAGTGAATTAAACACTAGCCTTTTGTGTTTAATCTCAGTACACAATAGCACATTCTAAACTTTCGAGTCTAGACTTATAACATAGGACAAATTCTACCTTATTTGGTTTTGTTTTGTCCTTTAAATTTTTATACATGTTGTTATCTCATGAAATATTGACAGGAAATAAAAATGCCGCCAAGATTCTTCAGGAGACGAGGAAGAGGCAAGGGGCCAATCACCGCCCCTAACGATAATGAAGCTGGACCTTGGCAACGGGGAGCTCCATCCACCACCTAGAGTGACGACCCTCGGGAGAACCGGAGAAACCTGTATGAGCCGGCCAGACGGTCGGTTTCACATAGTTCAACACCTCCTGTTCTTAACCCGTATGAGCCCAATAACCCTCAACCGTCCTATATACCACTTCAGCGATCTTTATCGCATAATTCGTTTGGTGACCCCACACCCATCTTCCGAGGCCAATTTAATCCGGCCAATTACTTACCAGAACCCGTGGGTTTTAACCCACTGGGGCCAGACGATCACTTCTCCGGTGATAATGCGGATGACATGGACGAGGATACGGACCCCGTCGAACCTGCCAGTGGTACTCCAAACCACCCGATCGAAATCTCAGACGGATCTTCGTTCCACGGATCACCCTATGTTGGTCCGGATAGTTTCCAGGCGATGTTCACCCGGCACGAGTGGTACTATACACATCCTCACCATTCGTCGCCTCAGCAGCAGCAACAGCAGCAGCAGCAGGAACAGGATCCCTCTGTGGATTCCAGATTCGTGGCAGTCACGCCACCGCCTCCACCGCCGCCTGTACAGCCGGCACCTCCGCAACCGCCGAGGCGAAGGAGAACCGGTGCGCGCATGTCGTCACGAGCAGGGGATTTCCATTTCAGTTCCCCACGTCAATCCAGTGGTAGTCACTATCCGCCACACCAGGAGGACCCACAAATGGGTGGACCTTCACAACCAGCTGTTCCACAGCCACCGCCGATGGGTTTTGACAACCCAATTCCAGCATATACAGGTTCCATGGCATACTACCCGTTTGAACCGCCAAATCACCACAATTATGGTTACGCGGAGGCCGACCCTTACATGGTAGCGGCGAACTACAACACCCAAGGACCCTATGGAGATCCATGGGGAGTAGGGTACCCAGCACATAGGTACCAGATACCTCCTAGGCCTATTATACGGACGCAATCGCAGCCGCCTCGGTTTTCTCCCCCAGAACGGGAGGAAATTCTTCAGAGGCTGGAACAGGTTGAGCGAGAAAATCGCCGCGACCGCCAGGAGAGACAAAGCTTTTTCCAAGGATTGGCAAGTTTGATCAAGGGGAAGAACAAGAAGGATCGTTGAATCCTTCCATTATTGTTGTAACCTCCTTTTATGAGTTTAGCCCCTGCGTGGGCATGTATTTGGTTGTTAAGCCCCTACGTGGGTATGTATGTTAGTTTGTTTATTTTGACCCCTGCGTGGGTCTGTATTTCAGTTAACCCCTACGAGGGTGTGTGATTGTATAAGTCCCTGCGTGGACTACTATGTTTATTATTAAAGCCCCTGCGTGGGTATGTGTGTTATTAAGCCCCTGCGTGGGCAAGTACTTGTTTAAAAACCCTTGCGTGGGTAAATCTGTTATTTGAAAAGACCCGTTTAGGGCAGCGTGTAATATTGTAATAAATTAATGGAATGTTGTTTTATAAATTTCATGTTGCCATTATGTGCATAAACAAATTATGTATGAAATAAATAAATTAAAATCATCCCTTTTAAATAAATAATCTGCCTATGTGAAATTTGTTTTTTTTAAGAATCTTAAAGTGTGAAACCTAGCCTTCGGGTCATAATAAGGCCGGGCCAAGATGGTAAGACCTGTTCACACACGTTATTATTATATAAGGATCTTTCAAAGATTTCAAACCCAGATTAAATGATCTCTGAATCTTAGGATAAATCATCAATTAAGATGATCATACTATTACCATACGTGGTAATACGTGCCTACGGGCCCTGCTCAATTCTATATGAGCCAAAAGACAGTGGTAGCTATGACTCCCTGTCAAATAAAGGTAATAAACTAGGTTCAAACCTCAAATGCTTTGATTCTCTGAAATCCTAGCATATAATTTATAATTGTCCATGTGACTAGGCCTTTGGTGCCACGAATAAAACTGTTATTGTTTTATAATTAGGATAAATTATTATAGAAATCCTAAATAAATTTGATTAATAAATTAACCAAATATGGTCTCTGTTTACCATGGTTAATGAATTACCCTAAGGGGCAATTCCATAATAAACTCCCAAATAAACTATTGTCCTTGTTTTCTGCAACAGTTCAATTGTAATGGCTAACTCAGACGAGGGTAATAGTCATCCAGCGGAGGTTAATAATGACGCCCGAATTAATCTAACGGGTGCGGAATTGAAAGCGATCATAGACGGCGCAGTTACTCAGGCTTTGGAAAGGCAGTACGAGGAGTATAGTGGGACTCGTAGTAGGACCCTATCTACACAGCCTTCAAAGCCACCGTCTAAGAAGGACGACCCGAAGAAAAATGATGACCGACACTCCCCGAACCACAGTGCTCCATCTCAGCAGGTTATACGTAATTAAGGGCCCCGTGACAAGGGTTGCTCGTATAAATATTTTGTTTCTTGCAAGCCCCGGGATTTCACTGGGGAGAAGGGAGCCATCGACTGTATGACATGGCTGGATGAGATGGATACGGTTGTTGATATCAGCGGATGCGCTGAGCGAGACGTGGTCAAGTTTGTGTCGCAGTCTTTTAAGGGTGAAGCTTTAGCATGGTGGAGATCTCTGATTCAAGCCACCGGAAAAATCCCATTGTACAATATGTCGTGGGATCAATTTGTTGCCCTTATCAGGGAAAATTACTGCTCTCAGCATGAGGTGGAGAAGATAGAGTCTGATTTTCTATCCTTGGTGATGACAAACCTCGACTGTCAAGCTTACCTAACAAGCTTCAACACTATGTCTCGGTTGGTTCCATACCCGGTAACCCCGGAACCAAAACGGATAGCTCGTTTTATCGGTGGTTTAGCCCCCGAGATCAAGGCAAGCGTAAAAGCTTCTCGGCCAGCGACTTTTAGATCAGTAGCTGACATTTTCTTATCCCTCACTCTGGATGCGGTCAGGCAGAGATCACTGAGGAATAAGGAGGCTGAGAAGAGGAAGCGTGAAGATGATGGTTCACAAAGGTCGAACAAGAAACACCGTGGGAACGGTGATAACAAGAAAGGATCTGAGTCGAGGAAAGATGGGCATCAGTCTGGTGAGAAGCCCAAATGCAAGATATGCAAGAAACAGCACTTTGGAAAGTGCAGACTCGTGTCGAACTCTCAGACTCAGTCAAAAACCTATGCTTGTGGTATTTGCAAGTCCACGGATCACAAAACCTTGGATTGCAAGAAGATAAAAGACGCAATGTGCTATCGTTGCAATGAGAAGGGGCACATTAAGACCAACTGCCCTAAATACAACAAGAAGCCTGAAGAGTCTAAGAAGACTAATGCTAGAGTCCTCAGAATGGACGTGAAAAGAGGCTGTGCAAGACGATAATGTCATAACAGGTACCTTCCTTGTAAATGATGTCTTTGCAAGAGTACTTTTTGATTCAGGCGCAGATAAGTCTTTCGTAGATCATAAGTTTTGTAAATTGTTGAATTTACCTGTCAAAACCTTAAGCATAAACTATGAGGTAGAGTTAGAAGATGGTACCATAGAAACCGTCTCAACTGTGTTAGAAGGATGTGTTATATCCATTAAGAACCATTCTTTTCCTCTGTCTCTACTCCCATTTAAGTTAGCCGGTTTTGACATAGTTCTGGGTATGGACTGGTTATCTCATAACCAAGCCCAAATTGTCTGTAACAAGAAACAAGTGGTAATAAAGACTCCGTCTGGTGAACCACTTACCATTCGGGGAGATACCCAGTATGGACTGCCTGAGCAGGTGACTATGCTTAAGGCTTCCAAATGTTTAAAGAAGGGATGTGTCATCTACATGGCGCAGGTGATTATTGATGAACCTAGACCGAAGATAGAAGACATCCCAATCATCTCTGAATTCCCAGAAGTTTTTCCGAAAGAACTACCTGGTTTGCCACCAGATAGACAAGTGGAATTCAGGATTGATATCATCCCCGGAGCAGCACCAGTTGCAAGAGCACCTTATAGGTTGGCGCCCACAGAGATGAAAGAATTGAGAACACAACTAGACGAATTGCTAGCCAAGGGTTTCATTAAACCTAGCTCGTCTCCTTGGGGAGCGCCAGTCCTGTTTGTAAAGAAGAAGGATGGATCGATGCGTCTGTGCATCGACTATCGTGAGCTTAATAAGGTCACGATAAAGAATAGATACCCTTTACCCAGAATCGACGATTTGTTCGATCAGTTACAAGGGGCAAGTTATTTTTCGAAGATTGATTTGAGGTCAGGCTACCATCAACTGAAGGTTAGAGATGAAGACGTGCATAAAACTGCATTTAGGACTCGTTATGGTCATTACGAGTTCCTAGTGATGCCTTTTGGGCTCACTAATGCACCGGCTGCGTTCATGGATCTCATGAATCGCGTTTGCAAGCCATACTTGGATAAATTCGTGATCGTCTTCATCGATGACATCCTTATTTATTCGAAGAACCAGGCTGACCATGAGAAACACCTTCGATGTATTCTCAAACTCCTGCATCAGGAGAAACTCTACGCCAAATTTTCCAAGTGCGAATTTTGGCTTCGGGAAGTCCAATTTCTTGGACATGTGGTAAGCGAGCGTGGTATCCAGGTGGATCCCGCTAAAGTTGAAGCTGTTATGAATTGGCAAGAGCCAAAGACGCCTACGGAGATTCGTAGCTTCCTGGGATTGGCAGGATATTACAGGCGTTTCATTGAAAATTTTTCAAGGATTGCTGCACCCCTAACTTCCCTGACCAAGAAGAAAGTAAAGTTCGTTTGGGGCCCTAAGCAGCAAGAGTCCTTTAATATTTTGAAACAGAAGTTGAGCAACGCTCCTGTGCTGACATTACCTGAAGGCACTGAAGAATTCGTAGTTTACTGCGATGCTTCACACACCGGCATGGGGTGTGTGCTTATGCAGAAAGGCAAGGTTATTGCCTATGCATCACGACAGTTAAAGATGCACGAAAAGAATTACACCACCCACGACTTGGAATTGGGTGTCGTTGTGTTCGCACTGAAACTGTGGAGGCATTATCTTTATGGAATGAAGTTTGTGATCTATTCTGATCACAAGAGCCTCCAGCATCTGTTTAATCAGAAGGAATTAAACATGAGGCAACGTCGTTGGATGGAGACCTTGAATGATTATGATTGTGAAATCAAGTATCATCCCGGCAAAGCGAATATAGTCGCTGACGCCTTGAGCAGAAAGGAAAGGGTTAGACCCATCCGAATCAATGCCAAGCGTATGGAAATAAAGAACAGTTTGATAGAAAGGGTGTTAGCTGCACAGAAGGAAGCTGTGCTGGAAGCTAACTATCCTAATGAAAGGTTAGGAGTAACTGAGGAGCAGTTAACTCTTAGCATGGACGGAATTCTGCGATTGAATGGACGAATATGGGTTCCAATTTATGGAGGGCTTCGAGATGTCATCCAGGAAGCCCATAGTTCCAAATACTCCATTCATCCTGGAGCTGATAAGATGTACCAGGATTTAAGGGCAAATTATTGGTGGATAGGCTTGAAAAAGTCCGTAGCCGCCCATGTAGCAAAATGCTTGACATGTGCGCAAGTCAAAGCCGAGCATCAGAAACCGTCAGGTTTGCTACAACAGCCTGAACTTCCTACGTGGAAGTGGGAAATGGTAACTATGGATTTTATTACCAAGTTACCTAAGACAAGGAAAGAAAATGATACAATATGGGTTATAGTTGATAGACTGACTAAGTCAGCACATTTCCTACCCATCAAGGAGACTTATAGCTCCGATATGTTAGCCCAGTTATACGTGGATAAGATTGTAGCCTTACATGGCATACCTGTGTCTATTATCTCTGATAGAGATACTAAATACACGTCACATTTTTGGAAGAGTTTTCAACAATCTTTAGGCACACGTTTAAATTTTAGTACGGCTTATCATCCTCAGACTGACGGTCAGAGTGAGCGTACTATTCAAACATTGGAAGACATGCTGCGTGCATGTGCGATCGATTTGGGTGGTAGTTGGGATAAGAACTTACCATTAATTGAATTCTCCTACAACAATAGCTACCACACCAGCATAAAGGTTGCGCCTTTTGAGGCATTATATGGTAGAAAGTGTAGATCGCCCGTGTGTTGGGCGGAAGTTGGAGATGTCCAGTTATTAGGACCAGAGATAGTCTTCAAAACGACGGACAAGATTGTCCAGATTCGTGACCGTCTCAAAGCTGCCCGAGATAGGCAGAAGAGCTACGCAAATCCGAAGCGTAAAGCTTTTCACTTCGAAGTAGGTGATAAAGTGTTGCTCAAAGTATCACCCTGGAAAGGAGTGATGCGATTTGGTAAGAAAGGCAAGCTAAGCCCGAGATACATAGGACCTTTTGAGGTTATCGAACGTGTCGGGTCAGTTGCCTATAAGTTAAACTTACCGGAAGAGCTCAGTGGAATTCACAATGTGTTCCACATCTGCAATCTGAAGAAGTGTTTCGCTGACGAATCACTGGTTATACCACATACAGATGTGCATATAGATGAGAGCTTGAAATTTGTTGAAAAACCTTTGTCGATTGAAGATCGACAGGTAAAGAAACTTCGAAGGAAGCATGTGCATATTGTAAAGGTCAAATGCGATGCCCGTAGAGGTCCCGAATTCACGTGGGAAGTCGAATCCACGATGAAAGAAAAGTACCCTTACTTATTTCAGTAAATCTCGGGTCAAGATTTATTTTAAGGGGGTGAGGATGTAACACCTCGGAAATTCACGTCCTATAATGTGTTGACACGTGTCATATGTTTAAAACGTGTGAAAGAATATTATAGAAGGACTAAAGTTGACAAACATGGAAAGTATATGAATATATGTATTCTAAGTGTCAACTGTGAATAAATATAATGTACATTAACCCTACATGATGCTCATACCATCAAACGAATGAATCATGGATCATACGAAGCTAAAAGTGAGAGATTTCAAACTACAGGGACTAAATGTGTCAACATGTTTAATTTATACCTCTGAGTGACCTTTTGACAAACCCGAAGCTTTGTAACTGATAAATATGCTCACTAGAATGCACGATATAAATTTCATAAAGTTTCGTAATCGTATGAGAAAGTTATGATCAAATTCGTGTGCGAGGGGTTAAAGCGTAAACATTGAAAGTTAAGACTTCTCGGGTTAACCGGAAGTGTCCAGGGACTTGGCAAAGTGGGTATAAGTCCTAAAGTCCTTGTGGGTAAATAATAAGGGGTCAAGTTGCAAGTAATTAGCTCAATTGACCTTTCGGAAGGGCCAAGAGGTGTGATGCAACAACAAGAAAACGTTTTTGTCTGATCAGAAGGTCCAGGCGGGCCGCGTAAGATGTTGATGTATCTTACGCGGGCCGCATTAACCGCCCAGTATCAGAAAATGTAAACAGCAGCCTACAATCGCGCAGAACCGATCTTTAAACGATATTTTAGCATGGTGGGCGACCCCTAAACTGTTCTAGAGCACTAGGGACACATGTTGGAGGGTTGTGGTCGTTGCTAGTGTTGTGTGTCAACTTCCTATGGTGGATTAAACCACTATATAAGCCCATGAACTAGCAACAAGTCTTCACACCTTCATCTGCATATTTGGAGCACTTCTGGAGCTAAGGAACTTCTCTAAGCATCACATTTCGTGCATAGGACTCTTGTAAGTTTGCTAGTCCTTCTTTAATTAAGTTTAGCTTAGTTATTAGCTCAAAGTCAAACCATCGTAATTACGGTTTGACATCAAGATTAGTTAATAATGGCTCAGTCAAATCATGAATCAAAAGTAGATATAAGTAGGTAATTATATGGGTAATAAACCCTTAAAAGGGTTCCCCCTGATTACCACTCTAACCAGGTCAAAAGTCGGGTCAAACTTATAATTAAAAAGTCAACAGGAAGCTTAAATTCTAATTTATGCATGATTAGCTATATATAACACCTACAACCTGTTTGATCATTATTATAACTTGGTAATAAGTGTAAGAACATGTCTAAACATGTTCAACCCGACAAATTCCTGTTTAGACCCGGTTCGGAACCGAAAGTCACATAGTTTGACTTTCACTTTGACTTTCAGTTCTGACCCATTTTGGCATGTTTTAAAAATGCCTCAGAGCTTTAATTGGACTAGGTTGCATGTTAGTACAACCCTCTGTGATTATACACCTTGGTTCATTAGTTATCCAATTAATATGCATGTTTCCGTTAATTGCCCATATGTTGACCATTATGCCCTTATTGCCTTAAAACGTGATTTTTGGAAATGTAAAAGAGTAGAAACTTTAATTGCTGATATATAAACGTGTATGCAAAGTTTGACATCAATTTGAATTGTAGATTAAGAGTTATGCTCATTATCGCAAAATGAATGCTTTATGTTAATAAAATGGCGTAATTAGCGTATAGCCTACTTAAACATACTTTTTGATATCAAATCTTTTACTCACTGATGTAATATATTATTTTGGGATTTTTAAATATTTTTAATTAATTTTAGGCTGAGCATAACTCATAGTCGTAGGCTTAATCCGGTACTTGTCGGTTTTGCCCTCACGGGCCATAAAATGAGTTTTACATATCTAAACGACTCCAAACCTTTTTTTACTGATCACATATGATAAATAAATTATTTTAAGCCTTCTGGAAATATAAAAATATCAGATTTAAGTATCAAACCCGGAAATGGCCTTTAATCGCCTTTTTAAGCGTTTTTAACGCATATTATGTACTAGAAGTATTTTAAACATACAAGGGTTGATACCTACTGATATTTGAGGCAAATTATAATATTTTAACAGTAAGCAAAGGTTGTTAAACTCAGACTTCAGTTTTGAGCTTTTCGGCTTATGTGAAATTACCAAAATACCCCTACGGGGCATAGTTTGGTTATAATTGATAAATTTCACATATGTACTTTATCCTACTGTTATAACTCATTAATTTGAGTATGTTTACTGATTACATCAGACCTGTAACTCATTTAAACACTTAAACCCTTTTACAACCTTTAAAATGACCAAACTACCCCTACGGGGCCTAGTTTGTGTTTAAACACGTTTCGGGCATAATGAAAGACATCTTACTGATGTCACAACCTATTTGAGGCATAATTAACTTAGGAAACCTGTATATAGCTCTCATGAACACCCGTCACGCTTATTACGCGTACGGTTCGATTTATGTAACAAGTTTACATAAATTAGCCGAAACGGGTCAAACCTTAACGGTTTTATCTCAAAATCCAGAATGTGAATAATAAACCCATATTGAACAAGTCTCTGAACTTTTCGGGTCTAAATCACATTCTATACGGTCTTCGCTTAATCGTGCATACGAACCGTATCTTTGAAACTAGCCGGTCTAAGCTTAAGCTTAATTAAAGACCCGTTAGGATTCTAATAGGTTATTAAAAACCTTCGTTCCAGATTAGGAGGACCAGTAAAAGCTACGTGCATTTTGCTTATTGTGATTTATACATTGCTCAGGTAAATACTTTTAACTTATTTTCCCTATACGGGCTTGGGTTACGGTATATAGCATACCGCTTGATCGGGCATCAAATTCTCCACCGTTGAGTGGGTAGTTGAATAAATTTGATCGGCTCGTTTAAACAGTCTTGTTACTTAAAGCCTTTGGGGGGTTAATGACCATGTCCCGGATATCCATGGCATCATTTTACGAAATGGCCACGACTTAAGCGCGGGGTGTAGGCGTACACCCGTCAGTGCACAAAAGTATATTGTGGTGTGTCTATTGATCTTTAACCCGGACAAGATCCGGGCTACTGAACGCACAAGGAACATGTAATTCGTTCACAAGATTATAATATTAAATAATTATCCCAAGTTAAATAAAATGTTTATGCCACGTGCATCCAAACCAATTTTCAATCATTTTCCAAAATGAGTCAGTTGAATGTATTTACCAGTGTAAACTGACGTATTTTCCCAAAAAGATTAAGTGCAGGTACTAAGCGAAATTGGCTGGGATTTCTCCTTAGCATCACTAGAAGTCTCGCAAGCTTAAGATGCCTAAAGTCTATTGAACTATTGTTTCATATTTTATTTCGATCCGTTCTGTGGATAAACAATCGAACGTTGGGATACTTGATATTACAATAATTAAATTCGGTTGTATTATATCTTTTAAATTTGCTTCCGCTGTGCATATTAAATATTGTGTTGTTCGACTATTATGTTGCCAACCACGTCACGATAATCCCCCACCGGGCCCACCGGTGACACGTGGAAATCAGGGTGTGACAACGAAAATGAGTTGTCTTAGCAAAAAGTTTTTCATCATCTGGGGTACTAAACCACTGTCATTCAAAATTGACATTTGGCAAAACCTTAAATGAAAATTCTCAAAATTGTTGCTGGAATACTTATCCTTCAGTTCTGTACCATTTACCCTAACCACTGTTTTGTTCCAACGTCTGATCTCTAAACACTGTCCACTGCTGAAAGTTAACCACTGATCCCTCATTTTCTTGACAAGCACTGATGTTCAAAATCAGTGTCCTATCCACTGATATGCTATCCACTGATAGTAAAAATCATCCACTGTCCACAATTTTTACCGTTGTAACCACTGATGCTTGATACGTCAGTGGCCCTTAAAACAACTGTTCTCCATCCTTCATCCATTTTATCAGTGTTTGACACGTGGTCAGTTTTTAGCCCTTAGATCATAATAACCGCTGCCACATCAGCGATCACTTTTTCCCTAAATAAAACTCTGCCCTAAACCCCCAAACAGGGTTTTACACTGTCGAATTAAATTCCAAAATTCTCTTCTCATAGCAGTTTCCAACCTTTCTTCTCAAAATCTTCAAAATCATTCTTCGTTCTTCTCTGCAAACATGACAAAATCAAAGTCAAAATCAAAATCTAAACCAAAATCACCACCACCTTCAAAAGAGGTCGCTCAAACGGCCGAAGCACCCATCGAAATACCATACAAACAATCTCACAACTATTTGGGTTTACTCACAAAACTCAAAGACAACCACACTTTCGACTCCATCATTGATACAATATCTGCATCAAAGTATAAAACTTTGTTGACAGTAAATGCTCCCATCTATCTGCAAACCCAGAGAGAGTTTTGGAAAAAGGCAACGATTGAAACACAAGATGATAAAGTCATTGCCATTAACTCCTCGATACAGGGTAAAGCATTTCAAATCACCCCACAATCAATCTCAGAGGTCTTCAAACTCGATGATCTGAAAGGTAAAACTTCCTTTGACAAAAACGAGTTAAAAGCTGATTTTCTGAAAAGGGGATATGCAGAACAATCAAAGGTAGATACCTTACAAAAAGGTTATTTCCCGTCTGCACCCAGATTTTTATTTCACACACTCTTGATGTGTGTTTCAAATAAAACAACACCTTTTAACGAAATACCATTGAAGATTCAATGCCTGGGCTATGCTATTTTAAACAATAAAGATTACAACTACTCCCAGGAGATCTTCAATGACATGGTAAAGAATGTTGATAGCAAATCATTTCTTCTTTTTCCAAGATTTCTAAGCTATTACTTTAAACAAAAATTTGAAAAAGAGGATGGAAATTTGCCCAAACAAGGTGTCCATTTTCAAATAAAAAGTCTAACAATTGAAACATTTTCAAGAATGATGGCACCAATAAAATTAAAAGCAAAGGTGCCTGAGCAAACTTTAGAAACTGCCACTGATCCTCAGGCAACTTCTGCTGAGCCCACTGCTCCAGGTGATCAAAGCAGCACAACCACTGCTTTGAAACCCACACCTGACATCACCAAAAAGACTAAAAGAAAAACATCCAGAAAACCCACCAAACCCAAAACAAAGACAACTCTGGAAGATGAGATCCCAGAGGAAATGCCTGTGACAACACAAAAGTCACCACAAACCACTGCTGCTACTTCCTCACAGCAGTTGGTAGAAAGATCTCCACCTTTGCCTAAAACTCCTCCTGCATCCTCACAAAAGGATCAGGTTGTAAGCACAGGAACACCACAATATGAAGCTCTGAATCCACTCGGATCCATCTTCCTCGGTCCTGATCCCAAGGACATGTCTCTTTCAACCCCCATACCCTCACCAATCATAATGCCACAATCCATGCTACCCTTGTTGCATGCAGCTGCTATAGCTCAGACACAAACCAGTTCCTCTCTATCACCTATCACTGAGAGTATACCCCCACAAGAGACTGGGTCTGATGCTACTACTTCTGTTATCCCAGCAACAATTGAGGAGGTTACACCCCCTGAGTTACAAGTAACTCTCGGTGGTAGTTCAAGTGGAGCAGCAACTACAACTGGTGGATCAACAGATCTTCAGTTAGACAGTTGTTTCATAAGTAAGACTCCCTTGAAGGCAATTTCTTCCATGGCAACTTCGGTAACCACCAGTGAGTTGGATCTAACCACTGGTACCATCAAAGGTTTATCGAGTGCTGAAGAAAGAAGTCCCCAGTACCAAGAACAAGGGGCATCAATGGGTGATTTTTGGGACTCTGTTCCTAAGTCACACATTGATATAACCACTACTGGTGGGGATTCAAATGATCCTACTAAAGTAGGTGATGATTCAAAATATCAGGAATTGACGGACAGAGTTGAAAAACTTGAAGATTCAGTTGCTGAAATAAAAAATATGGTGCAAGAGATTTTAAAAGCTCAAAAAGCACAAGCCACTGCTGTTCCTGCTCAAGCACCTGCACAACATGCATTTGCTGCAAATGAGCTTTGGAATATTTTCCAACCCATGCTTGAAAAACAGCAACATATGGCTGATAAAAAGCATGCTATTCAAGTACAAATGCTGACCAACATGGTGGAATCAAGGTTTAAAGACACTCAAGCAGATATCAAGGCTGTAAAGGCTAGCATTCAAAGTGCCACTGGCAAAGTTCCTTCTTCCATATCATTTCTTGTTAACCCCCCTTCAGATAATGCCAAAAAGGGGGAGAATATCAAGCTGTTGGGAAAAATGAATAAAATGGGAATAGAACATGGTCTTTGTATTGTGCCTGAAAAAGAAAAAGAAAAAGAAAAACAGGTCTCAAAACCTGTTAGTCAAACAGCTGATACACCAGTAGTTACAGAAACTGCTGTCAGTAGCCAAACAGCTGCCATGTCATCAACACACACACCTTCAACACACACCACTCTACCACACACCACCACAACTACTGCTCTACCACCATCATCTACAATCACACCATCACCACTGCCTCCTGTCATAAAACAGAAGACAACAGATGTTACAACATCTGTTGTAATGACAGCAGTGGTTGAAGCACCAGTTGGTTCAACAGTTGTTTGTCAGACACTCTCCACCATTCAAACCACTGATCCACCCAAAACATCATCTGCCCCTTCTTCATTAAAAAGGAGAAGGAATCTCATATCAGATGATGATTCACCACCACCATCACCATCATCAAAAACTACCTCACCACCGTCATCCCCTGCTCAAAAGCAGAAGACATCTGCTGACATATCAGCAGGTGTAATGACAACAGCAGTTGAAACACCAGTTGTTTCAACAATTGTTAGTCAATCATCCACCACTGCTCTCACCTTCCCTACATCACAACCAAAGCTCTTCAACAGAAAAAGAAAGCCAGTCTCTGCCGATGAGGGTATACATGATCCTAATGCTGCACAACATCCACTGGAACTTGAAGCTATCAAAAATGAGATGAGGCAATTCTATACAGAAGAAGATCCTTCAAAAAGAAGATTCTCCTCACTCATAGGCTACATGCCACCAGATGATATGGATGATTACCTCAAAATCAAGGCAAGGCAAGCTAAACTAAGAGCTAAAGTTGAGAGTGAACGTAAACGTTTAAGCGAAGATAGCATTGCTAAAAGACTGGAGTTCTACTTCACGAAAGTAAAGCAGATAGAAGAGTTTGCACAAGACCTAAACAAAGAAAAGGCTGATCAAAAGAAAAAGTTAAGAAAACAATATCTAGCCTACATCATGAAAGAGAAGTTCTATCCTGCTAAAGAACAACAGTTCGAAGAATGGCCAATAGTCGCTCTAAAGCATGAGGCAGAAAGGATTGAGAAAATCAAGAATGATCCTACAAAGAAGAAGAATGCTCCAAACTGGAGAAAATACAAAAAGCTCATTGCTGACCTAACTGCTGAGTATAAGAGAGAGAAAAAGGAGCTGGTGGATGCAAAAATGGATACTGCTGAAGCCATATCAAAATGGTCAAAACAGCAGACTGATGAAGCCTATGAAAGGCTAAAGAAAATAAAGATAACTGTTTCAAGCACTTCAAAGAAGCATGAACAAAGAATGAAACTTGAACAGCAGATAGAAAACCTCAAAACACTGTTCCGGTCTACTTTTGTGACAAACCAAGAAGAAAAAGAACAGTTGACCAGTGAAGAGGTTAAAGAAAAGGAAGTTGAGTACTTCACAGAATCCATCATGAAAATGGGTCTAAAAGAAGAAAGCTCAGAAAAACTTCAAAACCTTTTTAAAAGGATATTAACCAAACCTGCATCACCAAACACTTCAACAGACATGACAGACATTGAAAGGCAGGAGCTGATTGAAAGAGAAACTGCAGAAGATATAGCTGCAGCAAATGATGTCATTGAAATGGCTTACAAAAGAATGTCTGAAAGTCAGCAAGTTTTCACAAGGCCAACATCTCCCAACTCATCTTCAAATAAATCTCTCCCAAGAAATCCATTGGGTTCGAAAGTACTAAAGTGGATGTCTGACCAAAAGACCCATGTATTGACTATTGTCAGATCCAATGGAGATGTGAAGTACATATCAAGGAAAGAAGCACTAGGCCTTAGTGTTCAAGATTTGCAGGATCTCCTTGAACTTACACTGTGCCGGGATGAAGATGATACAAGTTCCAAAGCATTTGAAGAAGAATTTAAAAGAAAAGCAAGGGAACTACTGATGAGTAATAAAGATCCAGAATAATGACAGGTTTTGGCATTATCTGTTCCAGGGGGAGATTGTTGGGATTGAACCCTACCAGAGGAACAGATAATGTAAAGCCAAAACCTGTTCACAACAGTGGATTCACAATAAGCAGACGTTTACTCTAAGCTCTCCCCTTGACAGTGGTTATCTATCTGCTGATACACTCTAAGTACTGCTCTGAAGAACAACTGATGAACCAAACACTGATGAAACAGCTAAAGACTGCTAAAAGGCAAACACTGAGCTCTATCTACTGCTGACTCTTAAGTACTGCTGAAGACCCAAGCACTGCTCATTCAAAGACTGATCACCTTTTGAAGAAAGCACTGATGATCAAGTAATCAGTGCTTAGGCCACAACAGTGGAATGTGAACAGTGTTAGACTTGTTTTGTATTTTATTATCAATCAGTTGTTAGACATCAGTAGTTTGTATAGACCAGTGTTTATAGGTTGTTAGGCTGTTAGATGTCACTTTCATGGTGACGTCAGCTAAGGTACATCAGTAGTTTGGTTTGCCTATAAATATGACAGTACTCTGTACTGTTATATTTGATTCATTTTGAGAGAGTTCTTCTCCTCAATTCAATCCTTTCATCTTGTGCAACCAACTCTGGAGTATCAGGCTGAGGGGGAGTTTAGTCTGTAAGCTTGCATTGTAACCTTTTGCTTTTGATGTAATCTTTCGAATCTATGAAAAGCAATTGTTTATCAAACTATATTCTCCTTTGATTGTGTTTACAAAGTTTGTTATTCATTTCCGCTGCACTTAAAACTGTTCATATCTATTTGATTTGTTCAAATCTCACAAACAAACACAATCATGAAAGCCTCAGATCCTAACACCACTACCACTGCCTTACCATCATCACCACCAAAAATCACTTCACCTCCCAAAACAGCCACTCCATCATCACCTCCTGCCAAAAAGCAGAAGACATCAGATGTTATAACATCTGTTGTAATGACAACAGTGGTTGAAACACCGGTTGTTTCAACAACTGTTAGTCAGTCACAAACCACTGCTACTAAAATCACCACCACTGATCCACCCAAAACATCATCAGCCTCTCCTCAACCAAAAAGGAGAAGGCTAATCCTGAAAGATGATGACATTTCACCACTACCAACATCTTCAAAATCTCTAACACTTGCTACTATACCAAACCCTGTTCCTCTTTCATCAGCTCAGATTTTAAAGCCAATAGCTCCTGCAGGTGTTAAATTTCCTCTTGAACTTATAGCAGTCAGAGAAGAAATCAAATCCTTTTATTATGAGGATGACCCTGCTAAAAGGAGCTTACCATCTGTTGAAGGATATCCCAGGCCAAATAACATTGAAGAATATTTGAAAGTCAAAGCTAAACAAGCAGAGGATATCTCAAAAAGAGATGCTCAAGGAAAGACTGACAAAGAAATTCAGAGACATTATCAATTTTTGCTTACACAAGTCAGATCCTTGGAGCAATTTGCAAAGAATATGTGTCAGCAAATCTCAGAAAAGGCAGATGAGTCCCTAAGGAAAGATTATGTTGATAACATCATGGCTTACAAGAAATACAAAGGAGAGAAATACATGTATAAAGACTGGACCATTCCTGAGCTTGAAGGTGAAGCAGCCAGGATTCAAGAAATGATCAAGAATAAGGTCAAGCACACTCCTCCAGAATGGGCAAAATACAAAAAGAATGTACCTGATAAAAAGGTAGAGCTGAGGAGAATGAAAGAGAAATTAGCTACTGCTGATTATGGGTCCTTGAATCAAGTGTTGAGATGGAAAGAAGAGAAAGTCAGGTCCACCTACAAAAGCTTGGAGAGATTAAGGAAGACAGATCCTAATGCTCCACAAAAACCTGAGTACCCTGAAGCAGAGGTTTCAACAATACCACCAAAGCTGCAAATCAGGAGAGCCACTGCTCCAGCTGGTGCTGCCATCTATAAAAGAAGGCAACAAAAACAGTTGGATGCTGAAACAATCCAAGAGTTAATGGAAGGTGATGAACTTGTGAAAGGGGGCATTAAGAAGATGATTGTAGAAACTCTTGGATTGGATCAAACTGCAAGTACTGCTCACTCAGTCATCAATAGGACAGCATCACCAAACACCTCATCTAATAAAAATCTCCCAAGAAACCCACCAGACTCAAAAGTACTAAAATGGAAAACTGACAAACAGACCCATGTACTGACAGTGTTCAAGTCTAGTGGAGAAGTGAAGAAAATGACAAGGAAACAAGCACTTGGCCTAAGTCTTGAAGATTTGCAGGATCTCCTTGATCTTCCACTGTGCAGGGATGATGATGACACAGATGCCTTAGCCTTTGAGTTACAACTCAAAGGGCAAATAAGGGAACTGCTGATGAGGCAATAAAGATCTACCAATAATGAAGAGTTTTGGCGTTATCTGTTCCAGGCGGAGATTGTTGGGATTGAACCCTATCAGAGGAACAGATAATTAAAGCCAAAACTGGATCAGAGCAGTGGATCCAGAATAAGCAGATGTTATGTATACAAGTCTCTCCCCTTGAAAGTGGTTTCAACATCTGCTGACCTCCAAACTACTGATCTCTACTAAACTGCTGACCTACAACTGTTGTCCAAGTCAAAGACTGATGGAAGACTAAAGCTCTGCTAATTCAATCTGCTGCTATGGGTCAAGCTCTGTTGATCATGACAAGTACTGCTGGGTTCACATCAGTAGAAGGGTGCAGCAGTAGTTTAGTTATATTATGAATTGTAATGTACAACAGTAGTTAGTATAGCAGAGGTTGTATAGATCAGATGTTAGAGTTTGTTAGGAGGTTAGATGTCACTTTCATGGTGACGTCAGCTTAGATGCTTCAGTGGTTTGCTCGTGCCTATAAATAGAACAGTGCTCTGTACTGTTCTATTAGCTCTTCACCAATCTTTTTCCTGCACGAACAAACACTGTGAGCTCAGGCTTAGGGGGAGTTTGTATTCATACGTGCATTGTAATTGGTGTTTGGAATAAATTTAAGCATTCGATTCATTGTGAAAATGTTTGATTAAAACAATTCTAATGTTTGATTGTGTGCAAAGTTTATTTCCATCTTAATTCCACTGCACTACTCATTCATCTTCATCTTAATTCAAACGTAAAACACAATCAAAACCAAACTCAGATCCTAAAAGTAACGTCCAAACCCTATCGTCGAAGACTGGAATAGGGTTTTTTGAATAGCCTCACATTCCTGTACTTTGTCTATAGGAACAACTTCTGTGGCGAAGTCTGCTAAAACTTGCCCTTTGATTGCTGGTCGAGGTCTATATAGGATATTGTATCCTCCAAGTTCAATGGCCCATTTGGCCAGACGCCCCGCAACGTCGGGTTTGGACAATATTTGTCCCAGGTGATAATTAGTAAGTACTGAAATAACATGGCCAGAGAAATACCGGCGTAGTCTTCGCGATGCATGTAGCGCAAGTACCAGTTTTTCTATCATCGAGTAGCGCGTCTCTGGGCCTGTTAGCATCTTACTAATGTAGTATATTGGGGTCTGAACGCCCTCTCTTTCCACCATTAACACTACGCCAACTGTACCTCTGCTGCGGACAAATATAAGATTAGCGGTTCTTTTTCTCGCGGTGCTGTCAATGTTGGCAGCTGGATTAGACATTCCTTCATTTGCTTGAAGGCTATCTCCGCTTCTGGTGTCCACTGAAAATGACTCTTCTTGGCACAATTGCGAAATGTGCTAATAAACGGATATGATTTCGAAGCGTGATTTGCCAGGAATCTGTTCAAGGCTGCTAATCGTCCCACGAGTCGTTGCATTTCTTTTACTGTTGCAGGTGATGGCATGAGCTGGATGGCTTGCACCTTCTCCGGGTTGACTTTAAAACCGTCTCTAGTTACTATGAAACCCAAAAATTTTCCCTCTTCCATTCCGAATGAGCACTTTTTTGGGTTAGGTTTTAGATTGACGCTGCGCAAAGAATCAAACGTGCGCTGAATGTTTGCGAGCATGGTCTCCTCTTCTTGGCTCATGAAGAGGAGGTCATCCATATAAACTTCCACTGTTTTACCTATGTCTTCCCCGAAAACTGTATCCATCAAGCGCTGGTAAGTAGCTCCTGCATTGCGGAGACCGAAGGGCATTTTTCTATAACAAAAGATGCCTTTGTCTGTTCGGAAGACTGTTTTGTCTTCGTCATCCTCTTTCATCTGGACTTGATGGTAGCCCTTATAACAGTCTAGAAAGCACTTCCAGTGGAAGGATGCTAGAGAGTCAACTTTCTTATCTATTTCGGGTAGCGCATAACAATCTTTTGGGCAGGCTTTGTTGAGGTTTTTGAAGTCGACACACATGCGCCACCCGCCGTTGTGTTTTTGAACCATTACTGGGTTGGCGACCCAGGTCTGGTACTGTACTTCGCGCAGGATCCCGGCGTTGAGTAACTC
The DNA here is from genome assembly GCA_030545235.1 of Helianthus tuberosus. Classification (NCBI taxonomy): domain Eukaryota; kingdom Viridiplantae; phylum Streptophyta; class Magnoliopsida; order Asterales; family Asteraceae; genus Helianthus; species Helianthus tuberosus. Next base: position 29,217,982 of record CM060372.1, on the reverse strand, counting down.
TGTTACTTGCTCGTTCATTGCTTCCGCCTTTTCTGCACTGAGACTCCGTCTTCCTTGCGCGACGGGTTCTACAGAGGGTCGGACGTTTAAACAGTGCTGCGCTATATCTCGTGGAACCCCAGTCATGTCGACTGGGCACCAGACAAATATGTCTTTATTGTTGCAAAGTAATTCCTTCAACTGTATCCGTATTGTTGGTGAAATGGCGTGCCCTAGTAAGATGGTCTGCTCTGGATACTCTTCATTGAGGACCCATTTTTCTGGTTCGTTTGATGTTGAAGGTTTAGCAACCTTTGTTGGTGGCTCATCGTCCACGTACATAACTTCCTTGCTGGAATACAGAATTGCTACTCCGGTTTTGGTTGGAAAGCCGCAAGCAGCGTGCGGTATGGAAGTAATCATACTGAATTCTCTCTGTGATCGTCTTCCCAGCAGTACATCATGGCGTGATGTTGCTGGCATAACCATGAAATTTACTATGACTGTACGCGAATGTTCGTCATCTGAGAGAGTCACGGGAAAAGCAATTTGTCCCAATGGAAAAACAGCTTCATTGCAGAAACCAGTGAGAGGGAAATCGACTGGCTCTAAGCGTGCTTTATCTTCTGGATCAAGTTGTTTGAAACATTGTTCATAGATTATATCCATTGAGCTTCCTAGATCTTTGAACATGTAATCAGTTCTATAGTGGCCGAAGATGCCGGTGATAATTACTGGACGTTCTTCCTGAGGTCCTCCGGAACGACAGGAAATACAACTTGCTGCTCCCTCCAGTGCTGATTATGGCTTCGTTTGTTTGGCCTTCGTGAGGGACCTCCTTGTACCATGTTTATCTGTTTGTGACTACTAGATTGGATGTCCCACTGATAGGCTAACTGTGGGTCCAATACTGTAGTGTCGAATTTCTTCTGATTTTCTTCTTGAGTATCAGATCTGTTATTTGACAACTCGGATCTGATATTTTGAGTAAGAATTTATTTCATGGCAATTTGGAACCTGGCGAACCAGTACTCTGGAGTTTCCTCCTGGAGTGGATCTGGACGGTTACGGACTCCTTTTTGTGGCAAGGGACCATTTTCTTCTATATGACTTGTGTTGTTTCCTTCGTTGCCCATGATTTCGTCGATCTGAATATCTCAGGTTGCAGAACCCTTGATTTCAGATTGAGGACTTGATGGGTGAAATGATGAATTCTCTGCCATATGAAAACAGAGGATGAATAAAAATGAATCGAAACGAGAAAAAACAGATGAACCTGAGAAATCGGTGGGCGCCAATGAAGAAACACTTGTTAAATGACCGGGATCAGATAAACCAGGGGGTTAGGTTCTGCATAAAAGGGTTGGTTTCTTCTCGTTCCGGGATGACAGATTTTCTTCTCTTCACGATAACTGCAAAACAACCACCGTTAGACTCGCCACGGGGAGAATGGAGGTTCTCTCCGTGACCACCCTCCGGCGTGAGAATAAGTACAGGTTTATGAAGAAGAAGTATAAGTGAAGTGAATGTAACTTGAAGATTTTACCTGAATTATCCTTCTGTTTATAGCCAAAGTTTGGGCGGGAAAACCCGTTATTGAAATATTAACGGAAAATGCTAACTCCGTAAGCGGTTATTTTCCCTCCATTGATGATTTGACGGACGTGAGAGCACACGGATCGCGATCTTTTGATCAATGGTTGGGGAATAGCCACGTGGAAAGTGGGCAAGTGAAGATCTCTTCTTCAATTCCATACCATCATTGTGACTTCAAGGGAGCCTGGGATGATGACACGTGGCCAGACGGTTATAACCGTCTAGTGCTGCACGATAGGTTTTTCCAGAAGGTTACAGCTGTAATCCTGCGTGGTTCCTTATCGTGTGGTATTAGTGAAGCAAATAATATCCAAGTCTGGATATTATTTATGCGGGAATGCTTATCAGGATTATTAACCTTATCTGTTATGGAGAAAGGTGCAAGGATTCGTTAGCTTCCTTTTGGCGCGCAGGTGTTGCTTGTTGTTTTCTTTCCAAGTTTTCTTTGTAGGACCAGTGCGCGGCCGCGCAAGGTCTAAAGAAGGTTAAAAAGATGAAGTTGTGGTATGGTCCCAAGCACTCGAAGCGAGGTTTTTGGGACCTTACCCCTTCAAGTCCCCCCAGTCTAGTGTTGTTCTTATGCAAATAAGTGGAGCACTGGACTATGAGAGAGAGTTGCTTTTTGCTGTAGAGTTTTTTGGCGCGAAAGTGGAGAATCTTTTGGAAGAAGATACTCTTGCTCATTATTTTTTAGTTTGAAAATCTTTACTTTTGGACGAAAAGTGGAAATCTTTGTGAAGAAGTTTATGTTTTAGCTTTTGCTCTTTGAACTGTTTACCTGAGGAGCGTTGTAATCATGATCTGACTGTTGCTTACGTCATTCGAGAATGGAAATGTATTTTGTATTACTGCTTCGTCTTCTCGTTGAACAGTAATTTTTAAAAGAACGTGTAGATTTGTGTCAGAGGGTTTTTAATGTGATGTGACGTTTGCAGTGGCAGCGCCGGTTCTGAGTCAACTGATTAGACACTTAATCATCACAATCCTTCTTTCAATGCTGACACCGTTCTTCTCTGGCCTATATATTCTTCTGAAGGGTGTAGATATTTTCCAAATTTGGGAAAATGAAGATTAAGCGACGGATCCGACGCCGAAGAATTTCCGAAATCTTGAAGACCTTCAACGCTGTTGACGCCTTACTTCTACTTTCTGGCTCATCGGGTGATCCTACCACTGGGGATGGAAGTTTTCACGGTGTCATTCTGCCTGATTCTTCAAGGGATCGGACCCTCTCCGATCTTGTGAATGACAACAACGGAGGAGTTACTAGGTTGTCAGCACATATTGTAACTTGATCATTTCCGGCTAATCGGAGGGGGAGTTGTTCGATTGTATACCAGCGACGCCGCCGTGCTGTTTTTCCGGCTGAGGCTCCGACTGGTGAGGATATGGTTGTTGCTGCTGAAGATGACAGGGAAGATGCTAACCCTTGGATTGTCGATCCTCGCCCTCTTTCTGAGTATGGTGAAGTTCTTCATACTCCGTTTGATGTGTTAGACATGTTCCCTGGTCTGTAGTTTGTTTGATTTGTAGCTAATACTTTTGATACACTACTGTGCTTTTTTGCAAATGTTGTTAAAGTGCTTTGTTGCACTACTAACTTTCCTTTTTTGATGAAATGTTATGCATACACGTGCTGTGTTTGTTGCTTATGGTCTATTAGTTTGTGTTTGAATTACAATATGTTGCATGTGTATAATTACTTTGTTTAGGTAAAGCGAATGAGAATGGTATTGATCTCACGTAGGTCTGGGCTGTGCGCGGGGCTTGTGCCCATTAGACCGTTTATGAGGTTTTCAATGTTTTACCGTGTTGTTTTCGTGAGTACCAAAAGGAATTACATGCAATTTGTAATAAACAGTAAAATGTGTAAGGATAACTTTTGCATTAATAGGGCGTAGGGCCAATAATACAAAGTGAAATGGAAAAATACATTGCTTGTATAAGTCTGGTTTTTTGAATAGCCTGGCTATATGTAACACTTGCGCAGCAGCTGCGCGTTCCAGGTTCGGGGAATAATTGTTCCGTCGACTCTTTTTAGGGTGTACGCCCCTTTGCCCAGGACTTCGTTGATGATGTATGGCCCTTCCCATTTAGGCGCTAATTTGCCCGGCTTTTCCTCATTGGATGCTTCGTTGTCGCGGAGGACGAAGTCTCCTGGGACGAAGGTACATACCCGAACGCGCGCGTTGTAGTATTTTTCAAGTTTAGATTTATACCTTGCTTCCGCAATGGCCGCATTTTCGCGCCTTTCCTCGAGAAGGTCTAGGTCCATCCTTCGTTCTTTTTCGTTGTCTTGTTTTTCTATGGCAATCATGCGCCGTGATGGGAGGCCTATTTCTGCTGGTATCACCGCCTCTGACCCGTATACCAAGCTAAATGGGGTTTCCCCCGTACTAGTTTTTGGCATGGTGTGATGGGCCCATAGGATACTAGGGAGCTCATCTACCCATCCTCTGCGTGCAAAATTTGGAGATCTTCATCTCTTTAAACCACTTTTGGAGATCTTCTGAGGCAAAATTTGTGTCGTTATCTGAAATAATGCGCAAGGGTAACCCGAACCGACAAATGAAGTGTTCCTATATAAACTTGCGGATTACCATCGCTGTTGTTGACGCCAATGCCTTGGCTTCTACCCACTTGGTGAAGTAGTCAACTGCCACAATAATGAACTTAACTGCGCCTGGCGCGTCAGGAAAAGGACCGACAAGGTCTATACCCCACTGCTGGAAAGGCCAGGCAGTGGTGATCAGTACTAGAGGATTTTTTGGACGGAAGGTTTTTGGCGCATGGCGCTGGCATGCTGCGCATTTGCGCAATAATTCCACCGTGTCCACATGCATTCCTGGCCAATAGTAGCATGTGCTCATTATTTTTGCTACTACCATGCGCGGTCCGGTATGGATCCCACATAATCCTTCGTGAATTTCTCTAACCAAGTACTGTGCATCTGTTTTATCGACACAGCGTAGGAGTGGACCCATAAATGATTTTCAGTACAGAATACCGTCTGCCATTTCGTAATTCAGCGCTTTGTGCTGGATCTTCCTAGCTTCTGCTTTTCCTTCTGGAAGTTTGCCATGCTGCAGGTACATGATGATTGGAGACATCCAGGATGGGTTGCCGACCACGATGATGTTTACTTGTTTGAGAGGGACGGACGGATTGGATAATACCTCTATACGGGCCTCTTTTGCTAGATGCTTGAAGCTTGTGGCGGCCAATTTGCTCAACGCGTCTACATGCTTATTTTCACTTCTGTTTATGTGAATTGTCTTGAATGTTTGGAATTGACTGATAAGCATTCGCGCTTGTTCCAGATATAAAGCCATGGCTTCGCCCTAGGCGTCATAATGGCCATTAACTTGTTCCGCCACTAGCTTTGAATCGATGTGAGCCATGAGGTTTTTTGCTCCCATTTTAAGCGCCAGACGCAGGCCTGCATGAAAAGCTTCATATTCTGCCTCGTTGTTTGTACTCTTGAAGTCTAAGCGTATTGCGTATGTAAGCTCATGGTCATCTGGGCTAACCAGTCGAAGGCCTGCGCCTGCACCATCATCGTTAGAGGCTCCGTCTGTGTGTAACATCCAAACCCTATCGTTGAAGACTGGAATAGGGTTTTTTTAATAACCTCACATTCCTGTACTTTGTCTATAGGAACTTCTGTGGCGAAGTCTGCTAAAACTTGCCCTTTGATTGCTGGTCGAGGTCTATATAGGATATTGTATCCTCTAAGTTCAATGGCCCATTTGGCCAGACGCCCCACAACGTCGGGTTTGGACAATATTTGTCCCAGGTGATAATTAGTAAGTACCGAAATAACATGGCCAGAGAAATACCGGCATAGTCTTCGCGATGCACGTACTAGCTCGAGTACCAGTTTTTCTATCATCGAGTAGCGCGTCTTTGGGCCGGTTAGAATCTTACTAATGTAGTATATTGGGGTCTGAACGCCCTCTCTTTCCACCATTAACACTGCGCCAACCGCTACCTCTGCTGCGGACAAATATAAGATTAGCGGTTCTTTTTCTCATAGTGCTGTCAATGCTGGCAGCTGGATTAGACATTCCTTCATTTGCTTGAAGGCTATCTCCACTTCTGGTGTCCACTGAAAATGACTCTTCTTGGCATAATTGCGCAATGTGCTAATAAACGAATAGGATTTCGCAGCGTGATTTGCTAGGAATCTGTTCAAGGCTGCTAATCGTCCCGCGAGTCGTTGCATTTCTTTTACTGTTGCAGGTGACGGCATGAGCTGGATGGCTTTCACCTTCTCCGGGTTGACTTTAAAACCGTCTCTAGTTACTATGAAACCCAAAAATTTTCCCTCTTCCATTCCGAATGAGCACTTTGTTGGGTTAAGTTTTAGATTGACGCTGCGGAAAGAATCGAACGTGCGCTGAATGTTTACGAGCATGGTCTCCTCTTCTTGGCTCATGAAGACGAGGTCAACGATATAAACTTCCACTGTTTTACCTATGTCTTCCCTGAAAACTGTATCCATCAAGCGCAGGTAAGTAGCTCCTGCATTGCGGAGACCGAAGGGCATTTTTGTATAACAAAAGATGCCTTTGTCTGTTCGGAAGACTGTTTTGTCTTCGTCTTCCTCTTTCATCTGGACTTGATGGTAGCCCTTATAACAGTCTAGAAAGCACTTCCAGCGGAAGGACGCTAGAGAGTCAACTTTCTTATCTATTTCGGGTAGCGCATAACAATCTTTTGGGCAAGCTTTGTTGAGGTTTTTGAAGTCGACACACATGCGCCACCCGCCGTTGTGTTTTTGAACCATTACTAGGTTGGCGACCCAGGTCTGGTACTGTACTTCGCTCAGGATCCCGACGTTGAGTAACTCTGTTACTTGCTCGTTCATTGCTTCCGCCTTTTCTGCACTGAGACTGCATCTTCCTTTTGCGACGGGTTCTACTGAGGGTCGGACATTTAAACAGTGTTGCGCTATATCTCGTCGAACCCCAGTCATGTCTGCTGGGCACCAGGCGAATATGTCTTTATTGTTTGAAAGTAATGCCTTCAACTGTATCCGTATTGTTGGTGAAATGGCGTGCCCTAGTAAGATGGTCTGCTCTGGATACTCTTAATTGAGGACCCATTTTTCCGGTTCGTTTGATGTTGAAGGTTTAGCAACCTTTGCTGGTGGCTCATCGTCCACGTACATAACTTCCTTGCTGGAATACAGAATTGCTACTCCGGTTTCGGTTGGAAAGCCGCAAGCAGCGTGCGGTATGGAAGTAATCATACTGAATTCTCTCTGCGATCGTCTTCCCAGCAGTACATCATGGCGTGATGTTGCTGGCATAACCATGAAATTTACTGTGACTGTACGCGAATGTTTGCCATCTAAGAGAGTCACGGGAAAAGCAATTTGTCCCAATGGAAAAACAGCTTCATTGCAGAAACCAGTGAGAGGGAAATCGACTGGCTCTAAGTGTGCTTTATCTTCTGGATCAAGTTGTTTGAAACATTGTTCATAGATTATATCCATTGAGCTTCCTGGATCTATGAACATGTAATCAGTTCTGTAGTGGCCGAAGATGCCGGTGATAATTACTGGATGTTCTTCCTGAGGTCCTCCGGGGACGACGGGAAATACAACTTGCTGCTCCCTCCAGTGCTGATTATGGCTTTGTTTGTTTGGCCTTTGTGAGGGACCTCCTTGTACCATGTTTATCTGTTTGTGACTACTAGATTGGATGTCCCACTGATAGACTAATTGTGGGTCCATTACTGTAGTGTCGAATTTCTTATGATTTTCTTCTTGAGTATCAGATCTGTTATTTGACAACTCGGATCTGATATTTTGAGTAAGAATTTGTTTCATGGCAATTTGGAACCTGGCGAACCAGTACTCTGGAGTTTCCTCCTGGAGTGGATCTGGACGGTTACGGACTCCTTTTTGTGCCAAGGGACCGTTTTCTTCTATATGACTTGTGTTGTTTCCTGGCGAACCAGTACTCTGGAGTTCCCATGATTCCGTCGATCTGAATATCTCAGGTTGCAGAACCCTTGATTTCATATTGAGGACTTGATGGGTGAAATGATGAATTCTCTGCCATACGAAAACAGAGGATGAATAAAAATGAATCGAAACGAGAAAAACGGATGAAACTGAGAAATCAGTGGGCACCAATGAAGAAATACTGGTTAAATGACCGGGATCAGATAAACCAGGGGGGTTAGGTTCTGCATAAAAAGGGTTGGTTTCTTCTCGTTCGGTTCCGGGATGGCAGATTTTCTTCTCTTCACGATAACTGCAAAACAACCACCGTTAGACTCGCCACGGGGAGAATGGAGGTTCTCTCCGTGACCACCCTCCGGCGTGAGAATAAGTACAGGTTTATGAAGAAGAAGAAGTATAAGTGAAGTGAATGTAACTTGAAGATTATACCTGAAGTATCCTTCTATTTATAGCCAAAGTTTGGGCGGGAAAACCTGTTATTGAAATATTAACGGAAAATGCTAACGGTTATTTTACGCTCCATTGATGATTTGACGGACGTGAGAGCACACGGATCGCGATCTTTTGATCAATGGTTGGGAATTACCACGTGGAAAGTGGGCAAGTGAAGATCTCTTCTTCAATTCCATGCCATCATCGTGACTTCAAGGGAGCCTAGGATGATGACACGTGGCCAGACGGTTATAACCGTCTAGTGGTGCACGATAGGTTTTTCCAGAAGGTTACAGATGTAATCCTGTGTGGTTCCTTATCGTGTGGTATTACTGAAGCAAATAATATCCAAGTCTGGATATTATTTATGCGGGAGTGCTTATCAGGATTATTATCCTTATCTGTTATGGAGAAAGGCACAAGGATTATTTAGCTTCCTTTTGGCGCGCAGGTGTTGCTTGTTGTTTTCTTTCCAAGTTTTCTTTGTAGGACCAGTGCACGGCCGCGCAAGGTCTAAAGAAGGTTAGAAAGATGAAGTTGTGGTATGGTCACAAGCACTCGAAGCGAGGTTTTTGGGACCTTACCCCTTCAGGCGCGCTCAAAAATCAAGATCGAATACGACATCGCCTTCAGTTGGGAGTTCGGGCTCGCGTAGGGGAATATACAGCGATTAGTTGGATGAGATTGCATGCAAGCTAGATACATTCAACGTTTTCCAACAACAAAGGGCCGAAATTCGAAAAAGCAAAGAAGCTAGAGATGCCCTGAAACAAAAACGAGATGATTTGAAATTTCTATCTCAGCCCATTGATCACCTAGAGGGTGAAGAGTTGGAACTAATATTGGAGATGAGAGAAGAGATAAAGAAAAAATATAAGCGTTATGATTTTTTTATGTAATTTTCTTTATTTAAAAATATTAAAAAAATTAAATTTGTTGTTTTAAAAAATATTCAAATAGCGGTTTGGGCTGGCCACGCCCAAACCCCCACCCCACCATATTGTCTTCAATGTGGGTCAGCCCAACGAAGCCCCCCTAAGCCACGTGTCAACCCATGCCTCAAACCCTCGCCCCACCATACCCCACGGTTTTCATCAATAATACAAGGATTTGCTTCAACCAGTTTCATTGATTTTTAACACCCAAAATAATACATCTCTTTTCATTCTTCTACCAATATTAGACGAGTGGAAAAAAGATCAAATACGAATAGCCTTATCATACAAAACGTACGAAAGTTATGAAAAGATAAAAAATGCGGTGGCATTTTCGTAATTATTTACTCGTAGAGTAATTATCAAAATTACCCTACAAATGATCTTGTAGGGTAATTTTGTAAAATGACCTTGTAGGGTAATTTTATCTTATAGGATAATTTTGATCTCGTAGGGTAATTTTGTAGAGCATCATAATTAGTCTACAAATAATCTTGTAGGGTAATTTTGATTTTGTAGGGAAATTTTAATCTTGTAGGGTAATTTTGTAGAGTATCATAATTACTTTAAAAATGATCTTGTAGGGTAATTTTGATTTTTGTAGGGTAATTGGATCAAATCATGCAGGGTAATTACAAGTAAAATAGTTACAAAAATGTCACCGTATTTTTTTACATTTTCATGTCTTTCGTATGTTTTGTACGATAATACTATTTGCACAGGATCTTTATCCTAGATGAGTGGGTACAAACTCTCTAATAACATATTTTGAAACCAGGTGTGTTTCTGGGTTTGGTTTTCAATTTATTTGGTTTATAATTTTCGATCGAAAGCGGACCAAACCAAATGCATGTAGTTTAAAACACAACTGAAAATAAAGTTTGAATTTGGTTTGGTTTTCGGTATCAACCTGATGAAACATTATTAGTTATTGTATTGAGTTGAGGTAAAAGATTAACCTAAAATTATAATTGAATTGGGTTATACGACAAAAATTAAATAACTATATTTTTTATTTGGGTTTTGGGTTCAAACCAAATTCATATTTTTGGAACGCAAAACCGAATATGTAATTATATTCAGTTTTAGACAGTTTTGTTTTGGTTTAATTTTCGATTCAGTCAGTTTATTTTCTCTTTTTTTTTTTTTTTTTTTTTTTTTTTTTTGAACGGTAGTTTATTTTCAATTACACTCTAATTGAAACCCATCATTATTTTCTGAGATTTTTTATTTGTTTAGTTATTAAAATTACCGTTCGCTTCTTCAATCATTGTTAACTTTATTTAAAATAATTTATAAAATTATAACATTTAAATAAATAAAGCAAGATAACAATGATCTCCCTTTACATTATTTTATTTTTGTTTTTATTGCACATTATAATTGCAAAAAAATGAATTAGTTATTTTTTATCTATGAAATGCGAATTGCAACACATAGTTAGCGCATTTGAAAGTCGTCCTTTTGTTGACATCTTGCATACCATGATTGACATTTTCTAACTCTCATCGTCTAAAATTCTACTTCTTCATATATAAAGCATTTCTTATTTGTTTACAAAAAGTATGATGTATGCATCCAATGATTCAAGAAAGCTAAAACATTTCATAAATTGACATGCAACAATGGAAGGAAAAAGCAGTAGTTTAGTTTGTCATTTATATTGTATAGAATCAGTGGTTAAGGTTAGCAGTGTTTGAAACCACTGTTCGGTTATAATAGTGTAATCCTTAATGATATGTTTTGAAACCACTTTTGGGTTAACACTGTTTGAAACTACTGTTGATTTAAGGACAGTTTTTGAAACCAATGTTTTAAGCCAAAAGTGTTTTCAAAACAGTGTTTTAACAACACTAAGTATAATTCACCAATCTATCATTGTTTGTATCTTCAATGATCACACAACTTGAATCGTCAAATCGTAACATTGAGAGCAGCCCATTAACAAATATTACAAACTGTATGCTGTATAAACTTTTCTTATAACTATTAATCATTCATTGAATGTTGATTTATCTATTGTAATTGATGAAAGGAGGACATCTTCCGGAAGAGTTGCTGATTACAGAAAAAGTTGATCCAGTTGGTTCTCTCATATCATTCACATAACCTGATATTTAAGGAGAGTTGTTCATGAAAGTTGTATTGGCATTGTTAATATTTTTTAGAGTTAATTACATAGTTAGTCCCTGTGGTTTGCACAAAGTAACATACTTAGGTACTAATACTTTAAAATAACATTCTAGGGTATTAACTTTTCATTTTGTAACGTTTGGGGGTATTAAACTTATTTGTAGGCTTAAAATCACATTCTGTTAGTACCTAAGTATGTTATTTTGTGCAAACCACAGGGACTACCTATGTTACTACCTTAGAAGTTAATACCTCCAAACGTTACAAAATGAAAAGTTAATACCCTAGAATGTGATTTTAAACTATTAGTACCTAAGTATGTTATTTTGTGCAAACCACAGGGACTAACTATGTAATTAACTCTATTTTTTATAACAAATTATTAAAGCCTAAATTGTATATTAAATGTAAACTTTTAATACATACAATACAGAGACAAAACGTCATACCAACTTCGTAGACTTGACGGAACTTGCAGACTCGATAACAAAAGACTGTAACATACAATACAGGTGAAGTTAGAATTGATGACAACGTTATTGGATTCACCCAATATAGTGTTTCAATATGCTAAGCGTCAAAATGATTAACTTTTTGGTTGAATCTTATAGGCGTATAGCGGAAAATGCTGGAGAGGCGGAGGCTTGCAAGCGATGTAACTGTAAGAAATCCAAGTTTTTGCACATACAATACAGAGACAAAACGTCATACCACCACAAGCAATTGTGGATCCTTACTGACGGGTGCACTTCGGAATGTAGCAGATATGAATGAATATAACCTCAGTGTAGGTAATTACATATCTGCCACTGGGGTTATATTCATTCATATGAATGAATATAACCCAAGTGGTAAATATGTAATTAGCGAGCTCTGGAATTTCAAGGAAAATCAAAGAGCTCCACTGGGGTTGTATTCATTCATATCAATCACTTCCTTATGTGCACCGCATCTTCTAGGAGGTTGTCAAGTGTTCTCACCTTCGTAGTTGGTGTTTTGCGTATCTTTACATCCGCAGCCATTCTGTACATCGAATCAAACCAAAACCAAATAACTGTTATCATCAAAACCAAAAATCAAAATGAGGAACACATTCAAATCACACATTCAAATCATTGAATCAAATCCAAAACACATTCAAAACCTCTGTTTTGATAGCCTAAACCCTAAACCCACAAGAATCAAAACAGGAACACATTCAAAACCTCTGTTTTGATACCCTAAACCCTAAACCCACAAGAATCAAAACAGGAACACATTCAAAACCTCTATTTTGATACCCTAAACCCTAAACCCACAAAAATCAAAACCAAAACACATTCAAAACCTCTGTTTTGATGCATTTTGAACAAAATCAACCCTCTGTTTTTTTCAAAATCAACCCAAAATCATCGAATGGAACCCAAAATCATTGATTGGAACCCAAAATCATGAACAAAATCAACCCTCTGTTTTTTCAAAATCAACCCAAAATCATCGAATGGAACCCAAAATCAAACCCAAAATCATCGAATGGAACACAAAATCAAACCCAAAATCAACCCTCTGTTTTTTTCAAAATCAACCCAAAATCATCGAATGGAACCCAAAATCAACCCTCTGTTTTTTTCAAAATCAACCCAAAATCATCGAATGGAACCCAAAATCAAACCCAGAATCAACCCTCTGTTTTTTTCACAATATAAACACATTTAAATCATCGAATCAAACCAAAAATCAATATGAGGATGAAGATGAACCTGCTCTGTACGATGATGAAGATGTTCGATGAAGATGATGAAGATGATCTGTTGATCTGTTTGATGATGATGATCTTAGGAGTTGGGAGAGATATTGGGAGTTGGGAGAGCTGTTGATCATGATTATGAAACTGGTGGTCTGATAGATATTAAGGGTGGGGGTATTATGGATTTTTCACAACAGTCAAACGGTAAAACTGACGGAACTCTGACGGCAGGGACTCAAACTGTTATGAATTCATAAGGTCGGGGGCTCAAAAAACCAAAAAATGAATTTAGGGGCTCAGGTTGATGTTTGGCACATACCACAGGGACGCAAATTGCATTTTACTCTAATTTCTATATCAAACATGAACTAAATACAAACAATTTAAATGATGTATTATAATCTATTTCGATGGTTATTAAAACTACCCGTGTGGTCACACATACTGTCTTCAACATTACTTTATAAAGATATAGAAATAAAGACCAAAATTTAAATGATATATTATAATCTGTTTTTTAGTATTTGATTTCGATCATTACTAAACCTACCCGTGTGGTTACACGAGTACTACACCTAGTTTAAATAAATAAAGCAAGATAACAATGATCTCCCTTTACATTATTTTATTTTTGTTTTTATTGCACATTATAATTGCAAAAAAATGAATTAGTTATTTTTTATCTATGAAATGCGAATTGCAACACATAGTTAGCGCATTTGAAAGTCGTCCTTTTGTTGACATCTTGCATACCATGATTGACATTTTCTAACTCTCATCGTCTAAAATTCTACTTCTTCATATATAAAGCATTTCTTATTTGTTTACAAAAAGTATGATGTATGCATCCAATGATTCAAGAAAGCTAAAACGTTATCCAAGCTCTACTTTTAATATCATGTCTAGTCAATAATTTATGTTCCAAAAACATGTAAACATAAGAGGTTATATTAAGACGATGCTTGTTGTGTTACGTGTTTTAAGCACCAGCTAGTTAAAATAATAATATTAATTTTAAATTCTATTTACATCATGAAGAAAACTGCGTTAAGCAGGTTGATTATTTCTTTTTGGGTTGTTGACTAGTCAAAATTCATCTCGAAAAAAGAGTAAGATTTGGTATAAATAAAATCGACTCTGACTCCGCTCTTAAGATGTTATTAATTATATACTTCATAGCATCATCGACATATGTTTCTTGTTAGGATATGATCATATGAAAATGATAAGGTTTAAAGTTTAAACTCTACCTTGATTATATAGATTTCGTCACATATTAACCTCGTATAATTTAAATAAAGATTTGTGGAAAAGAAAATATGTTGATCAATTCAATAAACATGTGATGGAAAACAAATAATGATTGTACCTGGTAAGCCAGCAACAACACGAGAGAGGGAAATAGACGTCATGTTCGTCAGATTGGTCTGGTTCCCCTTTAGGATGTATCTTCTTGATGGTAGTACCGAGTTCTTTAGGGTTGAAGAACTCGTAGTAATGGAGAGAGAGGAGGGGCGATTTTAGTATTGATGTTATGAATGTCTAACCCTAATCCCTCTCTAGTAATCTCCTTATATACACCCAAGGGGAAACCCAATTAGTTAATTAGGGTAATCTGGCCCATCAACAATTACCAACTAATTTATTATAGGTTTTAATATATTTTGATCCATATTATATAAATGATAATGATGGCTACTAGATTAAATATAAATAAATAAATATTTAATCTTACATTCTCCCACTTAGCCGAATAATCATTTATCATGAGTATTAGATAAGTCTGATCAGAAGTTAATACTCATTTTAGCTTTAAACCAAGAACCGTAGCAGAGAAATACAGCCGTTGAATCATTATTCGACTCAGGACCCCCATTAATCATACTACAGCCTCAATTTAAAACCTAACAGTTATGATCAAAATAAGTAAGCCCTTTAACGTTTGATTTGTATTTATAGTTGTCTATATGTCATTACACCGGCAGAACATATGTAAGAGACATACAAAATCAAACTGATGAGGAAAATTAATTAATAATTAGTCATTCATAGTACGATATGCAGTTGTACATGGTCATCAATTAAAACCCGTCTCTTTTATGAGCTCTCTTAATAAGACTTATGGGTAATAGACCTTCAGTTATAGGATCCTTAAGCATATCACGAATGTATTCGATACAAATATTTAGTTTCCTCAATTCATTCATAAACGAATAATTAATTGTGTATCGAAATTTTAATGCAGCACCTCTCGAACTGTTACTGTTCAATGAGACATGGTGGCTGACTTTATCACAATAAATCTTCAATATATGAGTTAATAAACTTATGAGTCCACTGATAAATTTCCAACAATATTTAGTGACTATATTATGTCGTTATAACTTAGGTTGTTATTATCAATTTATTATGACTCTCCATGAGATAGGTTTGTCTGCTGACATAAGGATATACCCGAAATAACATTTTGTCATCTTTGAATATTACAAAGTTAAAGTAATCAACCGGTTTGAGTTCTCACTTCTTCTTTAAGTTATAGCCTCTCGTTTCTTTTAAAGATATTGTAATACTCCATTAGATGCTTCACATTAATCTAGACATATCTAGTGTGTTGCAATGTGAGTAATATCTAAACGAGTATTGACTTGAACTTACATAAGGCTTCTAATTAATGAAGCGGAAGTAAATAATCTCGTTTATCCTATTATCCTCTAAATGAGAGCATTAATGTTTGTTACATATGTAAGGACCCATTTAAGGTTAAACTTATGGAATGTAAGTAATGTCTCATTTGGTCTATCTCAACATGTTATGATATCTATTATGTAAGAGATATCTGTGAGATCTATTATATCAAAGTTTGTGACAACAATACTTTGACTTATGTAACATATACTTGTCAAAAGAATGTCATCCAAATAGACAAGTTTAATTTAGTTGCTCCCACTCATCTTGAGGTAGGTACATTAATCCACTTGGTTGTTGATGAAAATAATTACGTTAAGATTTCATCACATTATGATGTTTGCATTAACCCATACATGGATTTTATTGGCTTATAGACAAACCGTTCTTTAACCTTAAGTTTGGAACTTTCAGGTTGTTTTATGAACATGTAAATGTGTCAGCCAATTGCTAGGGAAAATTGTTTTTAATGTTCATCTAATGTAGCTTTAAACTA
Organism: Helianthus tuberosus; assembly: GCA_030545235.1. Classification (NCBI taxonomy): domain Eukaryota; kingdom Viridiplantae; phylum Streptophyta; class Magnoliopsida; order Asterales; family Asteraceae; genus Helianthus; species Helianthus tuberosus. The sequence continues at coordinate 29,202,026 of CM060372.1, read as the reverse complement.
TTATAAGCTACTAGAACAGTGATGATCCTCAAAGAAATCTTCTTTAAGATAGGTAAGAATGATTCTTTGACAATTTACCTCTTCCTAAGTATGACCTTTGAAAATCAATCATGCTTCTTCGTGTCTTAATGCTTATATCAGGATTTGGTTTAGTTATGAACACTCTTAGGTAATTCAATCAAATCCCAAACGTTATACGAACACATAAAATCAGTTTTACTAGAAAACTGTTTTTATTCCATTTAGAAAATTGATTGACGCTAATGGCTTAATTAGAAGAGATTGGATCAGTAAACTTTTCCAAAATCCATTTCAACTTCATTAGGGAGGTTATGTAATCATCAAAGTTAGTAGGTTTTTAAACCTAGATGACCTCCTGAGTTGATTATTGGGTTTTAAAAGTTTCAGTCTTATGGATTAGCTCTTGGTTAGGTTGCTATCATTTTCAGGATTCTAAGTTTGTAAGAGTTGGTGCAGTATGGTGTACAAGAGGTGTAATCGGAGTTAAATTCAGAGTAAAATTTAATGACACCCTTCCCCCCGCCTCTTGTATTCCTTGCAAAACTTTGACTACTCTCACTTACATTAGAAATCTTTAGGAACTCAGCATGCTTAGGGTCAATATTTAATGACCAACAAATTCTAATAGAGAAAACATATTAATGACGTTAGTCGTTGTAGTTTCTCTTGTTGAGGATTATGTTAGTTTAGATAAGAAATCTAAGTGTGCCCACAATTAAGCAACAATGAAACTTTTGTAAGAGTAGCTTTAGATTTAAGGAGACAAGTTTTGATAGAACAGTGTCATAATGGAGCAGTGTCTTGTACAAGAGGTGTAAATTGAAGTAATATAAAGTTTTCACTCCCCCACCTCTTGCAACTATTGCAAGTTATTATTAAGACACTTAATGCTCCCACTGATCTTTAATATCTCTAGAATGCTACAAGAGAAGTTTCAATGAGCTACGTGATGTGGGAACCTATCACATATACGTTAGACTTTATTTGATTTCTTTAGTGTCCAGATGTCATAAGAAAACTCATGGACATATTTAATAGAAATCTTATTATGTACATATATGAATAGATTTCTTCTAAGACCATGGGCCATATGCTACAAAATTTAGATACAAGTTGATAGTCTTTTAAATGATAAATTAATTATGTCTGAATATTCCATTTGGAATAAGTTCCACGAATGTCAATGAATGACTTATGCTGGACCCATACTTATTCCTGAAGCCAAGTTATATTTTAGGGCTTTAACGTCATGATTTAAAGTCACTTAGAATGAGATTAGATGAAAATCATCCTCATTAACCATGTCATGATTTATCATGAATTTCGGTTATAATGGATGAAATTTACAAGTCTCATTTTCTTTTTGTCAGATTATTATTTGCATGATGACAAAAGTTGTGAAAATATAAGGTATCATCTAGTTTCATCTTAGTAATGTTTCTATCCAGATATTGAGAACAAATAAGATGAGAGTTTAAGGTAAGTGTGACTTTATGTTGACTATTCAAACCTCACAACCTTCATAACATTGCTTAATTATGATACTATATTCTGACTAATACTCAGAATATATGTACGGTATCGAAAAACGTTGTTAGAAGACTGCTTATTATTGTTCTTATAGCCTTAACATTTAATTTTGTCACTGGCTCTCATTTTAGTTATTTGCTGACTTATGGTAAGGAAACGTTTAGAACTAGAATCAACTTATCACGTGTTAATAGGAATATTAAAATTACCAGACTTAAATATCATTAGTAAGTGACTATCTAATTAATTTATCCAACTGTTCTTTAGAGTAATGGATAGTCTTGTTGCTTATGCCTAGTCTAATGGCATAATTATGCAGTGAGATTCTCTTTTGAAGAACCTTAAAGTTGGAATCTTGTACTTGTATTTTGACTATGGACCTTAGAACAATCCTCTTTTAATGTTTCAGTGGTTGTAAGGTGAACAACATCTTATTTTCCAGTTTCAAACATTTATTTCTATGTACATATGTTGCTTATCAACACACTCATTTTCCTTTGGTACTTTTGAGTGTTATAGTTGATTTATAATGCATCAAATTGTATAAGTGAAAATCTTAGTATGTAATGTACTGAAAAATTGTACTTATTTCCATGCGTAACCCCTTAACTTTATGGGTTATGGTATTGTACATTATAATGTATTCACATAAACCACTTAACTTTATAGTTTAGAATTTTAAATGAAGGTATGCATCTTAGGAGTTCTTGTGATGATTCCACAATAATAGATTAGTCTTAGGAAAGACTTAATCTGGAATAACTTTAGTGATAGCAAATTTGTTAGAGAGGTCTTGATTATCATAAGAGACAACATGTTCGATTTATCATGCTCTAATTTTCTTCTGTAGTACCTTTATCAGAAGAGAGCAGTAGGATTATCGTGTCTTAAGAGATAATCAAGGATTTAATTTAAGAGCTAATTCTTATAGAAACTTTAAATAACGCAAAACATTTTAGGTTTAAGAATTAAAGTGAATGAGGTATTGATTTATAGAAGAAAATTACAGTGAGTAAAATTATGGGTACTAAAAAAGTAAGGCAGACGAAATGATCATAAGATTAATGAAGGATCATTAATGTGAGGATCATTATTTGAAGAGATTGTGATATGTCTATTACTAACATCAAAATAATAGACTTATTTAAAATTCTGCTTAAACAAAGACAAATCAGCTTTGGCCAGAAGTGTAATCATTTAAGCATGTGTGCAAAGTAATCGTGACAAATCAGCTTTGGCCAGAAATGAGACAATCACTTTAGTTATGCACTTGTTAAGAATGCTATACATGAATGAATTAAATCAGCTTTGGCCAGAAATTAAGACATTCACGTTTGTAGTGCATACTCAACATGGCTTTTATTATACTTGAGCAATAAATAGATGTATCAAATCAACTTTGGCCAGAAGTGATACATCAGAAGCTCACCCAAGTTAAGCCATTTTGGTTTTGTAAAACATTATCTGATTCTGATTAATTATCTAATTACAAAACCAATTATTTTAGTTTACACTAAACAGCCTAATAAAGTAATGAGGTTGAGATATCAAGTTAGTCTTAGGTCTCGAGTGAGATCTCGACTCAGTTATGAGATCCCGATTCAGTTATGAGGTCTCGAGTGAGATCTCGAGTGAGGTCTCGACTCATCTTGAATTATTATGAGGTCTCGAGTCGCAACCTCAGTGTCTCGAGTCGTAATCATGGTCTCGACTGCTTTGTTTTATGAGATCTCGACTCCTTGATGAGGTCTCGAGTCGTAACCATGGTCTCGAGTTGTGAAGATTGAAGTTCTTAGTCGAAACCTTAGTGGTCTCGAGTCGAAACCTTATGGTCTCGAGTCGAAATCATTATCTCGAGTTATAAAGTTGAGAACACTTATGATTTCGAGTCGAGATCTTGGTCTCGGCTCGTTAAAAATTTATCTCGAAACTCCTGTTACAGCTGATTAGTGTGATAAGTCTGAATCAGCTAATTTTAAGGGATTTTGATCATAATTTCAAAATATCTTATGTGTATCTATTCAAGTTTATTATTCGATTATAAATATATTTTATTCGAAACTTGAAGATAAAGTTACACAATTTTAGGAAACATAATCAAAATCTGGTCTATCACAAAATTAGGTGATAGCATATGAAAAAATCATATATTAAAAGTTAATATAATAATTAATTTAAAATTGATTTTAACCATTCGATGACAATCACAATCCAATCCACTTATTTCAAATTTATGTACATATTAAAATATGGATATGTGAAGAAACCATCAGAGTTATACACGAATACATATTGACTTCAATTAAATATTTATGAAGTGCAATATAGATAACAATTCAATGAATTAATTATGGTTTCAAATTCTTAAGCTAATATGTACGATGTTAATTAATAAGCGATGGGAACCAGTAATGTTTTGGGCTGATTATTTTCTTAGGAAAAAGGTTTAGTGACCATCAAAGAAATATAAATTTTGATTGATTTAATTTTCAAATCAATGACAGACCATCAATCGAAAAACCAAAAATCAATTTTAATTTTTTTTTTAATTCCTATAATTCAATTCATTGAATTCCTTAATTGAATTGATATAATCAACATATAGCTCTGATACCACATGTTGATCAATTCAATAAATATGTGATGGAAAACAAATAATGATTGTACCTGGTAAGCCAGCAACAACACGAGAGAGGGAAATAGACGTCATATTCGTCAGATTGGTCTGGTTCCCCTTTAGGATGTATCTTCTTGATGGTAGTACCGAGTTCTTTAGGGTTGAAGAACTCGTAGTAATGGAGAGAGAGGAGGGGCGATTTTAGTATTGATGTTATGAATGTCTAACCCTAATCCCTCTCTAGTAATCTCCTTATATACACCCAAGGGGAAACCCAATTAGTTAATTAGGGTAATCTGGCCCATCAACAATTACCAACTAATTTATTATAGGTTTTAATATATTTTGATCCATATTATATAAATGATAATGATGGCTACTAGATTAAATATAAATAAATAAATATTTAATCTTACAAAATATACTTCTTTCTCAAACCAAGACATATTAGAGATAGATAACCTATGGTCCTATATCCCACTCCCATAATGATTTGTCGTATCCTATTTGTAACAAAATTTTAAATTTAAATTATATAATATATAGACGTATAGTGGTTTGCTGTAATCATGCATCTATGCTGAATGTTAGTTAAGTACGAATGTGGAATTGTAAATTCATACAATCATACAAATACTATGTACTTGGAGAATCGTTTGAACTTGTTGTTGCTTTAACGTTAGTTCAAGCAAACTATCTTAACTTTTGTCCACGTGGACCACGTTCTTTATAATTATACCAATGAAGGTCAACTTTCACCATTGGATCTTGGTAAATGTTACAAAGATACATGAACATGATTGAAATGAAGTTTCAATTATCCACCGGGAATATTCTAGTGGTAAATTTAGATAGAATGATTATTTGTTGGGGGTGTGAATGAGGGGTTCAACCATATTTCTAAGGGTGCGGTCGGGTTTTTGCGTAAAAAATTCATAATTTTTTTTAAGTGGTGCGCCTGCCCACCCACAACGTTAAATAGGTCCGCGGCTTAGAATAGGAGAGGCCAGGAGTTCAAACTCCATAAGATGTAAGTTTTGCCATTAAAAAAATGGAGTTTCATGATGTGCTAAAAGTAGTTTAATAAAAACAACTAAAATTAACCTAAATCTAGACTCAAAGTAATACTATAGACTCTCTAAACTCGACTAAACTACTAACCGGCAAGTGAACCGATCGACTCTAGTAAAGCTAAGTAAGTCCGGATATCGAACCCACGAGACTCTAATTAATTACGCTAATTACTTAATCTAGACTGACTTAGACGCAAACTTAACTAATTTTATGTTTTGGGGGGGGGGGGGGGGTTTCTAAAAATCCTAAGAAAATGTAATTAAAACTAAATTAATTAACTGAACTATTTAAAGAATTACTGTGAACTTCTTTCAGATGACGAAAGCACTACCTAAACAGGAATCCTGATTGCTTTTAGTTAAGATTATATTTGGAAGTTGTCTACTATGGAACCGAGATCTTAATATTCTCACCTCTTGGGAAATCTAAAGGACCCCTAACCATTCTCAAGAGCACGCTATGATTCCCTAAAGATTGTTAAATTACCGGTTATTAGACTCCTTTACAAGACATCTAATGGATTTATAAAAGTATCCTACAAGGCTCACTCCCTGTCGAGATCTAAACCTAGGATAGACTTGTTTTCTCAGTTAGACTTGCTAGACAGCAGCCAAAAGGTTTACTTCCTATGAAGGACCCACCTTACAGTTTAATCACTTAGACCTAGCAATAATTTTGCACCTTACACCTATTGATGATTAGTAGAACACTTGATTTTATAAGTTTACCAATTATTACTTCTAAGATTAGTTACGTAATTTCACCTTAAAGAGTTCAAGATTTATTATGTGATATAGACACTCACCTAAATCTAAAACCCTAGCATGACTCTATTATATGATAAAGACCGTCACCAAGAATCATACAAAGTAGTAATCAATATTCAAACAATATCAAGCATGCATATACATCTAACCGATAGAACAAATCGTTTACAGTTCATAAATAATCCATAGCTTCCATAAATCCAAAATATAATCAAAACAATAGCAATCAATCATCCATGTCTAGGTAGTTACAAAGATTTAGCCAAGAATAGTCACAAAAATTATCAAAATCCAAGTATTAACGAAAACGCAAAACATGACGGTAAAGAAATACGAAAGTAAAGATACCTGAATGATTCCCGCACTTCGTATTTTCAACCGGTAGCTTCCCGTGCTCGAAAACGCTCTCCAAGAACTCTGAAATTCGTCCAAACTCTTCTCAATTCGTAATTAGGGTTTTTGAATGATTTCTTGACTTTTTATAGTTAACCCTGATCTTGAAACAAAGATTCGCCGCCCAACCACCCCGTCGCGTCGCGCGACGTGTATAGCCTTATGTGGTCGCGTAGCGCGACAACATATGTTGACAAAATAATATTATTTTAATGGCGTCGGGGCGCGACAGCAAAGGGAGATCATGGTAGCGCGACGCGAGGGCCTGTTTTTCACAAAACTCTCCGTTTTTTTTTTCAGCTTCAGCCTTGCAAACATTCAGAAATTATTCTAACTCCCTAACTCAGCTCATTCTTCTTCGTTTTGCAACCTTTTCAGCACCAACGACCTGTAAAACGAGGTTTGATCAAAGTAACGAAATTTTAAACAAAATCTAAACTAAAGAATACGAAATATGCACAAACTCTACATGATAAATGGATGTATTTTGCAATACATCAAATATCCCCACACTTACTCTTTTTTCGTCCTCGAAAAAGAATCTATGCATACGGAATAAGAGACAAATAAATACTCGGGTAAAAAGCTATTTATAATTATTAACATCAAGACTTGTGTTAGCCGCGATTGCAAATATGTTGGTCCCTTTAAACCCAAATCCGGTCCTAAGCCCCTTATCATGCGAATTTAGTTTAAGTGCGGTCAATCTACCTAAGGTCTCACGCTAGAAGCCACGGTCCACCTAATCCCGCCTCAAGCTTATAGAACAAAAGGAACGATCACTGGACCAATTCCTAACCGTTTTATACCAAAATCAAGAGAATTTAAAACCAAATTTTTTCTCACTTCTCTTTTTTTTTCTTTTTCATTCATTTTTTCTTTCTTTTGAGCTTAGACGTTGCTTTACCTAACCCAGAGGCATTCCGGTTGTAGAGTCACTATCCCCAACCAAGATTACATAGGCCTGCGCTATTTTCCTTTAGTTTCTAGCTCATTTTTTCTATTTTTCCCTTTTCTTTTTTCTCATGATTAAAAATTCTAACGATTTTGACTTATAACGGCATTCTTTATACTCTTATTGGCGGTTTCAATTTCCCATTTTTCCTAGATGAAAACCCACTAGTAGACCGACAATTAAGGTATATTAAATCAAAATGACCTAAAACCAAACCGGGCCTATTCACATATCCCAAACTAGACACACACCGACTTATTTAATCTCATATTATTATTATTTGAACCCGAACAAAAATCCATATTTTCTATCATTTTTCGTATTAATTTTTGCAAACTTCTTTATTCTCAAGACATTTTCTGATTTTTCAATTTTTTTTGGATTTTTTTCAATTTTTTAATTTTTTTGTATTTTTCATATTTATGACTCGACTACTACTACTACTACTACTAATTACATGTATCCCATCCCCACACTTAAAGATTGCATTGTCCCTAATGCAAGAATGGAAATACGACTCAAACAACTACCTAAAAATAAAAAACGAAAAACGAAATAAATAAATACAAAAATACAAGTGAAACGACTTAGCTGAATACGTGACACTGTCAAAGTGCAAGTCGTTTCCACATAAGCCCTCCAATTCTAACGCGCTCAGCAAACAACTCCTAATCTCGGACACGCGAACGAAAGCGGCAACTAACATTAACCTATCAAACATCATCAACAAACACTACCAAAAGATATTATGCATACGATAATAACCATCAGTTCCAAACACAAACCAAACCAACCATCCCAACTGACCTGTTCAAACGTATCTAACGTATAAGTACAAACCAAAATATAAGGATCAAAACAGCATAAAAATAAAAACAAAAGATATCAAATCAGCTCCTGTTGTGTCCTTGTCATCCCCACACTAATCATCACCACTCCCGCTTTCACTCTCTTCACTACTACTCTCCCGTCCACCTGCTCCAGAACTACCCTCTCCAAACACATGAAACGGTGGAGCCGGATCAACCATCCCTCCAGCACCAACCGGGCCACCCTGTTCACCCGGCTGGAAGAAATCTGGTATCGCCATGCTGAACCTGCTCATGATATACCTGAGAGCCTCCTCCTGTCTCCTCTGTCCAGTCTGAATCATATGCTCAAACCTATCAAACCTCTGCTCCACATAGCCAAATAACGACTGCAAAGTAAGTGGCTCAGGAGGCGGCTGCCTACGAGGATACTGTGGCGTTGGCCTCTCGTGTCTCTGCGGTGGACGCTGGCGATGAGTAGGATCAATCTGCATCATGACATCCTCAGCTGGATGTCCCTCAGGTGGCTGTACCTACGGACCCTGACTAATCGGCTCCCTACCATAAGGCTCAGTATAAGAAACAATGCCTGCCTGCAGCAGCTCCCTCATACCAAAAATCAACCGTCTTCGGCCCTTCATGTAGAAATCTGGGTCTAGCCTATGTTGCACCTTACCGGGAGCTTCCATCTCTATCTCTTCATCTACCTCTTCCTCATCCTCTATCTCAACATGCTCTCTCACTACCTCCCCTAGACTCTTGCCACTACGGGTAGTAATAGCTTTAGCTGAATGGTTAACGGGGTTTGGGTAGGTATTTCCTGAAAACTGACCAACTGTATAACAACCCTCCTAAATATTTTGACACCCTAATATATTTTAAAATGTCCCAATATGCCCTAAAATACACCCCGTATGCGAAAACGGACCCCGAATACCTTTAATTTTATTTAAATTAAATAAAAACAAATTTCAAAAGGCTGTCGCGGGGGGCGTAGCCTTTGGCTACTTCCTACGCGGGCCGCGACCTAGTGCCACCAGACGAAACCCTAGCCCGCCACGTGGTAGGCCACCCGGAGAAGCTAGTTTGTTGAATCGACGAAGCTAAGCCCTACACACCTACTACGCGGGCCGCATAGCCCTCGGCTACGTCTTACTCGGGCCGCGAGGGAAGGCGAAGGGTCACCTATAAATAGAGACCTTCGGCCTTCAGTTTCAATCGCTCAAATCTCGATCTCTGTCTCTCTATTTTCTGCATAGCAAATATAATTCTCGGGTATAATACCCCCCTAATTAACGAAGTCATGCCCCGTTGTAAGTATCATAATGTCGCAACCCCCGCCCCCTATCTGTCCCGGGAACGGGCGGCCGCGAGACCAGTTGTGGTGGTATCATTTTTGTTTATCATTATTATTATGTTGGCAGCGGAAATTTCATCAGGACCGTAGTTAGGAAATGTTTATCAGAGTAAAACCACCATATTTTATATTAATAAACACATGAGTAAAACCCAAGTTTCTTATTACAACATGTTTATAGGGATAAACCCTATTTTATTGAATTTAAAACATCGTCTTTTAGGTAACTTTTATAGCCACATTTTTCCAAGCCGTCAGTGCTCTCCAGCTGGCTTTCTTCTAATTGGCTTTTACATTTTTTACCTGAAACGCGTTTTAAAAACATTTGTCAGTGGGAAATACTGGTGAGTGAATCCTAGTTTAATCAAGAAACATTTTATTCTTAACAGTATTGAGAGCAATCACATTGTTTATTTCTACACAATTACTCATTCAGTACTGCCAATCCTGACTGGTGGGTGATATTACACATTGGCTATCTCATTGTCCAATGGTAACGTGTTCCACATTTTGTATACAAACCCCCAACATACCGGCAGTAATTGAAGAACTACAAAGACTCAATCACTGCTTAATCGCATTGTAAAACATTTAAGGTTTTGTAAAAATAAGTTACAAAAAGGAGATTACTCACATTGTTGTCTTAGGTTTTCTGTAAGGGTTTCCTTGTGATAATCTATAATTTACACAAATGTACATATGTTAGTAAAATAACCCATTATTTACATTAGTAATACTCTCCCCGAGACGGTATTCCAACGATTACGTCGGGCAGAACCTCGACAGCCGTTACGGAACCCTGGATCAATCGGGCAGCGTATCTAATACGTAACCTGGGTTATAATACTTACATTGGGGCAGAACCTCGTTAATTAGGGGGTATTATACTTGAAAATTATGCCTACGATTTCAGAAATTCGAGTGAGAGAAAGAAACTGAACGAGTTGTGAACTGTGCTCGTCGACTCAATTTATAGGGCAGAATTCGGACCTTATCGCGCCCCGCGTAGCATTCCTTCAGGGCCTTCGCGGCCCGCGATGCTCCCTAGGGTAGGCCCTAGGGTTGCTGACCCGACCCGTAGACTTGACACGACTAGGACACATGGCGGCACCGGGTGTCGCCCTAATCTCTTACTGTCGCGGCCCGCGTAGGTAGTAGCCAAAGGCTACGCGCCCCGCGAGGACCCCATTTTTCTTGTTTTTTATTTACTTTTAATGCTAGATCGTATTTTGAGCTCGGTTTTCACATACGGGAGTGTATATTAATACATATTGGGGTATTTTAAAATATATTAGGGTGTTAAAATATTTTGGAGGGTTGTTATATCCTCCCCCACCTTGTTTTAGAGCTCGTCATCGAGGTCTACTGGAACAGGTGTGGGTATTTCCTTTGCATTTCTGATTCAAGCTCCCATGTGTATTCTGGTCTTCTTTTGGAGTCCCATTTTACTTTGACTAGAACAAATCTCTTATGCTTGAGGTTTTTAACTTTCCTGTCTTCAATCTGTAGAGGCTTCTCTACGAATTTTAACTGTTCATTTACCTCTATATCCTTAAGAGACACTACTAGCAATTCATCGGCTAAGCACTTTTTGAGATTAGATTCATGAAATACATCATGTATTCCTGCCATTTCCTCTGGCAGTTATAGCTGATAGGCTACAGGTTCCTTGACTTGAATGATTTTGTCTGTTGTTTCTTGTACTGTCTCAGGTCCAGATAGTTGCTTTTCTCCAATTTCTGTCCAACAGACTGGCGTTCGGAACTTTCTTCCGTAAAGTGCTTCGAATGGTGCAGCATTGATACTTGTGTGATAACTGTTATTGTAAGAAAATTCTATTAATGGTAAGTGATCGTCCCAATTACCTCCGAAATCAATTACACAAGCTCTAAGCATATCTTCCATTGTCTGAATTGTCCTTTCGCTTTGTCCGTCCGTTTGAGGATGATAAGCGGTGCTTAGATTCAACTTGGTTCCCATTGCTTTTTGGAAACTTGTCAAAAAATGTGAGGTAAAACGACTATCTCTGTCAGAAACAATTGATAGAGGAATTCCATGTAATGAAATTATTTCATTTACATATAATTTAGCTAGCTGTTCCATACTGAAAGTTTCTTTCATTGGTAGGAAATGAGCTGACTTGGTTAGCCTGTCTATAATCACCCAGATTGTATCATTACCTTTTCTTGTTTTGGGTAATTTAGTAACAAAATCCATTGTTATTAATTACCATTTCCATACAGGCATTTCTAACTGTTGCAATAAACCTGAGGGTTTCTGATGTTCAGCTTTAACTTGTGAACAGGTTAAACACTTTGCAACATATGCTGCTATATCCTTTTTCATTCCTATCCACCAAAATTTTTTCCTTAAATCCTGATACATCTTATCATTTCCAGGATGCATCGTATATTTAGACTTATGAGCTTCTTCTAATATACGGTGACGTAGGTTTCCTAATTTAGGTATCCACAATCTTTTCTTATGGAATCTCCAAATTTCATCTGTTCCTTGTTCTAATTCCTTAATCATTCCTTTCAATTTTTCAGTATCATCCTTGATTACTGATTCTTGTGCTTTTCTAATCTGATCATTTAAATCTACTTGCAGATTTAACTTAAGAGAACGTACTCTTTTTGGCTTTTCATGACACTTTCGACTTAAAGCATCAGCAACTACATTTGCCTTTCCTGCATGAAACTGGATATCACAATAAAAATCACTAAGTATCTCCATCCAGCGTCTTTGTCTCATATTCAATTCCTTTTGCCCAAAAACATACCTTAAACTCTTATGGTCGGTGAATATGGTAAACTTACTACCGTAAAGGTAATGTCTCCAAATTTTAAGGGAAAAAATTATAGCTCCTAACTCTAGATCATGGGTTGAATAATTCTCTTCATGATTCTTAAGTTGTCTAGAGGCGTAAGCTATAACCTTTTGACGTTGCATTAATACACATCCATAGCCTAATTTGGAAGCGTAAAAAAAGATTACAAAATCTTCAGTTCCTTCTGGTAACGCTAGTATGGGTGTATGGGTTAATTTTTGCTTAAGAATTCTATAGGCTTCTTCTTGTTTTGTTCCCATTCAAACTTAATGGATTTACAGGTTAACTTAGTTAAGGGAATTGCTATTCTAGAAAAATCTCGAATAAATCTTCTATAATAACCGGCTAATCCTAAGAAACTTCTAATCTCAGTTGGTGACTCAGGGGTTTTCCATTTGGTAATCGCCTCGATCTTGGTGGGATCTACATGAATTCCTTCATGATTGACTAGATGTCCAAGAAATTGTATCTGTTCTAACCAGTTGTGGTGGTATCATTTTTGTATATCATTATTATTATTTTGGCAGCTGAAATTTTTCATCAGGACCGTAGTTAGGAAATGTTTATCAGAGTAAAACCACCATATTTTATATTAATAAACACATGGGTAAAACCCAAGTTTCTTATTACAACATGTTTATAGGGATAAACCCTATTTTATTGAATTTAAAACATCGTCTTTTAGGTAACTTTTATAGCCACATTTTTCCAAGCCGTCAGTGCTCTCCAGCTGGCTTTCTTCTAATTGGCTTTTACATTTTGTTACCTGAAACGCGTTTTAAAAACATTTGTCAGTGAGAAATACTGGTGAGTGAATCCCAGTTTAATCAAGAAACATTTTATTCTTAACACTATTCAGAGCAATCACATTGTTTATTTCTACACAATTACTCATTCAGTACTGTCAATCCTGACTAGTGGGTCATATTACACATTGGCTATCTCATTGTCCAATGGTAAGGTGTTCCACATTTTGTATACAAAACCCCAACATACCGGCAGTAATTGAAGAACTACAAAAACTCAATCACTGCTTAATCGCATTGTAAAACATTTAAGGTTTTGTAAAAACAAGTTACAAAAAGGAGATTACTCACATTGTTGTCTTAGGTTTTCTGTAAGGGTTTCCTTGTGATGATCTATAATTTACACAAATGTACATATGTTAGTAAAATAACCCATTATTTACATTAGTAATACTCACCCCGAGACGGCATTCCAACGACTACGTCGGGCAGAACCTCGACAGCCGTTACGGAACCTTGGATCAATCGGGCAGCGTATCTAATACGTAACCGGGGTTATAATACTTACATTGGGGCAGAACCTCGTTAATTAGGGGGTATTATACTTGAAAATTATGCCTACTATTTCAGAAATTCGAGTGAGAGAAAGAAACTGAACGATTTGTGAACTGTGCTCGTCGACTCAATTTATAGGGCTGAATTCGGACCTTGTCGCGCCCCACGTAGCATTTCTTCAGGGCCTTCACGGCCTGCGACGCTCCCTAGGGTAGGCCCTAGGGTTGCTGACCCGACCCGTAGACTTGACATGGCTAGGACACGTGGCAGCACCGGGTGTCGCCCTAATCTCTTGCTGTCGCGGCCCGCGTAGGCAGTAGCCAAAGGCTACGCGCCCCGCGAGGACCCCATTTTTCTTGTTTTTTATTCATTTTTAATTCTAGATCGTATTTTGGGCTCGGTTTTCATATACGGGGTGTATATTAATACATATTGGGGTATTTTAAAATATATTAGGGTGTTAAAATATTTTGGAGGGTTGTTATACATAACCCCGGTTACGTATTAGATACGCTGCCCGATTGATCCAGGGTTCCGTAATGGCTGTCGTGGTTCTGCCCGACGTAGTCATTGGAATGCCGTCTCGGGGAGGGTATTACTAATGTAAATATTGGGTTATTATACTAACACGTGTGCATTTGTGTATTTAATAGATAATCACCAGGAAACCCTTAAAGGAAACCATAAGACAGCAATGTGAGTAATCTCCTTTTTGTAAACTGTTTTTACAAAACCTTAAATATTTTACAATGTGATTAGCAGTGATTGAGACTTTGTAATTCTTCAATTACTGCCGGTATGTTGGGGTTTTGTATACAAAATGTGGAACACGTTACCATTGGACAAAGAGTTAGCCAATGGGTAATATGACCCACCAGTCAGGATTGACAATACTGAATGATTAATTGTGTAGATGTAAACATTGTAATCGCTCTCAATACTGTGAAAATTGATAAAACTCTTCTAGATTAAACTGGGATTCACTCACCAGTATTTCCCACTGACAAAATGTTTTTAAACGCGTTTCAGGTAACAAAATGTGAAAGCCAACTAGAAGCCAGTTGGACAGCACTGAAGACTTTGAAAATGTGGCTATAAAAGTTACCTAAATAAAAGAAGATGTTTTATTCAATAAAATAGGGATTTTCCCTATGAAAATGTTTGTAATGAAAACTTGGGTTCTATCCCAATATGTTTAATATTATAAAAGCGTGGTATTTACTCTGATAAAATATTTCCTAACTACGGTCCTGATGTAATTTCCGCTGCCAAAATGATAAACACCGATACCACCAAAACTGGTCTCGCGGCCGCCCGTTCCCGAGACAGATAGGGGACGGGGGTTGCGACAAACTGGGTTCTCTTGTAGTTGTTTAGCTGAACCACCTACAGTTCTTTGAAGGTCTAAAAGTGCGGATTGTTGATTTTTAAGTTGAAGCTCTTGATTTTTATTTACTGGTTCTTGATTTTTAGCAAAATTACCGAAATCAGTTAATGTTTTCTATGTAGCCTGATCTCTCACCATCAATTGAGCAAATATCTCTTCAATCCTACTTAAACTACTATCTGAACCCTTTCCACTAGTCTGACCCTCTTGATTTGACCCCCTCCAGAAAATTGACCCCTGAACCTGAACCACTAGACTGACCTCCTTGACCTGAACCCCCATGTCGCAACCCCCGTCCCCTAACAAACCGGGAACGGGCGGTCGCGGCCAGTTTGGGTGGTATCTATATTTTATCCATTTTGGCAGCGGAAATTACATCAGGACCGTAGTTAGGAAATTATTTATCAGAGTAAAATACCACGCTTTTAATATATTAAACACATGGGAAAAACCCAAGTTTCAAGTACACACATTTTCATAGGGATAAACTCTATTTTATTTAATAAAAACATCTATCTATTTTAGGTAACTTTATTGCCACTTTTCCAAGCCTTCAGTGCTGTCCAGCTGGCTTCTATTTGGCTTTCACATTTTGTTACCTAAAACGCGTTTAAAAACATTTTGTCAGTGGGAAATACTGGTGAGTGAATCCTAGTTTAATCAAGTTTAATTAAAAACCATTGTACAGTATTGAGGGCGATCTCGCAATTACATTTGTTTCCAAGTCATATCAATTACCACCCACGGTAATGTCAACCCGACTTGTGGAAATGTTACTCCTCGCAAGGCAGTAACAAATTTTGTATACAAAACCCCAACATACCGACGATAATTGTATCCTTACAAATACTCAATAACTGCTTAATATATAATTAATCGTGTGAGGTTTTGTAAAAACAATTTGCAAAAAGGAGATTACTCACATTGCTGTCTTAGATTTTCTGTAAGGGTTTCCTGGTGACAATCTATAAATTACACAAATGCACACGTGTTAGTATAATAACCCATTTTAACATTAGTAATACCCTCCCCGAGACGGCATTCCAACGACTACGTCGGGCATAACCACGACAGCCGTTATTGAAGCCTAGATCAATCGGGCAGAGTATCTAATACGTATCCAGGGGTTATGATAGTTACAACGGAGCAGAACCTCGTTATTAGGGGGTATTATACCCGAGAGTTATGATTGCTATTCAGAATTTAGGGAAAGAAAACGTTTTGGTGCGATTCGGGACTGAAGGCCGATGTCTCCTATTTATAGGTGACACTTCACCTTCTCTCGCGGCCCGCGTAAGAGAAAGGAAGGGTCTACGCGGCCCGCGACATAGGGGCGTAGACCTTAGCCTTGACCGGTCATCAAAACTAGCTTCGACACGATCATGACACGTGTCGGCTCAGGGTTTCGCCGCGTTGACGGGCTGTCGCGCCCCGCGTAAGAGACCGTGATGGTCTACGCGGCCCGCGGGCGATACATAAACTTTGTTTTTATTTAATTTTTAATGTTATATCATATTTTGGGCTCGGTTTTCACATACAGGGTATATTTTGAGGCATATAGGGATATTTTAAAATATATTAGGGTGTGAGAAAAATTTCAGGAGGGTTGTTATATCCTCCCCACCTTATTTTAGAGCTCGTCCTCGAGATCTACTGGAA
The DNA here is from genome assembly GCA_030545235.1 of Helianthus tuberosus. Classification (NCBI taxonomy): domain Eukaryota; kingdom Viridiplantae; phylum Streptophyta; class Magnoliopsida; order Asterales; family Asteraceae; genus Helianthus; species Helianthus tuberosus. Next base: position 29,185,326 of record CM060372.1, on the reverse strand, counting down.
CAGGTGTGGATATTTCCTTTGCATTTCTGATTCAAGCTGCCATGTGTATTCTGGTCCTCTTTTGGAGTCCCATTTTACTTTGACCAGAACTAATCTCTTGTGCTTGAGATTCTTGACTTTCTTGTCTTCAATCTGTAGAGGCCTTTCTACAAACTTAAGTTGTTCATTTACTTCTATATCCTTAAGAGGTACTACCAGTGATTCATCAGCTAAGCATTTCTTGAGATTAGATACATGAAACACATCATGTATTCCTGCCATTTCCTCTGGCAGTTGTAGCTGATAGGCTACAGGTCCTATTCTTCTAATAATTTCAAAAGGTCCAACATACCTGAGACTTAGCTTTCCTCTTTTGATGAATCGTACAATTCCTTTCCAAGGAGAGACTTTTAATAACACTTTGTCTCCTACCTGAAATTCTAACGGCTTGCGTCTGTTATCTGCATAACTCTTTTGTCTATCACGTGCTGCTTTCAGTCGTTTCTTGACTTGAATGATCTTGTCGGTTGTTTCTTGTACTGTTTCAGGTCCAGATAGTTGCTTTTCCCCAATTTCTGCCCAACAGACTGGGGTTCGGCACTTTCGTCCATAAAGTGCTTCGAATGGTGCAGCATTGATACTGGTGTGATAACTGTTATTATAAGAAAATTCTATTAAGGGTAAGTGATCGTCCCAATTACCTCCGAAATCAATTACACAAGCTCTAAGCATATCTTCTATTGTGTGAATCGTTCTTTTGCTTTGTCCGTCCATTTGAGGATGATAAGTTGTGCTTAGATTTAACTTGGTTCCCATTGCTTTTTGGAAACTTGCCCAAAAATGAGAGGTAAAACGGCTATCCCTATCAGAAACAATTGATAAAGAAATTCCATGTAATGAAACTATTTAATTTACATATAACTTAGCTAATTGTTCCATACTGAAAGTTTCCTTCATTGGTAGGAAATGTGCTGACTTAGTTAGCCTGTCTACAATCACCCAGATTGTATCATTACCTTTCCTTGTTTTGGGTAATTTGGTAACAAAATCCATTGTTCTTAATTCCCATTTCCACACTGGCATTTCTAACTGTTGCAGCAATCCTGGGGGTTTCTGATGTTCAGCTTTAACTTGTGAACAGGTTAAACATTTCGAAACATAAGCTGATATATCATTTTTCATTCCTATCCACCAAAAAATCTTTCTTAAGTCCTGATACATCTTATCACTTCCAGGATGCATTGTATACTTAGACTTATGAGCTTCTTCTAATATACGGTGGCGTAGATTTCCTAATTTAGGTATCCACATTCTTTTCTTATGGAATCTCCAAATTCCATCTGTTCCTTGTTCTAATTCCTTAATCATTCCTTTTAATTTTTCAGTATCATTCTTGATTAGTGATTCTTGTACTTTTCTAATTTGTTCATTTAAATCTACTTGTAAATTTAACTTAAGAGAACGTACCCTCTTTGGCTTTTCATGATACTTTCGGCTTAAAGCATCAGCCACTACATTTGCCTTTCCTGCATGATACTGGATATTACAATCATAATCACTAAGTATCTCCATCCAGCGTCTTTGCCTCATATTCAGTTCCTTTTGCCCGAAAACAAACCTTAAACTCTTATGATCAGTGAAAATGGTAAACTTACTACCATAAATGTAATGTCTCCAAATCTTAAGAGCAAAAATTATAGCTCCTAATTCCAAATCATAGGTTGAATAGTTCTCTTCATGATTCTTAAGTTGTCTAGATGCGTAAGCTATAACCTTTTGATGTTGCATCAATACACATCCATAACCCAACTTAGAAGCGTCACAATATATTACCAAATCGTCAGTTCCTTCTGGTAACGCTAGTATGGGTGCATGGGTTAATCTTTGCTAAAGAATTCTAAAGGCTTCTTCCTGTTTTGGTCCCCATTCAAACTTAATGGATTTACAAGTTAACTTAGTTAACGGAATGGCTATTCTAGAAAAATCTTCTATAATAACCGGCCAATCCTAAGAAACTTCTAACCTCGGCTGGTGACTCAGGGGTTTTCCATTTGGTAATCGCTTCAATCTTGGTGGGGTCCACATGAATTCATTCATGATTGACTAAGTGTCCAACAAACTGTACCTGTTCTAACCAGAATTCACACTTCGAAAACTTAGCATAAAGCTTTTCCTTTCTTAATAAACTTAAAAGTGTGTGCAAATGCTTTGCATGATCTTCTTTACTTTTAGAATAGATAAGAATATCATCTATAAAGATAATTATGAATTTATCCAAATATGGCTTACATATTCGGTTCATCATGTCCATAAATGCAGCTGGGGCATTGGTTAAACCAAATGGCATGACAGTAAATTCATAGTGGTCATACCTTGTTCTGAACGCGGTCTTAGGAATGTCCTCTTCCTGTACCTTCAGTTGATGATATCCTGATCTTAAACCGATTTTAGAGAAAAATCGAGCTCCTTGCAACTGATCAAACAGATCATCGATTCTCGGTAATGGATACTGATTCTTAATCGTGACTTTGTTTAATTCACGGTAGTCAATGCACATACGCATTGATCCGTCCTTCTTTTTGACGAATATAATCGGCGCTCCCCATGGCGATGAACTTGGCTGTATGAATCTTTTTTCTAACAATTCGTCTAACTGTTTCTTCAGTTCCTGCATTTCTACGGGTGCCAAACGATAGGGTGCTTTGGCAATTTGTGCTATTCCTGGCAGTAGGTGAATTCTGAATTCAACTTCTCTGTCTGGCGGTAGTCCTGGTAATTCCTCTGGAAATACATCTGAAAACTGAGACACTACTGGAATGTCTTTTAGTTCTTTTCCTTTAGTGTTAGTGATTATAGAAATCAAATACACTATAGATCCTTTTCTTATACAACTTGCTGTTTTCATTACAGAGATGAATTTTGTGGATCTAGACGACTTATCTCCTTTAATGGTGATCTTTTCACCTTGTGGTGAGTTTACTTGGATTGACTTTTGATTACATAAAATGTCACACCCCCAAAATCCACACGCGGAGTATCACCGCTTGGAGGCGTGACTGACCAGGATCAAGCCATCAATCATATCAAACATAGTATTTAAGTATAAAAGTAGGAAAATGTAACTCATCTTGACATGACTGATGTTCATAACCAAACATTGTTTAAGTAGCGGAAGCATAATAATGAAAACCCAAAGTAAGTTATAAGTTCAAATATCGTCTACGATCCGTATCCCACAACGACCTGCTCCTCCCTGTGCAAGCTCCATATGTACCTAAAGTCCTGCAAGGCATGTAACAGAGAATCAACAACTAGTTGAGCGAGTTCACAGTTAATAGTTTAGTAATAATGTTCGTATGGTAGTTCGTATGTTCGTTTAGTGATCATGTATCGTATGTATCGTATGTATCGTATGTATCGTATCGCGGCCCTCTAGGCATGTTTGCGAAGTTAGTGGGATTTTCCCATATATACTAGACTAGGTATAGTAGTATCGCGGCCCTTCCTGGCATGTTTGCGAAGATTAGAGTATATAGTTCGCGGCCCTTCCTATGCATGTTTGCGAAGATTAGAGTATATAGTTCGCGGCCCTTCCTAGGCATGTGTGCGAAGATTGTCATAATATCGCGGCCATCACTTGGCGTGTGTGCGAAGATCAGTTCAATTAGTATAACCAGTCTAGTCTGTTCTTATCCATAATCCTTCCTCTCCAGGGAATCATATATCTAAGTTCCATAAACTGAACGAATAATAATCCAACCCATTCCCATCCTGGGAATCCCATGCCTTGGCTGTGTGAACTCACCTTGGTTTGCTCGGTATGCTAAGTATGTGCTCAAAGTAAATCAATCGCGTCCTAAAGTATACACGTATACAAAATCAGTTTGTGTTCAAGTTGTTCACGTATAAGCAGGTAACACATAATCCTACCAGTCATGTTTATTATTTAACAGCAGTTAGTTAACTGGGTTAAGTCTTAACAGAATCAGGTTACTAAACAGTTTACTCAGTCGGCGAAACACAGTTTGGCGAAACACATATTGACGAAACATATTCTGTTTCGTCATTCAGGGTCTCGGCGAAACACATTCTGTTTCGCCATGTTTGTTTCGTCAAGATGGTCTCGGCGAAACACATTCTGTTTCGCCAAGTGTGTCTCGTCGTCCAGTTGTTTCGTCAAAACATCAGTTACGTCAATAACAGTTATGAATATAGGAACCCTAATGATTGTCTATTGATCGCAACTGCTGCAACAATCATGTATTCAAACAGATTTATTAAATCATCAGTCCTTTATTAACATCCCTATCATATAACACTTGTCTACTATTTATGATATACACATGCAATCCACCCAATACCTTTCACATGCAATTTATCGAATTTTGTAGACCAAATGATGGTCTGACAACCTTGAACCCCACAATCGCAGCCAACCATATGCAAACATTATCTCACACTATCTTTGATCATGGTTATTTACACAAACTTTTACTTATTATACATAATCATTACAACAGACTTTCAACAAGAATCAATATCATCACATGTGACTTGTCATCATTCAAAAATCAACAGAATTCTTAATGTTAAGCATGCACCCTAAACCATCATATACCATGCATGATCTTTAATAGAAGCAGGAACGCATAAAATGTACAGATCGATGTGCAGGTCTAAACAATCACAATTATCAAATCAACAGTAGCAAGGTTACATAATTTCAATTACACAAACTGTTGAACCCTAGATCGATAACAATGTTTACATAAAATCATGATATTATCTCATCACTAGATCCATTCTATCAGTTGTTAAAGAAATCATTTAGTATCAACCATCGTCACACATATGCATTCAATCATGTTAAACCCTCCACACATAACTAAGAACAATAATCAGGAGATACAGAACTATAATCTACTAACCAAGAGATGATGATTTCGCGTAAGAATGGTGCATGGCGAATACCCAAGGAACACCCGACCAACAGAGATGATACCTCGTTGTTTGCTGCCGTCGTTTGTTTAAAAGGAGGGTCTAGGGTTTGTTACTTATATTTCACGTAAGGGTTGGAAATAATACATAACTAGTCCACTACTGGGCCTAAAGCCCACTAGATTTCGCAGGCTACATGTTGGACAAAAACAAGAGTGTTTTCGTTAGAAGAGAGATTTCGAGTGGGGGTGTTTTCGGATGCTTAGCAAAGATTACACATTTAAATCACATTACACTCAAACATATTATGAATATTCAGAACATATATCAACATAATTCCATTTTTGTTTCGTACTAAACATATTAAGTATCCACTCATAAATATAACAACAATCCTCCGCAACAAGTACTTGGTTAAGTCGAGTAGGAAAAACTCGGGTTGTCACATAAAATACTGCCTTTATTGGCTATTAACCAATCCATTCCTAAAACAACATCGAATCCTGCCAGATTCATTGGGTAAAGGTTTGGAATAAACTTTTCATTTAAAAATTGTATTCTTGCTCCCTGCAAGATTTCATAAATCCTAACGGTTTCCCCATTTGTTGTTTCTACTAGACATTCTTGTGGGAGTTTAGTTAATGATTGATTAAGAAGTTTATAAAATGAAGTATTAATAAAACTTTGGTTCGCACCAGAGTCAAATAATACTTTAGCAAATACATCATTAACTAAAAACGTACCGGCCATCACGTCTGGAATCATCTTGGCTTCATCTGTCGTCAGAACAAATGCTCTAGCATTTTTAGTGTTCTTGTTGTTCGGAGCTGGGGCTAGTTTCGGACAGTTGGGCTTGATGTGGCCTTTTTCTCCACAGTTGAAGCACAGTCCATTACTATATTTCATCCTGCAGTCTTCTTCCTTATGCCCTGGCATCTTAAAGAAATTGCAGTGAGTGGAGCATTTTCCCGAATGCTTCTTCTTACAAGCCTTGCAGTATGGTGTAGAGGTAGAACCTACGTTCCTACAGTTAGAATTTCCATAACGAAATTCCTGGGTAAGCCTTTGAGCCAGGTTTCTCCTCTGGTCTTCTTCTCGTGTATGAACTAACTCATCTGTCAAGGTTTTTGCTAGTTCTACAGCTTCTTCTATGGTTTGAGGTCTAGCTGCCTTGACTACATGCCTAATTTCCCCGATTAATCCCCAGATGTAACGGGAGATTAATACTGGTTCAGGTGATGCAAGGGTTGGCACGATTCTAGCATATTCAAAGAATGTAGTAGTGTAATCCTTACTATCTACTCCAGTCATTCTAAGGTTCAGAAACTTATTTGCTATCTGTTCCTTTTTATTGGGATGGCATAATTTCCTTTCTACCATGTTTTTAAATTCCTCCCATTCCATGTTGTAAACCATATCACTTCCCCTAGACTGAAGGATTGTGTTCCACCATTCTAAGGTTGAATTCTTAAATAGATTGGAAGCAAACATTATCTTATCCTCTTCTACACATTTGCTTATTTTTAGAACAGCTTCAGTCTTTTCTATCCAGCGTAGAGTTGCAATGGGTCCGTCATTGCCCGAGAATTCTATTGGTTTGCAGGACCAGAATTCTTTGTAAGAACAACCATAAGGCATGGTTCTTTTTCTTTTGGGAATGGGCGCTTGAAGTACAGGTCCATTGTTTATGTTGTGTTCAGGTTCAGTTGGTCGCTTACTGCTATGTTTACTTTTATTATCAGCCTCCTTAACATTTTGAATAATAAATGGCATCGCATCTATTATTCCTTGTGCCACTATGTGTTGGATGGCACTGTTATCCACTTGATTTCCATTGTTATTGTTGTTTGGATTCTCATTATTCGGGTTATTATCGTTCAGGTTTTCATCGTTCAGATTTTCCTGGTTCACTTCGTTCTCCATCTGAATTTTAAACATTTACCACGTATTAATATCACAAAATAATATTTAATATAGCCAATCACATGACACGCATTTTGGTCAAAAGCGTTGATCATTGCGACTTAATATATTTCTTATATAGTAGGCATCTAATACAAGCCAGTACTGAAATTAAAATTACAATACAACTGAAATAAAATTACACTAGTAGTAGGCATCCGTAGTTTTTTTTTCCTCAACATACACGCATACTATATATTATTATATTATATTATTATTATTATTATTATTATTATTATCACCTTCTCTACTATCACATTCACGGATATAGATTCATCCAGAAATCCATATTGCGCTTGTCGTACTTCCAGATGAGTCGCTCTCCCACCTGTCTCATCCTCTCGCTACTTTCTAAAAGTTCCTCACCAAATGTCCTAAGTTCTTGTACATTTTCTTCACTCATTGGGGGTGCATGTTCTAGGACTGGGTTTGGAATCTGGGGTGCGGGTTCCTGGTACGGGTATGGGGGTGTGGGTGCCTGGTATGGGTAAGGATTCTCTAAAATCTCCCTAATGAATACATCGTTATCGTAATAGGGATCTAGAGGGTCCAAACCTGGGTATGCTCCTAGATTCGGCATGGGCATATCGTCTTGTATGGGGTAACGTTGCACATAGTCCCTATTGTCATCCCACCACGGGTCATAATCTGGGTCTAAGGGATTAGGTGTTGGTACCCTAGGTATCTCTTCCGGGTTAAAATCATGCATTTCTACTTGATTTTCAGGGTTATTTTCTATTTCCATGGGCTGTAATGGTTGGGGTGCAATCAATTGTTCCAGGTTAGGGTCGGCTGTTGTGGTTGCTAAAATATGGAAGTTGGCTAAACTCCTATTAAACATGTCTTGGGTGTGGGCATCGGTTTCTCTTTTAGCTGCTGCTAGCACTCGTTGTTCTTGCAACTTGTTCATACGTTTCCTACGCTCATGTGCACCCCTACTGAACCATCCTCTCTTTTTCTGAGGGAATGACTCTTCAGACTGAGCCTTAAACACGAATATTCCTTCTTCATTATCAGCAGAGTACCCTGAGAGAGAAGGCTGAGAAGAGGCGCCTTCGCTTCTAGGTGAACCAGACAACTGACGATACGCGTCGGATGGTCCTTGGTCGCTCATACTGTAAACTAACAAATAGTCAAATAACATATAACAATAAAATACAATTATACACGTATTTCCGTAATTCATTTCCTAACAGATTGAATTTTGGTGTCAGCAGAACACTTCTGTGGCTGAATCAGTGGCTTAGCTCTGATACCACATTCTATCGCAACCCCCGTCCCTTAACAAACCGGGAACGGGCAGCCAAGGCCAGTTTGGGTAGTATCTATATTTTATCCATTTTGGCAGCGGAAATTACATCAGGGCCGTAGTTAGGAAATTATTTATCAGAGTAAAATACCACGTTTTTAATATATTAAACACATAGGAAAAACACAAGTTTCAAGTACACACATTTTCATAGGGATAAATTGTATTTTATTTAATAAAAACATCTATCTATTTTAGGTAACTTTATTACCACTTTTCCAAGCCTTCAGTGCTGTCCAGCTGGCTTCTATTTGGCTTTCACATTTTGTTACCTGAAATGCGTTTAAAAACATTTTGTCAGTGGGAAATACTGGTGAGTGAATCCCAGTTTAATCAAGTTTAATTAAAAACCATTGTACAGTATTGGGGGCGATCTCGCAATTACATTTGTTTCCAAGTCATATCAATTACCACCCACGGTACTGTCAACCCGACTTGTGGAAATGTTACTCCTCGCAAGGCAGTAACAAATTTTGTATACAAAACCCCAACATACCGACGATAATTGTATCCTTACAAATACTCAATAACTGCTAAATATATAATTAATCGTGTGAGGTTTTGTAAAAACAATTTGCAAAAAGGAGATTACTCACATTGATGTCTTAGATTTTCTGTAAGGGTTTCCTGGTGACAATCTATAAATTACACAAATGCACACGTGTTAGTATAATAACCCATTTTAACATTAGTAATACCCTCCCCGAGACGGCATTCCAACGACTACGTCGAGCAGAATCACGACAGCCGTTACGGAACCCTAGATCAATCAGGCAGAGTATCTAATACGTATCCAGGGGTTATGATACTTACAACGGAGCAGAACCTCGTTATTAAGGGGTATTATACCCTAGAATTATGATTGCTATTCAGAATTTAGAGAAAGAAAACGTTTTGGTGCGATTCGGGACTGAAGGCCGATGTCTCCTATTTATAGGCGACTCTTCACCTTCTCTCGCGGCCGACGTAAGAGAAAGGAAAGGTCTACGCAACCCGCGACATAGGGGCGTAAACCTTAGCCTTGACCGGTCATCAAAACTAGCTTCGACACAATCATGACACGTGTCGGCTCAGGGTTTCGCCGCGTTGACGGGTTGTCGCGCCCCGAGTAAGAGACCGTGATGGTCTACGCGGCCCGCGAGCGATACAAAAACTTTGTTTCTATTTAATTTTTAATGTTATATCGTATTTTGGGCTCGGTTTTCACATACGGGGTATATTTTGAGACATATAGGGATATTTTAAAATTTATTAGGGTGTTAGAAAAATTTCAGGAGGGTTGTTATACCCCACTAGCAAATTGACCCACTTGGTTTGAACCTCCACTAGTGTATAGATCGGGCCCCCTATTTTGATATTGACCAGATGGAAAACCAGGAGGATTACCAGAAGACCGAAAATCACTATTATTTCCACTACCAGGCCAGCTAGAGTTATAATTAGAATTATTGTTAACGGACCTCTAGACTGACCGGCTATAAACTCTACCTGCTCTAATGTAAGTGTAGGACAATCTATCGTGTTGTGGCCTCCCCTACAAACCTCATACCTATCAACTTTTTTTCTTAATTTCATTCAACTCTTGTTTATCAGCAGCTGTATTAAAAAAAAAAAAATTTTCGTCGAAAAATTTCAGCAGGTTCTGTTTTTTCGTCGAAAAAACGGCTGGGTGCTGTAAATACAGCAGCTGTATTAAAAAAAAAAAACTTTTAGCGGCGACATGTGTCGTCGCTATTGACGTAAACCCTTTAGCGACCAAGAGCAATACCGGCGACCCTTTAGCGACGACAGTGACGCCTACCTTTAGCGACGACAGGTGGCCAATAGCGGCGACAAATTCGACCAATACCTGCGACACCTGTCGCCGCTAAAGGTGGCCCGTTCTTGTAGTGGGCGTTGGAACCGGTTCGTCGAACCCTAACTAGGATCTCTTAACCCTAAACCCTAAATCATAACCCTAAACCCTAAATATATTAGGGTTTAGCTTTTAGGGTTTAGCTTTAGGGTTTATGGTTTAGCTTTAGGGTTTAGGGTTTAGCTTTAGGGTTTAACTTTATGGTTTAGCTTTAGGTTTAGCCTTTAGGGTTTAGCTTTTAGGGTTTAGCTTTTAGGGTTTATAGTTTAGATTTTACGGTTTAGCTTAGGTTTTAACCTTATTTTTTAGCTTTAGTGTTTAGAGTTTAGGAGTTAGGATTTAGGGTTAAGAGATCTTAGTTAGGGTTCGACGAGCCGATTTCAACGCCGCTGGAATGAGTCCAATCGGAGTTCGTTTGAGTCGGTTCCCCGCTGTTCCCCACTTTTTTAGTGTTCTCCAATGAACCTTCCCCTTTCTCGTTAATGTGGGGCTATTCTACTTGGTAGGGGCTCAAGCCTTTTAGAGAGGAGATTCAAGATTTAAATCTAGGCAAAGGGAATTATTTGACTAATTGGTGTAATGTAGGGTAGAAGTAAGCGTTGTCATTCAAAAAACTTTTTTTTTCTCAAACATTGATCAAAACTATCATATTTAGGTCTTTTACCGGTAAGGATGCTCGGCATGCAATGAGAATGAGGAGTTCAGGACGAGGGATGGAGTTCCATGTGAAGAGATGGATGGAAGGGAGGGCGGTCCTGATTGAAATGGATTGTGAAGAGCAAAACTGATGAAATTAGGATGGAGAGAATCTTGATGCCATTGATACAGAGCAAACTACGAAGGATGTTCAGCACAGACACCAGGTACCCTAAAAGAGGCATTGGGTAACAACTTAATGATGCGAAGGATGTTCAACACAGGCTCCGTATACCTTAAAAGAGGCATTGGGTAACAACTTAGGTGGTGTTTGTTTTTTGGCCAGAAGCACTTCTGGCCACTTATGTCTGCGCCACGCAGACGCGCGCAGAGGTTTGGAGTCTGCAGCTTGTTTGTTTTCTCACAGACCTTTCATTAAAAAAGGTCTGCGAGACCTCTTCACCACACAGACATTCACCCATGTCTTCTTGGAACCTCTTATTGGCACAGACCTCTTCTTCCCTACCACCACCTCCACCACCACATCCCTGCCACCACCTCCACCACATCCCTGCCACCACCGCCACCACCGCCACCACCACATCCCTGCCACCACAGCCACCTGATACATCACCACCACATCCCTGCCACCACCGTAGAGAGAGAGAGAGAAAGAAGAGAGAGAGATCGGTGAGAGAGATACCGTAGAGAGAGATAGAGAGTGAGAGAGATACCGTAGAGAGAGAGAGATCGGAGACCATCATCATCGAACAAAACCCCCAAATCGAACCAAAAACCTTAAATCGAACAAAACCCCCCAAAATCGAACCAAAAACCCACAAATCGAGCGGTGGTGGTGGTTGAACGACGACTGCGGTGGTGGTGGTTGAACGACGGGGGTGGGTGGTTGTGGTGGTAGATGAAGGCAGACGGGGTGGGTGGTTGTTCTTGGCGGTAGATGATGGCGGTGGTGTGATGGCGGAGGTGGTGCGGAGGTGGTGCGGTGGTGGTGCTATGGCAGATTGTAGAGAGAGAGTAGAGAGAGAGAGAGTTGAGGCAGAGAGGAGAAGTGTGTGTGTTGTGTGTGAAAAATGTTTTTGTAGAAGAAAGAAAAACAAACCCTCTTCTCCTTGCAGACTGCAGACATTTGGTCCACCTCTTCTCCTGCAGATGCCTGCAGATGTGGTCCGCAGACTGCAGACCTTTTCCCGCAGAAAAAACAAACAGCACCTTAATGTATTCAGAGAATTATTAATAATTTTTTAAAGATAATTCTTTTAACTTTATGCGTGTTATTGTCAAAAAAAAAAAAAAAAAAAAAAAAAAAAAAACCTTTAGTTTCTAAAAACACCTTAAATATTTAAGAACATGACTCAAAATCTAAAATACCTTAACACAATAATCTATAAATGAGAAAACAATACACTAAAGAAAAAATGGATTCGAAAATTCCAGTCAAATAATAATCCTTTCAAGTTCCAACTTCCAAGTAGTGCTTAGAAAAAAAACTCCTTTTCCATCCACATTTATAGAACGACAATGTAAAATAAAAAAGTGGATGACTGGAGAGAAAATTATGTAAGCATTTATTATGTACAATATACTTTAGAAAAATAAACTGAACCTAAAAATATAAGAATACTATAAAGTTACTTTTTTTATATTTTTTTGAATTATAAAAGAATATTTATAGAACTTAAGATCACGTACACGTGGGTCACCCTTCACCACAAATAACTAATGTACCTCAAAACAGAAGAAACTTGAAAGGATGAATCCAAATACGAAATACATCATAGTACATGCACAACCCTTTTGTCTTCGATTAAAGATAAGATTTAATACCATATTTATATTTAAAAATAGTAAAAACCAATTGTGTCATACATAAAGTACCTCAAAACAGAAGAAACTTGTTAACTTGTAAGGATGAATCCAAATACGAAATACGTCATAGTACATGCACAACCTTTTGTCTTCGATTAAAGATAAGATTTAATATATTAATATAAATCTAAAATAAGTGAGCCAATTGTGTCATACATAAAACAAAACTTATACATACACAATAAAACAAAACTTATACATATATCGGGGAAAACTCATTAAAACTAAAACTAGGTTTTAACCCTGCGCATGTTGCACTGCACTAAATCAAATCTTTCTCGTTTGATAACGTCATCATTATCATACTCAGTAGATCTCACCAATAGCAAAGCTAAGGTAGAGTCTGAGGAGAGTAAAATGTAGACAACCTTACACCTACCCCGTAGGAATACAGAGGTTGCTTCCAGTGAGACCCCCGGCTCGATGGTAGTTTTGCATCAAGCCTTGGACATAAGGCACATAACACTCAGCAATTAAGACAAAGGCCAATTAGTGCACATACTTCCTTGTCTTTCGGCTATCAACGCCACCACATGATGCATGATTAACCATCCCCTCCTTTTAACATTATTTTCACGAAATTAGTAAAATAACGTTAAAATTAGTGCACTTTCATTTTTGCCCTCCGAGCGCCAACACATATATACATTATATATGCATACGGCAAGCAGGGTGTATACGCCATGCATGCGCATAACGTATACATTATGAATTCTCATCGCATATGTTATACGCCCTGTAGTAGGGATGAGCAAAATGGACCCGGTACCGGTACCGAATTTACCGAACCGGGTACCGGTACCGATTCGGTACCGACTTTTGACATTTTCGGTACCGGTCCGGTACGGTACCGGTTCGGTACCGGTATTTACCGGTTTTTACTCTCAAATACCGGTACCGTACCGGTACCGAACCATACCGAACCGGGTATATTCGGTACCGGTACCCACTTTTGAGGATTTTCGGTACCGGTCCTTTCGGTACCGGTACCGGACGGTACCGAGCTCATCCCTACCCTGTAGTATACTTATTCTTCAATCTTTTCAGCCCTTTGCAGTCCCCCGCACCTTTTCCCGAAACCTAACACATGGCCTAATATCTATGTTGTTTAAGAAGAAAATTTTACTTCAGCCTAATATCTATGTAGTTTAAGAAGAAAATTCTACTTGATTCTTAAAAATAATTCTTTAAACCTATGTATTAAAATTTGCCGAAAACCTTAATAAATATTGTTTAATCGAAAAAAGCCGAAAGGCATTGGATATGGACATATGAATACCTCTTACAACTATAAAATATTATAATAAGATGGACCATTTCTCATTTCTTTGTTTGCGATAATGTCTACATTATTTTGCACAAAATTGGATTATCTAACAATACTTTATAATTACAAAGTGAAATAATATAACAAACCTAAAGTTTAACCAACGGTTTAACCGGTTGGATTATCTAACATCTTAAAGTATATTTACATAAGTGAACAAGCATTAGGATTCTCGTCGCTAAACATTCCGTTATCAGGTTGATACCCTTGAGGGTCGTTGATATACATAGGAGGCGGAGGTAGTGGTGGTGGTGCATTCGAATATCCCATGGCGTACCCATTGTTATAACCTTGGTGGTTATAACCCTGGTATACATAGCCATTGCTAGACGACGATGAAGCCCCATACCCGTAATCTTGATTGTAGTAATTCGGATTGTACGTTGGCACCGTATACGTATACGGATTTTGTCCATGATACTCAAATTTATTAACCACCTCAATGCCTTTCTTTTTCTCTTCGCCGCCACCACCAGCAGCCGCCTTAGCATCACCGCCACCTGCCGCCTTCCCATCACCACCGCCTCCTTCCTTTTCTTTCTTTTCACCGCCACCGCCACCTTCCTTATCTTTCTTTTCGCCGCCGCCGCCTTCTTTCTCTTTCTTCTCATCTTTGTTTTCACCACCTTTCTCCTCTTTTTTAGGAGGGACAATATCGACTTTTCTCTTGAATTTTTCTTTTAACTGCGGTACAAGCTCTTTCACATTCATTATCCCTTTCACCATCACTAAATCCTTGCCGGCATCCGGCGTCACAGATTCCACTCCTGTAACAAAATAACAAAACATAAACATATAAAAAATTTAAAACAAATTAAATTAATGACCGTCCAATTAACAAATCCCATAGTACATATATAATAAGTTCTATACGTCACATAAAATTTTAAAAAGTTTGACGTTATATTAAATTAAATTATTAAATTATTGATAAAACAAAACATAAAGAATTTTCTAGAAGAAATAAACATACCATCAATTTTTGAAATTGTGCGTTTTATTTTATGAATGCATCCGTCACAATGCAACGGAATCTTCAAAACCACCAAACTCGACTGCGGCTATATCAACCACCACACAATAAAAAAAAAAATTAAACACATAATAAAAACTATTTAATGACATAAAATTAATGCAATTAACACCATATATTAATGCAATTAAATCTCAACCCAAATATTTATTTACACAAATTAATTGCAGTACCTCTTTGGGTTTTTCGGCCTTTTTTTCATCATCTTTTTTATCATCGGCTTTTTTTTCCGGTTGGGTGTCCTTTTTTTTCTCTTCGGCACCATCTTTTTTCGGCTGAGGAGAGAGAATCTCAACCTTCTTCTTGGTCTTGAACTCAACTCGCTCTTTGACACGCGTGGGGTCCACTTTCCCCGTTACCGTTAGCTTGTTCCCGGCCGTATCCGCCCTCACACTTTCCACACCTGCAAAGATTTTATTGTCCTTCGTTAGCCATACTAACGGATGTTAATAGTCCATGTGTTTTTAATGAAAGTTACCGTTAAAAAAAAAAAAAAAAAAAAAAGACGGTCAATTTTTTTTTTTTTTATAAAAGTTCGTGACGATTTTTGTGAATTTAAAAAAACCTTGGTAGGTCCGTCATGTGTATAGCTTGACGGAATAAACAAGTCATGTATACATATATACATATACTTATACATATATACACACTATGTCTCTATATGTGAAGTTGTCAACCCACTTTTATAATAATTTTTATTAAATATAATAAATTGTTGATTTGTATGTTTGTACTACCTTCAAATTGGCTGATGGATTTTTTAATTTTTTTGGCACATCCTTCACAATGCAAGTCAAGTTTAAGAACAACCGTGACCGGACCGGCATCAGGTTTTTTTGCACCGCCGGCATCGGCCGGTTTCTTTTCGGCAGCTTCTTTCTTTGTATCATCTTTCTGTAAAACAATATATGAAACAAAGGATATTAAATTTTAAGGATGAGAAGAAGATGAAGAGAGAAAATTGAGTTGAGGGGGTGATTTTGATCACTTACCTCCCCCATTGGAAGTTATGATATATATGAACAAGTGTTTGAATTGAAAATTGGGAAATTGGTTTGAAGAGTGGAATTGGAGGCAAAGGTCTGTATATATAGGGAACATGAGGGGGAGGGGGGGGGGGGGGGGGGGGGGGGGTATATGATACATGATGATGTATATATGATGTATGTATGCATATGAGGGATTATTTATGATGATTAATGGACCGGACGCATGGGTAATATTTAATTTTGAATTTAATATAAACTGTGGGGGTCGTTTTGTAATTGTTTTTATTCAGTTTTCTTTAATGTATTTATTATTTCACTTTTAATCTATTTAATTCTTATTTGATAGGAGTTAATATTTACACACATCTTCGCTTTATATCTCTCTATACATACATAGATATATAGAGAAAGATAGAGTGAAAAGAAACGCGTAAATCAGTCCCAATAGTTATATATGTAAAAAAAGTAATTAATAGTACTCCAAAGAATAACATTTTTTTAATAACAGTATATTTATATTTGAACTTGTTTTTTCTCAAAAAAGCTTATGTCCTTTGGTTTGTTTAAAAACTTGAATACGCAATTTTGTTTATTTTTTTTTTCAACATACCAATATAAAATTTATTTAAAATGGTACATGCATTCTTTATCGTGTACAAGGATCGTACCAATGTCATATTGACATCGTACTGAAATAAACCAATACCACATGAACCAAACTAATCAAGGTGATTAGTTTGTGGTTTGTGTCTCGATAGTCAACACACCATGAGCTTGTTACAATGTGGAGAATAGGGGGGTTCTTCTTGTAACCACCATCCGGCGTGAGAATAAGTATCGGTTTTGAGGATAATAGTGTGTGTATAAAGTGCGAGAGCAAGAGAGCAATCCTTAAACCGGATGTGAAGTTCTTTATTTATAGTCGAGGTGGTTTGTGAAGGAGATGGGCTGATAGGCCTTGAGTCTGCAGACGACAACAAGGAATATCCATTTTGTCCATTCTGCCATGACCGCTAGTGATTCCAGGCGAGAGGGAAGCGGGCGCACGCTGAATGGATCCACGTGTCCTGGCGATTGTCCTTGTTGTCTGGTCTGTCATCAGCAGCTAAGTGGAGATCGTGGAGAAGTGGTCGGCGCACGCTGATTGGTGTCACGTATACGTCCTTGTGTACCTTTTTGTCTCCTGTATGATTGTCCATCGTGCGGCATGATCAGGTACAGCCTGTTGGACGCTTATTGGCCCGCTGCTCTGCCACTTGTACCTTTCGTACTTGTTCGATGTCTATCTGCTCTTCTAACCTCTGCGCGACTCCAGGTATAATCTGTGTAGTCGGCGCAGGGTCAAGGAAGGCAAGTTTTTATCCAAGTAGTTAAGTGTCAAAACTGATCTTGTCTTGGCCCTGGTCTTGCGCACAACTTGACACACATCTATTTAGTCGGCGTGAGGTCGGGGAAGTTAATCATTTGGCTTAATTTGGATATGGTCATGCGCGCGATCTGAGGCTGACTCGCATGGTTGATGCAGGATTTAAGACCATACCCCTTCAACAACATTGGTACAAATAATCATTTTTATGGGTTTTGATTTCAATACTATAGAAGCATTGGTATCGATCGATATTGTACCTCATAATCAGTACAATTTTTGGTTTGTGGTTTTTCCTCAATTTTGGTTTCGGTACCAATCTCATATCTATCTTAAACAATTTTTGCATGTAGTTGATTCGGAAACTGCGACAAAATATAATTCTCACTTTGACTACTTGAAAATCGAGAAGTATATCTTTAGCTCTTTTCTATTTACATTAATGCTTTAGTAACTGATATTTTGTTAGGACACGACTTTATTTTTTTTAAATTATTTGATTGTATCATTAAAATTAATACCTTAGTAATTAGTTTAGTTCACAATAACATGGTTTCCCTGCCAAGGGGAAATTGGATAGGTTTGAGTCGTTTGACAAAACAAAGTTGAATGATCCACCATAAATGCGGGTTGTCGTCATGCGTGATGATTCAAGCGAATTGAATCCAAATATGGTGCATGGATCAAACGTGTGGCCTCATTACACCGTATTCTAGAATCATCCAATCCAAATATGGTGCATGGATCAAACGTGTGGCCTCATAAACACTATGTTCTAGAATCATCCAATCCAAATATGGTCCATGAATCAAACGAATTGTGTGGCCACATAAATCAACTATTTGTCGTTATTCGTCAACAGTCCAAACTTCAAAAATAACCACTGACAGTCACAACTATTAACATATTGACCTCCAATGGACTCTAACTAACAGAACCCTAATGTCATTAATCTCCAGCCGCCGGAAAAACGTTTTTGGTCGAAAAACTCAACTTTTTGACTAGAAAACTCAACTTTTTCGTCCCAAACCTCTTAACATTAGATCAGGCCTTTAGAAACCTTTTTTCTGACAAAAAAAAACGGTTATACGGCAACCGGACACTAACGGCGTTTGGATTCTGTTAGTCAGGGTTCATTGGTGGCCAATATGTCAATAGTTGAGACTGCCAGTGAGCATTTTTAAGTTGTGACTGTTTGCGGCCAACGACGAATAGTTTGTATTATTAAAATCCAATATTCTTTTTTTTTTTATATAAAAACTACTATGTATATGTATTAACTATATACAATGGCGAAGCTTGAAAAAAAAAATTCGGGGGGTCGGAAGGTAACGGACCTATAAAAAATTTTCTATCGCGTAGTTTCGAGGTGTATGTTCGGGTCGAACGTCGGTGATTCGGGTCTGGTCGGTCGGGACAAACATTAATATCAAATAAAAAAACGTTCTCAAACATTAAAACGTAAACATTGTTTAACAAACAAACGAACAAAGACACCAAAACATTAAAAAGGAGAGAAGAAGGTGGGCACCCGGTTCTCCTGGATGAGAATTATAGTTCTGCCCGTCTTCCCCATAGCATAATCTAATAACAAAACAAGTGAACAAATCACCCTAAATTTCAAACTCTAATTTCTATCTAAATCAAATCACAATAAGATTAAACAAATAAAATTAGACATAGTTACATAAAGATTCAACAAGTTTAGGGCGAAAATTCAGATCAATTTCACCCCTAATTTCAACCTAAATCACATAATTTGCAGCCCTAAATTAAACCTAAAGATAAAAAAACACATACCTTTAACCTTATGAAGATTGAAGAAGTCGAACAAGAGTACAAGACCACAACAACAAGCAGCGTTTTGGCTTCTGTTCTCGAACAAGAAGCTGAAGTCGAACAGTTCTGGAACCTGCGTTTCCCCCCCTTCTGCAGTTTTGGCTTCTGTTCATCTGGTCGATGTCCCAAAGTAAACGAATTTGGGTTGTTTTTTTTATAGGGTGGGCTTTTAAGTTGGGCTATATAATGATTTGATTTGGGTTATATAATATACATTCTAGTATTCTACCAAATATAATGACTTGGGCTATAATATTTGGGCTAATTAAATATTTTATTTAGGCTATATAAATAAAAAAAAAAAAATTGGGTGGTCGAAAACGTATATACCTAATTTTTTTTTATAAAACCGGGGGGTCGAAAACGTATATACCTACAAAATCCTATACGAAACGTACATATATAACACTACTGGCCGAAAAGTTCGGGGGGTCGGGCACCCACTCCCGCCCCTTAAATCTTGCGCCCCTGACTATATATAAGAATAAGATACTTAACTATGCGGCCGACTGGATTTTTTTGTTGTTGGTTGGGTAGGTGGGAAACACGCTTGTGTGGGCCTTATTGGAGTATCCCCTCTTGTTGGGCTCAGGGGAAAACCATTTTGTGGTTGGTCGGGTTGTGCTGAAGGTAGAATCAGAGAAAATTGTTAAGCATGAAAAAACTTGTGTTGATAATCAACATGTTTTCATTACCTTTGCCTTTGATACCTTTGGTTCTCTTGCTCCTGAAATTGTTGGTTTTTTAGACAGAGTGTAGATGGTCGAGCACAACAATTCTCGACGCCAAAGGACCAAAGTTTTATTTTCTATAGAATTGAATTTGTTTTTAAAAGCAGGTTGCGGCACAACTTGTTTACTGTTTACCTCACATTCTTATATAATTTTTATATCGTTAATGATAATTAATTTAATAGTATAATGTGCTTTACTAAAATCAGAGGCAAGTGTATCATGTAAATAATGAATGGTGAATAGGTAGATGGTTAAGATTCAGAAACTCATTAACAATGTATATATTACATACTTTAATCTTTATTACAAGTTATTAAAATCAATTATCATTTTAATAACTAATTAATATATGCGCATGTATATATATATATATATATATATAGAGGCCGGTTATCATACAAATGCCCTTATCGTACATTACGTACGCTACAATCTCAGCCGTCCGATCATCTTCCCGCATTGAATTCGCATGTTTTTTTGTACCACATGCGAAATTGTTACAAAAAACATGCTATTTCATCAAATTTATCACATGCGAAATTGGTACAAAAAAACAACATGCGAATTCATCAAAAATTATCACATGCGAAATTGTTATAAAAAAAACAACATGCTATTTCATCAAAATTATCACATGCGAAATTGGTACAAAAAAACAACATGCGAATTCATCAAAAATTATCACATGCGAAATTGTTATAAAAAAAACAACATGCGATTTTAAAATGCGGGAAGATGATCTGACGGCTGAGATTGAAGCGTACGTAATGTACGATAAGCAATATTGTACAGTACTCTTTATCTATATATATATATATATATATATATATATATATATATATATATAAACTAGAGTGGTGCCCAAGTAATGCATCGGGAACACAACACTTAGTCGGTGATTTTAAGGGCGTGAACGGAGCTGTTAGTTTGAGCCATAACCAAAACCAAAATTTTCTGTTCAGTTTAGTTTTGAACCGGCGTATGAACCAAGAAAAGTTAAAACTAAACAGGCCAAAAGACCTATTAGCGAAACTAAACAAAGCCGCTAATGAGCTTTGTTGAGTTACTTTTCTCTATAAGAGTTTTCTTTGATAATATTTTTCAGTAATAAAATCTGTTTGAAAGTTTCACTTTTATATACCCGTCGTGGGACGCGGGCATTTAATTCCCCATTACAAATTCACAATGTAAGCTATAAACTTTAATGAGCTTACTATACACTCCGTATATTATCGTTGTCGTGCCTTTATGCTGGATCGCCACCCCAATGCGCGAGTGGAAACCCAACTAGTATTGAATTATGGTGGGGATTTTAGTGAGTACACTTTGTTCGTTTGTTTATCATATATAATTATGTACAAGTGTATGTTTTATTTATTTACAAGCTTCAAATTTAATAGTGAAACATGGACGATAACAACAAAAAGTTATGTATGTCCGAACCTGGAAGTAGGTAAAACAGGTTTGTTTTCATGTTGGACGTAGTAATAAATAATAATAATAACAATTATAATGATAATTATATTGTTATTCTTATTATATTAAGTATTATTGTACTCTGATAATCATGATAACTGAGTTGACCTTCAATCCAGGTATCGTGAAAAACGTTGCCCATATTTATACTCACCAGATCTCATTATTTTGATTTTTTGACGGTAATCATGCTCATGAGTCATGCATGACAAAGATTTGAATAAATATTTAAAAGCTATAAAGTTTATTTGTGCAAAAGTAGTTTAGAAGTTGTTTGTTTAATCGTAGTGAGCTAACAAGGTATGAAAAACATAAGAAAATAGATAAATCTTGCATGTATTTTATTGAACTAGTGGCGTTTCCCACGCTTCGCGGCGGGATTTTGGTTGGTATCAGTTCGACTCGGTGTACAATACCGACACTTGACGTATTATACGAAAGATCAAAAACTAATACTGATGCAAACACAACTCCTTTTCCAATGAAGTTTTTGTCGGAACGTTGAGTAAAACTAAAAAACGAATACATGTGCCGATCGTTATGATAAATGACAAAATAGTTAGTTGTATTTGACTTATTTGATTCATCAAAATTAAAAGTTAAAACTTAGCGGTTAAATTTCAAAGTATATAAAGAGAGAATACTATTAGTTTGAATAAAAGACTTATATGCTCAATTTAAAAAGAAGAAAAGTTGAATTAAACTTTAGAACAAATCAAAGTTTAAAAAAGAAAAAATAAAATGAAGGAAATAGTCAGGGACACAAGAAAGAATTGGTGCGATATTGCCCCGATTTACGCATACTCATTGAAAGATTTACTTGGGTTATACAAGGTCTTGGTCGTGTCAAACCACAAAAAGAAGGTGATACAATAAGTTGTTCTAGTGGCGTGTTGGCCAATATGGAAGGCTCTGAATGAACTTATTTTTTATGGCCTTTGGTTAAACGTTGACAAGATTTTTGGCAAGTTGCAGGCGATGTCTTTTCTCTTATGTATGTTTTTTGGTTTTGGGTTGTAAGCTGGGTGAGCTATTCTGTAACCAGCAGGTTGCTAGATATTATGTGTACCAAAGTGGTAATGACTAATGAATGAATATAATTTGCTGTTAAAAAAAAAAGACACAAGATATATGTTGTAAACTCGTAGAGGAGAGGGGTACGTAGTCTAGAGATTTGGGTAACAATGGATGAATGGTCATATTTAGGGCATGTTTGGCTAAGCTTTTTGAAAACAACTTATTGACTTATTAGCTTTTTGGAAAAGTCAGAATAAAGTGACTTTTTGAAAAAGTCACTTTTCCCCTCACATACAACCTCAATGCCAAACATCATTTTAGAGCTTATGACTTTTCAAAAAGCCAATAAGTCAATAAGTTGTTTCAAAAAGTTTAGCCAAACATAGTTGATTCTGCAAATTAACCCACCCTCCCTCTTTCTTTGTCTGTATATGTAGACTACTGTCTGCCACCATCCTACCATCGTCTACTCCGGCACCTCACCTTACCATATGTTTTGGAACCGACCACCATCGTCTAAACCAGATCCGACTCTCTGTTTCTCTTCCTCACCTATTCTTCTACTTATCTCTATACAAAAGATCTACCACCGCCACCGCCTTAGTATTGTAACCGGATGTTGACCTCCCTCTACTCTCTCTCTCTCTCTACCTTTCCCGTTCTATTCTCGTTCTGCAAAACCTCCACCCAACGGCGGCATCGCTTCGACGGGATATCGCCGGAAACGACGCTTCGCTCTCCTTACCATCTCTCTCTATCTTTGAAAACCGTCGATGGCTAGTCTCCGCCACCTTGTGGTGGTGGTGCTTTCTGTCCTTTTCAAAACACTCGTCTCCGACGCTTACGCCTGAATCCTAGCTAGCGTGGGTGTTGCCGGTGGTGCTGCTACCGGTGATGATGGTCAACTTAATTTGGTTTCAAGTGGAGAAATTAAAAAAAAGAATTCAGAACCAACCACATGTACCAATCATAGGGTGGCATCTGGCTGCGCAAGTTAGCAATATGACACTGTTCTTAGACCATGTGTAGTGGTGAAGAAAAATAATGCCCCCACCATGGGGCATTATCCGACACGTGGCAGTCCAGTCAGCATGGGGCGTTATTGCAAAAGTGGCGTAGTGGGAATAATGCCTAATAATGCCCCTTCCAATCATTAAACAAACTAAAAACAAACTAGTTGGTCATTGGCTAGTCAAACTCTCCTCCACTCCCATTAGCCACTTCAATAAACCATTTGACCACTTCCAGCGTTTTATTTAAAACGCCATGATCCATTTTTTTTCAAAAATAACGCCTAATAACGCCGGGTGTAATGGGGGTGGGGGCATTTTGGGGCGTTTTTTTTTTCAATTTTTTTTAAAATACCGCCCCACTACGGGTGGTCTTAAGATCCTACGGCAATTGTTATTATATAGAATATGAAAAAGAAAGCGATTACTCATCAATGCAATACTTTAGCCAAAATGAGTTGAATAATGCCACTGGGTCCGTCTATGATTCATCTCTTTGTATAATTCTATTTTTCATGTTTCGAATTTACATCGAAATAGATGAACGGGCAATAAGCTGTACTGCTACCTCTTTTTTAATAGCAAAACAAAGTCTTTTAAAAACTACGTCCATAGATCTCTGGGTCATCACAATACTATGCATGACCCTTTGAACTCGACTAAGTAGATCCACAGCCTCTAGCGCCAGAAAACCAAAAGTATTAAAATCAAATGGGATAAACACGTACTGGTTGTCAAGGCACGTTTTCTCATGTTGGGTCACTTTACCCGAAGCAGCCTTTAAAGCAGACTGACCCACCGTGAAAGCATTACCCCCTAAGCCCACAAGCGGGGGAAACCCCTGTTAGATTCACACGTGCATGTTTTTCTCCTATCCATCCAAAGATCAGAATGTCGACTGGTCGAAGGGTAGATCTCCCTTCCAACGGGCCGGTTAAGAAATTAACGGATGCCTCTTTCTTAGCAGAAATACCAGGGCGTCTGAATATGTCAAAAAGGACATCCCTAAACAAATTTATGTCGGTATTTGAACCCCGGAAGCTCTCTACAATAAACTGCATGCTCTCCAAAAGAATCCATACACGCCTTATGACAAACAGGGCATTCCTCATCAACTGGGAATCAAGGAATCATGAGGCGACATTTAAGGATCGTACAGTACTCTGCCGGCGACATATGCTAGCCTAACTCATCTTTAGGTATAGCAAGAAGAAAATCTTGTGCATGTGGTGCTCGTAGACACTCAAAAACGGCTTTTTGTCTAACGATCAAGTCAAATTGTACTTCGATGTCATTGACAAGTGAAATATTAAAGATATAAAAAATGTAATTGATTATTTAAACTGGAGAAGGTTTGCAAGTATTTTTTTGGCAAATTGGAAAATAATAATCTCATCTTTCTGAAATTGGCCGATAATAATCCCAAATAAGTTATTAGCCAATAATAATCCAACCTCGTCCAATTTTTTTGTAAAATAGTCTGCCGTTAAAATAGCTTAACAGAGTTAAGTGTTTTTCCGAATTACAAACCGATGTTTTAGGGCTTTTGATCAGAACGAGGATACGAGTCGATTGATGTAAAACATACCTCAAAATACTGCCCCCAACCCACGAAAACGGTGCTTCAGTTCAGGTGTTTAACTTCCAATTAACAAAATTCAAGCCATTTCGAACACAATTTCGAGGTAAGTTTTACATCAATCGACTCGTATCCTCGTTCTGATCAAAAGCCCTGAAACATCGGTTTGTAATTCGGAAAAACACTTAACTCCGTTAAGCTTATTTTAACGGCAGACTATTTTACAAAAAAAATTGGACGAGGTCGGATGATTATTGGCTAATAACTGACTTGGGATTATTATCGGCCAATATCAGAAAGATGAGATTATTATTTTCCAATTTGCCTATTTTTTTAATAATTTAATCGATGTTATGTTAAAGATCAAAAGTATCTACTTGGAGAAGGTTTGTAAATATTTTTTAATAAATTATTCGATGTTATGTTAAAGATCAAAAGTATTTATACTATATAATAAAAGAAACCATTTTCGGGACACTTGTCATCATATTAGGCCATGTTTTATAGATAAGTGTTATTTTAGTTTAATCTTTTCTAATTATTATAGATAATCCTCCTACTAAATATTATTTAGTTTAATTTCTTATGGATAATTATTATTTAGTTTAATCTTCTTCTCATTTATAATATTATTTATTTAACTAATAGAGTAAATTATGATTTTGGCCCCTGTGGTTATATCACTTTTACTCTTTTAGACCAAAAAGAATTTTTAACATCTGAGCCCCCAACGTCTTTTTTTTTTCAATCTTTTTGGCCCCTAACGTCTTTTTTCTAACCCTTTTGGCCCCTAACATTTAATTGATGGGGTTAGTGTTAGGGGCCAAAAGGGTTAGAAAAAAAGACGTTGGGGGCTCAGATGTTAAAAAATTCATTTTTGGGCTAAAAGTGATATAACCACAGGGGCCAAAATCGTAATTTACTCTAACTAATATTATTTATCATTTATACATTTACGGAGTTTTAAATAATGAGTTAAATTTATTGAGACTTCGTTAACAAATTTTGCTACAACAAAATAATCTATTTTTATCAATCTAAATTTTTATCTATACTATACTATATAATAAAACATTAATGTGTGACACATGTCGTTCATTGTAGGTATTTATTTAATGATTTTCTCGCCTCACTTCCAAACTTATCTTATATTAATTAAATAAATAAATGAATAATGAGCTAATATTAAATTTTATCCTACTTTAAATTTCGAAAACCATTCTTCTATTTTTCTAATAAAATATTATCCGAAATTGTAAATTGTTAATTTAAAACATTTTAAATAAAACAAATTATTTATCACGAAAACCAAACTTTGTATTAATATATTAAATATTTTTATTCTCACTATACAAAATTACATTTACTAACTTTTTTATTATTTGGTATATAAAATTACATTTATTTAACTCGTGTAATAAATGAGGTTTTTTAAAGATGTATTATTTTATTACTTGGTAAACAATATTACATTAATTCAACCCGTGTAATACAAGTGGTTTTAAAGATATATTTTTTATTTGGTATATAAAATTATATTAATTCAACCCGTACAATATGGTTCTTATATATAACTTTTTTATTATTTAATATATAAAATTATATTTATTCAACCCATGCAATAAATGAAGTTTTTAAAGATATAATGTTTTATTATTTAATATATAAATTTATTTACTTAACCCGTGTAATACACGGGGTTATAACCTAGTCTACTTATATTCATACCTAGACTAGATTATAAGATTATTAGCAACTATAAAAAACATTATTAAAAAAGTTTTGCATTCGAAAATGCCTTTAAAGACGTGATTTAAAAAATATAGGTTGTGGAGCCTACAAAAACAACACCCTTTACTATTAGGGTTGAAAAAGGGCACCCTTTTAGCCATATGGTCGTATGGCATTACAACTCTCTGTATTGTATTATTCAACTAGAAGTGGTAAGACGTATAATCGTGTAAGTGTCGTATAGCCACAACATAATAGTTGTAGCGCTACTATTAGTGTAACACAAAACATGTGATTACAATTTAAAAGGTAAAAGATGACCATGGTATGGGGATCTCTGTTGTCAAAGCTCATCTAGGCGTGCGCCTAGGCCCATTTTTCAGGCCCAGTGCAGCCTTCACGCGTCGCTTCAAAAATCTCACTTTTCAGGCCCTTAGGCGCATCTTTTGGCCAAGTTCCGACATAATTTCGACAAAAAACCGTCTAAACAGGTCTAAAACAAGTATAGCGACCCTAAAAAAGCCTGGAATCAACCTAAAACAACCTAAACTAGCGCTAAAGAAGCTTAAAACATGTCTAAAACCCCTAAAAACTATAGCTTTATACTATACGCCTCGCCTAAAAAAACCCTAGCTTTTTACGCGCCTTGCACCGAGGCCCAAGGCTCACCCTTTGCGCCTTAAGCAGGCCTTGCGCCTTGTACAACGATGATGGGGATCGAGTTATTCTAGTTTACTTGTTTTTCATATTGTTGGATATGCTCCAATGCACCTTGGTAGCCTCAACTTAACACATTATATTTGTATATATGTCTCATTATCATAAAAGGGTCTGGGTTTTGATTGTTTTCTTTGTTACTCAATCAATTGAATAATTTTCAATGATTTTTTTTTATTGTTGAACTTAGGGCTGTAAACGAACCGAACGAACACGAACAAGGCCTTGTTCGTGTTCGTCCGTTAAGGAAATAAATGTGTTCACGAACGGTTCATGAACACTTACCGAACGAGATTTTATGTTAGTGTTCGTTCATTAAGGAAATGAGCGTGTTCGCGAACAGTTCACGAACACAAACGAACACAAATAAATTTGACGAACGCGACGAAGGATAAAGATAGATGGCCCAAAGAGTAGCACTCGAACTTGAATCCCTTATTGTGTAACGGGGGTCGATCGTATTCGCGGATGTAAACAATGAGAAATGAAAGGGAAATGATGCATAAACAAGGTGAAAGTGAGTTTCCTAGTTTAATTGTTAAGGAAATAAAATAAATAAAAGTTTAATAATATAAAAAGTACAAATAAAATATAAGAAAGTACAAAGATCTTCAATTAAAACACAAACATACGAACATAAGCGAACGCAAATCAACGAATGTTCACGAACACGTTCATGAACACCTTACCGAACGTTCACGAACACAATCGAACGAATGAGATCTCTGTTCATGTTCGTTCATTTAACTAATCGAACGAAATTTCTTGTTCATGTTCGTTCGTTTATTAAATGAACGAACATAAACGAACTTCCCGCCGTACGGTTCACGAACTGTTCGCTGAACGTTCGGTTCATTTACAGCCCTGAACTTGTTTGCAATGGATACCACTATGTTTCGCGTTTGTGTATGTATTGTCTGTTGGTCAGTTATAAGACGAAATTATCATGATCCAACTCCTCGTTTTAAATCCACTTGGGAATGGCTCAGTGATGTTGGTGAATTATAAAGTTTTGAGAACATCAGAAGGTTATGGATTTAATCCCATCATATGTAAGTTTAGCCATTAAAAAGATTGTCGTTTAAACTCCAAATTTAGTTAGCCCCAGTTGGTATAATAGGACATAACATGTGACTATAATTATCCTATATATTAAAAAACAAAGCTAATGAATAGTAGTTGTCACATCATAATGAATAGTAAACTTTCCTTATTGGTTGTCATGAATAGTAAATATGTTTCCACACTATAAATTTGCAACAATTTTGTGCATAGAGAGGTTGTACTTAGGCCGGAGGGTGTGGGGGGCGCCACCCTCGCCCTGTCAGCAACTATAGCGCCGTGGGCGCCATACACCCACACCACCGGAATTAAGTTGGGGCGCTATAGGTGGCTCGCGAACATGATAACGAGCAGAAATCACACAGATCGAGGCCCCTTTAATTTTTTTGACCGTTGAACGGTCAGGGGTTTAAAAAAAAAAATTGTTTTTCAAAGTTTATAAATTCTCTTCAATTCCTCCATTTTTTCCATCTAATTCCACCCATTTTCTCTCAACTTTTTATAGAGTTGGCTAATTTTTTTTAAACCCCTCTCTACAATGTTTCCCAACAACCTAAACCCATGGGACCCGAACAATCCGTACTGGCAAAACAACGAGCAAGAGGACCGGTATCGCCGAGACTCGCGTACGGGTGAGGTTGGATATTACCCAATGCCACCAACAACCCCAACTTCTCCTCATCCCATCACTCAACCGATGGCCAGTTTTTTTGGGTATTATTCTCAACCCCAGTTTTTTCCCTCAAACATACCCCAACACATTCCTCAAAACATACCCGAAACCCAATCCGTTCCCGAAACCCAAGTCGAACCCTCTTCTAGAAAAAAAAGAAACCATAAAAAGAAGGATGAGTCCGAGAAACGTGCTACCAAAAAGGTCGAATATTGGACGCCTACGGAAGAGTTCGAGTTGGCAAAAGCATGGCTCAACGTATCGGAGGACTCGATTGTTGGTAAATATATAGTTTTGTAAACTTATTTTTTAAATCAAACATATACCTTTATAAATATATTTTTTTATAGGTGACGACCAAGACATAAAGGTTTTTTGGAACCGTATTCGTGACAAGTTTTTCACCGCCATGGGTCGCGGCGTATATCGACGGGCCGACTCTATTTCAGGAAAATGGGGCGCAATGAGGACGAAGATTAGCAACTTTAACAACATACATACTAATCTCGTCAACAACACTCGAAGGAAAAGCGGTGCGAGCGATGTGGACGTGATGACCCAAGCCCACTCCGATTATAGGGTGTACCATGGTCATCACTTTACGCATGTAAATGCGTGGGAGCTTCTTCGCAAATCTCCCAAGTGGCACCTTGTGCCACCGTTCGACCCAACCCGCCCTCGGTCAAAACGGTCCAAATCAACATCCACAACGGAACCATCCGGGTCCGATGCTCGTACGACAATTAATCTTAACGACGATGATGAGGAGTTCGAACAACCAGAGGAGCTGCCTCGACCAAGGGGTCGGGATAAAAGTAAGGCAGCGGCACGAGGAAAGGGTACTTCAACGTCATCGGATGAGCCGTCAAAGTTGGGCGAGTTCCATACAAGTCTCAACAAAATGATCTCGATCAGGGAAAAGGACCAAGAAATGAAGAGGGAGAAACTAATTCAGAAAGACTTGGATTTTCTAGCGAAAGATTTCTCACATCTAACGGAGACGGATCAACGCATTATGGAGGCTCGCAAGAATCAAATTAGGGCGAAATATATGTAGTTTTTTTTTTCTAGTACCTTCTTATTTTTTTTAATGACTTTGTGATGTTTTTTATTTTTTTTAGGATGAAATTATGTTTTATTTTTTTATTTTCTAGTTATATAAAATGGTCATTTAATTTAAAAAAGTAAAATGTAAAAATAAAAAAATAATTAGGTAATGATGACGGGGCTCCATCTCACACCCTGCAAATTAAAGGGGGGGTTATAAAGCCCCCTGGCTGACGTGGCGTCTAGGTGGCGCTGAGGTGTCCTTTATAACATGCAAGGGGCTCCATCCCACACCTTCTAGCCTTATGGTTTTAGGGTAGTTTAAAAAAAAAAAAAAATGCAATTTTCACTTTTAACCTAAAGGTTTTATTCTTTGAATTTTAACCCCATTGACTTTTTAACTTTTTATCCAAAGTTTCTCATCTTTTGCGATTTAACCCCAATACTTTTTTTATTTTCAATTTGGTCCCTCATACTTTTCATCTCTCGCAAGTTTTTCGTTTTACGTTTCGTTCTAAATTTTGCGAGTTAACACGCCGCAACGTGTGTGTTGGGTTTAACGTTTTTCGTCTGTTTTTTTCCCGTTTGACAGTATTTTCTCCGTTTGAGAAGTTCGTCGCAACGTGCGGGTCCTAGATCGACTTAGTTATTATCTTCTGAGTTTTACGTTTCTGTCTAATTTATTCGCATTAACACGCCACAACGGGCGGGCGTGGTTCAACGATTTTACGTCGGTTTTTCGTTCAGTGTTATTTTTTACTTTTTTATTTTATTTTTTTCGAGCTTTTCTGATGTTGGTGGTCGCTGATAGTGGCGTGACATTAGTGCTACTTGGCACGATTTTACGAACTTATTTAACCTATTAATTTTTTTTACTAATACTTTATTTCAAGTTCACCGATAATTCTAAATAAAAACACATTTTAAAAGAAGTAAAATGACTAAAAAGCCCTCACATGCAAAGTATGTGAGGTAACTTAACTGACTTTTCGGACGACGTTAGTTGTAAAGGTTATAAAATGTAACAAAACATGAACATAAAGGTTGGGTTTTGCCGATTTCATAGTGAAAGGTATAAAGTGCAGTTTAGGTATAACATAAAGGTTGATTAATGCAATTTAGTCTAAGAAAATTTATTTTTTTACATGCATATTTTTATATACGTGTCGGTATAAATTCGATTTGCTCTACGTTTTGACGTAAACTTTTTCTGGAAACAAGTCAGGTCATATATAATACGTTTTCGTTTAAAAAAATATTTTTACGTGCATATTTTTATTGTATGTTTTGTCGTAAACTTTTTTGGGAAACGAGCAAGGTCAAATATAATATGTTGTCGTGGTTAATTTTATGAATGTTTTGTAAACTTTGTTTCGAACTGTGTGGAGTCAAATTGTGGATTCTTTTTTCCCTTTTCTCAAAAGATCTAATTAATCTCTTTTGATTATACGTGTCAGCTTTTCCGTTATACATGTTACATTTTCTATGTATGACTCGAGTCACATATAATACGTTATTATTGTACGGTATAAATTTGATTTACTTTATGTTTTGATCTAATCGCAATGCTTATATAGGTTACATTGAGTTCAATCAGATATGTCAAAACGAGTGCTTTCATATGGTTAACGCATCACATAACGTTTGAACTAATTCATTCGACATTTGCGATGTACCCGCGCCGCAACGCGCGCGGGTCTTAATGCTAGTTAAATCAATTTAGCAAAGAGGAGCTACGTCTATTTGACCTAAATTTTGATCAAACCTACAACTCTAAGGTATTGATTGTTTCTTAACTTACAACCACAAGAGTGTTATCTTATGTTTAACTTTCCTAACTAGATTTAATTTTTTTTATTTTTATTTTTTGAAAAATCAACTTCAACAAAAACCAACCAAATCACAAACAACCCACCATTTGAATTTCACTTTAGAATCAAACAATAAGAATTACACACACCATAAAAGATATTCAAAATTTTAAATGTTTTAAATGCATTAAATAAATATTTTTAATAATGAAATTGTTCAAAGAATATACTCTATGTTGTTATTTATATATAGAAAGAGCGTTTTATTTTCAGTTAGATCTGCCCATTATATTTGAAAATTATTCATCCAAACGAAAACGACATATGATGGGTTTACAATTACTATTTTTGTGGTCCGATGAAATCAAATACGCACGTTAATATTTTTTTATATATATGTTTCAGTGATTTTGTTATATATAATGTAATTTTATGATACCTAAAAAGGAAAAAATGTGATTGAATTTAAATGCGAGAAGGAATCATCTATATATTTTAGGCATGGTGTTACCTATACATACATATGCACGTACATTAAATAGGTGTTAGAAATTGTGGTTATTATCATTATATAGACTGAGGACCAGCCTCGTGTTGTTGTTCAACTTTCAAAACCAAGGGGCCTAACAACAATGTCTTTCATTTAATTATGATATTGATTACTTTGAAAATAATTTGTCAAGAGGATGGGAATATAGGAACATGAATGGTTAAGCCAACTTTGAAAATAATTCTATATTGCTACGCCACTATGGGCGGGTATTTGTTTCATAAAACTCATTTATTAAAAACCGGTTTTTAAATCATACCGGGATAAGCTCTGAAATGGTTTAACCGGTTGAACTGTGTTGTATTGAGTGGTTCAACCGGATTACTAGTTAAACCATTCCATAAAATACAAATTCATCTAAAAAAAACTATCCACTCTCAATTAGGATTTATGTAATTGATTATGGTTTTATCTAAAAAAACAAGGATTTTCTTGTGAAACATTAAGCATTTTTAAAGCATTTTATTACGTATATTACGTATAAAGAATATTACATTGGATGAGATGAGTACCAGTTTTAACAACGATGAAATAGTAAAATGGAATGCACTAGTAGGGGTGAGCAAGTTTAGGTCCGGACCGAAAATAACCGAGAACCGAACCAAAATATACCCAACCCGACCCGAACCCAAGTACCTAGGTATTTAGATCGGTTCCAATTTTTCATATAAAATAGGGCCGGGCCGGGTCGGGTCGGTTCTCGGTTCTTTTCATGGTGAAACCCGACTTGGACCTATGGACCGGAACCAACCCTATATTTAGGGTAGTGAATCGGTTCTGTATTTTATGTTTGATCCGTTCTCGGGTCGGGTAGGGTAATGGTCAGGTAGGGTCGGGTTTTTCCTTTTGCTCACCCCTATGCACTAGGTTAATTACTGGGCATATGGTAGTTCAGTATAACCTTAATTTGTATTTTATTAAAATTAAAAAAATCAAATTTTATGATAATGCAAACCGGTTCAACGGTTTGAACCGGTAGAATAGGATTTACCGACAGTAAATAAGGCATACTGTATTCGGGTTTTAACAGCCTTTATCGTATCATATCGGTCTCGTATCCGGTATCCGGTTTTAACCGGTAGAACTAACAGGCTCATACCGGTATTTAAAACATTGATGTTTCTGGTTTTCCACGTCATTTTGTGTCAAAAAATATCATAAGAAACACTTCAAAATAACATTCCAATGCTTGAAATATTAATATAAGAAGTAGCGACTAAATACTTATCATATGAAACACTTCGAAATAACATTCCAAATATTAATATAAAAGTAGCGACTAAATAGTGGTATTTCGTAATTTAAGTTAAAATAGTTTTTAAATAAAAATAATTATATGCAGTTTTTCTTTACGCCCGCTTGCGGTATGCGCATATAATGTATATATGTGTGGGCGCTTGGGTGGACAAAAGTGAAAGTGCACTAATTTTAACATTATTTTTTGAATTTCGTGAAAAAAATGTTAAAAGAGGGGGATGGTTAATCATGCATCATTATGTGGTGGCGTTGATAGCCGAAAGACAAGGGAATTCATGCACTAATTGCTCTTTGTCCTAATTGCCGAGTGTTATGTGCCTTATGTCCAAGGTTTGATACAAAACTACCATCGAGCCGGGGGTCTCACTGGAAGCAGACTCTCTATTTCTACGGAGTAGAGGTAAGGCTGTCTACATATTACCCTCCTCAGAGCTCAGACCCTACCTTAGCTTTACTATTGGTGAGATTTAGTGAGTATGATGATGATATGCAGTTTTTCTTCAGAAACAAATTTATAAACTGATATTACACAAACTTTAATAAATCTTTTAGGATGTTTATATAGACTTTTTGAAATCTGATTTATATAGACTTTTTGAAATCTGAAAACAAATCTATAAAACAATCATAAATTAAATTCTTTAGCAGGTGAGGGACCTGGGCCACTGCCACAGTGCCCCATCACAGTTTTAACATGTATCTGGCCCAACAAGGCCCTGACCTTTCTTCCACTTCAGCCCATGAACAAACACAGCCCACTACCACTCTTTTTAGCTCAAAATACCTTTTTTTCTTGTAGTCTGCTACAAGAACGAATTTAAGCCCAAAATACATTTTTTCTTTCTTGTAGTCTGCTTCAAGAACGAAAACAATGAACTCAGACCGCCAGGAGCCTAGGACTAAAGGTGCACAAATCGGTTAAAAAAAATAACCGAATGGTTAAAAAAAACCTTTTTCCATGGTGAAAACCTATAACCAATTATAACTGCTTAGGTTAAAAAATCGGTTTTTATTTAACATATTTTAAAGAAGTAAAAAAAACATACCAAAATATACAATATAAACTCAATAAACCTTGTTTTTAGTAAAAAAAAAACATACCAAAATATACAATATAAACTCAATAAACCTTGTTTTTATTTACTTATATGTATGTGTATGTAAGTTAAAAAATTGGTTCTTGTTCTAAAATTCCAAACCAGTTCTAAGTTCTAACCTACAAGGCTACAGGGCGGTTCTTAGAAGAGCAGTGGCAGGGCCACGGCCCGGGCAAATTTTTCGGTCGTAGTGCTAATTTTCCGCATTTCGATCGAAATTTTTTATATATACTATGTTTGGCCCGGGCTTTTTTTAGTGCCCGAGTCTCTCGGCCCTGGCATGTTCAACGGGCAAGATCCGCCACTGGCTACAATTATTTTTTTATCTAACCTAAACTGGTTACTAGTGTACCAGTTACAAACCGGTTGCAGCTTGAGTTAATAACTGATTACGGTTAATGGTTATTGTAATTTTGTAACCATAAACTTGGTTGAAGGTGTTTGTTTCTAAAGTTGTCAGAACAGACCCTTGAGTCTCGTGGTTCATAGTTTCACCCAACTTTAGAAGGATGTTCTATTTCATAAAAAGCTACAAAATATATATATAGAATGCAGGGGCGGACCCACCACCAAGCCAAGGTGGGCGGGCGCACCCCCGAGAAAAAAAAATTTTAGTGTAAATTTCCGACGAAAATCCCGTCCGCACCCCTTGGATTTTTTCGTCCGCACCCCTTGGATTTTTCGGGCGCACCCCTTGGAATTTTTTGTCCGCACACCATAGGTAAAAAATATTATGGATTTATATTATACATTTTTTTAGTAAAGTTTGATTTTTTTTATAAAAATACTACCTATTTTAATACATTATATACACTTAGTCCATTATTACCCAAACCAAATTCTGCCCTCTTGGCTCTTGCCCATTAGCCCAGCAGCCCAAGGTTGTAGCCCATGTCCATTACCCAAATAACTTAAATACAAATACTAAACTAAAGCCCATTTATCAATCCCACCTCTTCAATTCCCATCATCCCGCCCAGCGATCCTGCGTTCTTTCCCTCCTGCCCTGCGAAGCGACATCATCAGCAGCAACAACACAGGTCGATCACAGCCGGAAAGTGACCGGAATCCGCCCCAAAACTGACCAGCGATCTTCAAAGGTAAGTTTTATTGTTTTTTTTTTTTTATGAATTTACTTGATATTAAGGTAGAAAGGGGTAGTAAAATTCTTAAATATGTTTGAAAAATCTTGTGTTTAGTCGTTGCTTTACTGCTTTAGATGATTATTATGTTATTTAGATGATTTTTAGGGGTGATTACACTCACAATTCTAGGGGACTAGGGTTTGATTGCTTGAATGGTTGAAAGTTAAAATTAAACAAAAAGGCTATGGAACGATGAACCGAACCGACCCGATACAACCGATTTTTTTTACTTATGTACCTAGGGGCCTAAAATTTAGTTTGATGTTCTTTTGACTTACAGGACCCGAACCGACCCGACCCGATACAACCGATTTTTTTTACTTATGTACCTAGGGGCCTAAAATTTTTAAAAATCTTCCGCACCCCCATGGAAAAATTCCTGGGTCCGCCACTGATAGAATGCAGATCAATTACAAAACTCATTAATCCTAAATAATATGGGAAGAGATTTGGATCATTGATCAAATCAACAGAGAGGTTAAAATCGATGTAGTTACAACTTGAATCATATATCAAATCAATTGAATGGATCTTTACTCAATCTTATTCAGATCAAGTTATAGTGAGTGTATTACCTTTTTTAATTTTTTTAAGTTACAAGAGTTTTAACTCAAATACTTATCTTAGGGGTAAATAAATCGATTAATCGAACCGAGATGGAAATAACTAATAATATCAAACCAAAAGAACTCACCCAAACTAATAACTGGCGGTTTGATTTTGTTTCTTTTTGACTAAGAATTAAGGTTTGGTTTGGTTTTGGGTATGCTTCGTTTCAAAACTGACATGATTAGAAGTACACCAAAACCAAACCGAAAAATCAGACCACGTTGAACTTGTTTATCATGTTTGTTATTGGATTTATGGTTCAAACTCATTATTTGGGTTAAATGTTTTATGTCCACTTTATTAATAAGTGGTTGACAAATTCTTTTGGCCAAAAGTTTCGCGTACAAATTCATTACTTTTTATCTTTTTTTAGACAAGTGTAAAACCGAAAATCATCCCATAACCAACTGAACCCATATGTAAAACTGAAAACGAACGGTTTCTAAAAGCGAAATACCAAAATTTTGGTTTAGGTTCAATTTAAACCCAAAATGACATTGCAAGTCATTTAAGGAAGCATAGTAGTTATTACCATAACATTTTTAGTAGTTCATTCTCCTAAACATTTAAAAAATCACCCTTCGTGTCTCGTCTCTTTTGCTTATAAGTATGTTTCAAGTTATTTGTTCTTTTCTGCCAATTCAAATTGTCGTCAATAAAATGTGGAGTTAAACACTACTTTCATACACTCCTCAAACCCTGGAAACGACATTTCATCAACTATTATCTTTTTTACCAAATCTCTTCCAACTTTTAAGACATCAAATTTCTATGTATTTAAGAAGTTTTTGCCAACCTTAACAAATACCTTTTCTTATTGACTAACTTTGCGCTTTCAATCATCAATCAAGTCTTCAAGGGTTTTGCATAACGTAACATGTCTTTTCATTGTGTCATCAACATTTGGAGTAAACACCATATGCATTAGAGCAATCGTTCACCTTGTAATTGAACATCTCAAAGTGATCCTATATGGTTATCTTTCTTTTCTCTACTCCAATTTGATTTCGAATTTGAGTAAACTATTTTGATTTCCTTTTTCATCTTCGTATGATCAACAATTAATAATTATCAAAGGACTTGTAGTCTAGCAGTATCAAGATGTTAGAAAAAATGTACCTTGCCATGAGGTTAGGGAGTCTCATAGTGCACAAATGTGTCGATTCAAAAGTATGATTAGAGGGTATGTATGTGTGTAAATCACATAAATGAAATTACTTACCATCCATCAACAGGTAATACATGTAGTTATAACTTGTTTTAAACAACAAGATCACTCACAATACTTATAAAGTAAGAAATTGCTCGCTGTCTTAAAAAAACAATTTAGTATGTTATTAAAACGCAGTGTTTTGTTATTAATCTCTGTTAGATGTAAAACCATTTGTGTAGGAATAACCATGTTGCCTATCCACTCACAAGTTAAAAATGTCATGTTGTTTGATTAAATGCTTATTAGTATACCATGCAATACACCATACTCTTTAACCATACAAAATAATATTCATAATTGCAAGAGTTTTTAGACCATCCATATCGCAAGGGAAAATGGGCGTCTCCTTCGTTTCATCCACGTTTGAATCTTTGTTGGCAAAACAAGGATTATGAAAAGATTATAGAATGATTAAAATCCCAAATGATGCCTTGTTTTTATAATGTCAATTTATAAGTAATGTTAATGAGTGTTAATTAAGGTTGTGAATATACTATATACATGTCACTTAACACTTAATGTTTTACAAAGCATTAAGATCACCATACACAAGACTTATCAATGCAAAGATCAAATGATGATGAACCAAGACTACAATGATCAAGACTTGGGAAACGAAATGCAAATCATCAAGCGCAACATATCGTGAGATGCAGAGGTGAAAGACCAAAACAACATATGATGAAGACTTAAAGATTACAAAGCTCAAGTATGAAACAACATCTACAAAGATCAACGCATTATACATCAAGGAATTGATTGGGAATTAGAGATAAAATTAATTAAAACTAATTTAAACCTAACAAACTAATTTTTATCTTGAAATACCTAATAGTAAAAGTCTCATTTGAATGTTCATGTAAATATTCTTGAATAATGAATTTTTTTATTTGACAATAATGAATTGTTTGAATGCTCATGTTAATAACATATAATTTTCATGAAGATTGAATATTAATTTGGGTAATGAAGGTGATGATGTATAATTTTTATGAAGATTGAATATGAATTTGGGTAATGAAGGTGATGATGTGCAGATGTTGTTTTTAGTTTTTGGTTTTTTTATAAATATTGTGAGATTACCAAAATGCTCTTTGACTTAATAATAAAACTAACAGAAACTAACGGCAGAGACTCAAATCGTAGCGTTTTTACATGACTGGGAACTCAACAAGGAAAATTTTCACTTTAGGAACACGAGTTGTGCCTCTTACCTCAGAAACGCAAATTACAGTTTACTCGATATTTAGAATCTTTAAGATATGTTATATATAAACTCTCCCATTCAATACCAAGATTAATACTAAAAAAAATTTATTAAAGTTCAAAGAGTAAACTGCAATTTTACCCCCTGAGGTTATGGTTCATTGGCATGTCTACCCCCCTAAGGAAATAATTGCAATTTTACCCCCCACTGTTTGTTGTTATGTCGCAACCTTACCCCCTGGCCTCAAATTTGTTGACTAATCTGTTGACTATGACTTGAAATGACTATAATGCCCTTTCATATTACCCCCTGTATTTTTGTGCACTCTGTGATATTACCCCCTGCCACCACTGCCACCGCCATTCACCACCACAACCACCACCCACAACCACCACTGCCACCGCCATTCACAACCACAACCACCACTGCCACCTCCAGCCACCACCCACAACCACCACTGCCACCGCCATTCACCACCACAACCACCACTGCCACCTCCAGCCACCACCCTAATCCGCCTTGTAAAAGCTATTTATTTTCAAACAAAACGTGTATTTTAGGAACCAAATTAGTAAATTACAAATTCAGAGATAAAATAATGATGAACAAGCCATAATGAAGATCGGCAGCAGCATCAGCGGCGGTGGAGGAAGAGGCGGTAGTATCAGAGAGCAGCATCAGCCCCCTGTTCTTTATATTAATAATCTAGTGTCTTCTTGGCACTGCTTTGGAAGTGAGCATTTGACTTTTCATTTTTCTTTTTATTGGACTTTCAAATACCAACACCAATCATCCTAAATTCTATAATTGAAATTTTCGGTTTTGATTTTAGTTACCTTTTACTGCATCTTTATCATCTACACACACTTAATTCGAATTCTATGTTGTTTAATTTCTGATTCAATTTTCTCCCTCTAGAGAGTCTAGAGCATCAGCCCCCTGTTCTTTGATTTTGGTTTCGATACTAATATAAAGTCAAATGCTCACTTCCAAAGCAGTGCCAAGAAGACACTAGTTTCATAAATTGGTGTTGGTAGTAATAGATTATTAACATATGAATCAATGAAAATTGCAATGGCATTAATTTACCCTACCTTTACAAAGGTTCAAATCTGGTACATGTCTCGTTTGAGGAGAAAAATGGCGGTTGGTTTGGTTATTCTTCGTGAAGTAAACGGAAGCTTAATTATGTAAAACAAGAACGCATATCTCGAGATCAATGGCTTCTTCTTATTCTCTCTCTCTCTCTCTCTCTCACACACACACAATGTGTTAGAGAAAAAACAAATGGAGCAGAAGCAGCAGCAGTGGCAGTGAATGGCGGTGGCAGTGGTGGTTGTGGGTGGTGGCTGGAGGTGGCAGTGGTGGTGAATGGCGGTGGCAGTGGTGGTTGTGGGTGGTGGCTGGAGGTGGCAGTGGCAGTGGTGGTTGTGGTGGTGAATGGCGGTGGCAGTGGTGGCATGGGGTAATATCACAGAGTGCACAAAAATACAGGGGATAATATGAAAGGGCATTATTGTCATTTCAAGTCATAGTCAACAGATTAGTCAACAAATTTGAGGCCAGGGGTAAGGTTGCGACATAACAGCAAACAGTGGGGGATAAAATTGCAATTATTTCCTTAGGGGTAGACATGCCAATGACCCCTAACCTCATGGGTAAAATTGCAGTTTACAAGTTCAAAAGATAAAGAAAACACAAACCCTCTTTTAGGTTCCCTCCTCCTCTACCTATTGACTATTGAGTTGTGCGTTCACCACGTCAAAGAAACCATCACCAACACCCATAATAATCGGCACCAGTATCCACTTTT
This sequence comes from Helianthus tuberosus, assembly GCA_030545235.1. NCBI lineage: Eukaryota > Viridiplantae > Streptophyta > Magnoliopsida > Asterales > Asteraceae > Helianthus > Helianthus tuberosus. The sequence goes on along the minus strand of CM060372.1, from coordinate 29,144,458 downwards.
TTTTCTCTTCAGTTTTCCTTCATTTTCACATCCTAAATCACTAATCTTTCCTTCAAAGCTAGTTACTTTACCACCTGGGTACCTCTTAATTTTGATAAATCTTGATGGGTTTGAACAATAATCATCAAGATGTTGGAAACAGACACCCATCATCACTTCTTTCTAGAGGCCGTTCATGGGGCACCACAGCTTCTGCTCAATCTGTTTCCACTAGTGGCAGTGTTGGCTCACCTTCTACCGCTGCTCACAAGTTGAATCATCTTGATATTCATGCTGATGATGCTGGATCTCAAGGGGTTGTTGGGTGAGAACATTTGGTTTAAGTTTTACTTAATTCTTGCTTACTGAATGTTGTATAAGATTAGGGTTTAGTTTGCAGTTTGATACTTTTATTTTTGTATTATTTTGGTGTTGTTTGATGTAAAAGTTGGACAATTGTTTTTGGGAATTTAGGAGGGTAAGACTTTTTTGGGGGTGTACATGGAGTGTTGACTTTGTAAGCCTCAAAGTTTTACTTAGTGTAGGTGTAGAAGAAAAATTTCGGGGTATCCCAATTTCTTTTGTACCCTACATTCATCAAACATAGAAATTTCTTTTACCGTACATTCAAGGGTATTCTGCACTTCGCCAAGAAAGTTGAGGGGTATCACGGGCACGCTCTGAGCCCTTAATAGATCCGCCCGTGGGTGTTTAGAAACTGTGAATTTGCGTAGATGTTTTCTTGAACCAACAAATGTGTTTGTGTTAGGGTGAATGAAGTGAAGTTAGTTTTCAACTTTAGATAGTAGCATAGTACTTTCGTGAAAGGTATTGTATAACGATAAAGATATATGGTGCATTTATGTTATTAAAATGCGATTGTTTTCGGCTACTCCTTATAAGGTTATTATGCTGCTGAGAAAATGTAGTAGACAAAAGGAAGGGAAACGGGCGTAAAACACTATATGTTTAATTGGTTAATCAAATGTTTACACTAAGGCTTAACAAGCTAGTAGTTAAGTAGTGGATCTTTGTGCAGTAATATAAAGAAGAAACGGGCTCCACGTGCAACTGGAGGGGATAAAAATGGTAGAGGTCTCAGACAGTTCAGCTTGAAAGGTTTGTAACTTGTTTATCTCCTATATTTAGAAAATTGTTTTACACTTGCGTATGATACGAAGGTATTTTAGTAAGCGTAACACAATATTCATATTTTGGAGATTCATGCTCTTATTTTGGGGTTTTTGACGTTTTTTCGTGTTGATTTGCGTAGTGTGCGAGAAGGTTGAAAGCAAGGGAAGAACTACTTATAATGAGGTTAGTGTTTTTCTACTTTCTTTTACGTATTTTTTAGTTCACTTTCTAGTTTTTTTTCTTTCTACGCCTACAACACACACACACACATATGAACACCTAAAAACAAAGTTATAGTTATTGTATGGTAAAACTGTCATGGCACGTAAATAACTTTTACCATATGGATGTACTTTCCTGTACCAAAATTTCAGTAGTGATATATTTTTTACCCTGGAGGTACTTTTCGTGACTGTTCTCTACAAGTATCGTAAAGGACATTCATCACATCCATAGCCATAAAGGAGCACAATTTGAGATGCTTTCCGTTATTAGTTCATTTGACTTGCATTTAGAAATAAGAGAATAACAATCTAGAATTTGATTGTCAAAAAAAAAAAAAAAAAAAAAAAAAAAAACCTAAAGTGCATAAGCTCTTATGCCAGTTATGAACTCCTCATGAACTTGTTGGTCTTGAACATTAATATCTTATTCAAAGGATGGATATTATTCTTATTTGTGTCTGTAAATTATTTCCGTTGGCGCCAATGTTTATAGTTTTTCTTATCTGTTTTCTCTGGACGGTTATCCCTTTTCATTATCCATTTTGTGTTGATTTTTTATGTAACGACTTTTGGTCGTTTATTCTCAAACTATGCAAGTTTTAAGTGAGTGGAATGTTCATTCGACTCCTTCATTGGATGAAGCTATTACATTGATAGAATAAGAGATTAGATAAAATGTGTGCACAAATGAAACCTCACCTATTAACCACTCGACATTGCCACATTGGTGGTTCTAGATCCTCGGATTCGAGATATAGAGAATGCTACAATCTTGTAAAGGACATCACAGCTTCGATTCCCCCAAACCTTGCAATAGTTGTTGCTTAGATGACAAAACAGTTCGTTGCTTAGATGTTTAGAGATGAAATAACAGAAATGGTGTCATTGAAGTTGAGAATTCTAGGGGTATATGAAAATTTACACTTGATCTGGATAACACTTATCTTCTTTGGTGTAACTTTAGTGGTTATGCTCATGCTCCTAATGGTACGTACGTAGGTTTGAGCTCTTGCATCCACTAAAACTCATGTTGATTGGATCATAAACTCAAGTACATCTAGGTATGTCACAAAAGCATTTTGAATAAGTTGGACTTGAGAGTTGAGATAATGAAGAAAGTAATTAGAAGAAGAGAGCTATTTTTTGTAATGCTTGTGAACTTGGAAAACATACGCGTTCTACTTATGAAAGGTCTAGTCTTTAAAGTGATGAGTCATTTGCACTCGTTTGTTATGTTGTTTGGGCACCATGTCCTACTATCTGTATTAGTAGTTTTTTAAGGTTTGTTACATTTAATGATTGTTATTCACGTATGAATGGGTATACATGATGAATCGGGCACCTAAGGTTTATAAGTGTTTTCTTTTTCTAGTTCAAGTGAAGATTACTTGAACATGGAACATGCGGCTTTCATCTTTAGTCGGGGAACTAGTTAGGATTTGCTAGACTTGCACCTCTCTTAGGTCATGATTGGGTATACGAGTTTTTGGAGACGTCGTATTAGGGTTGTGGGCTTTTTGGGGAGTGTATAGAACTATAGATTTTGTTATAGGGTCTTAGCGTTTTCTATACTTTTTCTTGTTTGCCTTAGCCTTGCCTTAGTGCTGTTTGGGTGTATAGACCTTTATTTATACGAGAGTGTATAGGCATGGCCTAGGGTTAGTGTTTCTTTTCCATGTCTCTTTCCTCTTTTATTTATAGCTATTATAGTTTACTCATCATTGAATTTTAGCGGTAGTTTAGAACTTTCATTATTAGTACTTTTATATGGTTGTGTGCTATAATTACACTTGCGATTCCAGGTTGCCGATGAACTTGTAGCTGAATTTGGAGACCCCGGAAACGGTGTTCAAGCTTCTGACCAGGTTCACGTTACCGCCCGATCTGTTGATACTTGCATGTAAAATTATTAATTCTTTTTGCTTACGCATTAACCTTTTTGTTTCGTTCAATTACTTATCACAGCAACAATATGACGAGAAAAACATTCGTCGAAGGGTATATGATGCATTAAACGTTCTCATGGCTATGGACATTATCTCTAAAGATAAAAAGGAAATACATTGGAGGGGTCTACCTCAATCGAACTTCAACAATATTGAAGAGCTAAAGGTCAGCTCTTAATGCACACCTTTTATACATTTACTTAGAAACATTCGGCGACTGATTTATTGTGCATTTGTTTTTTTGGTAATCTTTTTAAATTCACATTTGAGTAAAATGCCATTTTCATTACTGAGGATTGGACAGTTTTGCGACTTTCGTTCAAAGGTTTGTTTTTTCACATCTGGATCCAAAAGGTTTGAAATCTTGCCATTTTCATCCAACTCTTTAACTCCATCCATTTTTCTTCGTTAAATCAGGGGTATTTTCGTCTTTTTTGTTAACTTAAAGGGCAGTTTGGTCCTTTTCACTTTATGTACAAGTATTTAGCATAATGTACAAGTATTCAAAAAGGCAAAAATACCCTTAAGTTAACAAAAAATACGAAAATACCCCTGTCTTAACGGAGAAAAATGGATGGAGTTAACGAGCCGGATGAAAATGGCAAGATTTTAAACCTTTTGGATCCAGATGCGGAAAAACAAACCTTTAGACGAAAATCGCAAACCTGGCCAAACCTCAGGGACGAAAATGGCATTTTACTCTTCACGTTTTGTATTAATCGCTTGTCATTTACTTTCTTCTGTTTTATTTAAAAACGCAGAAGAATCGGCTTGCGTTGCAGAGTAGATTCGAGAAGAAGTCAGCTTATTTACGAGAGCTAGAAGATCAAGTGAGGATAATTTCTCTTCTGTTAAAATCATGTTCAGATTTATTTAAATAAAAAAATAATAACTTGTGTCTCGAACGTTGACGATTCTTTTCTGCACTAATTTGTCTTTTTTCATTTACAAAGTATGTAGGTCTTCAGAATCTGATACAGCGGAATGAACAGTTATATAGCGCTGGTGATGTTCCAACAGGTGGTGTGGCTTTGCCTTTTATACTGGTGCAGGTACAGCTGTTTATCATTATATTTCTTGCGTTTGTTTCTAGAAAGAATGAAAAGCAACTTACATGTAAGTAATTAGTATAGTTGTTAATGGCGAATAGCGACAGATAGTGATAAGGTACCCTATATTCTACATAGCGAATAGCGATAAATAGCGGGTGCTATTTTATAAATAGTGATACACTAGAATTTTTTTTTAAATATTTTTATATGTATGTTATATCAAAATACCTTGGTATATACACTATTTTACATGTATATTTAATAAAACGTATGAAACTACTTGTTTTTTTGTAACACCACTAATACCCTGCTAACCAATGAGATCAGGTAAATCGGCAGTTGGTCTTCAAGAGGTTATGGTAATAAATGGTTGTTATTATTACGATTGGTTTTGGACCACAAGATTCTCTCTATTTTGTCACCTTGGAAGGGCTTTTTTTGGTCATATTACATCTTGATGGGTTAACCAATTATCATGTAAATGGACTAGGTTAAAAACTGTGATTTATAAGAAAATATTTGTTCACAATATGGAAAATGCTATGCATGTAATTAACTCGGGTTTAATGGAAATTCGTACGTGTTCATTTTGCCGTTTCATAATTGCAGACTCGTCCTCATGCCACAGTCGAGGTGGAAATTTCAGAAGATATGCAACTGGTTCACTTCGACTTCAACAGGTAATTAATTAATTAAACTAGAGTTAACTGCCATTTTCATTCGTGTGACTGGTTTGTCCAATTATGCCAGTACATGCCAAATTTCAAATTTGTATCATTTCTGTCCCTGACATTCTTGAAACATGCCAGTTCAGTCCAAAAAACTAACGTCCGTTAAAACTTGCTGTTAATGAGGGGTAAAATTGTCATTTTCTATTTTTCTTTTATTTTCCTTTTTTCTAAACCCTATTAAAATCCCACTCCTTTTAAGCAAAAAGGAAAATAAAAAGGAAAATGACGTTTTTACCCTTCGTTAAACAACAGGTTTTAACAGACGTTGGTTTTTTGGACGGAACTGGCATGTTTCAAGAATGTCAGGGACATTTGAAATTTGGCCTGGACGCCTTGTTACCTTTAATACTTGTTTTCCATTTGGCACAATTGCAGCACCCCTTTCGAGATACATGATGATAATCATGTTCTCAAGGCAATGAAGTTATGCGCTCAATCAAAAGGTGGCGACGACACGCCAAACAATACGCCCATGGACACTGGTGCATGCTCGACCCCATCACCGACACTACATCCTCAATCTACTCTCGCTTCGACCACCATACCGTCGTCACCTAGACCTTCAACCTCACCGCCCCTTCCTGGTATACTCAAGGCGCGTGTTAAGCACGAGCATTAGTTCCTTCTTGCTCCATACAATTTTCGCCATGTGGCGTGTAACGTTTAAAGTGCGCCACAGTTGTATATTGATGGCTCGATGCGTTTTGCTACATAGCAAACTCAAATGCACCAGGCCTGTTTATGGGCTTCTGACTAAACCCCTTTTGACAGTTGTAGGATTAAGGGTATTTTTTCAACCACTAATATTAATTAGTTATTTTTAAAAAAAATTTATCAACTATTTGAAGCATGTCATTGGGTATTGTGGAAGGTGATGTAGATGTTCTTGATTTAGTTCAACATCAAGAGCCCAATGTAAAACATTTTCATATTTTGGAAACAATTATGATGCTGTTTTGTAAGGGATTATATATATATTTCTCTTATTTATTTCTGGTTTTTGCTATTGTCTAAATTACACCAAATATTTTTTAAAAGACCTGTTGGCCCCTTTACTAGAAAAAAACTTGGAACTAATTACCCCATTGCTTACAGAGTTTTCAGATAATAACTCAACTTTGATTTCAAACAAAACTAATGAGATTTTGTGTAGAGATGCACAAACCGGATTTTTTTAGAACCTCGAACCAGATAGGAATTGGGTTCGGGTTTTATAATAAGGAAAACCAAAATGACGAATTTACCCTCATATGTTATGCATGTGAGGGAGTTTAACTGATTATATTAACTTGGTTAGTCATAAAGGATTGAACCCGTAACAAAAATAAACTTAAAGGTTGTTTTTAGCAAGTTTTAAACATTAAGGATGTAACCTGCAAGTTTGAGAAAACATAAATGACGTTTTGGGCAATTTACTCTCCGTGTAACTTCTTAAAATTGTAAAGAACTTTTATCTTAGAGCATGTGTTATACCTAATGAGTCACTAAGAGGAAGCATCATCTCATAAGTATGCAACACACTCAATCACGAAGCGTTATACCTAATGAGTGACAATTGATTTTTTAATACAACTAGGTTTTTTTCACAATCACCGCGTTGCTGCGAACTTATTTTATTATCTAGTCTGTGTTTATATGTGTTTTGAAATCACTACGAGTGCGTTGCGCACGAAACCGATGATAAGAACAAAAAGAAGATATAGAAAAAAACCCTAAAAGACAACCCAAAGAAAATCAACCAAAAAAATTTTATGGTAATGATTTTGTTCGTATGAAACCCGTGGTCAGAGATAAACAAATGGTACTGGGTACCGGTACTGAATTTCCCGAGCCGAAAGATCTTAAGTACAAATTTGGTACCGACTTTTGGCGCCTACCGGTTTTTACCTTCATATACCGGTGTCGTAACCGGTATTTTCGGTATCGATATCGGTTGGCACCGAGCTCAACCCTACCCCTGAAACTGAAAAAAAAAAATCATTAAAAGTTGAAGAAAATAAACAAAAAAAGTTGCATGATACCGTTGTTGTTCGTACGGTACCTATGACCAGAGATGAGCAAATGGTACCGGGTAGAAGTACCGAATTTCCCGAACTAAAAGATTTTCAAAATCATTTCGGTACTGACTTTTGGGGTTTTCTGTACAAGGTTGGTGCCGGTTTTTACCTTCGTGTATGTACCAGGCTGGTGCCGGTTTTTACCTTCATGTACCGATAACGAACCAGACCATACATGTATTTTCGATACAAGTACGATTGACACAAAGCTTATTCAACTTAAAAAGTAAGAAAATAATTATTATTATTATAATATCAAAATAATAAAGTATTAAAAATCTATATATATATATAACTATAATATTTTAAAAACAAACAATATTACTGTTCAAAACGTTGAAAATTTAACAAAACAATGTTACTTATCAAAACGTTGAAAATTTAATATAAGGATAATTATTAATTATATTCAAACAGTTATTATTAATTATTTTTAAACAATAAATAAATAAAAGTCGGTTGGATATCAACTTCAAGCACGCACCGAACAAACAAAAAAGATCCTTTGAAAACAACTTACTATTTGTTAAAACTTAGGGTTATTGGATTTTAATAATCCGAAGTTTCACCCGTGACCACTAATAATCCTAACTTCAAAAATTCCCTATGACAATCCTAACTTATAAGATTTTGGCTCTCAATGATCCTTTGCTAACTGGGTTATAACCAGTTAGTTTTTTGCTGATGTGGCTGATAACATGGATACAACTTTGTTATTTGTTGACTTGGCTGCTTATGTGGCACCATCACCACCTCCACCTCCTCCTCCTCCACTGCCACCACCATATCCTCCAGCCACCACCAGCTTCTACCACCATTACCTCCGACCACCACCTCCACCTCCATCGCCACCCACAGTCTTCCATCATCGGAAAAACACTATCACCTCCCACCACCTCCATCATCTGCCACTGGAAACCTCTGTCACCATCACCACCTCCACTCCATCATCTTTAAACTTTACCACTAATTTCTATTGATGAATTCTTCAATCCACCCATGGTCCTGCTTCATGATAATTTCTTAATCTGTGCTAATTTATGTTTTGTTTTCTGGTTCATTCAAATACAACAGGTGCAACGTCCTTCTTATTCACAGAGTATCAATACGTAGGCATTTTCATGGTTGTTTTCGCAATCTTGATCTTTCTATTTCTGGGTTCTGTTGAGGGACTTAACACAAAAACTCAACAATGCACCTACGATGTTCACCGAATGTACAAACCTGCACTCGCTACCGCTTTCTGGGTAGTTGATGATGGGTTCTGTTAAGGGACCCAGCACAAAAACTCAACCTGCATTTGCTACTGCAATCTTGATCTTTCTATTTCTTGGTAGCAGATGATGGAGGTGGTCGGAGGTGATAGTGTTTTTCCGGCGGTGGAAGACTGTGGGTGGAGGTGAAGGTGGTCGGAGGTGATGGTGGTGGGCGATGGTGGTGGCAGTGGAGGAGGAGGAGGTGGAGGTGGTGATGGTGCCACATAAGCAGCCAAATCAACAAATAAAAAAGTTGTGTCCACGTCATCAGCTACGTCAGCAAAAAAATAACTGGGTTATAACCCAATTAGCAAAGGATCATTGGGGGCCAAAATCTTACAAATTGGGATTGTTACAGAAAATTTTTGAAGTTGGGATTATTAGTGGCCAACGGGTGAAACTTCGGATTATTAAAATCCAATAACCCTAAAATTTATATCCAAATATTTAGAGAAAAAAAAAAACAAAGCCGTGTACTTTGTTTTTTTTAACTAACTACAGGTTATTTGAGAAAAGTCAAACTAAATAAATGTTAAATGAAATATCAAAACAACTTATTAAAAACCAATAAGTTAATGATGTGTCGTGCTTTTATTGGCTCACTATATTAAGTTCTCATGCCTCACTTCCGCGAGTGTGTTCACAGGTAAGTTGCTCACGCGACACTCACGTATGGCCGTATGGGTGACATGGTGTTCTGTGTTCACGTGGGTGTGAGTTGACATGGCTCGGTTCTCTCTCAAGCTCATGATCTACATAAAGCATCGCCTTCGAAAATAATAATAGTCAAGATCAATACTCTTGTTATCGTAGAGGAGCCAGATAGGCCCACGTTCATGAACCAACTACCATGCAAACACGTTCGGAGAAAAGGATAAAGAAAGAATACAAAACACTAAAAGCAAGAAGGTAAAACTAAAAAGGTGAAAAATACAAACAAAACTGGACAAAACGAGGTGGGGGGTGAGACCACACTTTAGCATAATATCTTCACAAATGGTCCTTACAAATCTAAACCAGTAGTTGCGTTCCTGTAACTCTTTTTCTTTTACACCTACCTTCACTATTATACTTGACTAGATATGCTATAACCAAACGTCAAGTCTTCCTTTTGAATAATATCAAAGTTAGAATCATATTTAAAACAAGTTAGTGGTGTCAAAGTGATGAATTGTCTCCCTTTTGAATCCTATCAGGTTAGAATCATATTTAAAACAAGTGGTGAAAGTGTAAGAGGAGATCAACATATAGATACCTGTTTACCCGACTTGGTTACCAGCTAATTATATAGATGGCGGGCTTGGGTGAAGTTCCTGTAAAAATGACATTTTTCGTAAGAAGTGTGAGAATGAAATTGACATGTATGTATCATATTTTGGACTTAGGCATGATGTTTCGGGTTGTTTTGGTAAGAAAAACACCAAACATAATAATAATTTAAAACACAATGCAATGTATTATAGGCATAAAATTTAAAACACACTGCTTAGACTATAGGGTATGGGGCGTGGGTTGGGTACAAACGCCCAAGTCACCACCCCGGGTGGGCTTGGGTTTCGGCGTGGCCCCTGGGGCGGGGGTTTCAGCCCGGGCGTTGGGCGGACCTAGCGGTCTTCTGTGGCCGGCTCTCATTGGCTGGGTTGGCTAGGCTATAGGTGGCTAGATTTAAATTTAAAAAACAACCGTTTGGCCAAGCCAAACCCATACCCCCAACCACCTGTCCACATCGCTACCCCAACCCTTCACTCCACCTATCCGAACCCGCTACCCACACTTGAAAAATGGCCACATGGACGCACGAGGAAGAGATAGCACTTGTAACGAGCGTAGTGGACCCTTTTTTTTGTAGGATTTTGTAATTTTTAGGAAATTTTAATAATAATTTTAGCATTTTTTTTAATGTTGTGTGTATTTTTTAATTTTAGGCTTTTTTTTTAATTTTTATAACACGTGGCCAACCCACGCGGGCTAGCCACGCCCCGCCATACCGACACAACACGTCACTGACCAGCGGTGCCCCTCGAAGTCCACATGTCAACCCATGCCCCGAACCCCCGCCCAACCATACCCCATGGTCTTAACACTTAAAACACACTATTTAACGTTCTTGGCATTGTGTTATGAGTTTTAAGCTTATAATTCATTGCATTGTGTCTTAAATTCTTATGTTTGGTGGCTTTTTTTTTGTTTTTTTTTTCTCCAAAACAACCTAAAACATTATGTCTAAATCTAAAAAATAATGCCTAAATGTCAATTTCTATGTCTTCTCACAAAAAATGCCATTTTTATTGGAACCTAAGAATGACGGTCTCATAAGCTTATTGTGCTTGGTCCGTTGGTCGGAATTGTAAAATCAAGTCATATTAAAAACTTACCTAAAATACAAAATCGGTGGCATAGGTCACTGGCATGCATGTGATATTTCCTTTTTCCACCTCTAATTTGAGTATAATACATATTAGCCCCTTGCTATTAGTTTTGTTAAATTGCGTTTTGAGTCCATTTCGACATTTCCTCTTTTCACTCATACTTTGAGTAAAATACATTTTGGCCCCTTGCTTTTAGTTTTGTTAAATTGCGTTTTGAGTCTCTTTCCTTTCCAAGTTAAGCTTCAATTTTTCATCCATACTTTGAGTAAAATACATTTTGTCCCTTTGCTTTTAGTTTTATTAAATTGTGTTTTGAGTTCATTTCCTTTCCAAGTTAAACTTCAATTACATTGCAATATTAGACCATTGAGGTTTAATCTCAAAAGTTTATAATGTTTCAACTTTATCGTTGTATCATATATAATATACATTTTTAGCTTATTGTTTTCTTTAATTATTTTCGTTCGCTAATTTCTTTTTAAAAAAACTAAACGTTTGGATTCAACCATACATTGAGTTGAAATGAATACGTCAAGACATGCGCTTTCATATGGTTTGTGCATGACATAGCGCTTGTGTCACACCCCAACCGATGGCGGAATCATCAGGGCGCGGCACTAGGAGAATCAGATTGCTCAAGAGAATCCATAACAACTATATTGCGATAATATTTAATACATTCGTTATCCCATACTAACAAATAATATAATCACGTAAGTTATCACAGATTTCTTGTCCCCTCGAACAATACAAATCCGACAACCTTGATTTTTAGTTGAGTTTCTAGACCTCCTAGCTTGATTTGATATAGTCTGCGATCTAACCTGCAACATACGTTAAAATATTTGTCAATACAAAAGTATTGGCGAGTATACAAGTTTGATAGGTATAGCGTAATAGATTAAAACGTGTAGCGAATTTCCACATGCATAAACGTAACACACGACATATATACTCACAAAGCTGATACTACCAACTAAGTCCTCGATGCTCGAATATGCGATGGCAAACTAGACCCCGTCGGGCGCAATAGTACTATACTAGTCGTGGTGGGACGTCGCGAGTATAAGCCCTAGCACATATGCAACTAGCATCACGTATTTCTATGCATAACAGTTATTCGCAAGTGATAATTCGATTGATTGAATAATTCGTTTTATAAGTTCGATTTGTTAAAAACGTATGTTACACCCAAAATGCGATTAAAAAGGGTTCAAGTATACTCACAGCGCGTGTTTAGTGATGGCACAATTTGATTGGATCGGTTAGGAGTACGTCTGCGTTAAACGGTGAAAGGTTTAAGCGGAAAGTAGCATTGTATGGTAGTTATCCAGTCGGATAGGGTCCGTCCGGTCGGATAACCCATCCGGTCGGATAACAGTTTAACGGATCGGATGACATATAATCCCATCTGGTCGGAGAACGTGTTGACTTGGTCTGATTGCTCCGTTCGGATGACATGTTATCCGTTCGGATGACATGTGATCCGATCGGATGACATGTGGTCCGTTCGGATGAGATGTCTGTTTTAACGTTCTAATCAACTATTTTCGAGTGTTTTTGGAAGGATTACCTGTGGTTTTACTGGGACAGTGTAATTTCGCATTAACAATTGAAATTCTATCAGTTCCGACCCGTTCTAACGGCCAGGAACCACCCCGTTCCATCAGATCTGGCCGTTCTTGACGGTTTCTCATGGTTAACTCGAAATCGCACAGTTCCTTGGTTAAATACAAAGATTTAGGTGAGATTTGTCATCAAAACATGTGGAAATCACCCAGATCTGAGTCGTTTATGGTGGGATGAGGTCACAACTTGAAGTTCATATGAACTCTTGGTGACATCACCTTAAAACACCTCAAATCAGTAGATTTCACGGTTAGAATTTGAGTTTCGAAAGACAGAATGATGTAGAATTGCGTATAGATCATAGAAGTACAAGTTCTTGGGTTGAAATCTTACCGGAATCGAGAGGAATCGAGAGAAAAGGGTCCTGAAGCGTGCTTGGTCGAGTGGGAGCTGTCACATCACTGTTTAAGTGATGTGACGGGCTATTTATAGGCAAAAGTGGAGAAGGGAGTTACTGGGTCGGATGGCCCATCCGTTCGGATGAGGCTGTCCATTCGGATGGCCACTCCGACGCGTGGAAAATCTCCGTTTTTCGAGCGTTGCGATAGTTTTTGGAGTACGTGCTTTCTATAGTTAATTTATATCATTATTATATATGTATGTATATCACTAGGGGTCGTACTTACGTATCCATATTTCAAAGTTTTCGAAATAACAATCGGTTTCCGATTCGAGTATGCGATTATTAACGACGTTTCCTGGCCATCAAGGAGGGTAGTATAGGTCCTTTCTCGATGTCATCAGGAACGTTATTGTGTGTTGTGCCACAATGACTGACGGGGTACCACTCACTCGTATTGTCATCATCGTCACGACGACTGGAGCTACAACACTCACCCGAGAGTCTTTGTTAGCGTTAATTGTCTGCGTTTCGACACATCACGGCCACCGAGGAGGGTAGAATAGGTCCTCACTCAATGTCCTCGTGAGTGTTAGTGTTTGTGATGTGGTGTAGCTATAATATATTGCGAAAATATGCGATTATCCTTCGAATAGCGATGTATGAGATATAGTTACATTATGATCCGAATCTCTGGTGCTAGGCGTAACGAGTATATCGAGTAGTAACAACGCACGAGGGTGCGGGTTGTTACAGTCTCCCCTACTTTAGGGAATTTCGTCTCGAAATTAATCCAATAGGTATACCTCTGAGAGTTGATCCCACGTAAGTAGCGATACAGCCAGTGATTTGACCGAGAGTTGACAAACGAGAGCGTTTTGAATGAGAGAGATCGATTGCGATAGCGAGAAGGCGACGTAAAGACAAAAGTAATATCCCATGAGTTGGCGTTCCGAAGTACCTCGTGTCGCGGAGGATTCGTTAGTTCGATGCGATTGAAATTTTTAAGGAACTTGATAGGTTTCTCACGACGTAGAATTAACTGAGTCGGTCGTTAACCAACGTTACAAGAAGCGTTCGTTTTTAGATATTCAAAAGGAATTTTGGATGAAAATCTCGAAAAATTTCCTTTTAACTTATGGCCACTGAGTCGATGCTAACCAACGTTGCAAGGAAGTTTAGGTTTTACACATTTTAAGGAATTCGAAAATGAAAACTGGGGTTACGAAAACTCTCCTACGACATGGGTTCAGCTGAACTCGATGTTGAACCAATGTCTCAAGAAAGTCTTGTTTTTTGATATTGCAAAAGGTTTTTAAGGAAAAATTGGACTTATGAAAGCTTCCCTTGGGCATGGAGTTAAGCCGAGTCGATGTTAACTCCCACATTGTGAGGAATTTCACCTGTCCCATGGTTTTAATAAAAGTTTTATAAAAATCAGTTTTAACCGTTTGAAAAAGACAATTTCGCATCGAGCCCCACTTGGCACCTTCCCACGGAAGTTCGTTAATATGATTAAAACATTTATATATAGGAAGTACCAGCGGCGTATCCACCATGTTTCTCCCATATTACTTCCGTTTCGTGAGGCGGTGTCATGTGCGCCGATATGACACGGATAGAATTGCGCTTACTCGGCCCAATCGATAGAAAGTCGGACCGAGCATAAAATAGAATCGAATAGGTTAATCCAGCGAGTTGAATTGCGAACGTAGCTACAACAGCGTGCGCGAGTAGCCTGATGACACAAAACATTTATGTGTCGTGTCTGGGTAGGCGTCGAGCGATAAGCGATAAGCGAATAGCGCGTTTTCGATTAGATTCCCTTTTGACCCACATGGCACGTTTCCACGAGAGTTTGCTAACATGGTGGAACACCACGTTTAACCAGGTTAGTTTCGCCTCGTGAAGCGATGTCATGCGTACTAATACCACACAGACTGCAATGAACACCAAGCGAGCGATAAGTGGTACGCGATACGCAAATAAGCGGTAGTCTATATACGATAAGCGACAAGCGATTAGGTGATTTAGCGAATAACATAAACACAACACTAGTAACGACGGCGACGATAATTGAATTACGACAAACAGCAGTTGTTGCGTTGCAAGCGATGAAGGTATGCGCGATTTATGCGGTTCGATTTGATTGATTAACACCACCGAGTTTACTAACATCGGGCCCCGCATGGCCTTTTTCCATGAAAGCCCGCTGATATGACTAAAACACCTTTCTTTAACCATATGAGCTTCATCTCGTGAAGCGAGGTCATGCGTGCTAACTTAACACAAATATCGCAGATAACGGTATAGCGATAGATTGATACACATCAAACGATATAGATTCACCTAATGAGCGATGGAGATTGCGAGATACACATGATAAGCGATTGCGATTAGCCGAGTTTTGTTTCGAATAAGCTTAACGTTACGTTGCGACGCATCACGGTTATCGAGGAGGGTAGAATAGGTCCTCACTCAGACAACATCGTGAGCGTTAATGTGCTTGATGAGATTGGTTGCTATAGACTTACGACCAGTCTTGCGTTGATGCAATTGTCCTGCGAGGCAGACTCTCTAGAGTCCATCGATGAGGCGATTGCATTGCGTTTGTAGACTTACGACAAGTCTTGCGATGATGCGATTAAGTTGTTACGCCTTGCGATTGAGTGTAGTGTGTTGAAAACAATCACAATAGTATAATAGGTCTAATAACGTTCAACTCCACCTGGCACTTTCTGCACGAAACTTCGGTAGTATGGCAAAGCACACCTTGCTTTACCCCTATTACTTAAATCTCGTGTTTCGGTGTCATACTTTGTTGAAACGCTTATGGCACTTTAGAATTCACTGCGATCTCCGTGCACTGACCCAAATAATCCCGTGTGCACCCGTGATTAATCGTTCCTTGCACGTTTATCGTACATCGTTCTAAGAGTCTAGTGAGGGTAAACACATTATTTCGTGATATAATAGATTATATGTGTGTGAAATCTATTCTAAGTGCGACGACTAGAGTGTGAGAGGGAAAACGAAAACGAGAGTTAATGTTACGCATAGTGACAACATCGAGTAATAGAGTAGGTTCAAAACTTAGAAATTAACGTCGAAAATCGTATCATTACAACTTTATTCTACGCTTGCCAGATGTTTGGTGCTGAAGACTTTTGCTGGAGCTGTTGTTGTTGTACTCAAGTTCGCGGTTCGATGTGGCAGTTGCAGGTGAAGTGACTGTAACGGTTGCAGTTATTGCAATAGCGACAGTCAGCCCCAATTGGATGGTGATAGGTACATGAGTAACACTGGGGATGAGCTCCAGTGTATGCTCGTTTTGGAAACACCGGGACTGCTTGAAGAGGCTTCGGCTGCGGCAGTTCGGTGATTGATGAGTTCGGGCTTGAAATCTTTCGTTTGCGGCTGGGTTTGTCGGTGTCTTGCGATGAGGTGTCGTCGTTGGAGGATTCGTCTGAAGACTCACTTGTAGAATCTTTGGCCGAGTTGTCGGAAGATCCGTCGGCAGATTTGTCAGAAGAATCGTTGGCAGATTCGTCAGAAGAATCGTTAGCAGATTCATCAGAAGAATCGTCAGCAGATTCGTCAGGAGAATCTTCAGCAGATTCGTCAGAAGAATCGTCGACAGGATCGCCTGAAGAATTAATGGTGATTGCTTGATAAGCTTGCTTGACAGGATTCTTTGAGAAGAACCCTTCCATGAGTCGTTTGTTGTTGATTTCTGCGGCTAAGCGGTAGGTTTCTTCGATGGTAGCAGGTCTTGTAGCTTCGACAAAATCACCCACACACTCAGGCAAGCCGCGAATGTACTTCGAAATGGCTTTTTCTAAAGTGTTGACTTGACTTGGGCAGATTATGCTAAGCTGTTTGAACCTTGCGGTGTAGCCAGCGTTGTCACTTTCGACTTGCTTGATTTTCCAGAATTCGTCTTCCAGCTTCTGAATTTCGTGAGGAGGACAATACTCTTTCTTCATGAGCTCTTTCAGCTCATCCCAAGAGAGAGCGTAAGCTGCGGAGATCCCACATTTGTTACGTTCGGTGGTCCACCAGTCGAGTGCTCGTGATTGAAATACTCCGGTAGCGCAAGTAGTACAGAAACTATCAGGACACCCACTTTGACGAAGGGTAACTTCGATAGAATCGAACCACTGGAGTAGTTGAGTCGCACCTCCTTCACCCGTGAATTCCATCGGGTCACAGGCTTTGAAGTGTTTGTAAAGAAAAGTAGATTGCGGTGCTTCCGTCTTGGAATCTTCCGAGGCTCGAGAGTTGCTGAGAGAGTGCACTCGAGCGGCAATTTGAGGAATGAGCTTAACCACTTCCTTGGTTACAAGTGATGCAATCCTCTTATTGGCGCTTCGTTTGGCTCTTCTCCTAGCTGTTCGTCTCGAGGTAGAGTCGTTGGAAGGCATCTAGACAGGAAGAGACTTGGAATGAGATTCGATCATAATGATTTTTGAGTTTTGCGATGCGATTGAGCGCGTTCAAAACTTGATGCGATAGTATAATAGTAATGCAAATCACATAGGAGCCACATAGGAAGCACGAAATTACTAAGTTCTCACACAATGACTTGTTTGTTTATACGTATGTATATATTTTTATATAAATGTAATTTGTAATCGTACATATACAGGTCGATTTAGAATATGCGAGGACGCGTTGAGGTGAGAAAGCGAGAGCGAAGGCGATAGGTTATGCATTAGTTTTGTTGCGACCATTCGGGTTTCGTTTTTGATTGCGATGGCTGTGCGATTTGTGCGTTTATAAAGCAGGGAATGAAAATCGTTAAATCGAGAAATCGATAAAGCATAAAGTTTCAAACACACAAGCGTAAGTAAGTTCCAACCAGTTTGTAAAATCGACGGGTCGTATGATAGAGTGCCTTGGGTGTTTAGGCGTCGACTACCCAAGGTAACCCAACTATATTCAACAAGTTCGAGCATGCGCGTTGACCTAGAAGACTTCATGCTTCCACTGGGATGCAGCTCACGGCATTCGTCTTCCTAGTCATTGCGTGGCTCGAGTTATCGTGATAGTCGAGTCCTTGGTGAGAGCTTTTTGAAAACCAACTTATAGAGAGTGGAACGGCTTACTAAGGTACGGGTTTCACCCCTGACTTAACAGCTTCGTTCCTAATTGTGGTTATGCTCTTCCAATAAATTCGTGAGTTCCACTAGATTTCGAAATGGAGACTTTCGTCGGGATGTGGATGTCACTCCTAACTCGATGAAAGGTTCTCGTGTTAGAAAAATGCGCTGAGTGAGCGATCTCGTCGAGAGTTCTTGGTTTTCACACCTGGTCTCGACTGGATCACTCGGTTTCTTTATGCGAGTATTTTCGAAAACATGTGTATTGTGTCAGCCTTAGGAAAGGCTAAGTAGTATTCCGGCCTTAGGAAAGGCTCCTTCGTGTGAAGCTGTAGTACGCGGTGTTCACACAAAGTTGTAGCTTTTAGCAATTTCGATCGAGAGTATCAAGTAGGCCCGATACAACCCTACTGGGTTCGTACGAGTCGGCCTGTTGGTACTTAGACTATAGACTAGGTCAATTTCTAAGACGTCGACCCGGACTAGGTCGAGTCTTGCCTAATTCCCTATAGTTATGGCTCTGATACCAATCTGTCACACCCCAACCGATGGCGGAATCATCGGGGTGCGGCACTAGGCGAATCAGATTGCTCAAGAGAATCCATAACAACTATATTGCAATAATATTTAATACATTCGTTATCCCATACTAACAAATAATATAATCACGTAAGTTATCACAGATTTCTTGTCCTCTCGAACAATACAAATCCAACAACCTAGATTTTTAGTTGAGTTTCTGGACCTCCTAGCTTGATTTGATATAGTCTGCGATCTAACCTGCAACATACGTTAAAATATTTGTCAATACAAAAGTATTGGCTAGTATACAGGTTTGATAGGTATAACGTAATAGATTAAAACATGTAGCGAATTTCCACATGCATAAACGTAACACACGACATATATACTCACAAAGCTGATACTACCAACTAAGTCCTCGATGCTCGAATATGCGATGGCAACTAGACCCCGTCGGGCGCAATAGTACTATACTAGTCGTGGTGGGACGTCGCGAGTATAAGCCCTAGCACATATGCAACTAGCATCACGTATTTCTATGCATAACAGTTATTCGCAAGTGATAATTCGATTGATTGAATAATTCGTTTTATAAGTTCGATTTGTTAAAAACGTATGTTACACCCAAAATGCGATTAAAAAGGGTTCAAGTATACTCACAGCGCGTGTTTAGCGATGGCACAATTTGATTGGATCGGTTAGGGGTACGTCTGCGTAAAACGGTGAACGGTTTAAGCGGAAAGTAGCATTGTATGGTAGTTATCCAGTCGGATAGGGTCCGTCCGGTCGGATAACCCATCTGGTCGGATAACAGTTTAACGGATCGGATGACATATAATCCCATCCGATCGGATGACAGTTCAATGGATCGGATGACATATAATCCCATCCGGTCGGATAACGTGTTGACTTGGTCTGATTGCTGTCATCCGTTCGGATGACATGTCTGTTTTAAAATTCTAATAAACTCTTTTCGAGTGTTTTTTGAAGGATTACATGCGGTTTTACTGGGACAGTGTAATTTCGCATTAACAATTGAAATTCTATCAGTTCCGACCCGTTCTAACGGCCGGGAACCACCCCGTTCCATCAGATCTGGCCGTTCTTGACGGTTTCTCATGGTTAACTCGAAATCGCACAGTTCCTTGGTTAAATACATAGATTTAGGTGAGATTTGTCATCAAAACATGTGGAAATCACCCAGATCTGAGTCGTTTATGGTGGGATGAGGTCACAACTTGAAGTTCATATGAACTCTTGGTGACATCACCTTAAAACACCTCAAATCAGTAGATTTCATGTTTAGAATTTGAGTTTCGAAAGACAGAATGATGTAGAATTGCGTATAGATCATAGAAGTACAAGTTCTTGGGTTGAAATCTTACCGGAATCGAGTGGAATCGAGAGAAAAGGGTCCTGAAGCGTGCTTGGTCGAGTGGGAGCTGTCACATCACTATTTAAGTGATGTGACGGGCTATTTATAGGGAAAAGTGGAGAAGGGAGTTACTGGGTCGGATGGCCCATCCGTTCGGATGAGGCTGTCCATTCGGATGGCCACTCCGACGCGGGGAAAATCTCCGTTTTTCGAGCGTTACGATAGTTTTTGGAGTACGTGCTTTCTATAGTTAATTTATATCATTATTATATATGTATGTATATCACTAGGGGTCGTATTTACGTATCCATATTTCAAAGTTTTTGAAATAACAATCGGTTTCCGATTCGAGTATGCGATTATTAACGACGTTTCCCGGCCATCAAGGAGGGTAGTATAGGTCCTTTCTCGATGTCATCAGGAACGTTATTGTGTGTTGTGCCACAATGACTGACGGGGTACCACTCACTCGTATTGTCATCATCGTCACGACGACTGGAGCTACAGCACTCACTCGAGAGTCTTTGTTAGCATTAATTGTCTGCGTTTCGACACATCACGGCCACCGAGGAGGGTAGAATAGGTCCTCACTCAATGTCCTCGTGAGTGTTAGTGTTTGTGATGTGGTGTAGCTATAATATATTGCGAAAATATGCGATTATCCTTCGAATAGCGATGTATGCGATATAGTTACATTATGATCCGAATCTCTGGTGCTAGGCGTAACGAGTATATCGGGTAGTAACAACGCCCGAGGGTACGGGTTGTAATAGCTTGGACTAATCTGTTTGCGACATGCCTACGACGCATCGCCCGCGGGTTGTATTATAAATATTAAAATTTATGTGTCGGTATAAATTCGAGTTGATATACGTTTCGATGTAAACTTTTTGGGGAACAAGTTAGGTCAAATATATTTTGTTTTTTGATTGTTTTATGTACGTTTCCAATTCTACGTTTCGACCCTACCGCAACACGCTAAGGGTATAATTTTTTCCGTTGATATGAATATCCCTTTTGATTACACGTGTTAGTTTTTTCTTGATACACATTTTATGCTTTTTTGTACGTTTCCTATGTATAAGTCGGGTCACATATAAATACGATAGACTTTACATTTTTATCCAGCTACAATGCTATTGAGTTAAATTGGTTACGTCAAAATGTGCGTTTTCATATGTTTAACGCATTACATAACGGTTCGACTAATTTATTAGATGTTTGCATTGTACTTGTGCCGCAACGCGCGCGGGTTTCCTACTGGCTTTGCCTCTCTGCCCGCGTACATTCATGCTGTTGCAATTTTAGCCCCTTGACTTTGGTATCTTCAAAATTTCATAAAATGACAAATTTAATCCCTAAACCTTCTACTTTGGATTTCCAAAACCACAACCTCATCTTTCAAACTTTGTCAGCACCAACCCTCTACTTTGGTTTTCCACCATCACTCCCTTAGCTCTTACACAGTTACGCCACCAACCCTCTTCTTTTACATTTCCACCAACACCCCCTCATCTTTTACACCTTCCGCCACCACCCCTATACTTTTACACTTTGTCTATTTTAGACTTTGCTTTTTACCCCTTGCACTATTACTCAGTTTTTACACCCGCCAAACTTTAAAAAACTTACAATTGTAACACCTAGACTACAACTCCTACTTTTGCAAATGCCAATGCATTGTGTTTTTTGAAATGTCTTTGGCATTGTGTTGTACACTTTGTGTTTTATGCACTGCGTTTTACGAATCGTGTTTTGTCTTACTATATGTTTCCACCCGTCGCACGCCGCCGCAATGCGCGGCGGGCAAAATCCTAGTTACCCTAAAATGATGACTAGTGATTTTTTTTAATTCACTTGAAATGTAATGTTTTGAAACAGATCATTCAATACATCGTTTTATCACCAATCACCAAACATTAATATATTATTGGCGAATTGGAAATAAATAATCCCACCTAATTCAATTTGGCCGATAATAATCTCAAGTCAGTTATTGACCGATAATAATCCAAACTGGTCAATATTTTTGGAAAATAGTTCACTGTTAAAATAGCTTAACGGAGTTAAGGTTTTTTTCCGAATTACAAACCGATGTCTTAGGGCTTTTGAACAGAACGAGGATACAAGTCGATTGATGTAAAACTTACATCGAAATTGTGCTCGAAATGGCTTGATTTTTGTTAATTTGAAGTTTAAACACCCGAATTGAAGCACCGTTTTCATGGGTGGGTCAGTATTTCGAGTTAAGTTTTACATCAATCGAATCGTATCCTCGTTTTGATCAAAATCCCTAAAACATCAGTTTGTAATTCAGAAAAAAACTTAACTCCGTTAAGCTATTTTAACGGCGGACTATTTTACAAAAAAAAAAAAAAAACTGACCAGTTCGGATTATTATCGGCCAATAACTGACTTAGGATTATTATCGGCCAAATTGAGTTAAGTGGGACTATTTATTTCCAATTTAGCTATATTATTTCTCATGTTTTACTACAACTTTTCACTAATGTACACAATTTTTATATAGATTGGTGGTGTCAAAGTGATCATGTCTCCTTTTTTTTATATATCGTACTTGTAAAAGTTCTTATGGTTTGTATAAAGACCATTCTCAACTGTTTGGGTTTTTCTTGTTTCCCAATCTTCATTGTATGTTACACACTTTTGAAGAATAGGTTTTTCTCTCTGCCGTTCATCCCTTATCTAGCCGCTACCTTCTCTTTTCTCCATGAATCCATCCTTTTGTGAGATTAATCCTCACAATCACCACTCAAATCGCTCACCTAATGACCCTGATTTCCCTCCTCTATCGTGTTCTCTCAAACCCTGCCCTAAAAACCCCTCCTCCACTCAATCGCAGGGTGCGTATGAAAAGGGGGCCTTTTCTACGGCGCCTTCTGATCCAAAGCTGGTGGTCGATTTGAGTGCATATGAAAAGGGGACCTCTGGTACGGCGCCTTCTGCTCCAAAACTGGTGGTCAATCTCGACCTGCAAAACTTCGTGGATGCATTTCCCTCATCAGAGCTTTCCCAAGATGGCATTCCTCCTTCAGAGAGTCTCAATGAGGTATGTACCTCATTCGTTTCATGACTAGGCAGTTGGGTCCAGCGTACGACAGACTCTAACCATTCGGTTGAGGGTCTCTTTATTGCATCTGCGGGAAATGGGGTTTCTATGGCAACTAAATCTGGCCTAGGTGGTGATAATACCAGATCCACTGTTGCGGATCCTCTGATTCGAAACACCTCTATATCAAATTCGATGGATGTTGGGGATGGAGGTGAAAACCCTAGTCAACTGGGGAACATAAACTTAGCACAGGACATTGATATGTATACGGGTGAGGGACGTGTAGTTGTTACTTCCCCAATCCATGTGCCTGCCCAGGAGGAAAATTTGAATGAGCGACCACCTATAGCTAAATCAGTGTGGGAGAAGCATAGTCCTGGAAGGATAACGTTTGCTGATCAAATTAGGATGAACAATGAGCTGGAAGACACGAGGCTCGAATATATCCCACCTGTGGTATCCCCTGATGGTAAAAAACAGGTCCTGATCACTCAAGATGATCTCAGGTATTCGACTAAATCATTTGCATTACACCTCTATGGATACTTCCTAGGCACGTCAATGGATTTTAAAGTTGTGAATTCTTGTTTTAGACGGTTATGGAGATTATTTGAGTTGGATACGATATCAAAAAGTTCTGCAGGTTTTTTCTTCTTTAAGTTTAAAAGCGAAAGTGGTATGAACCAAGCCCTTGAAAATGGCCCTTGGATGGTAAAAAACATTCCGATATTTTTGAGTAGATAGGAACCTGGGGTTTGTTTAGAAAAAATAGAACCTTCGGTTATCCCGTTGTGGGTTAAGGTTCAACATGTCCCGTTGGAATTGTGGACAGGCAAAGGGCTTAGCAAAATTCTAAATGGGGTTGGGTATCCTCTTTTAATGGACAGGGTCACAAAGGAGCGTTGTGAAAACAAGACGGGCAAAATAGGGTATGCACGTGTTTTGGTTGATCTCCCCGCCTCTAGTGATTTTCCTGATGAGGTAGAACTTGTGTTTCCCCATATTAAACAAAGACCCCCTCATAACGTGAAGCTGCATATTTCTTACCAATGAAGCCGTCCATCAGCAGCCATTGTACCGTCTTTGGGCATACATTAAAACAATGTGCGAAGTATAATGCTCGTAATGATGCAGGTAATAAAAATTGTAATGATGTGCCGATGGCTCAACAAGATGTTGATCAATGTATGGAGGAGCTGGGTGAAGGTTTTGAAACGGTAGCAAAAAAGGTGCACAACCCAAACCCCATAAGGAATAGTACTCAGAAATCTCAAGCTCCTGGTAAAAACATGAACACAGCAGGTGTGGGTGGGGAAAAGGCGAAGCAGAGTAATGGCCAAAAGAAAGTTCCTACATCTAAAATTGATGACCTGTGCAAGAAAGCGGATGCCAAGAGTAATAAACCAGGGAATGTGGCTGTGAAAAAGAGTCTGGTTACAAGATCAGCAACTAAAAATCAAAACACGTCCAATTGTTTCAATTTTAGTAAAGCTGTAAATGGGTTGGCTCATAAACCCAAGAGCATTTCGGCTACTTCACAGAGAAACAAAAGCACATTGGATACGGATACCCCCCCGATTGGTACGATTAACCGTTTTTCTGTTCTCGACATGGAAGCTAGCGTTAGATGTTCAAACCTTGTTGAAGATACTGCTGATGTTTACCCACCCGACCCGTTTAATCAAGAAACCATGGGTAACATTGATTTGCCGTCAACTTCTGTGCACACTCCCAATCCCGCCAATCGTATCCTTCCTAAGTGGAACAGTCCTAAATCTAATGGGGTCGAGTGTCGTTTTGGTGCGGATATTGTCATGGAGGAGTTGGAAGAAGATGATGAGGATAACGGGTATGATTATGGCATTACCCATACCCAAAAGGATGCTATTACCAAGGGGCTCAAATCTAAGTCTTAAAAGGTGTTGGCCAAAGATACTCAGAATTGGGAACCTGGGGAATGGGATTTTTTCCATGATCAGTGCCTAGAACTTGGGTTAAATTCAGATTTCTGCATTGAAGATGTTGCTGAAGATACAAGCGGGTCTGCTTAATTTTTCACGGGCCTTATGAGGGACCCGGTTGTCGCAACCCCCGATCCCTTATCTGTCCCGGGAACGGACGGACGATAAACTCAGAATTCTGGTGGTATCAGTTGGTTAATTTGGCAGCGGAAATTACATCAGGACCGTAGTTAGGAAATGTTTATCAGAGTAAAACCACCATATTTGATATTAATAATCACATGGATAAAACCCAAGTTTCTTATTACAACATGTTTATAGGGATAAACCCGATTTTATTGAATTTAAAACATCGTCTTTTAGGTAACTTTTATAGCCACATTTTTCCCAAGCCTTCAGTGCTCTCCAGGTGGCTTTTTACTAATTGGCTGTCACATTGTGTTACCTGAAACGCGTTTTAAAAACAT
This sequence comes from Helianthus tuberosus, assembly GCA_030545235.1. NCBI lineage: Eukaryota > Viridiplantae > Streptophyta > Magnoliopsida > Asterales > Asteraceae > Helianthus > Helianthus tuberosus. Next base: position 29,119,241 of record CM060372.1, on the reverse strand, counting down.
TTGTCAGTGGGAAATACTGGTGAGTGAATCCCAGTTTAATCAAGAAATATTTTATCAATTAACATAGTATTGAGAGCGATCATATTGTTTATTTCTACACAATTACTCATTCAGTACTGTCAATCCTGACTTGTGGGTCATATTACACATTGGCTAACTCGTCGTCCAATGGTAACATGTTGTCGTCCCGACTTACTACTCACAGCGTAGTAAATTCTGTATACAAAACCCCAACATACCGGCAGTAATTGAAGAACTACAAAGACTCAATCACCGCTTAATCACATTGTAAAACATTTAAGGTTTTGTAAAATATTACAAAAAGGTTAACAAAAATCGGATAAACTCACATTGCTATATTAGACTTCGCGTAAGGGTTTCCTAGGATTAATCTATAATTTATACAAATGTACACGCGTTAGTATAATAACCCATTTTAACATTAATAATACCCTCCCCGAGACGGCATTCCAACGACTACGTCGGACAGAACCACGACAGCCGTTACACAACCCTAGATCAATCGGGCAGCGTATCTAATACGTATCCAGGGGTTATAATATTTACAACGGAGCAGAACTTCGCTATTTAGGGGGGTATAATACCCATGTATTATGCCTAATATTCAGAAATTGAGATTGAGAAACGTTTGTGAGCGAATTCCGAATGAAACCCGATGGCCTGCTTATATAGTTGCTGAGTCTGGTCCTCTCACGGCCCGCGTAACACAAACCCAGGGTTTACACGGCTCGCGTCAAACCCGGGTCAATGCGTAGCTGGGCTGAGTCAAGGTATAGGTCTGCCGGGTGTTGGGCCACGTGGCGGCCCAGGGTCGCGCTAAGTTTTAAGTTCACGCGGCCCGCGTGTAGGTTGGGGTGGGTCTTACGCGGCTCGCCTCAACTTAAATTTTCAGTTTTTAATTATTTTTAATACTATTTAATGTATTTGAGGCCCGTTTTCGCGTATGGGGTGTATTTTGGGACATATTGGGATATGTTAAAATATTTTGGGGTGTCAGAAAATAATTCGAGGGTGTCGGTTCGTTGAGGATTGTTACATCCTCCCCACCTTATTTTAGAGCTCGTCCTCGAGATCTACTGGAACAAGTGCGGATATTTCCTTTGCATTTCAGATTCAAGCTCCCATGTGTACTCAGGTCCTCTTTTGGAGTCCCACTTCACTTTGACCAGAACTAATCTCTTATGTTTGAGATTCTTGACTTTCCTGTCTTCAATCTGTAGAGGCCTTTCTACAAACTTGAGTTGTTCATTTACCTCTATATCCCTAAGAGGTACTATCAGTGATTCATCAGCTAAGCATTTCTTGAGATTAGATACATGAAACACATCATGTATTCCTGCCATTTCCTCTGGCAGTTGTAGCTGATAGGCTACAGGTCCTATTCTTCTAATAATCTCAAAAGGTCCAACATATCTGGGACTTAGCTTTCCTCTTTTGATGAATCTTACTACTCCTTTCCAAGGAGAGACCTTTAATAATACTTTATCTCCTACTTGAAATTCCAATGGTTTTCGTCGGTTATCAACATAGCTCTTCTGTCGATCACGTGCTGCTTTCAGTCGTTCCTTGACTTGAATGATCTTGTCGGTTGTTTCTTGCACTATCTCAGGTCCAGATAGTTGCTTTTCCCCAATTTTTTGCCCAACAGACTGGGGTTCGGCACTTTCGTCCATAAAGTGCTTCGAATGGTGCCGCATTGATACTTGTGTGATAACTATTATTATAATAAAATTCTATTAAAGGTAAGTGATCGTCCCAATTACCTCCGAAATCAATTACACAAGCTCTAAGCATGTCCTCCATTTTCTGAATTGTCCTTTCGCTTTGTCCGTCTGTTTGAGGATGATAAGCTGTGCTCAGATTTAACTTAGTTCCCATTGCCTTTTGGAAAATTGACAAAAAATGAGAGGTAAATCGGCTATCCCTATCAGAAACAATTGATAAAGGAATTCCATGTAATGAAACAATTTCATTTACATACAATTTAGCTAGCTGTTCCATACTGAAAGTTTCTTTCATTGGTAGGAAATGAGCTGACTTGGTTAGTCTATCTACAATCACCCAGATTGTATCATTTCCTTTCTTTGTTTTAGGTAATTTAGTAACAAAATTCATTGTTATTAATTCCCATTTCCACACTGGCATTTCTAACTGTTGCAATAGGCCTAAGGGTTTCTGGTGTTCAGCTTTAACTTGTGAACAAGTTAAACATTTAGAAACATAGGCTGCTATGTCCTTTTTCATTCCTATCCACCAGAAATTCTTTCTTAAATCCGGATACATTTTATCATTTCCTAGATGCATTGTATATTTGGACTTATGGGCTTCTTCTAATATACGATGACGTAGGTTTCCTAATTTAGGTATCCATATTCTCTTTTCATGGAATCTCCAAATTCCATCTATTCCTTGTTCTAATTCTTTTAGCATACCTTTTAATTTTTCAGTATCTTCCTTGATTACTGATTCTTGTACTTTTCTTATCTGATCATTTAAATCTACTTGTAGATTTGATTTAAGAGAACGTACCCTTTTTGGCTTTTCATGATACTTTCGGCTTAATGCATCTGCCACTACATTTGCTTTTCCTTCATGATACTGGATATCACAATCATAATCACTAAGCATCTCCATCCAACGTCTTTGTCTCATATTCAACTCCTTTTGCTTGAAAACATACCTTAAACTCTTATAATCAGTGAATATGGTAAACTTACTACCATAACCGGCCAATCCTAAGAAACTTCTAACCTCGGTTGGTGACTCAGGGGTTTTCCATTTAGTAATCGCCTCGATCTTTGTTGGATCCACATGAATTCCTTCATGGTTAACTAAGTGTCTAAAAAATTGTACCTGTTCTAACCAAAATTCACACTTTGAAAATTTAGCATAAAGCTTTTCCTTTCTTAATAGATCTAAAAGTGCGTGCAAATGCTTTGCATGATCTTCCTTATTTTTAGAATAAATGAGAATATCATCTATGAAGACGATTATGAATTTATCCAAATATGGCTTACATATTCGGTTCATCATGTCCATAAATGCGGCTGGGGCATTGGTTAAACCAAATGGCATGACAATAAATTCATAATGGCCATACCTTGTTCTGAATGCGGTCTTAGGAATGTCCTCTTCCTGTACCTTTAATTGATGATATCCTGACCTTAAATCGATTTAGAGAAAAATCGATCTCCTTGTAGTTGATCGAACAGATCATCGATTCTTGGTAATGGGTACCGATTCTTAATCGAGACCTTGTTCAATTCACGGTAGTCAATGCACATACGCATTGATCCGTCCTTCTTTTTAACGAACAATATCGGCGCTCCCCAAGGCGACGAGCTTGGCTGTATGAATCCCTTCTCTAATAATTCATCTAATTGTTTCTTCAGTTCCTGCATTTCGGCGGGTGCCAAACGGTAGGGTGCTTTGGCAATCGGTGCTGTTCCTGGTAGCAGATGGATTCTGAATTCAACTTTTCTATCTGGAGGTTGCCCTGGCAATTCTTCTGGAAATACATCTGAAAACTGGGATACTACTGGAATATCTTTTAAATCCTTTCCTTTATTGTTAGTGATTATAGAAATCAAATACACTAATGACCCTTTTCTTCTGTAACTTGCAGTTTTCATCACAGAGATGAATTTTGTGGATCTAGATGGTTTATCTCCTTTAATTATGATCTTTTCACCTTTTGGTGAATTTACTTGAATTGACTTTTGATCACATAAAATACTGGCTTTATTGGCTATTAACCAATCCATTCCTAAAACAACATCAAATCCTGCCAGATTCATAGGATAAAGATTTACCCTAAACTTTTGATTTAAAATTTATATTCTTGCTCCCTGCAAGATTTCAGAAATCCTAACAGTTTCTCCATTAGCTGTCTCTACGAGACATTCTTGTGGTAGTTTAGTTAATGACTGATTTAGAAGTTTGCAAAATGAAGTATTGATAAAACTTTGGTTTGCACCAGAGTAAAATAATACTTTAGCAAAAACATCTGGAATCATGTCTGGAATCATCTTGGCTTCATCTGCAGTCAGAACAATTGCTGTAGCATTTTTAGTATTCTTGTTGTTTGTAGCTGGAGCTAATTTCGGGCAATTAGGCTTGATATGACCTTGTTCTCCGCAGCTGTAACATATCCTGTTGTTAGCTTTCTTCCTGTAGTCTTCTTCCTTGTGTCCCGATATTTTGCAAAAGTTACAGTATATGGAGCATCTTCCTGAATGCTTCCTTTTGCAATTCTTACAGTAAGGTGTAGAGGTAGAACCTATATTTTTCCCACGATTAAAATTTCCAGAACGAAATTCTTGTGTGAGCTTTTGGGTTAGGTTCCTCCTTTGATCCTCTTCTCGGGTACGGACTAATTCATCTGTCAAGGTATTTGCTAGTTCTACAGCTTCTTCTATAGTTTGAGGTCTAGTTGCTTTGACTACATGTCTAATCTCTCCGATTAATCCCCAGATGTAACGGGAGATTAACACTGGTTCTGGTGAAACAAAAGTTGGCACTATTCTAGCATATTCAAAGAATAATTTAGTGTATCCCTTACTATCCACACCAGTCATCCTATGGTTTAGGAATTTGTTTGCTATCTGTTCCTTCTCATTGGGTGGGCAGAATTTCCTTTCTACCTTGTCCTTAAATTCTTCCCATTCCATATTGTAAGTTCTATCACTTCCTCTTGATTGAAGGATAGTGTTCCACCATTCTAGTGCTGAATTCTTAAACAAATTAGAAGCAAACATTATCTTATCTTCTTTAGCACACTTGCTTATTCTTAAGACTGCCTCAGTCTTCTCTATCCAGCGTAGGGTTGCAATGGGTCCTTCATTGCCCGAGAATTCTATTGGTTTGCAGGACCAGAATTTTTTGTAAGAACAACCATAAGGCATGGTTCTTCTTCTTTTAGGAATGGGTACTTGAAGTACAGGGCCATTGTTCACGCTGTGTTCTGGTTCAATTGGTCGCTTACTGCTATGTTTACTTTTATTATTCGCTTCTTGAACTGTTTAAAGAATAAATGGCATTGCATCTATGATTCCTTGTGCCACTATGTGTTGGATAGCACTATTATCCACTTGGTTTCCATTGTTATTGACGCTTGGATTCTCATTAACCACGTTAATGTTACTCTGGTTATCGTTATTCAGATTTCATTGACTTCCTTCATCGGCCATCTGAATTTTAAACATTTACCCCGTATTAATATCACAAAATAATAGCTAATATAGTCAATCACATGACACGCATTTTTTCCAAAAGCGTCGATCGTTGCGACTTTACTCTATTCATCTACTATGTATCTATTACACACTAGTACTGAAATAAAATTACAATACCAACAGAAATAAATAATAGTAGGCATCCGTACACACATATTTTATTTTATTATTTTTTTATTATTATTACTATTACCGTTTTACCATCCTCACATTCACGGATATGGATTCATCCAAAAATCCATATTGCGCTCGTCATACTTCCAGACGAGTCGCTCTCCCACCTGTCTCATTCTCTCACTACTCTCTAAAATTTCTTCCCCAAAAGTCCTAAGTTCTTGTACGTTTTCTGAACTCATTGGGGGTGCAGGTTCTAGGACTGGGTTTGGAATCTGGGGTGCGGGTTCCTGGTGTGGGGGTGTAGGTGCCTGGAATCGGTAAGGATCTTCTAAGATCTCCCTAATGTATTCATCGTGGAAATAGGGATCTAAAGGATCTAAACCTAGGTAGGCTCCTACGTTCTGCATGGGTGTGTCTTCATGTATCGGGTAACGTTGCACATAGTCCCTAACGTCATCCCACCAGGGATTGTAATTTGGGTCTAGGGGGTTTGGTGTTGGTACCCTAGGGATTTCTTCCGGATTGAAGTCATGCATCTCTACTTGGTTTTCAGGGTTTTCTATCTCCATGGGTTGATCAGAGATTGGTGGCTGTGGTTGGGGTGCTATTATTTGCTCCAGATTAGGGTCAGCTGCAGTGGTTGCTAAGATGTGGATGTTGGCTATACCCCTATTTATCATATCCTGGGCATAGGCATCTGTCTCTCTCTTGGCTGCGGCTAGTACTCTCTGGTCTTGTAACTTTTTCATACGCTTCCTACGCTCGTGTGCCCCTCGACTGAACCATCCCCTCTTTTTCTGAGGAAATGGCTCTTCTGACTGAGCCTTAAACACCAAGATTCCTTCTTCCGTATCAGCAGAGTACCCTGAGAGGGCAGGCTGAAAAGAGGAGGTGCCTTCGCTTTTAGGCGAACCAGACAATTGACGGTACGCGTCAGATGGTCCTTGGTCGCTCATACTGTAAACTAAAAAATAGTCAAATAACACATAATAATTAAATACAATTATGCACGTATTTCCGTAATTTATTTCCTAACACAAAATTTAAAATTTAAGTGTCAGCAGAACACTTCTTTGGCTTAGACCAGTGGCTAGGCTCTGATACCACCTTCTGTCGCAACCCCCGATCCCTTATCTGTCCCGGGAACGGGCGGACGCGAACTCAGAATTCTGGTGGTATCAGTTGGTTAATTTGGCAGCGGAAATTACATCAGGACCGTAGTTAGGAAATGTTTATCAGAGTAAAACCACCATATTTGATATTAATAATCACATGGATAAAACCCAAGTTTAGGATAAACCCTATTTTATTGAATTTAAAATATCGTCTTTTAGGTAACTTTTATAGCCACATTTTTCCCAAGCCTTCAGTGCTCTCCAGCTGGTTTTTTACTAATTGGCTGTCACATTGTGTTACCTGAAACGCGTTTTAAAAACATTTGTCAGTGGGAAATACTGGTGAGTGAATCCCAGTTTAATCAAGAAATATTTTATCAATTAACACAATATTGAGAGCGATCACATTGTTTATTTCTACACAATTACTCATTCAGTACTGTCAATCCTGACTTGTGGGTCATATTACACATTGGCTAACTCGTCGTCCAATGGTAATGTGTTGTCATCCCGACTTACTACTCACAGTGTAGTAAATTTTGTATACAAAACCCCAACATACCGGCAGTAATTGAAGAACAACAAAGACTCAATCACCGCTTAATCACATTGTAAAACATTTAAGGTTTTGTAAAATATTACAAAAAGGTTAACAAAAATCGGATAAACTCACATTGCTATCTTAGACTTCGCGTAAGGGTTTCCTGGGATTAATCTATAATTTATACAAATGTACACGCGTTAGTATAATAACTCATTTTAACATTAGTAATACCCTCCCCGATACGGCATTCCAACGACTACGTCGGGCAGAACCACGACAGCCGTTACGGAACCCTAGATCAATCTGGCAGCGTATCTAATACGTATCCAGGGGGTTATAATACTTACAACGGAGCAGAACTTCGCTATTTAGGGGGGTATAATACCCGCGTATTATGCTTAATATTCAGAAATTGAAATTGAGAAACGTTTGTGAGCGAATTCCGAATGAAACCCGATGGCCTGCTTATATAGTTGCTGAGTCTGGTCCTCTCGCGGCCAGCGTAACACAAACCCAGGGTTTACGCGGCCCGCGTCAAACCCGGGTCAATGCGTAGCTGGGCTGAGTCAAGGTATAGGTCTGCCGGGTGTTGGGCCACGTGGCGGCCCAGGGTCGCGCTAAGTTTTAAGTTCACGCGGCCCGCGTGAAGGTTGGGGTGGGTCTTACGCGGCCCGCCTCAACTTAAATTTTCAGTTTTTAATTATTTTTAATACTATTTAATGTATTTGAGGCCCGTTTTCGCGTATGGGGTGTATTTTGGGACATATTGGGATATGTTATAATATTTTGGGGTGTCGGAAAATAATTCGAGGATGTCGGTTCGTTGAGGATTGTTACACCGGTTGTGGTCAAATCCTCCCATCGTAAGTAACTATGTATCTCGTTATGAGGTTTTGTCGGGATAGTGGTTCTTTTTTGTTGTCAATTTTTGTAGTCTTTGGTTGGTTGGTGGTGGATTATCTTCATGGATGCTGTCGATTTTGTACTGGCTCCTGGGTCTCTGAGGTGTCCGAGGTTATACTGCCGTTACTTAATCTCCAGGCACTACTGTTTTGCTATGTTTCTGCGCTGGGCTCCTGCCCACTCGGCCCTTGTTTGCAGCTTCTTCCAGCTGAAAGCCCAGTTATGTGCTAGTTTTTTATGCTGAAGGCCCTCTTTCATTGGTTTTTTTTTTGTTGGTTTTACTTTGTATTTATTGTAATGGGTGTTTTGTTGGAATATGAACTCTAGCCGTCTAGCGGTAGTTTGTTTTATTTTATCCTACTAAGTTTCTATTTTGATAGCTTAGTCGGGTCTTATAAAACTTTCTCGTTTTGTGAGGTTCCCAAAGCTTGTTTTGGGGTGTCCTCTTTTAGGAGTCTCGGGGGTATCCCCCCCCCCCCCCCCCCCAAAACCTGTAACACGCTTTTCTTTGGAATATATTTACCGGGCAAATGCTCATTTATCCAAAAAAAACTGTTTGGAAAAATATCAGTGCAATGTACCACGACATGCAACTCATTAATACTCATTTCAGGTGTTGTTTCTTATATACATGGAGATAAAACCTAAACCGAAATGTCATTTGTGTTAAGAATAAATAGTTACGCTAATTAAAACTTGAACCAAATTTAGTCTGGGCCTACCATCACATGCATCTCATTACAATTTTGGTTCTACACAAAGCTTGTCTTTGTTCCTAGTAATTATGAAAGGGTGGAGATATTTGGACACCCTCTGCGCCTATTTGGACACCCTTTGCCTCGTATAGGCCTATACGAGGCGTATAGGGTTACATCAAAATCAGTGCCTGACTCATGTCACTTCTGGTTTGACCCCTTCAAGACGCCTCGTATAGGCCTATACTGGGCGTATAGGACCCTTCGTATAGGCCTCGTATAGGACCCTTTGCCCCTTATATGCCTCGTATAGGCCTATACTGGGCGTCTTGAAGGTTTTTTTTTTTTTTTTTTTTTTTTTTTTTTTTTTTTTTAACAAACATTTTATACAATATTAATCGTTTTAGCAAACTTTTATACAAAAACAAGTTTTTTTATTTTAAATCATTATTATTAGGACCCCCTCGTTGGTTTTTTTTAGTTGAAAAATGGATGTTTTGGTAGGGTAATTTGATTGTTTTTTGAGGGTGATGTTTTTTGAGTAAAAAAATGGGTGTTTTGGTGGGGTAATTTGAGTTGTTTTTTAAGAAAAGTTTTATTTTTTTATAAAAATATTTTACCGTTTTCAAGATCGGCCTTTAAAAAATATTCGATCGTAGAAATATTACATTGTTTTTAACATATAGTGTAGTATAGGTCTCGTATAGGTCCCTTATAGGTCTTGTATAGGCCTATCGACGTATACGGGCGTTGTATCATATCCTATAGTATCGTATCGTATTGTATTGTATCGTATAGTGTAGTATAAGTCTCGTATAGCTCTCGTATAGACCTATACGATACCATACTATACGATACAATACAATACGATACAATACGATACTATCGTATCATATAGTGTAGTATAGGTCCCTTATAGGTCTTGTATAGGCCTATCGACGTATACGGGTGTTCTATCGTATCGTATAGTGTATAGTATAAGTCTAGTATAGGTCCCATATAGGTCTTGTATAAGCCTATAGGCCTAAACGGGACCTAAACCACACCTATAGTCCTATACGAGTGTTGTATCTTATCCAATAGTCTAATATCGTATTGTATTGTATCGTATCATATCGTATCGTATCCTATAGTATCGTGTTGTGTTGTATCGCATCGTATCGTATAATATAGTGTAGTATAAGTCTCGTATAGGTCTTGTATAAGCCTATCGTGTTGTATCGTATCGTATAGTATAGTATAAGTCTCGTATAGGTCTCGTATAGGCATCGTATAATTAATATTAGTGTTATTATAATTAATATGAGTTTTTTATAGTTAATATTAGTGTTATTATAATTAATATGAGTTTTTTATAATTAATATTAGTGTTATTATAATTAATATGAGTTTTTTATAATTAATATTAGTGTTATTATAATTAATATGAGTTTTTTATAATTAATATTAGTGTTATTATAATTAATATGAGTTTTTTTATAATTAATATTAGTGTTATTATAATTAATATGAGTTTTTTTATAATTAATATGAGTTTATTATAATTAATATGAGTTTTTATAGTTAATATTAGTGTTATTGGTATTTAAAAAGAGAAAAAAAAAAAAAAAACCCCTTCAAGACGCCCAGTATAGGGCTATACTGGGCGTCTATGTGGACCAAAAGACCATTAAACCCCTGAATTAGGCCTATACTGGGGGCAAAACAGGGTTATTATGGTCTTTTGGACCCCTCGTATAGGCCCAGTATAGCCCTATACTGGGCGTCTATTTTTTTTTTTTTTTGTTTTCTTTTTTTAAATATTAAAAAGAGAAAACAAAAAAAAAATAAAAATAGACGCCCAGTATAGGGCTATACTGGGCGTATACGAGGGGTCCAAAAGACCATTATAGCCCTGTTTTGCCCCCAGTATAGGCCTAATTCAGGGGTTTAATGGTCTTTTGCCCCTTATACGCCTCGTATAGGCCTATACTGGCGTCTTGAAGGGTTTTTTTTTTTTTTTTTTTTTTTAACAAACATTTTAAACAATATTAATCGTTTTAGCAAACTTTTATACAAAAACAAGTTTTTTTATTTTAAATAATTAATATTAGGACCCCTCGTTGGTTTTTTTTGATACGTTTATTTTTTTATAAAAATATTTTACCGAATGTAATATTTCTACGATCGAATATTTTTAAAGGCCGATCTTGGAAACGGTAAAATATTTTTATAAAAAAATAAAACTTTTCTTAAAAAACAACTCAACTAAAAAAAAACCAACGAGGGGTCCTAATATTAATTATTTAAAATAAAAAAACTTGTTTTTGTATAAAAGTTTGCTAAAACGATTAATATTGTATAAAATGTTTGTTAAAAAAAAAAAAAAAAAAAAAACCCCTTATATACGCCTAGTATAGGCCTATACTAGGCATATAAGAGAGGCAAAAAAGACCAATTTACCCCCAGTATAGGCCTAAATCAGGGGCTAAATGGTCTTTTTCGCCTAGACGCCAAGTATAGGCCTATACGAGACGTATACGTGGCAAATAAGACAAAATATGACATAATCAGAGATTCTCTTGGAAATTGGAAAAGGCTATACGCCTCGTATAGGTCTATACGAGGCGTCTTAAAGGGTGTCCAAATAGGCAATAGGGTGTGTAAATATGTAGACCCTTATGAAATCGGATCGATGTCTATAATCAAGAGGTGTTACCGATATTCTTAATGTGTTTGTTAGGAGATATTAGTTAGGGTTTATTCTAATTATCTCTACTATAATTCTGAGATAAGGTTTGATGAATTATATTTCATTTATAATTATCTTTGATGTATATAGTTGATTAATGATACATAATACCTTACGGAGTTTTCATTATTTCTTATGGTATCAAAGCCTATAGTTCTTGCCTTGTTCTCTTCTCTTATTTCACACCTCTCTTTGCCACTTGACATATTTCTTCCTCTTCTTCCTCTTGCCCGGCCGGATGATGCTTTGAACAAATATATTGATCAGGCTTTGTTTGTTTTTCATTTACAAATCATCCTCCAAACATGAACTTTTAAAGCAAATCGAAACCGATATAACCGTATTAAAAACTATAGGAACAATGAAAAATCAAAAACAAAATATCGAAGTAGAGATAGAAAATCTACAACAAGAATCAATGTTGATGTCTAGCTTGACGGGACCTGTAAGCAATATAAATATATTATATGATATATATTGGTTAGGTCTCAATGATAGTTTTCTTGCCATAGTGGTAGCTCTTGCGTCGGCAGTCATAGCCATTGTCACCATAGCTCTGATACCATTTATAATATATAGTGAAAACTTCATAAAATATTATGTGTTATTAATCAAATATATGCAATAAGAATACTTATTATCTCTATATTAATTTGTAAGATTCTTCTCACGCTCATGTTTACTATTCATTTTTTACAAGTTTTTATGCTCTATTTACTCCTCTTAGTTGCATATCCATCTACCAATTTCTCTTCCACTTGTGGATAACTCAAGGGTTCACTCTATTATGATGTAGTAAACATATAATACATGGGTTCCACTCTATTATGTTGAAGTAAACATATAATATAAGAGGGGTAGGGGTGGTAATCAAGTTCTGCCATGTCATTAACCATTATTCCATCACTCACAACCTTTTTTAGTGAAAATGCTCCTCATTCACCATAACACCCAACAAGTTCCCCACAACCAACAATTTCCCTCATCACCCAATACCCATCACGCGTCAAAAATAGCACGCGTTATAAAAATGGAAGCGTGAAAAATGGAGGTGACAGTGGCGGTGGCGATGGTGTTTTGTTATTTTCCACAAGTGAAAAGTTTTCATCACAGGGGAAACATGCTCCATCCTAGGTCCCCTTATTATGAAATAACCATATAATATATGGGTTCCACTCTATTATGATGAAGTAATCATATAATACTAACATTTATTAATTTATTTATTATCTCTATATTAATTTGTAGATTCGTTTCACACTCATATTTAGAGCATACGGGGCGGTTCCGTGATAGCCCAATATAACGAGTGATGGGTTTTGTCTTTCCACCGCCACTCAAAGTATAACGCGTTATTGTATCACGGTTTCTCGATTCCGTGATATTTTCAACGGCGTGATATATTATTTTGTGATGGTAGTTGTTGGTTGAGGGGAAATTGTTGGGTGTGGTGGTGAGTAATGACCACCCCCACTAAAAAATGTTGTGAGTGATGGAAAAATGGTTGATGACATGGCGGAACTTGATTGGTGCTTGTGAGTGATAGAATTCTATCACTAGTGACCACCCCCCTCCCCTTACTATTATTTTTTTACAAGTTTTTATGCTCTATTTACTCCTCTTAGTTGCATGTCCATCTACCAATTTCTCTTAAATTAACTCCTTGACAAATTAGTTTTTTTGTTTTTTATTTCTTAAGAAATTTATTTTTGTTTTACTTTAAACATAAGATGCTGTATAGTAACAGAAAATAAACTTATTGTTTTATTTGAAACATTGATTTTGAGGAATTTATATTTATTATCTTTTAGTTATTAATTTTACGGTTTATATTTCGGGGGTAAAGATCAAATAGGAAGATTAATTTCGCTAGGAAGGATAGGAAGCAATAAGAGGATGACATGTGACAACATTTAAAATAAAGAAAAAAGGTATTTTAGTCAATCCAACCATTTCTTCTTCCTTTTCAAAACCCAGTAACTTCAAAACCCACCATTTTTAAAACCCACCATCTTCAACCATTTCTTCACTTTCTATCTCAATAATCACTACATCATAGTGCGATTTTCATCACCAATCAATGATTCAAACACCCGATCAACGTGTTCTTCAGCTTTTTTTGAAGAAAACCCAGTTTAATTTCATACAAAATCTCGTTTTTTCCGGTGATTTTGAAGATAATCACTCGATCCGTTCGATTCGAGCGCTGATAAGTGTTTCAATCATTCAAAATTCGTCAATTGTTGAAGAAATCACTTCGATCCAGGTAAGAAATTCTTTAATTTCATTTTTACGATATGGGTTTTTGATTTAGCCATTGCGTTTTACGATCTTGGCGGGGGTCCGGGGGCAGCGCCCCCGGTAGCGGGGTCCAAGGGGCAGAGCCCCTGGTTCAATTTTATCTCAAGTGTAACATTACGATTTTGATCCCCGGTTCAAAATAAATTTTTGCTTTTGCCCTCTGCTTAAATTTACGATTTTGCCCTCTGTTAAAAAATACAAATTTGCCCCCGGTTCAAAATAAAATTATGGTTTTGCCCTCAGCTAGAGTCCTGCCAAATTACGATTTGGTTCCCAGTTTAAAATTACGATTTTGCCCCCAGCTAAAAATTAGAATTTTGCCCGCAGTTAAAATATTACGATTTTGCCCCATTTCAAAATAAAAAAAAGAGTAAACTTCCGTTTTTCTCTCTGTGGTTTGGTCACTTTAACGGTTTTGCCCAAAACCTTTAAAAATAACCATTTTCCTCCAATAGTTTGCTATGGTTTTTCCATAACAAACTATTGGAGGAAAATGACTATTTTTAAATGTTTGGGGCAAAATCGTTAAAGTGACCAAACCACATGGAGCAAAATGGAAGTTTACTCTAAAAAATGGTTTTGCTCTCAGTTCAAAATATTATTTTACCCTCATTTTAAAATTACGATTTTATCTCAGCAAAAAATTGCAATCTTGCCATCGTTTTTTTTGGGCAAAACCATGGTAGTGTTTTATTTTACTTGGTTGACTCAATTTTGTTTTTATTCATGCCAAACAGCTGCCTAGCACTCGCTAATTGGTCCTGACAAATTATTGTTTTGCTCCAACTCTAAATTACACGCTAGTCATCGTTTTAGTTATTTTTTTTATCATAACTATGGTACTGTTATTAAATTAAGAAATACTCGGTTTAACGCCCCGCAACGCGGACGGCGTATAACTCTAGTTTTATACATATGTAACCTGTTAATAGAATATGTTATATATTGTTTAATCACATATACATCTGTATGTTCATTATACCTTAATACATTTAAAACTGATTAAGTTTCAAATCATTACAAGAAAGTCGACCAATAGCGGCGACAAATGTCGCCGCTAATAGTCCAAAATGTCGCCGCTAAAGGTAATAGCGGCGACATGTCGCCGCTATTGAGTCGCCGCTAAAGCTTGGCCGCTAAAGGGGTATTTGTCGTCGCTATTGGCTGCTGTCGCCGCTAATGATGAGGACTTTTAGCGGCGACATTTGTCTTCGCTAATAGATAAGATTAACAGCGGCGACATATGTCGCCGCTATTGATCTAGGCATACCCCAGCCGTTGGATGATGATAACAATCTTGTGGCTAGGGTTGAAAATGGGACACCGGGTGCGGATTGGACCAATAGCGGCGACATATTGGATGTCGCCGCTATTAATTGTTATTCTTGTAGTGAATGTCAAAGAAAAAAAATTATTAAGTCTTCTAAATGTTGAAATTAATTAAATAATATGATACTATCGGTAAACTTAAGTTTTAATTGAACATAAATATAATATGATACAATCAATGAGATTATATCCGAATTTAGTTTAAAAAAAATCATCCTAAATATCTTCTACAATTTTTAAATTTAATATTATCAATAATTGAATTTCTCTCGTAGAGCGTCATGTGTCTCTTAAGTGGTTTCTTTTATTATATAGTATAGATAGATGAGTATGATATTTATGTGGGGTTATTTCTTATATCTATGACACCAATCTTAGTCTATTAATTATCGAATGGTAGGACACAAATGGATACCATGCAAGTATGCAACGATCACTAGTTATGATTTATGAAGGCACCAGTTAATATTATATTATTATTATTATAATATCATATCTTAATTTGGGATGAATATATATAATACTATATCATCATCAACCAACCATGCATTATTCATAGGGACTACATACATGGAAATTATTGTTCAAAAAACGTGCACTGAAAGAGAACAAACCCTAAAAGTCTGCCAGCTTATTCCATAAAGACCAATTATGTCATTTTTTCATATCTGATAGAACCCATGCGCCATGAAAAGTCTCTCAAGTCGTGGTTGTCATTAACACCAGGAGTTGATGGTAACGCAGGGGGACCGAAGGGCCACTACAAGGGTTATTCCCACGTGGACACCACCTGCGCTCACGTGGTACACTTAGCTAATTGGTCAGTACTCAGTAGTACAATCACGTGTGCTGGTTCCTTTTTGTGGCTCATGCATGACTATCTGCTCTTCCTATGTTACACACACTCTCTAATTGATCAACACCGTAAAATCTCTCTAGATGTCACACATTTTTAATATCGTATCTTAAGTAGGTGTCTACTTGCATATCGCCTTGTGGTCTATATGACATTAATAGTCACCCTTACAAATATGATGTACGTTCAAATCCTAGTAAATACAAGTTAGGTGGTATTTCGAAATAAAAAAATTGTTAGTTTAAAAAAAGATAAAGTATCTATTTGATGTGGAGGGTTCAAATGAGAAGAAATTCTTTGTAAGAAGAAAAAAGATGAAATTTCAACCAATAGGAATGCTTCATTAGACTTCATTTAATATTTGTACTTAATGTAACTATAAGGGTATATTAGTAAATTTACATACATTATTAATTGGTAGTTTCATTTTTAATAACTAACTATATTAAATTTGTAACTTATTTTTAGAGTAAACTTCCGTTTTGCTCCCTGTGGTTTTGTCACTTTAACGGTTTTGCTCCAAACCTTTAAAAATAGCCATTTTACTCCCTGATGTTTCGGTTTTTTGCCAGTTTGCTCCCCGCCTCTAACTCCATCCAAATTGTTTGTTTTTTCCATTTTGCTCCCCGCAGGGAGCAAACTGGCAACTAAACCAAAACATCAGGGAGTAAAATGGCTATTTTTAAAGGTTTGGGGCAAAACCGTTAAAGTGACCAAACCACAGGGAGCAAAACAGAAGTTTACTCTTATTTTTAAGATATATATTTTTCACAAAAAAAAAAAAAAAAAATTTATTTATAGTGTAGGATAAATACGAGGCGTGTAGGATAAATTACGAATTGTGTAGAATTAAATTTCAATATGTGTAGGATAAATTTCGAAATGTGTAGGATAACTTTTGATGTGTGTAGGTAGAAATATTTAGTGTGGAGGATTATAGTCTTAATGACTAATTAATTAGTCAAACATAATAATAAATGAGATGAGAAAAAAACAATTTAATGTTTTACAATTGTACCATTTTATTCTTTTTCTTCTCAACAAAATTTTCTTCGAACCTTCCCCTCTATTTGATAATACCATATACATTTGATATAATGTGCATACATGTTCATAATTGATCAGGCATCCTTCTACATGAGAATCAAATATACGATCAAACTAATTTAATTTAATGGGATTGACGTAATAACAATTTTATAATTAATTAAAAGTTAGTAATGTTTGGGCGGGGTAAAAGAGGTAATTAGTACATTATGCTGATTTTTTTCATCTATGGATTACTCCAATTTTTTGTGCTCAAAATCGTTTTTAAAATCGTATAATATACACACACCACATTGTGTTATGTATGTGTGATGTTATATCATTTATACGATGTTATCTTATTTTAAAATGTGCAGACACATATCTATTGAATTCACATAATGTTGTTGTGTGTATATATCTGAAATGGTATTCTGATTACAAAAAGTACAGTGCGGTTATGGCATTTTACATGATGGTGTTATTGTGCTAGAAACTTATATTCATAAATGGACGCAAATACATGCGTACATGTGTCATATCTCTCTCTTTTTTTCTTTATATATCATATATATTATCAGCGCGCAACAATTTTGCTTTAGTAACATTAATCCTTACATATTTCATATATAACAATGATCGTTATTCAATTAAGGAGACTTTGACTTATAAATTTACATGATTATCATTTACACTTTACACGCTAGCTTACCAAAAATTCTAACTAAAACTTAACCTAGAAGATGATGAAGACAATATACATCAATGGACTTGTAGTCTAGTGATATTACTGTGTCTCTCACAATAAGATTAAGAGTTTTCGTCCTATAGTTGACAATGATGTTGATTTAATAGAAGGAACATGGGATATGTGTTTCTTTGTCATTCTAGAAAAGATGAACACACTATATGGAGCATAATTTTTGATGCCCTAACGTATGGAAGTAAGTGTATGCGTGTGTGTGCCACAACCACTCATTAGGTATTTGTCATCTTTGTTTTGTACTTTTGTACAATAATAAAAAGTCCCATGGAGTACACAAAGTTCCATGAAAATTAGACATGACCCATGCACATTTTTTTCTTGAATTTCTAGGTGTTACTACTACACGTAGGTTAATATGTATAACCCGGAAAATCGACTGAGCTACATGTCTTGAAACTGATTAAACCTTGTTTCTTTTAAAACGAGTATATATTTGATGTGTCATATCCGTGATTTTATACGAGTTGGAGACTTCTGTTAGATGTTTTTGGTTGGTTATAGTTTGGACAAATGTTCTAGTTTATTTTATTTTATTTCTTTTGCATTCTAAAGAATGATAACTCACACACGCATCTAATATACTTCTAATTCTACTCCAAAGTTCTAGTCTACCTAGATCGGACTTTGCACACCCTTAGTTTGAAGTGTTACTATTACCATCATAAAAACAAAGCCTCTTGAGGTGCATTTACCATTAACTTGTATCATGGTTTTAGGTAAGAACGTAAAGTTATTTGGCTAAAACTAACTTTAGGCTTATGGTACTACAAAATCTAAGATGTTCAACGATCCAAACATACCAAAACTGAAAATTACTTGATTGAATGACACCACTTAGACAAAAGTGATGAAAGAGCAAAAAGCTAGGTCGATATCATATGATAATCAGTGAGGCCTCTTTATGAATGTATTCGAGTTCATGGCACTATATGAACACATATGATTGTACATATAACTCTACATATAAAAACTTCACACGACATGATTTATAAAACATGGTCAATAAAAAAGTTAAGTACGTATTGGATATCAAAATTTAATTTCAGTGAGAAATTACGGCTATAATTTTTACCAATGTTAAACAAGGTCTAGAAGACTGAGTACTCGCTGAGTAAACGCTACAAGGACGGTGCTGAAACGATTTTCTTCAATTCTGCTTAATTACTCGCAATCGAGACCAAAGACGTTCAACCTCGGCCAAAATCGGATTGAGTCGGATGAGTTTGTCTTCAAAATAAAATAAAGCATAATTTATTTGTCTATAATATTAATGAATGGATATCAACTTTTGAAGTACATTAGTATTTGAATCTGTATTTCTGTTATTTATATTGAAAATCACATATTTTGTTATAGATATTAGTAAAGTTATGATATTTGACATATATATAATATCCCGAAAATTAATTTCTTTATAATTTATCATGTCCGAGTACTCTCCGTGTATTCTTCGCCTAAAACTAATACCACAACTCCTCACTCGACCGACCAACCTGGGAGTTCCTAACGACTTCTGCAACCATGGTTTTTACTGTTTATTCAAGTTGCACACTTAATTATCTTTCTTGACACCATTTTAACAGATTTTTTAACGTTCATTCATTGGTACAATTCTAAATGCATAAAGTACACGTGATAACAAAAGCATCTTATCATCGAGTCTTGAATTCGTTCGCTCCTGAAATACAGTATATATACATACATATAATGTGTTGAATGGTGTATGAGTTTCTCTCAAGCTTATTGTGTTCATCTTTTTATCTGCATTTGCACCTGCACCTTCTTGCTACAATCTACCGCTTTCTTTCAGGGGTTTGAGACACAAAAAGGTGCATGTGTTTCTGCAGACAAAAGATGCCATCTTGCATTCTGCTTTAATCTGCCATTTCTCTCTCTCTCTCTCCCTCCTCAAAAGCATATGCATATGCATATGCATATACATATATATACGTGTATGTGTTCAGTGTGTGTACATGGTGAAGAATAAGTGGAAAGAAGAAATGGTATTCATCATTCATACATCATGCAAAGGTAAAGATTTATAATGTTTTTTTATGATATGTTATGTATTTAGGGTTAGATCTGATATAAGTGATAGTAAAGCCTATGTTTTAATTATGTTGTTTGTCTTCCTAAAATCAGATTGGAGGGTTTGACTTAATTTCAAAACATAACTACAAAACATGATGGCACATACATCTTGCATACATTTGAGTTGAACATGTTAAAATGAGTGTATTATTATAAGTAATACCTTGGAGGCATATAGTATATGGTATGATTTTTAATGGTGCGCCAATAGATTGGCAAAATAATGTAGTGTTCTTGATTTACTCACCTTTAAGGGAGAACAAAGGACCACTCATAAGGCTATGTTTGTAGAGAATGAACCTCCTCCTATGACCATATGCGGCGTGAGGGGAGACATATACCAACCGCCCTCCACGTCAGCGTGTCCGGCTTCTCTCCTAAAGGGCTCTCTCTACTTGAGAGTCGGGGATGCACATCCCCAGTCCTCACTGGCTTTAACACTCTCTCTCCTCCACATCTACGCATCATATTATGCTCTTCACGAGCAGTGCATTGGAGAATTGAAGGTGCAAGTCCTAATTTTCCCTTTTTCAAAGGTTAATTTGCAACTTCTTATCTTCTAACTTCTAATTAGAATGCAACTTTGTGTACTTGGAACATATCTTCCAATCAAATCAAGTATATACGGGAAGACAACTTCTTGTTAAAGTATCCAAATTCCTAAACTGATGTAACTAGACAATGGTGTACATATATATCCAACGGATCTGCGATTTCTTTTTCATAAATGGTGTCTTTTTAAGTGATCCTTTCACAAATGGTGTAAAAAAACATAACCTTTCAAAATTAATGTTTCCAAAGTTGCGAACTCCGGGTTGGTGAAAATTTAAACCCCAAACGGTGTGTAGTTGCCTTGGTGGTTTTTTTTTTTCTTTTTTTGGTCAAACCGGGCTTTGAAATTAACCCCAGGGTAGTTTTTTTTTTTTTTTTGACTCCACATAGTTCGTAACCCCGGATGGCTTTTCTTTTTCTTTTTTTTTTTGCTTGCCGTCCATTTGCTCAACCTGGGGTTAGCAAGAACGGTCTGAGCCAAAAAAAAAAAGAAGCCGCGCCAAGCACTTTAGTGTTTGTTGTTTAGGGCTGAAGGGCCTTTAGGAGTTGTGGGTTGGTTTTGATTTAGGGCATGGGGTGCCTGTTTTCGATATTGTAATCCGGCTATTGCACAAGTATGGAATGTGATCATGACTTTTGAATTTTTAAGGACTTAACAACGGAGGGGCGTAATTATCAGTTGCTAAGCACACCAAAATAGAAACTGGTGCTAGCCACATAACTTTTATGGTGGTTTTAGACTATTAATAAATGTCCAACAAGTGGGAAAACAATGTGATGGCTTTGTGGAGTGTCATCGTCTCATTAACTATACTTGACAATGATAATGAGCAAATATGTAAATTTATGATCAAGTAAGAAAGCTTGATGTAAGTCCTCAACTAGAACTTCTTGTAATGACAATGATGCTATGAGATTGATGAAAATAAGTCGAGCCTTTATTGAGCAACATATCACACTCAGTCTCATTCTAGTCAAACTTTTATTGAGTTCATGTTTAAACTCGAGCATAAGGGTATGGGTGGTCATCACTCAACACTCACTCATCACTCACAGCATCCAATCAATTTCGACCACGTCATCGAGCTTTATTCCATCACTATAGTGGTGAATTTTAGTGGAAATGCTCATCACTCACCACACCCAACAATTTTCCTCACAACCCAACAATTTCCCTCATTCTCTCCAACTTTTCACGCGTGATAATCTTGACGCGTTATATAATTGACGTGTGAATGTATCGAGTGAGGGTGGTTTTTTGGTTTCCATCACTTGTTATACTCTTCCATCACGTGCTAAAAGTCTTCCACCCCGGGTGGCCTAAACAACGAGCTTGAAATGTGAAATATAAACGATACAAGTTAAAGTTTATATATGTGGGTTTTGTAGGGCATTGTGTAATATAGACGTCTCTATAAAATGACTATGTACAAATATATTATGCGGTTCGTAGTGTATTTTTGTATTTTGGGGGTTCTGATTTGAACACTACACTACGCCTACACATACACCCACATACATAGTGAATATTCATACATATTTGCGATAAGTTTGGTTATCACTTTCCTATTAAGTTTATCGATATGCTATCCATTAATGCCTTGATATTGGTAATTGGTATGTTATAAATTCAAATCGACAACAATATTCAAGACATATCAACCAGTTTTCCAATATGAGACTATGTATTGCAGTGAATGTGAAAAAAGTGCGCCACATATGCAGTGTCAGTTTTAGTTTTATGAAGGATTGTTCTTTGACAACGGTCTAACATTCCTCCTTAACAAGCAATAATAGTGGCAATAGTTGGGGGCCAAGTCTAAAGTTTTGAGGTGTGTACTTGGTTGACATCTTCGGGCTCCTTGTTGATTCAAACTTGTATAAATGCATGATCGTGCTCAAACCATGAGCTTGCCAATTTTGAATCTTGATTGACAATGAGAATAGTTGAACATTATCTGAGAATGAAAGTTGGTGCATGTCTTATGTTCAATAAATGTCTATTACATGTTGGATAACTCACATATAACTATGGAAATTGTAAATAGTTTAGCAAGAGTTCTTGGACTAATTGAGAACACTTGATAGCTTGTAAATGTCATACTTTACTAGGGGTAGTGAGACTTGTGCAAGAGGGAGCCTGTTAGATTTCTATGATAGCCTAAATAACAACATTCAAAAATACTTCTTATAAGGTACGATCTAGAGAGTTACAACTCGAGCAACAAACAAAAAATATATTTAAATAGTTTTAACACAAAACGATGACTACGATAAACTATTTGCGAAATAATTTATACAAGTTTTTTGTTTAATTTTAATAAATAAAAGAGTTTTTAATTATTTATGTGATATTATATTACAAGTTAATTAATTAATCCCGTACTTAATAATTCAAAATGATTTTTGCTAGTTGATAACTTCTTAAGCCACTCTGTCACGTGTCACATTGTTAGCATTTCACCTAATTAAATCTCTCTCCTATTAAAGGCATCTATAAACTATCTCATATTTGATAATAATAATAATAATAATAATAATAATAATAATAATAATAATAATAATAATAATAATAATAATAATAATAATAATAATGATAGTAATTTTTAAACATTAAAATAAACAAGTTAAATATCTTATTTTACTAATTTATTAAAGCTTACTAAACATAAGATTTCAATTATATTGTATTTTAAGATTCTTAAATGTTCATTATTTGTTAATTACGATAATTCTTAAATATTTATTATTTTTTATCTACATACGTCTAATAACATTAACATACAAAATCTTCATTGAAAAACAATGATTTTAACATGTTGAATTATTCAACCCATGTATTAGATGTGTTTCTAACCTAGTTATATATCAATTATTGATAATGATAAATGATTATTAATTCAAATAGTTATCAAGTTAGTAGACAATTATAATGTTAAATTAATCAATATACAATTATGGGATAATTATGGAATCCAAATAAATTATTTTAACCGACCACTGTTGTGCGCCACCACCGTCGCCGCTCAATGTTGCTCCATCGCCATGTACCTGCTATCGTTATCGTCGTTGACAAAACTGGATCTAGTTATTTCGATTTGTGAACCCCGATCAAGGCATTTAGTAAAACTATCAACGTCACTGAGGTCAAAACAGGCAGGTTGCACATAAATTGTTTTTTTAATCTAATAAAAAAACCTGAATTTACCATGGTTGATGTAGTCATGTTATCTGCCAGCTTTAGTTTCTTTGATTGTTGTTGTTCCTCTAGAAAGATTGGAAGTTCTGCTCTGGTTCTTTGTGTGGAAATTTCAGAATTTAATATATGTACCCTGAAAACAAATATGGACATGAAGTTTCTAAGGTTAGGTTACTGCTTTATTTATTTGTTCAGCACAATCGAATGCCTTGTAGAAGAATAAAAGGCTTTTGATACAATCCCAAAAGGCCTAGTAAGCCCAATCCAGTTAAAAACCTAATTCGACAGTTTGATAGACGTGGGCTGAAATAGTGGGACGGTTTGTTCATTCAGTTTGTGGGTATTAGAAATAGGGTACTCGGTTTATTAGGAGTTTTCGATGTTTTTATATAAAATTAGGGTTTTTTATACCTCTATATTCGAAGATCTAATCCTTCTCTTATTGGATTATTCTACCAATTTCATCTATCAATTTCAAGATTCTATCAACTGGTTCCATTACCGGGAAATCATGGCGCCAAAAAACCGGAGTAACCTATATCCAAATCCATCATACCCCAACCCTGTGGTTGCTCAATTAACGGCAATAACATCTTCCATGGAGTGCCTGCAGAATGAAGTTGTTGCCCTCAAAACGCAAGGCCAAAAGAAACATAAATCACGCACCGAGTTCAACAAATTTATGAAGAGTCCTCTTGGGGCAACAACCGTCGTTACCGTCCCTACAACAAAATCGAATTTCCTAAATTCAGCGAGAGTGATTCACAGGGGTGGACACTTAAGGCTAAGAAATATTTCCGGTATTTTAACATACCATAAGAGGAGAAGGTGGGCATGGCCTCCGTGCATTTGGAGGGGAATGCATTAGACCTTTATTCCTGGTTATCTTCTGATCAGGAAATTGAATACTGGGAAGACCTTGTTTGCACTTTAGAGAAAAATTTTGGACCCGTTAGGTTTTAAATCCCAAACGAACACTTGTGTAACATTCGACAAACCGTTACGGTGCAGGAATATCGCCAAGAATTTGCGAAGCGTTTTTCTCGGGTCACGAATTGGCCAAAGCACTGTCTCTTAGGGGTATTTCTAAACGGCCTCAAAGAGGGCCTCAAAGCTGATGTTAGGATTCATAAACCCAGAGCTGTTTACAAGGCTATGAGTATAGCTCTTGAGTTCGAATCCAAAGTTAGTAATATTCCGTTCAAGACAAAACTGACTCCAGCAGCTTCTAACACACTGGTACCCGCTGTTTCAGCCCAAAAGCCAACAGGGACTCGTATTTCTGATGCAGAAAAATAGAATCGATACATTCGGGGGGTGCTTCTGATGTGGAGAGAAATACGGACCAGGGCACCGATGCAAGACAAATACTTTCAAACTATTGGAGGTAACATAAGGAATGGAGAAACAAACCAATTGCATAGTGGGGCAACTTGCCGGTTCAGCCACTAAACTAGCCGAAATCAGTCTCCACGCCCTCTTTGGTAAGCCCAATCCAACTACTATGAATTTGCAGGGTATTTTGGCGGATAATGAAATCATAATTCCGATAGATAGTGGATCGACACACAATTTTGTCACACCCTGATTTTCCGGTGGGCTCGAACTTGGGGTTTATGTGTGATGTCGAATAACAGTATCACAATTGGCATGATAAAGTACAAGTATGAAAACTTGAAACTATATTAAATAGTGTTTTATAATATGTGTTAGGTACAAATATCCCACAACGCAAGATCATAATAAAAAGGACTTTAGACACACTACAAGAAATTTGGTTCTTTACCAACACAAAGTATATGTGGGAAAAAGCATATAATGTATTGTTAGTTGTCTTTACCTACATATAAAATAAGTGTAATGATGTGTAGGCTCATGACTGTGGATATATGTCATTACCCACACATAAGTTATATGTAGGCATATAGCAAGCTATACCTACACATATATGTGTTGCTAAAAGCCATTTATATGTGTGGTTAAACGTACAAAAATTTGTTTAGAAAACATCTGACGTGGCAACTGACGTGGAATCTGATGTGGCAGTTGACGTGACATCCGACTTGGCAGCTGACGTGGCATCCGGCGTGGCAGTTGACGTGGCATGAATATATGTGTAGGTAAAAGTAATCTTATGTGTAGGTAAAAGTAATATTATGTGTAGGTAAATGTTGAAGATGTGTAGGTATTGATCTTAATTTGTGTTGAAAAAAACATTGATGTGTTGGTAAATATATTTTAAATTGTAGGCATTAACCACACTATATGTAGATAAAAATATTCAATATGTACAAACAAATACCAAAGCAATATGGAAACATTCGTGAACAAATTAAGATTTTTAATTAAACTAATTAACATCAATCATACAAACAACCAAATAAAAGTGGTAGTTATTGAAATTTAAATACTAAAACAAACAAAACTAAAAGTGTTTATATGTTACTAACGAGTTATAGAATCTACTAAATCGCTTTCACTCATCAATGTTTTCAACACCCTCTAATGCATCACATTGAGATTGTTCTAGTGTGCTTGATGGATGAGGCATGCTATTATTCTCAATCAACGCTTGTTCCATAATTACACATTTACCTTTCACGGTTCCAAGTTCTTCAACCAGCTCATCGTAACCATCCACGGCTCTTCGTAAGCAAGAAGCTTTGATTTTTTAGTAGCACCCATTGTGCTACTAGAACTAACCGGATCACGTCCCCACCCGTGCAAATGAAGAGAGCTTCTTCAAAGTACAGTCTCAATAATTGACTTATCGCTCATTTGCAGCCCATTTTCATTTCGTACAATCAAAATCAGCAAAAACAAAAAAAAAATAAAGAGATCATTTGCAGCCACTAAGATATATAAACAAGAAAAAATGAAATACAAAGCAATCAAGTTAAAATAACGACACTTACGTGGGTGGCAGCTTTTAAAACCTATTCCCATTCTCATTTATGATACGTAAACCCATACCTATAGTGATTCCATGTTACAAACCAAAAGCCCACTTAAACTTCAAGATTCATGCCACACAGTCTACAAAACCCCCCAGTATTTCGGTGTTTATCTTCTCAAATTCAGCACAACGGCTGCTGATTTCTGTACATCAGAAACAAAAGGATTGAAATAAGAAATCCGTTTAACCAAGAATTTAAAATTGGAAAAGAAAAGGATGCAACTGAAAATTAAATACTCACCTGCTGGACAAACGAAAGTGAGGTCCGAATGATAGAAGAAGAGAATGACGTACCTCCTGCCAATATAATCGAGGAGCCTAACCTGCTTTTACATAGTTCCTAAGATTGAACAAAAGTTCCATTTTTTTCAAATTTAGAAGACTATTGTGACAAATATTAAGTTTTATCAAGAAATAATATGAAGGCAAGGTACAAATAATTTAGTTACCTTGATGAGTTCTTGATCAAAAAAAGGTTTTGCTTCCAAATCTGGTGCCTTATTTCCAACTAAGGGTAGTGCCTACATAAAGAAACAGAGTTAAGATAAGATATGATAATTAAATAATGTCACTAAATAAATGAAATGGTAAAGAATTGATCTCATCTTAATCCTTCTTCCGTCACTCCTCCTTCTAATCTCCACCACCGCCGCCGCCTCCGACACACAACGGCGTACGACGAACTATTGGCCTACGATTTCCCCGTCGGTCTTCTCCCAAGACCTAAAGACGACATATTTTAAGAAAAATTAGAACCACACAACTACACCGAGACCTAAAGACGGTATATTTTAAGAAAAATAGACAGTATATTTTAAGAAAAATTAGAACCACACAACTAGATTTCAAATATAATAAGTATATGCTGAAATGAAGGAAAAAATAATAGTAGGAGCACCATAACCAGGAAGGCAAACTTTCTCCAAAGGAATTTGGGATTAGAGGTGTAAACGAGCCAAGCCGCTCGTGAGCTACTCGAGTCCGAGCTCTCTTAAAATTAAAGAGCCAGGATAAAGTCGAAATGAGCCCGGGCTCGACTCAGCTTGTTTACACCCCTATTTGGGATCAATTTTGGCAAAACTTACATCATGTAATAGTGCATACCTCTGCTCTAAACCAATACTTCAAACTGCATTTATAAAATAAGATACCAAATAACCATAAAGTCAACGTAGTAGGTAAAACTTAAAAGGTTTGTTATGCTTTCATGAACGAGCGTAGGTCCGTAACATGCGTCGAAGCCGTAACAAGCCGTAATTATATAATATTTTCATTTTATCGTTCGAGTCGTCCGTAACGATCGTATGTCCGTAACGAGCGTCGAAACGTATCTAGTCGTAAATATATAATATTTTTATTACTTAGTCGAAGTCGTCCGTAACGCGCTTAGGTCCGTAACGAGCGTCGAAACGTAACTAGTCATAAATATATAATATTTTTATTATTTAGTCGATGTCGTCCATAACAAGCGTAGGTCCGTAACGCGCGTTGAATCCGTAACGAGACGTAATTATATAATATGTCTGGGTCACGAATTTATGTGGAGATAAATAATGATGGTGTCAAACGATTTGTCTGGGTAAACGTCCAACTAATTTTTATTATAAAACGGGTCAACAAAATTGTGTTAACCACGTTAAGTACCATACACCAGTACAACTACAACATTACACACCAAAGCAAGAAACATCAAAATCACTCCACTTTTCCCATCTCAATGTCGTCGCTTTGGCTCGATGTTTTATCCACAAAACCCCCATGTCTTTGTTTCTTCCAGCACCCTTTCAGGTGAGCATTTCCCCGCTCAAACACCAAGTTATTTCTGCTCGACCAAATACACCAAATCGTTGTTTGAAAGGCCCGAGTATATCAATTGTTTCCAGACTTTTGAGCCCAGCACATGTACATGATAATTTACCGGATCACCCAGGCCAAAAAAAAAATAAATGGCTGGAAGTCTGCACCACCTCGCAATTCCATCCCAAACCTTTTGCGTGAATGGGCACGTGCAGAAAACGTGTTCGGTAGACTCCTCTTCATCTCGACACAACTCACACAAAGCGGATGGCACTTGTACGCCTCTCCTTAACAAAGACACCCGCGTTGATAGTCTATTCAAGTTTAACCTCCACACTAGAAAGTTAACCTTGAGTGGAATCCATCGATTCCACGAGTAGAAGGTAGCTGCAGCCGTTTAGTTGTTTTGCACCAAGCACCTCCTCAACCCACCGACCGAGAATAACCCATTTGAGTCCAAAGATCAGCTCCATTTATCCCCTTCATCAGTCAGCGAGACGTTGGACAGCAGCCTAGAAAGCTGCATAAAATCATTATGCTCAGCTGACTGGAAATTGAAAATCTTACACTGAAAACCGATAGTCAACAAAGTTAAAACTCAATATGAAATCCATTTATGTGATTAACAAGTCATTTTTTTTTCTTTCTGCAGCCTTCTATAAGGAAGCAACACAGTGTAGGATACAGACACAAGGGACCCAAATTTGAACAAACTCAAACACCAACTAAAGCAAACAATAAAACATCCATACTTATCTAACCCAATTTAACATTCAAACATATAAGAGTAATCTCTTGCTAGAGAACTCTGCCAACTCACATATACCACAACTCACCTGAAAAACAATGAATTGGTGACAACAAAAGTTCCCACTTTTTAAACCAAGAAACTCCTCTTGAGTCTTTAACCCGGCTTAAGTAAAATACATGGGAATTGCAGTGCTCTGTCCGGTGCCAAAGAATCTATAACATGTCGTAGTTACCTGTTAAAAACATAAAAAAATATATGCACACAATGATTATGCTATCGTCGTAAAGTTATTCAATCCTCTTTTTTTTAAACATAAATGCTTTATACTTAAACTGGCAACATCTTGTTTAAAAGTTTTCGATTGTAACATATACATGTAAACATATTTATACGTACCTCGGTCGCCGCCGTCTTCTTGATCTTTTTTGCCTTGTCTCAACACATGAATGCCTTACATTTGTCAAGTCATTCAATCTTGTATTTAAAAAAAATACGCTCAAACTCGATGCTTCTGGTTCAATCATATATTCTCCATACTTTATCAAAGAACTTTAAACCAACTTTTGTAATACAATCCAAGTTTCTTTCAAGACTACATGATTGTTCTTCTAAATTGTCTCCCCTGAATTTTCTAAAATGGCAACTGATGAAGCAATATACCTCAAATAAACATAATTAATAGGCAAAGACACATTTACCCCTAATTAATATCCTATCCCTAATTTCCATTGGATTCATATTTACCTAGATCTATAGCTAAAATTTTGTCTAAGTAAAAACATAAGAAGTAAGAGGATAGGTTCGACACTTTGACCCGCGACCTCCACAAGTAGTATGACAAAGGGTGGGTCATTGAACTTCAACGCAAATGGAAGAAAATAAACTAACCTGAATGGACTTCACTAACATTTCAAGTTGTAGGATCGATTCGCGACCTGAATGAGTCATCCGGAAGAGCACTAGTCCGTTTCAGAGGCGGAAACTAAGAAACGGATGTAAAAACAGCTTGAATATCACTTTAAACGTCTTGTGTATTGAAATACAACGATTACAATCACAAGGAATACCGGCAGCACCTCGGTATCAAATCTGAATTCTATTACAAATGAACTAACCACTAGCCTATTTATAGTATTCATGAGTCCGCTTGAAACATACATGACCGTTTCAAGCAAGACCATTCAAGCGAACTATCAAGTTTACATTTTCAAGCGAAAACTAACTTTCAAACCAAACTTAGAATCTATTTTGTCTCTTGTGAGTGTATTGACTTTCGAGAACTGATTGTCATCATCAAGAATGTTGTGATGTTATCATTGATGTCACATGATGACATTTTTTGATGATGTCACGCTTGATCAGATCCGCAACGCAACCAAGACTCGATATAAGACGAAGTCGACAGATGAGTGCACCAACAGACTCCCCCTCAGATGTTGACGAGTCTTAAGTGTCGAGTCTTCTCAATCTTCAGTCTTTATCAGTCTTTGGGCTTCCTCCACTCTAACTTTCTTCAACTAATCTTTCAGGATCAAACTCCTAGCTCTTGCATCTTCAGACTCTCTTTCTTTAACAGACTCCCCCTCAAGATGTGCTGGGATCGTAGTCTGGTTCAAACTTTGCTCACATATTAACAGGTTCAGGTATCATAACCTGACTCACCTGCATATTCTCTACCCAAAACATAAGTTTCATAAAAGATAAGATATAACAATTTTAGAAACCCTGCTAACCACTTGAAGACACAACCCTGAATACATCATTTTCAAGTATCAAACAAAATGATTTATCATGTCAATTTCTGATGAACCACTTGAATATATATCATTTTCATTTCACACATCTTCAAACAAACTTTCCCAAACCTGTTCGTCATGATTAGCACTCGGAATTTTGAAAAACAGTTTTCCAACATTAGTTGTCTAAAATCTTTTTGGATTTTTCAAAAATTTATGCTAAAACACACTGAAAATCTTTTTGGAATTTTTGAAATAACAGAAATGAGATGCAGTAAAGAAATATTTACATACAATATTTTTGTGAGTTTGTGTAAGAGGATCATATCAGTTTTTGAGACAAATCACCAACACCGTTAAGCTTTAAACATTTTAAGTTCTAAACGATTCACTTAGATTGTCAGTATACTGATCCACTTAAATTTTCACACAAAGTTCAACTGTTTCGAGATACGAGATTAATGTCTTAAGAACTTAAACTTATTCACGTGTCTCACCTCAGAATATACTCCCGTATCCAGATCCCAATATTCAGTCTTACAGGTGAGTATACCTAGATGATATCTGTAAGGGGTTAAATTGCGAAGAACCGTGAGAGCTCAGGTCAGAACTTCCGTTCAGCAGAGAGATGACGGCTTCGACTTTTGGTGGGTCCCCTTTAGAGGATCTTTTTTACAACAGCATTGATTAGCAATTTTATTGTCTCATCATTTTATGCTGAGGGCGGCGCTATTTTTCAAGCAAGTGTAAAGTATTCTCCGGGGACTAGGCCATTGCTTCCGCATTATCAGAAGTCCCGGGATAATACCCCAGATATCACTAAGCATAAAGACCTAGTATCTCAGAAAGAGGGGTCCTTCAAACAAGATTTCGGGGGTTACCCATATATCCGAGAGATGTTACCCACGAACTAAGCAAGTTTGAAATTTAGGTTTATATTTTACTAAATGTGCAAAAACCTACTGGCATATCATCAGTGAGACCGTTTATCACATTTTTCTTTCCATTTCTTTAGCATGCTATGATTGTCCACTGATGTACTATCATTTCCTCTTTTATACAACAAAACTCATTTTTTCATTTATCATGTTTTTGGCTTTTTCAAATTTTCTAATGTTTTTGAATTTTCTGAAATTTTTACTCCCCCTAAAATGCAAACACATTTTAGGAAATTTGAAAGCAAACTGTACAATAACGTGACAACTGATATCAAATCACTTCAATTCTCCATTCACTTGGCATAAACAATCAGAACTCCCCCTTACAACAAACTATTTTCCCATTGTGATTTCAAAACACTTAAGTTTGTTTTAATCAAATGGTTTTTCCGGAAAATTAGTTTTGTTGATTTTCAAACCATTTGTAGGTCAGGGGTTCATCTCATTGTTCCCCAAAATATCACTTGTAAGTATGGTCCAATCAAGTTCAACTTAATGACCTTGATTAACCACTTGTTAATGAAAACCTCTTTCAACCACTTGTGGTTCACTCACCAACCATCCCATTTGTAAATCAAAATATAACAATATAAAGATATCATCTGTAGATTACCAACTGTACCACTTGTAAGATCATTTACTAAGAAAGATGCCGATTCCTGCTCCACTCTTACCAACCTAGAAGCTCCGGCAAGTCAGGTTTTTACTCAAACATTATATCCACCCAAGCCTGACCAGCCTTGGGTGATTTTGGTACACATCTGTCCCACCAACATTTTGATTTGTAGAATTCTTTTGCACCTTTCACTTTCCTGTCAACCATCTTACCAAAAATATGTTTAACTTTTCCATTAAAAGCTTTTTCAACATCAAATTCTTTCTTATCAGCAAAGAATTGATCTGATATCTCAGTTTTACCAACCTTCAACCTCCAATTTTCCTTCGACAACTTGGGAAAATTTTCATCGTTCACCTCAGGAACGGAATTCACAACCTTTTTCTCAACCAAAGACTCTTCTGATTTTATGGAATCAGATTCATTGTCAGAATTACCCTCAGATTTAACCACCCACTTTTATTTACTCAAATCACCTCTTCTTTTGTAAAATCGTTTTGAACTTTCTCCTTCCTCAGAAGTAGAATTTTCAAACTTTTTAACATTTTTCACATGTTGTTCTTTCTTATCAACACAAGTTTTTCTCAGAGCAGAGTTAGAAGAAACTTCCTGTTTTTGGTAGTTGGTCTTGGGACAATTCCAAGCTATATGTCCAACTTCTTGGTATTTGAAACAGGTTCTTCTGTCAACTCTTGAAGCAAACTTTCTCACATTCTTCTTTACTTCAGCAAGAAACTCTTGATTCGACTGCTTCCAGAACGATTTCTTCTGTTCATCCTCTGAACTTCCTCCTGAAACAAATTTTGTTTTTGGTTTATAAGTTTTCTGATTTTTATAATTTTCTGAAGAATTGAAACCAAGACCTTTCTTTTTGAGATTACTATTATGGTTTGGTTTCTTTTGAAAACCATAACCAGAACCGTAACCCTTTTTCTTGTTCAATCTCCGTTGAACTCTTGAAGTGTACTTTTTAGGTTTTTCATGAAGATTTAAATCTTTTATTTCAGAAATATTAATTTCTGTTAGTTTGAAAACCTGTTTGATCATTTCCGTTTTGACACTTCTTATTGGAAATTCCTGATTTGTGAGTGAGATGTAATTTCTTTAATTTCTGTTAGTTTGAAAATCTTTTATTTCAGAAATATTAATTTCTGATTTGTGAGTGAGATGTAACAGATTTATAGTCTTGTTTTAAACATGGGTTTTATGATTTTTGAGTGAGATTTCATTAATTGCTTGAGGTGGTTGGGTTTGACCGATGATCACTTGCAGAGAAGAAAGAGAATGATGATGATGTGTGTGTGTGTGTGTGAGAGAGTATGAGAGAGAGATGTATAGAGATACATTGCCACGTAATCGCCACGTAATCCTGTCCATGTAAGCTTGGTTGTGTCACGTCGGACAAAAAATAAACTCAGTTAGTGGAGATTTAACTGGGTGGTGCCATTACAAACAAAAAGTCAAGTTGGGGGTGCTAGATGTCAAAGTGTTAGTTGCGGGTGGCAACGGCCAAAGGCCGATAGTTGGGGGTGATAAAATCCAATAACCCTTTTAAGGTTGGTAATACACTGAGTTTTGTGTGCTGGTGGGGATAAAGGTGAGCGTGGCCTTTTTTTTTTACACGCATAAGAAGACTGAGATGACACGAGATGGGCCGATAACCCCAGATTAACCCAAGTTAATACACATGGATAACCAGATCAAAAGACTATTCATTTCCATCCTTCTATTAATAGATATTAATAATAATTAATATTAGAACTTAGAATGAGTTTTATTAAGGGTATAATAGTAATTTAATAAGAGTAATTTTAATGAAATGGATAAATATGTAATATATATATTAAGGAGGGGAAATATGTAATATATATAGGTTAGGGAGGGGAAATATGTAATTGATTTTAAGGATTAGGTAAATATGTAATAAGTGACCCTATTTTTTATGTGTCCAATATCTATACATATTGTACATTTCTAAATATGTGTAGATATTTTTTTTGCCATGTCATCTTGAAAAAGATTTAATTATTTATTTTATACTATTCAATATCTACACATATTGTACATTTTTAAATTTTAAATATGTGTAGATACTTGTTTTGTCACATCTTCTAAAAATATATATTTACTTTATAGGTATGTAATATCTACACATATTGTATATTTTTACTCATGTGTAGGTATTTAATTTGCCACGTCATTTTCAAAAATAAAAAAAAAGTATATATTAACTTAGTTTATCTACATATTTTTTGTTTAAATTCTTATATGTTGGTAAACATAAGCATTTACCTACATATATATTCATTTTTTTACATATGTGTAGATAATTTAGCTACACATGATGAAAATTTGCTACATGTGTAGGCAATTTTGGGGGGGAAATTTTCCCACCAACACCAAATGTGGCTAAAATGTATTACCAACACATATTAAGTGTTAATCATTATGAAAATATATCATCAACATTTACACACACATATAAAAACATGTGTAGGTAAATACCCACACATTTACATGTGTAGGTAAACTTTGTGTGGGTAAACACCCAAATTTCTTGTAGTGACATCGTAGGTCTTTAGCCATGGAGTCGCAAATTCCAAAGCTTTATGGCTCAATCATATCCAACCTACTATTGAGGTTCGTCGCCTCAGGTCAATCTTTAATAATACGCCAGTTTTCACTATTAAATACTTAACTGACTCTTTTGAAAATCATTTTTTTTCTCAAAATCATTTGATAAATTTATGAAAACCAGTTGGTAATCATTTTATTTTTTACTTTGGGATAGATTTCTTGTTACCAGTTTTACATGATTTTCAATACAGTCGGGGACCGGAATCAAATGTCAGTACATGATTAATATACACACCATCTTTAATATTTAGCGCATGTCAGGTGTATACCTACACCCCATGCTTATTTTATATGGCCATTATAATTAATGAGTCGAGACGTCCGGACACGGTACTATTAACCCCCAAGTGTTTAGTGTTATGAAGCATAACGGATTAAATCGAGCTATCACATTTCTATGCATCATTTGCCCTTTTGTAATACCCGCTCCAAGTGGCTGATGCCATATCCCAAGTTTTATAAATAAAATAGGCTAAAAGTATATACCTTTGCTAGCTGTTAAAACAATTTATTCGATTCTCGTAGCAAAGCCGTATTCAAAGAATATTAAACCTAGATGCGATTATCCGGATGGCTCTATAGTCCAGAATTATTATCCGTTAGAATGTTTACGGGTCATTGGTAAGTCTTTTGACTTTGACTCGTTAACTTAGAATTACGCTTGGTTCCGCTAGATTAAGCGTTGACCGGATAGAACGTGGTTTATACCCTTATGAGTGAGCACTCTTGTATAATATGGGTTTATTAGCCAAACATTCTGATTTAGAAAGGTTTTGAAAAGGTTTAACCTTATACGACTAGTTTATATGGTTTATGCCATTTAACTAGTCGTGCGCATATATACGAGATCAGGTGGTCGAATGGGTTTATGCCGAGTCTGACATGTTTAAATACATTTTATGATGTTATATAACTTGTCTCAAGTCAGAATATAAGTTACATAGGCTTTAAAACCATTTTATATGATTATACGCCAAAAGGGCGTTTTTGACTTTTTACGAGTTATATGTTTGACTCGTCATTTGACCCACTTAAACGTGATGATCATGGAATATAATTACATAGAATTATACCCTACATTATGATGATCTTGTGGACGGGTTTGATTGGGTTTTTAGGTTGACCAAAGAGGTCAAAATCGAAAGTCAAAGAAAAATTCAAACTGTTTAACTTTTGACTAGGAATTGAACACTAAACTAAAAATTGACTAAAGAGAATCACTTACCTAAACTTGAAGGCTACTAGAACCTCAAAAGGAACGTTCCTAAATGTAGAGAAGAGCTCCACAAATGTTTTAAAGAGTGAAGTGATGAAGGTGTGGTGAACTAGTGCAACTTAAGGTGCTATTTATAGGTGATCAAGTGTAATGTGGTGATGCCAAGTGTGACTAGAGTCTCTAAGAACAAGATTAGTTGTTGGACAAGTGTCCTAAGGAGGTTTAAGGTGGCAATTACGCGAAGGTGGCACAAGGATAAGCAAGGTTGTTGTCTAGCCATGTTCCTACTATCAGCGTACCCCTTGCGGACCGCAAGGGGTTTGCCATACAGTCCGTAAGGGGACCTGGCGCGCATGTATTTTAAATATCCCTTTCGGACCGCAAGGGATAAGTGTTTGGTCCGCAAGGACCTCCTTGCGACCAAAATAATTGCCTTTTAGGTAGTTTCAACCCCTCAACTGTCACACCCCAACCGATGGCGGAAACATCATGACGGGAAGAAATAGATAATTTAACCATGTTCCTCTTGACATCAAACCATGGATTGGTTAGTGTCGTAGGTTCGGTTAATTTGTAGATATATAGACATATATATATATTTATATAGTTTTTTAGTAGTCCAAGAGTTAGTTTTAGTCAAGTATGATCATGCATGGGTTGGATGAATCCATTAACCCGAATGTTCACCAATTCACAAATCATCACAAGGATAATCGGATGGTCGTGGAACTTAAGAACATAAAATTACTATATCTAAAACAACCAAGTGATGTAGCATTGTTCCTTTGTTTGGAAATTGTTTTGAGATGTAGTAATATGAAGATAAACTAACTAATCAAGAAAGTGGGGTAGTGGAATCATAGTTTGATAGCCAAGGCTTCCATTGTTCACACTTTACCAAAACACAAGTCTTACAATATGGACGATTGAAGACTTGAATTGGTCTTAACACTTTGTAGGTTGTTTGAACCTTTTTGAGCAGTAGCTAAGTGAGGTTTTGAGGCCTTTAATCCCTTGGGGATCAACCATACTCAAGCCCCACAACCATGAGTTTGATTGGGAGCAAGGTAGGTACAAGATTCCCACAAGATAGAACAAGAAACAAACAATGTTGTAAAAGTTTTGTGAAAACATAATTTATAACCTACTTTGGACATCAAATTTGGAGTTGTACCACAATGTTACACCTTGGTGAACATTAGGTAACAATCCTTGATGTTGTCCAAGAGGTTTGGATCAAGAAAAACATGAGAAAGTAGGAAGAAATGTGTTCAAACTCACTGATTTGAACACAAGTACAATATGCCATAACTTGAAGAAATGGAGATAATTTGATGCTTTGAGAGTGTTTGGAAAGTGTTTAGGAGTGTATGGAGGCTCCTATTTATAATGGGTTTGATTAGGGTTTGTGTTAAAAGAGGTTAGAAGTTAATTGGAGGAGATGGGAGGTGAAAAAACTTGAAACTCGATTGGGCAAATGGGGAAGCTGTGGATCGATCTGGTTGTGCCACGCGACCAGGCAAAGTTCCCCGCCGCGTGGCGCAATGGTGACCTGTTCCTGATTTTGGTTTTTGTTCCATTTTGGCCCTTGTACTTTGTAATTGCGTCATTTTATGTTGTTTTCTTGTATTTTGGCTCATTTTCAAGTATAGAAAGTGTTTGTAAACATGTGATAAGTATCGTGCATGTAAGATTGATATTTCAAGCATATAATAAGTCTCGATTTGCACGTAAATGTGTATTCGATAATTGTTCGCGTATAACACAAGAATAACAAGTATGAGTATAAAATGAATTTCCCATTGCGATCAAAGTCTCGGATTACAAGGATGGAAATGAAATTCAAATACGATATGATTACAAGTTTCTAAAAATAGAAATGAGAATTAAACTTTCTAAATAAGGAAAGTACAGAAATGCGAAGCGTCACATCAACTTCCATATACAGTACCCTTTTATCATTTTTATACCTCTTCTTCAACATATCTGAATTACATGGAGAGTTTTTAGACACGTGTCACGTTAGGATTCGATCTATAAATATTGGGGTGTTACACAAACACTCTAAACCCCTTTTTAGTTTTGGACTAGATTTATACAAGTTTCATCACGAAATCACAATCTCCATTGACCAAATATACACATCCAAGTAATTGCATGGGAATCAAAGTATATGCTCGGAAAATAATCGCACAACCCGGAAAGCAATAGCACTGAATTGATTCGCACTCTTAAAATACACTCACAACTATGTGTTCTTGGTGAGGTCTCATCAATGGCAGATGAAGATGAGCATTTGAACATGAAAATATAAAGATATTGAATTTTAGAACCATTAATATCCGAATTGATATTGAAGTCATTGACTTGAATTTGAGTTTGAAAAACTCGATGAATATATCACCAATTTGCGTCTTTACTTTTCTGTTTGAATTCATCGGTTGCAGGTGTGTTGTGTGATTGAGACGATTGAAAGAGGTGTGTCTGTGTGTTTGAAATGGGATTAAAAGAAGTGTTTGAGATAGAGAGAAAAAGGGAAAACGGGTGGGGGTGGGGTGGTAGATGGTGGGTCCCACATATTTTTTTAGTTTTTTTAATGTTTTATTTATTAGTTTTTAATATAAAAGGGTATTTTTGTCATTTAACACCCACTCAACTGAGAAAACTAATTGCCATATAATATAGGGACTATCCGAGTAACAACTTGTCAAACCACAGGAAACAAGAGTGTACTTTTAGAAAGTTTACCCAAACCACTAGGACTATCCGGGAATTTTTGTCATTTTCTTATATAGTCAACACAATTGTTAAAATATGATGTTTATTATAGATATTCAATATAGCTAATTTATGTTTTTTAACCTCGGTTTTGAAAGCTTTTTAAGTTATAGTTTATTAGCATTTTAACCTCGGTTTTGAAAGCTTTTTAAGTTATAGATTCATTAGCATTAACAAAATATTCTAGTACGTGAGTCAACTAGTCAAGTGCGAGTCATCTCCAAGTTATCTAAAGAAGGAAGTGCAAATCCGATCATAGTAAAAACTAGTATCGAAGCTCGCTCTTCCTGGCGGGGTCGTGGGAGGGTATTGACAAGGATATATTTGTTACATGATGTATCGATGAGTTATTATGGACCATGCAATTTTAATCTAAACGACAGTAAAAATAAACAATCAACACGGTTAAGTAAACATGTATAGAGTTAAAAGTTAGCTTTAGTCTAAATGATGGTAAAAATAAGTAAGCACAAGATTAAGTTAAATAAACAATAAGTAAAGTAGAAATAAACAATCAACACGGTTAAGTAAACATTTTTGTTAAAAAAAGAAATTAACTTTATTAAACTTTAAGGGACGTATGATAACTTTACGGTAAGTAAACATTTTTGTTAAAAAAGAAATTAACTTTATTAAACTTTAAGGGACATATGATAACTTTATTAAACTTTGGGGTTGAAACATAAATTGTTTATAGAAAAAAAAATATTATTAAACTTCTTAGAGGTCATTTAATAAGTTTATTAAAGTTTCGGGTTAGAAATGTAAATTAAATAAAAAAACAATAATATTGTAGCTCTATAATTATAAATTATAATTATAAATAAGTTAAAGTCAAAGTGGATCAAATATATATTTAGTACTGTTTACAAATTGTTTTGTTAATATATAAAATGGTTAACTAATTTGAAATATTTAAATATTATTCCTAAAATTTTATAAATTGTAATGTTTTGATGAGTTAATAAACCTTAATATATTTATATTTAAAGTCCTGTGCGAACCCAATAAGTAACATGCTCGGATAGCAAAAACATAGCAAGTTTCCATAGCCAAACCGTATCTAAAATCTATAGCAAATAACCTTGTACCAAACGTGTAGGTAAAAATTCCGTCGCAAACATTTTCGTAGCTAAATCCGTAGCTGAAATAGTGACATACGTTTTTGTAGCTAAAACCGTCGCACCTATAGTTTCATAGATATAATTCGTAGCAAATAGATTAGTGATGAGACTCGTAGTTACAAACATGTCCGTAGCAATTCCAAAGCAAAATGGGTGTTAGCTACAAATTAGCTACGGATTTAACCATAGTAAATAACTCATTGTGCAATGGTGTGAAAATGATAGTTTGGTTTGAACAAGTAAAAAAACAATGACACGTGAGTCATGACTTGGTTCACGGCTCGACCATCGTGTGATGTCCGATTAGCTCACTACAAGCCAAAACGACGTGAACGTGGATACCATATACCGATTTTTTTATAACTGTGATAAAAATCTATATGCATTTTGCTTTTGCAAAACTCATTATTCTTACTTGCATTTCTGAAAACATAGTCTGGTTTCAACAAAAGAAAAGGTCAAAATATGAGACCGTCAGTGATCCAAATTTACCATTAAAAAACATGAAAACATGAAGCTTTTATTCTTATCAAAAGCACATGGTTTGAAACTTTTAGTCCAAATCTTCATTTTTTTTTTTTTTTTTTGCTTGAAACTGTTCCCCGGTAGCCAATCCTGCATAGAAACGCACATGGCATTTTATGACGTACGGTCTCATCATGAAAGTAAGAACATGAAATTTCTAGGTTGGTTTGGTAAAAGTAAATTAATGATCAATTCATGTAACTTTTTAGGGATGTATGTATCTTGTTTGATGATGAATATTTCCATTCGCCGGCCACCATGGTTGTAGGTTTCATGATTCATTGGCTAACACTCACCATCCACCATCACCATTGCTATTGCTATTGCACCCCATGACAAACCTATATCTCTTTTAATAATTATGTTTCCATTAGGAATATCTTCACTCCTAAAATCCTGGTTGTTGTATGTTTACTTTTAAACTTTATATCTCTTTTTTCTTTTACCGGCATTATAGTCCGGTTAAAGAAAAAAAATAAAAAAAAATATATATATATAGGTGTTTTAATTAAGTGATGGAGGTTCAAGTTTCATTGTTAAAACATGATGTAGATATAGGTTGCCATTCAAAAAGATCTTTTTTCTTCTAAGATTGAGATTACTTACTTTTCATTTTATCTAGATAAAAATATGTTCTTATTTAAACCGGTACGTGTTGTTCATCCTAAGGCCACCCGGGGTGGTGATAAATTTGTGCGTGATGAAATATGTTCACGCGTGAACATTTGCAAAACACCACCGCCACCCCATAAACATCACGCGTGGAAACTAAATCGCGTTAAACTTTTGACGCGTTATGTTTTGATTCATGTGAGGGAAATTGTTGGTTGGGGGAAATTGTTGGGTGTGGTGGTGAGTGATGACCATTTCCACTAAAAAAGGTTGTGAGTGATGGAATAAAGCTTGATGACGTGACGAAACTTGATTGGTGATTGATTACCACCCCTACCCCCTAAAAGGTTTAACTACCTAGGTTAACTACCTTTTCTAAGGACACTAACAATATTTTATGTTCGACATGTAGATCATTAAACAATCTACTCTTAATAATGTAGCAATAACTTTTAAGGCTAGAGGGTATGGTGCTCATCCTCCTTTGGAGGATGATCCGCTACGTCGGCGCCACATCATAGTCCTCCCAAGGATGGTCCATCTCATAAAACTAGTGGAAATGGGAGGATGGTCCTAGTTGATCCTACCCACCACTATTATATTTTTTTATTTTTTTAATCTCTATGCACTATGTACAAGTAGTAAGCCTAATGTACAAATCACTAAAGCTTCATTAATCTTTATTTTGAAATTCAAACACAAACACAAACACAAACAAAGGGGGCCCACCAGATTGGATCGTCTTGAGGTCGCCGGTGAGGACGGGGACGGAGGGGGGGGGGATGGTGTTATGTCGGCGCCATTCCTAGACGGGTATGGGGACGGACCCCATACCCACCAGCCTAACAAAATAATACAACCTTGTAGCACTATAGAGCTTAAATGTATTGCATGTTTTATGGAAAGAAACATACGTTGCAAAGAGATTACCAAAGCAAGCATGTTTCTAGGTGTATGCAATAGTCTCTTTTACAAGGTATAAACTCTTACTAAAATGATTATTTACAGCGTTTTACACCAATGCCTCTTTGATGCAGAGCGGAAGCACAAAATATAAATAGCTATATAAATTCATGAAAGTTGATATATAACTCAATGAATAAACCATTACAAGAGGCAAATCTAACTCTTGGGTGTACATTTTTAAAAAACTTAAGATGCATGCTATCTTTTTTTTTTCTTTTTTTTTCTTGCAACTATGGAGTGTGGATCTCTTAAAAACATTTTTTTGTAGAAGTTTGTACATCAGTACACCATTAGTTTTTAAAACATTCCATGAACACAAACTATAATATTCTTTAATAACTGTTACTGTTACTATACTACTATCAGTATTACTATTACTATACCAGATTATACAACACCAAAAGTATTCAAAAATCAAGTTGTTTGTATGATTAAAATGTGACAGTTTTTTCTTCACTACCCATCTATCTGGCGTTTAGAACTCGAACCCAAACCCCCCGAAGCCATATTCGCAGCCTCCCCGTGTGAGAATCGTTGCAACTGTATCATTTTCGCGTAACACCCTTCGGGGTAGTTCTTCAACAGATGCGAGTGAGACCCTTGTTCAGCCACTTTCCCATCATCAATCACCGCAATAACATGCGCATTTCGTATAGTTGATAGTCTATGTGCTACAACGATCGTCGTTTTCCCTGAGCAGACACGCTCGAGAGCCTCTTGAATGCATTTCTCCGACTCTGCGTCGAGTGCACTTGTAGCTTCGTCTAGTAGCATCACCTCGGCTTTTCTTAAAAACGCCCTCGCGATGGCGACTCTCTGCTTTTGACCGCCGGAAAGCTGCACTCCTCGTTCCCCGACAAATGTTTTGTAGCCGTCAGGTAATGCGGAGATGAACTTGTGCGCGTTAGCAAGGGTCGCTGCTTCGATGATGTCACTTTCACTTGCTGATTCATGTCCATAAGCAATGTTGTCGTAGATCGTGGTGGCAAACAGGCAGGGTTCTTGTGGGACGACTGCGATATGGCGCCTTAATGACTTTAAGTTATATTTCCTGATATCTTTTCCGTCTATCATCACGCGTCCCGATGATGGTTCGTAGAATCGTTGTATCAACGCTATCACAGAGCTCTTCCCACAACCGCTCGGGCCGACTAAGGCGAGCGTTTTCCCGCCTCGAGCTCGAAGACAGAGGTCACGGAACACGAGGACATCTGGCCGAGTCGGGTAAGAAAAGTCAACATGTTTGAGTTCAACTTCACCTCGGAGACGGTCAGGGACAGGGATCGAGTCTACCTCATCGGGCTCAATCTCGGTTCTCCGGTCTAAAAGATCGAAAACCGACTTCATCGCTCGACCGCCCTTGATGAAATCAGGAGCAAGAGTTAGAGTCTCGGCTGCGCCATTCGCAGAGACCATGAGAACCATGAACACCCGTATAGTCTTTGAGAAGTCGGAGATACCGTGCTTAACGAGCCAAGATGCATACCAAAGGCCAATAGCATAAGAAGCATAGAGCAAAAACTGAGCTATCCCGAACCCAATCCCGGCTATCTGTCCCTTCCAGAAACATCTGCGAAGCGGCTTCTCGAGACTTATCGTAAAAAGGTTGATGATTTTCGCCTGGGAGTTGAACGCAGCCACCGTTCTCATATTGGCTACTGCCTCCCCTGCTAACTGTGTTGCTTTCGCATGAGCACCTTCCAAGTCGCCCGAAAATCCTTGCATAAACATTTTCTGTCAAAAACAACAAACAAACAGTGATCGTTTAGCAACGAAAACTCAAGCTGCCAGACTGGTAACCGTTATATACAATTAGGGCTGTAAACGAACTGAACGTTAGCGAACAGTTCGTAAACCGTTTGGCGGGAAGTTCGTTTATGTCCGTTCGTTTAATAAATAATGAACAAACACAAACAAGAAATTTTGTTCATTTATGTCCATGAATGTTTGTGTTAGTTTGCATTCATTTACGTTCGGTAGGTGTTCATGAACATGTTCATTTCCTTGATGAACGAACACGAACAAGAAATCTCGTTCGGTAAGCGTTCATGAACATGTTCATTCCTTAACTAACACAAACACGAACAAGGCCTTTACAGCCCTACATATATATATATAGGAGAAGGATCCGTTAGGACCCACCCTTTATTGCGAGAACCAATGTGAACACAACCAAAAATACCTAAAAAATCTAAAAAACACACAATTTTTTTTTAATATTTTTTTATTAAAATCGCTACTTTTCGTTAATAAAAAAAATTGGATACTAAAAGTAGCGATTAGAATAAAAAAAATATTAAACAAAAAAAATTGTGTGTTTTTTAGATTTTTTTGGGGTTTCGCTTTACGGTTTAGTTTTTAGCATTTAGCTGTGGGGGGGGGGGG
Organism: Helianthus tuberosus; assembly: GCA_030545235.1. Taxonomy (NCBI): domain Eukaryota; kingdom Viridiplantae; phylum Streptophyta; class Magnoliopsida; order Asterales; family Asteraceae; genus Helianthus; species Helianthus tuberosus. Next base: position 29,074,724 of record CM060372.1, on the reverse strand, counting down.
GGGGGGGGGGGGGGGTAGGTTTTTTTTAGGTTTTTGGTGGTGTAGTGGGTTTATTTTTATTTTTTTGTGTTCACATTGGTTCTTGCGGTTCTCGCAATAAAGGTGGTTCTCGCATGAACCCTACCCTATATATATATATTAACACGCAGACCTGCAAAACAGTAGCTGCAACCACCAGTGGGAAAACAGCAACAAGAACAAGTGCTAGACGCCACTGAAGGACAAAACCGGCGGTGCAGGCCACCAACATGAGCGCCGAATTCTGCATAATCACCGAAATCCGATCACCGATTGCCGACCGGACATTATTAGCATCGAGAGACAACCTAGCCGCAATTCTTGAGCTCTCATTCTCCTCCTGATCGAACCACGCCATTTCATTCCTCAAAACGGCAGCCAGCATTTTCTCTCGAACCCGTTTAGTCAAGTTTTCTCCGACCACATCCCAGAAAAAATGCTGCAAAGTGTTGAAAATGAGTGCAGCCGATGACACCCCGATCAGCAGATAACAGTATTTCCCAATTTCTTTAATCATGTAAGCGTGGTTTGGGTTGTAGTACACGCTGAGGACAGCACTTAGGACATAAGCGAAAAAGGCGCTGAGCGACCCGCAAATCACGGACCCCACCGAGCCGATCAATGCGTATGTCCATTCGGGTGAGTTCATTTTTGCTAGCCTCCAGAAGGAACTTGCTTGCATCTTAAACGGGAGCTTCTCGTGGCGGTAACTAGGATATCCACCTTCGATTGATAGGCTGAAGTCCGATGTCGAGAAATCTGATAACCGTCGGGAGTATGGTGATCGACCATAAGACGAGTTCCGGGTGATTATAGGTGAACTCACTGAGTTCCTTGCACTTGAAGGCCTAAAATACAAACAAAAAAAAGCATAAGTAAGCAAATCTAGATCACAAGTAGGGGTGCTAAACGGGTTGTGTTCGCGGGTTGGCGGGTTCAACCCGACCCGAACTTGAAAATTTTAGATGAACCCAACCACGAACTGAACACGACCCAAATATTCGCGGGTTGACCCGAACACGACCCATTTCAATCATTGATTAATTTTATGTGATAATTATAACTTAAAAAGAGAAATTGGCATAAAATACACACCCAATTCAATTTATGACATAAACACATTATAAAAAATACAATATGATATAAATGGGTTAAATGGGTCAACCCGACCGGGTTGACCCGAACCCGACACGTTTAGCTAAACGGGTTCGCGGGTTCAACCCGTTTAGACTAAACCCAAACCCATGAATTTCGTGTTAGGTCCGTGTCATGCTTTTGGCTCGTGTCAGAAATTCACACCCCTAATCACAAGTGGTACAGTTTGACTTTTGAAGTCAAACCAGATATTTTGAAAATTAATCAAAAATTGATTGTGTTTCTCCCAGTTTTAAAAAATATGTATGTATCAGCATTAAGTTGGATCTTAATCCATTTGCCCTAAAAAGTCAAAACTATAAAGAAATCCTAGTTGCAAGCGGTAAAGTTTGACTTTTGAAGTCAAACCAACCCGTTTAAAACGAGATAGAATATTGCTAAAAATCTTGCCACTGACTTAACATCCAGCATTTACATGGTAATTCTAATGAAGTTCAATGTGTGACTAACATTTTTCTTTTGGGTTCAAAAGAATCAGTATCAATTTCCATTTGAATAGCTCGTTGACTTTCACGAAGTCAAACATTACCTCGCACTACTCTTTCTGGCATTAATCATGGCAGTTTCATGGGCTATTTCTTGCATCTTTATAAGCTTAGCATATGCACCATTTTCGCCTTTTGCAAAAAGCTCATCATGAGTTCCCATTTCCAAAACACCACCCTGCTGTAAAACCACCACGAGATCCGCCTTACGTATGGTGGAGAGACGGTGGGCGATCACAAGAGTTGTCCTCCCAATCATGAACCGGTCCAACGCCTCTTGAACCAGTTTTTCAGATTCGGAATCCAAAGCACTCGTCGCTTCATCTAAAAGCAAGATTGCGGGATTTTTTAACATTGCCCTTGCTATCGCTATCCTCTGCTTTTGACCACCGGATAGTTGTAACCCCCTCTCCCCAACCTGAAAAAAACATTATTATTTTTCACATGGTTGTAAAATTCTCGCCTAGCCTCCAATTAGTCGCTGGTCGGAGGTTCACTGAATAATTTTCATCTAATCGTGCAATTAAATCGCTAGGCGGTCAACGGTGGTCAAATCCGGTCCTAATCGTCCAAAAATCGGTGACATACACAATCTAGCGATTTCGGCCACATCCGACCAAAACCTGTAAATTCTGGCCAGATTTCGGCCAAAACCTGTAAAGTCCGGCAATTAATCTTATCTTCTTCAAAATACGTGTCGAAGAAGGTGTTAAAGCATATTTACTTAAAAATTTACATGTAAAATTGTGTGTATATACATATAAAACTAAAAATTTCATATAAAATCCTAATCCGATTAATCGCTAGTCGGTGCTCCACTGGTTGACTAGCGCCTAGTGATTCTTACAACACTGATGTTTCATAAAAATCAATCCTTTACCATAATTTCAGGATTTATTTATATATAATAACACAAATTAGTACTTTGACCCACTCCCCACATTTATTTCTTTTTTAAATTGTTAATGTAAGAATCTTATCTAGCATTATGTGCTTAATTTGTGATGGTCAAAGGATTCCCTTAACATGCTCCTGGTCAAACTAAATCTCTGAGTTTGTTCTGAATTATTGTTTACTTCAACATTATAAATCATCTTAGCGGTTTGACTTTTCGGTCAACCACTACCTTGCTTAGTTTTAAGGATTTGCACATGCACTATTGACTCAAGAACCATGATGTATGATGTTTCATCTCCATTATTGTATGTCCTTGAAGAAAGTTTCACCTCCACCAAAGTTTGACTTTTTGTACGAAAAGCTAAGTTTTCTGTTGACCAAATGGCCCATTTCTCCAATATTATAGATGTAATAATGTAGCAACAAAAAAGCAATCAACTTTATCATAACTCTTGTCTTCTAGGCAAAGTGATTACATTTTACCACCCGACATACTCCACACAAGTAGGCCCGCACTAAAACAAACCAATGGGTCCGGCTTAAAATGACCCAAATACCCTTATGGTGTAAAAAATGTCTGACCTGAGTATCATACGCGTCTGGTAATTTAATGATGAACGAATGAGCGTTTGACACACGAGCGGCTTCCTCAATCTCGACCATCGATGCATCAGGTCGACCCAAAAGTATGTTTTCTTGAATCGTTGTAGCGAAGAGTGCGGGCTCTTGACTAACCAACCCGATTTGTTGTCGTAACCATTTTAATTTCAGCCCCTTAATGTCATGCCCATCAAGCATTACTTGTCCTGTAAAAAGTATAACACAAACATGGTATTGTACAGTATGAAAATAGAGTTGTACATATGCATGAAGAGTCATTGTCATTTGTCAATTACCTGAAGTAGGATCATAAAACCTTTCAATGAGGGAAACCACTGTGCTTTTTCCAGAACCACTGCTTCCAACTAAAGCAATGGTCTTTCCAGCAGGAACACTTAAACTAAAATTATTGAGAATTTTAACATCTGGTCTTGAAGGGTATGCAAAATTGACATTCTTGAGTTCTACAAGCCCTGAAACAGAGTCTAACTCAACGCCCGACTCACCGTCTTTGTCAACGCTCGGTTTGTGATCGATTATTCGAAATATTTTTGCTGCGGCTACTCGAGCTTTTGCGAATGCAGACATACTCGGGGCGGATTGGCCTAAAGCACTATAATTTTTTAAATTTAGAAAAAGAATAAAATTCATCAGTAAAAATCTTAAATTTTAAAGTAAAATGTCATTTCCTTCCCTGAGGTTTGGCCAGTTTTGCGACTTTCGTCCTAAGGCTTGTTTTTCCGCATCTGGATCCAAAAGGTTTGAAATCTTGCGCTTTTCACCTGGCTCGTTAACTCCATCCATTTTTCTCCGTTAAGTCAAGGGTATTTTCATCTTTTTTGTTAACTTAAAGGGCGATTCGGTCTTTTGAATACTAGTACATTATGCTAAATGCTTGTACATAAAGTGAAAAAGACCGAATTGCCCTTTAAGTTAACAAAAAGGACAGAAATACACCTGACTTAACGGAGAAAAATGGATGGAGTTAACGAGCCGGATGAAAATGGCAAGATTTCAAACCTTATGGATCCAGATGCGGAAAAACAAATTACAACCCTTTGGACGAAAGTCGCAAGAATGGCCAAACCTCACGGACGAAAATGGCATTTTACTCTAATTTTTACAAGGAGAAAGAGTTGAATATTGTTCAAATCAAGAACTTACAGGCCTCCAATCATGACAGAGAACATAGTGGCAATAGCAAGTCCTCCATTGGTGTGATTGTGTCGAACAAGGTAGCCTCCATACCATAAAAGAAGTGCATAACAACAAAAGACGGTGAAATATGTTGCTCCTAATCCAAATCCTTTAGAAAATCCGGTTTTGTATCCGAGTCTTTGTGAGATCTTTAATGCAGAGGAATAAGCTTGTAATGCTCTTGATTCTCCAACGTATGCCAAAACGGTCCGAATTTGTACAATCGTCTGCAAATTTAGATAAATTATAAATTACAAAGATGGTAAAACATGGTTTTTTTCATTGTAAACAATATTCTCAAGAAATCAACCCCAATTCAACAACACCCATATGAAAAAAACACACACACACACCTGCTCTGCAATGTTTCCAGCTTGTGAAAGAGCATCTTGACTTTTAGAAGAAAGTTTAGCTAAAGTGGTTGCATGAATACCTCCAATAACTGCAATAAGAGGCACCACAGCTAGTGTAACCAGTGCCAACTGCCAAACTGCAGTGAATCCCACAACAAAACCAGAAACAAATGTTGCCATATAGTGTATGAAATTCCCCAACTGCCATACACAAATAACACCAAAATGTTTAGTCGTATAGAACCATAAAATTCCCAAAAAGGGACTGAAAAAAGACTTGATTTTTACCTTCTCACTGATGGCATCTTGGACCATAACAGCATCAGTGTTGATAGCAAACACAACATCTGAAGTTCTGACTTCTGTGTCAAAGAACTGTATGTCTTGACTCAATGCTGCTTCTAAGTATTTGATCCTCATTTTTGTTGACTGTCTCTCTCCTGTATACATCCAACATGATATCTCTACAAAACACAAAACACCCATATCAAAGTTTCAATCTTTTTCAAGAATATGAATAAAAATTTGAAATTTAACAAAACCCTAAATTTAAAAAATTTCAGACCTGCCCATGAAGATGCCCATATTGCAGCTCCAACCACAAGAAAGTATAATGCATACTACAAAAATGAAAAAAAAAACCCATCAAGCAAAAGAAAGAATTTGAACAAAAACAAAATAAAAATCAAATCTTTGTGAAAAAAGATTAAAAAAAAGGTGGCACCTTTAACACTTCTTGAGACATTTTATCAATGTTATTGGCATTGGACCCAAATGAATTAACAAGATCAGCAAAGAATCTTAGGAAAATTGGCAAAGAACAGCCATGAACAAAGGCACCAATTGTTCCAATTCCCATTAATACATAATCTAATCCATCTGCAAATCTAAACAACTCTCCAAACCCAACTGTTGCTGCACTGCTGCTTTTCTCTTTCTCATCTTTATTACTGTTTTGCCCCTCACTTTCCATTTGTACTCTTCTGTGTTGGGTGTTTTGAGGTTGTGTGTCTTCTTCAGTTACTGGGTCCAAGTTTTGATTTTGATTTGAAATTGGAGTTGGGTGTTCTGATACAAGTTCAAGACCTTGCATTTCAGACCATTTCCATTTCTCTATGCCTTTCTTTTTTATCTCCTCTTGGGATTCTTCTTGTGTTTGCATTTTTCTTTTATTTTACAATTCCCTCTCTCTCTTTCCTCACTTTCTCTCTCCTTTGTCTCTCTCTCACTTCAGAGTGTAGTGTGTAACTGTCAACGACTAGAGGGAGTGGTTAACGGTAAATATTGTGTTATATATGTTGTGGAGTTGATCACTGTTTTCGTCCCTGTGGTTTGTCAAAAATCACTATTTCAGTCCATTAGTTTAAAAATTACGATTTCAGTCCTTGTGGTTTCACTTTCATAACCATTTCAGTCTCTGTGTTTCACTTTGGTAACCATTTCAATCCATTATTTTGTTAATTACAAGCACTGAAATGGTTACGAAAGTGAAACCACATGGACTGAAATCGCAATTTTTAAACTAATGGACTGAAATAGTGATTTTTGACAAACTCAAGGGACGAAAACAGTAATTAACTCTATGTTGTGGGTAGAAATGTGGCGTGAAAGCAATTCACATTGGGCATTGAAGAAACACTAACCTTTACGGTAGTATCCAACTAAGGACTCTAACTTTTGGCGACCCGAACTGCTAACTACAAAACAGAACACCGTTAGGACTCGTTACAGGAATGGGGTTATTCCTGTAACCACCCTCCGGCGTGAGAATAAGTCTCGGTTTAGGATAAAATATAAGTAGAGAGAGAGAGTTAACGAGAGTAAGATGATCCATAACTTAGATGTTTACCTCTATTTATCGTTTACCATTAGGGTTTCCCTTAACTTAGGATGGACTCCGATAAGTTAGGGATTTGCATGATCTTCCCAAAAAGTTGGGGATTTGGTTACGTAGTTTATCCATGCAGAATAGAACATTCTAGAATAAACATGTGTAATTAATTATTTATAATAAAATAATAGGTAATGACTGGGTCGGGTTAGCCGATCCGGGTCATACCTCGTCATGTCCCCCCAGTCCGAAGTTATGTAATGAAATTCATGAAATCGGACTAAAAAAGGAAAGGTCAAAATTTCCCCCTTTGAGTGTAATTTTCTCGAGTGGGGTACCGTTATACATTTTGAAAAAATGGCGGCGATGGGAAAGGATGTGACAGTTAAGTCATCATTAGGATGACAACTGTTCCTACCCTGTAGTGACGCGTGTTCCCATCCATTTTCCTTTTCGAATTCGAAAAGTTGTTCCTCCGTATAAATAGAGTTCCTGTTGAGGGTTTTGAAATTTCATTTCTCCCTTTGTTTACAATGACGTTCTTCAACTTCTTGAATCGGACATGGCTTCCAAGACCGGCGAATCATCTTCTTCTGCCCAAACAAGTGCTGATGCACTTTATTGCAAGTGGGGACCTGTATCGTACAACAAGCTTGTTCAAGATTATGGTATTAGGGCAGAATGGAATCTGGTACTGCCGTCGAAAACAGACACGGCATTTCCGTTGAAGAAAGGTAAAATCACTTTGTTTAGTGATTTTTTCAAGTTTTGCAACTTTCGATTGCCGATTACCAACTTCTGCAAGTTGGTTCTTGATCATTATCCCATCCATATCTCTCAATTGCATCCGTTGGGGTTTGTCAAACTTCGACAGTTCGAGTTTGCCTGTATCGCCTTGGGGCACATCCCTGAACTCGTCGTTTTTAGGGTTTTTTTCCTCCTTGTATGGAAATCCCCCTTTTTTACCTTCGACAGAAGGGACCCCGAGGTGTCTTGCTTGAGAGACATCCCCACCAGTTCTAAAGACAAAGATTGGAAGAAAAATTCTTCTATATTAATGCTGGTGTTATCCCCGGAGAAATGCACTGGATGGAGATGGGACCGAAAGACAAAATTAAAGACGAAGCCCCCCCAGAAGACGCTTTTGTGGCAAACGCCCTGTACACAAGATTGTGTGGGCTCCCTTTCGAGTGCACAGTAATCCCTGAGGGAGCCTTGGTGATGGCGGGGATGAGGCTGCTATGGCGTGACACAAGTTGTATCCTTCGTTCCGGAGGGATGATGAAGGTACATATCCTTTTTACTTTGCATATGCTTTGTTAACTATGTGTGAGATAACGTGTGTACATGTCGCAGGGGAATGGAGTTTGTTTGATTTTGTCGACCCCCCGCGGCATGCTGCATTGAGAGCCGCGGACCGCGTGCTTGGTGAACAGGAACCGGATGTCCTGGAGGTTCACATGGAGCAGTTTTTGCTGCCAGCCGTGCCGGCGGACCCGGCTGCTTATATTTCTCAGCCTCCCCCCCCCCCCCAGTGGAGGGAGTAACGTTGCTGCCACAGAGAAGAAACCGGTTAGGATAAGAGTCACCGGGAGGAAATATATGGTTGCGGGAGCTGCTGCTTCCTCGGTTGGCGTGACTACACCCGCTAGGGGTGCTACCGTGGAGTTGACAAGTCTGATCCATGTGTCAAAAAAACGCAAGACTTTTACTGTACCTGCCCTGACTGCTTTCGAGGCTATGCAAACTACTTATGCCCTGCCTCTTGGTAAGTAATTTTGCTTGTGTGTTCAAATGTGCGCTTTGTGTTTTATGTTATTGAACTTCTGATTTGACACAGGTTCTACCGCTAGGGCCCAGGTTGAGGGTGTGTCGTCTGCTCCATTGATGTATGTGGGAATCATACCTTCCGCTGTTGGCGAAACCATCCTATCAGATCTTATATTTCAGGCGAGTATTACCGCCGCTGTTACCCATGCCTACAACTGTTGTGACCGTGACAACCAGTCAAGTATCCACACCACTACCGTCAAGCGTCACGCCCGCCTCCTTATTTGATTCTCCATTGAGCGTATTTTCTGCCACCGAGAAAGAGATGCCCACAGTGTCTGCTTCTCATGAGGCGACTAGTGCTGGAGGCACCGCTGTTAGCGATGCTGGAGGGTCCAGTAGTAGAATTGCTGATGATGGGGCCCGCTTAGGCGATGATCTTTATTTGCCTACCATCAAGTGGGATCCCAATATGCAAGATAAACGCTACTAGCCCCGGCAGAAGATTGTTGAGTCTTCTAGACTGATTTTCCCTCCGGTAATTCAACACTTGGTTGAGCGAGCATACCCCCCGGCCGAGTCAGCATATGTGGAGGGGTTGAACAATGAGAACTTAATGAATTCCACCATGGTGGACTCCGTTAGTCAGCCCCGGAGGCTGGTAGAGATTCGGCGTAGGTGGATGCATGATAACAACGAGCTCCACCAAGCGCGGGCTGCTATTCAGGAGTTGAAGGATGAGAAATACCGCTTGGAGAGTCAGCTCCAAGCCGCTGGGCTGAGGAAGAGCAGGTTCTTGTTGGAGAAAAATAAGGCGGAAGATGACTTGAAACGTGTGACTGCTAACTTGGCTAAGGAGCGGATAATATGGGTCTGCGATATAGCGGAGAAGGAACGGGTCCTTGCTCATGCTAAGAGTGTACAGGAAGAGTTGGAGCGGAAGGCTATTACCGAGGCCCAAAAGGTGAGATCTGAAATGTCTGCCAAGATGGAAAAATTCCGAATTGACACTGACTTTGTGTCTCAGGTGCAGGAGCGATACCAAGCTTTAACTGTTGAAGTGGAAGCGTCTAACGCTAAGGTCCGGGCCAAACAAGCGGAGTTGGAGGAGCGGGAAGAGCACCTTAGAAAACTTCAGCAACATTGTGATTCCCTTGTCTCTGAAAAGAATAAGCTTGCCCAATCCTCTGCCACTCATCATACGCGCCTTAAGGAGACGGAAAGTGCCCTGGAGCAATCGAACGCTGAGGTGGACAGTCTAACTAGCCAACTGGCTACCTTGCGAGGTGACAGGAATTGGATAATAACCAATGGTCTAGTTGGGGCATTTGAGTATCTCCGTCAGTCGGGACCTTTTACAGCGTTGATAGATCGCCTTTCTGCTGCAGCTTATCAATCTGGTCATCATGATGGTGTTTACAAGGGCTACTTTGAGTGCCAACAATCGGAGAAGATTACTCCCGAGTTCCATGCGGCGAGGGGCAAATTTCAAGGTGACATGGCGGATGCCCTCGAAGCGGCGTACAACGAACTGCTGCCCGCGTATGCCGATTTAGTGGACATGGTGAACGAAGATGGCATAGATTCCTTATGCCTGATGTTGGACCCTGCGGAGGAGTCGGAGGAGGAATGAGTGTTTTCATTTTGTTTATTATGTACACTGTTCCTCAAGATATTTTGTATGAACACTGTTTTACTTGGTTTTTGAGCAAATACTTGATTTGTTTGTCAGACATTTAATGCTAATGTCATGATTGACGACGCCGCCGCTCGTCTGAAATGTGGAGATTTGACGTGTGATGATTATTTTTCATTAACTATGTTGTCGTCATCACTGTCAAACTGTTTATACTTCTATAAATTACGTTTCTTTTTCCAAATTTGGTAATTCGAAAAGATGAGCCAGAGGAGCTATAAACAGCGACTTTCTGACATCTTCTGACGCTTGGATGCCGCAGATGGCCTGGTTCTTCTCCAAGTTTCGGTGACGGAGGAGATGACCAGAAGAGATGTGCCTGCTGATGATGCCTTACCCCGGGTTAGCCGGTCTTGTAAAAGCATCATTTTTTAGGAGCCTGCAAAAACTGATGCAGGTACGGCCTCCCTAACGGCCGATACTCTGATTGGAGCTTTTCCACCGGATCGTATTCAACGTTGTGAGTTGGTGTACGAGCGGCGCCGTGGGGGCCGTTCTGGTAAAAACCAGGTTGGTGATCGGGAGGTCGTGGCTCTTCCGGTGGATGAGGAGAATGTTGACGACTTAATTGTTGATCCTCACCCATTGGAATATTATGGTGTGGCGTTGCATACCCCTGCAGAGGTAAGAGAAACGTTTTCCCAGAAGTAGATGTTTAGAACATGTTCGTTTTTGGTTCCCGTATGTTGGTATTTTAGCAATAGGGACAAGTACTTGGTTTATTTGTAAGATAGTTGTATGTATTTATTACCAAAATACCTATCTTTTTTGTAGTTGTTAATGTATCTATTACCAAGATACCCACTCTTAGCGCTGTATATTTTTGACCCTTTGACTTATATATGAAAAATATTTCGTGTCAAGGATGTTTTTTTACCGTTCAATGCAGTTAAAATGCGATGGTAATTATTAGTACCGTAAAGTGCAGTATAAATGCGATGGTAAATGTTATTGTGCATGTAAGTAATGAGAGATAATTATAAAAAAGAAAAGAACTTTTATTAACTCAATACTTTTTAAAAAAGAGACATCGTCGGAGATGGATTACACTTGTTTGAAAAAAAGGAAAACAATCACACCCGCCGTTAGGGGCAAGGTATTACATATAACATTTTTTCAGTTGAGCCGCGTTCCAGCTACGTGGAACCGCGGTACCATCTAGCCTTAATAAGCGGTAGGCCCCCTTGCATAGGTCTTATTGGATGACGTAGGGGCCTTCCCAGTTGGGTCCCAATTTGCCTGTGGGTTCCGCTCTACTGGCCTCATTATCACGCATGACGTACTCGCCCTCCTTGGAAGTGTGCTGAGCCATGCGCTGATTATAGTATTTTTCCAGAGTCTTCTTGTACTTTGCCTCGCTGATGGCGGCTGCCTCACGCCTCTCTTCGAGCATATCCAGGCCTTCCCTTAGGAGTCTGTCGTTATCGTCATTAGTAGTAAGACGCCTTAGCGAGGGAAAACCGACTTCCGCGGGTATCATTGCTTCCGCGCCACAGGTTTGGCAGTTCTTCCACCCAGGAGCTTCCTTCGTAACCTAGCCTCCTTTTTATACCATCCAACAAACTCTGATTTGCCCGCTCCACCTGGCCGTTTCCTTGCGGGTGTGCTACAGATGTGAAGATTTGTTGAATCTGCAGTTCTGCACACCAATCTTGCAAGACCCTATCTGTGAACTGCGTTCCGTTGTCACTTACCAAATATAGCGGCAGTCCAAACCGACACACAATGTGCTCCCGAAGGAACTTTTTTGCATTTTCAGCGGTTATTTTAGCCAGGGGTTTGGCTTCGACCCACTTGGTGAAATAGTCGATCGCCACGATAAGGTATTTTAGCTTTCCGGGGGCCAGCGGGAATGGTCCCACGATGTCAACCGCCCATTTCTGGAAAGGCCAGGCCGCTGTGACTGGGATTAAGCAGTTATTAGGGCGGAATGTTTGAGGAGCAAATTTTTGGCAACTACGGCACCTTCTGAGTTCCTCTACCGCCTCTTCATGCATCCCGGGCCAATAGTACCCGGCATTGTGGATCTTTGCCACAACTGCCTGGGGTCCCGCGTGAATGCCACATATGCCCGAGTGTATTTCTTGGATATGATATTTTGCCTCTTCTAGGGATACGCACCGCAGTAGCGGTCCCAAGTATGATTTCCTGTAAAGAACGCCATTGTTGACTTCATATTGCAATGCCTTGGTTTGGATCTTTTGTGCTTCACCCTGGCGGGAGGTAATTCACCTTTTGTGAGGAACTTTAGTATTGGGGTGTACCAACAGGGTTCTTCTGCTGTCAGGGCGGAAACCTCCCGTGGTTCAATAGAAGGCATTTGCAGCGTTTCTACCTTTACTTCTCTTTCCATGCCCAAAGTACCAAGTTTGCTCAAGGCGTCTACTATTTGGTTCTTTCCCCTGTGGACGTGATTAAGTGTGACATTATCAAAGGAAGCTATAAGCTCCTTTGTTTTAGCCAAATATTTTGCCATCGATTCATCCTTGGCCTCGTAAGTTTCGTTGACTTGATTATTGACAAGCAAAAAGTCAACAAATGCGTCAACTCTCGTGGCTCCTATAGATTTGGCTGTGCTGGATTCCGGGATATCCTAGATAGCGGGGTCCTGTATTTTTTCACCCTCTGGAATTTCGCCCAAGAAATCGGCAATCACCTGTCCCTTGATTGCTGTTCGCTTTCGATATTCGATATCCAGGGCTCCCAACTCAATCGCCTATTTAGCCAATCTACTAGAGATTTCTGGCTTGTGCAAAATTTGCTGTAGCGGGTAATTTGTTAAGACCTGCACGCGGTGCCCTTGAAAATATCTTCTGAGTCGCCGAGTGGCGTGAACTAGTGCTAGGACCAACTTTTCAAGTGTTGGATACCGCGTTTCAGGTCCAGCCAGAACTCGGTTAATGTAATATATATGTGTCTGCTTCCCATCTCTTTCCACCATGAGTACCGCACTTACCGCGTCATGAGCTGCCGCCAGGTACATTTTGAGTAGTTCTTCTGGGTATGGCGCTGTCAGCATGGGTAGTTTCTCGATGAAACGTTTCATGTCTTGCAGGGATTCTTCCGCTTCGCTGGTCCATTTGAAAATTTTCTTGTTAAGGCAATCTTTTAAAGTTTTTATAAATGGCAAAGACCTCTCAGCGTGTCTTGCCAAGAATCTGTTTATAGCCACTAGACGCCCATTTAACGCTTGCGCTTCTTTCAAAGTCCTGGGCGAGGGCATCCGCGTTATGGCGGCTACCTTTTCCGGGTTAGCTTTAAAGCTGTCCCGGGTGACCACTACCCCTAAGAATTTGCCTTCTTCTACTCCAAATGAACATTTCTTGGGGTTAAGCTTAATATTGTATTCTGTGAGCTTTTGGAAAGTTTCTTCAATGTCTTCAAGCATTTGTTTTTCTTCCCTACTCCTGATTACTAAATCGTCAACGTATACTTCTAAGTTTCTACCGATTTTGTTTTTCGAAAGCCTTGTCTATGAGCCGCTGATAAGTGGCTCCGGCGTTTCACAAGCCGAAAGGCACTTTCGTATAACAAAAAAATGCCCACATCGATATGAAACGCCGTTTTTTCTTCGTCCTCTCTGGACATTTTGATCTGGTGATAACCCTTATAGGCGTCTAAGAAGCATTTGTACCTATAAGGGACCAGAGAATCAACCTTAAAGTCCATCTCGAGTAGCGGGTAGGCATCTTTGTGGCATGCTTTATTCAGATCTTTAAAATCGATGCACATTCTCTGTGTGCCGTCTGGTTTTTTGACCATCACAGGGTTTGACACCCATGTGTGATACTTTGTTTCTCCGAGAATTCCAGCTTCAACCAATTTTCGTACTTCTTTGACTACTGCTGCTTTTCGATCCTGAGCCATGCTGCGTTTACCCTGTGCGACGGGTTTAATGCCCGGGAGTGTTGCTAGCTTGTGCTCTGCCTTGTCCTGGGGTATCCCAGTCATGTCAGAGTGCTCGAAAGCAAAGATGTTGGCGTTCCTTCTCAGCAGCTGTTTCAGGTTACTTTTAACTTCAGGGGAGAGGTTGTCCCCTATTGTTACCATCTGATCTGGATGGCTTGTGCTTAATACTCACATTTCCGGACCGATGGCGCCGGTGGGCCCTTGACGGCATCTTTTGGTATTCAATACTTCTCCCAGCTTGTCTCGAAATACTGTCGCAATACCCCGCTGGGTGGGGAACTTCATAAACCCCCTCGCTATAGAGACTATAGCATCCAATTTCCCCAGGGTGAACCTTCCAATGATCACATTGTGGTAAGACTCAGCGCGTACCACAAGGAACGTTAGGAGTATGGTCCTTTCCCGGGTTTCTTGCCCGAATGTAACTGGGAAAGTAATCTGGCCAATTGGATCAACCTTCTCTCCAGTGAAACCTTTAATAGGAGCGTGCACTGACTCAAGCAGCCTTCTGTCTTCTGGTTGCATTCTATTGAAGCAATGCTCGTAGATGATATCTTCAGAACTCCCGGTATCTACCAGGATCCTTCTCATGTTATAATCACCTACCGTAGCGGATATGATTAAGGCATCAGTGGTAAGGTGTAAATATTCCACACGTGGCTCGATTGTCATGGTTGCTGGCATCCAGGGTTCGAGCGTGGAGAAACTCCATTTAGCCCCTTTTCCCTTATCAGCGTATACCATGTTTAGCTCTCGTGGCCTCTTTCCCGCCCCTTTATCGTTTTCCTCTTTGACGGGGGGCGGGCCCTGTTTAATGTCTCGAACCAGATGAGCTAATTTTCCCGCCTTCACGAAATATTCGATCTGCTTCTTCAGCTGAAAACAGTCATTGGTATCATGGTCGTTCCCCTTGTGGTATTCACAATATTTGTTGGTGTCTTTGTTGGGGTTGTCCTTCAACGGCTTCGGAGGATTAAACTTGAGGTTCTCAGAGGCTAGGATTTCTGCTGGCATCTTACTCAAGTTGGGGTAGTCGGACCGTGGTTTAGAGGAGGATTCATTCCTTGAATAGGTGCTTCTATACCTATCATACCGCGAGTCCGTTCTGTCACTTTTCTGGTATCGGTCTCCTCTACCCCTACCTTTGGAGCCCCGCTGATCTCGGTCGTCCTGGTTTTTCTGAGCCTCCTTCTTTCTGTTGACCGCGTGACTGGTGGCAACAGCGTTCTCTTGTGCAACGTACACCTTAGCTATCCTCAAGATTTCATCTATGGTGGGAGGTACACCATCCCTCCCGTTGAGTGTTCTCAATAGCTCATCGTCATTTACCCCTTGTAGGAAAGCACCACACGCTAGATCGTTCGTGACACCTGGGATCGCTAGGCTCTCTTTGTTGAATCTAACGATGAAACTCTCCACTGTTTCATTGTCTCGCCGACGAATGTGGAGGAGTTCGTTTCGGTCTTTTGTGTGCCTTCTCTGTTGGCTGAACTGCAATATGAACTTGGCTTCTAGGTCTTCGAAGATGTCAATTTCCCCGATTGGTAAACTATCCCACCAGACCCGGGCTGCACCTACCAGTGTTTGGACAAACATCTTACACCAGAGGGGCATGGGCCAGCAGGCTACTTCCCCTGCACTTTTGAATAGATTGAGATGGTCATCAGGGTCGCCTAGACCATCGTACTTTCCTACCGTTTGAGGCATCTTGGGCTTTTCCTTGATAGGAGCTTCTGCTATTCTTCTAGTGAACTTGGATTTGACAGTGGCGTCCACTGGTTTGTAAGGTCTGGTAAGTTCGCCTTCTTCTACATTAATGGGTTGTATTGGAGGAGTTACCCCACCCTGGCTGGTACCCTGGGTGACAGGGGGTTGAGCCGGGGTGATGTTCAGAGTGGGGCTGGGGCCTCCACCCGGAGAAAAATGAGGCCTAGATGCGTTTCCTCTGTCATACGCAGGTTCCGCTGTCGGCGGATTCTGACTGTAAATGGGTTGTGATGTTGGAAAAGTCCACCAAGGCGGCATATAAGCCGTGTATGGCGATTGCTGAGAATAGCCTTGTGCCCCCCCCCCTGGGGAGTGTACGTTGGAGTATTGAATGGGGGTAAATACTCGTATGGGGGTGCGTAATAATATCCGGGAAAGTAAGCCTGATTTCCCGGCGTAACCGGGGCATTCAAGATTCCCGCCGGCATAACCACTGGTTGATGGGGTGGCGTGGATAACGCCGCCGTTAGTGCTGCCGAATACAAAGGTGGCATGGCATGAGTGACCGAGGGTTGATAGTATTGAGGCACGCTCACCTATGGTATGACAGTGCTTGGGCTGGCCGATGTAATAACTGGCATAGTGCTACGACGTATAGTCTGTGCACTGGTGGTTGTTGCTGGGGTGAAAACATTCACGCCTGTTGCAATTGGTTCGACTGATCGAAACTGTAGAGAAGTATATGAGAATAGGTCTGCTGTCGTCGTCCCAGAAGAGACGGCGGTAGTGCTAGTAAAATCTGGTGGGGGTCCTTCTGCTTTAAATTCCAAGTCGAGAGACCTGGTCACAGCCGGTGAGGCTGCCATGGTGGTAACAGGGCTCGTTTCTAACAACGGATTGCTAGTTACCATCGCCTGACTTGGTGTTACTGCTATGCTCTGATCGCTTGCCATTGGGTTCAGTCTTATTGTTGTTACCGCGCGGTCCCATGGATGGCGCCAATGAAGAAACACTAACCTTTACGGTAGTATCCAACTAAGGACTCCAACTCTTGGTGACCCGAACTGCTAACTGCAAAACAGAACACCGTTAGGACTCGTTGCAGGAATGGGGTTATTCCTGTAACCACCCTGCAGCGTGAGAATAAGTCTCGGTTTGGGAGAAAATATAAGTAGAGAGAGTTAACGAGAGTAAGATGATCCATACCTTAGATGTTTACCTCTATTTATAGTTTACCATTAGGGTTTCCCTTAACTTAGGATGGGCTCCGATAAGTTAGGGATTTGCATGATCTTCCCAAAAAGTTGGGGATTTGGTTACGTAGCTTATCCATGCAGAATAGAACATTCTAGAATAAACATGTGTAATTAATTATTTATAATAAAATAATAGGTAATGACCGGGTCGGGTTAGCCGATCCGGGTCATACCTCGTCAGGCACATAACGCCGTGTATGGCGTGAAAGGTGGCGTTGTGGGTGGAGCTTGAGAATCTTCACCGACGTGGAGGGCAAATGGGTGGTGAGGTGGCGGTTTCATTGGTAGGCGGATTTTGGGTTGGTTTTTGTTAGTCTTGTTTATTTATTTATTTTTTTATAAAAACTTCACTTTCACGCCTCTCCCACTCCGTGTTTACTTTGTTTACTGCACCCCCTTGCTGACGTGGTTGCCACGTGACGTTTAATGTCTCCTCTTCACGTCCTCCCACTCCGTATAATCTTACGCTCTGTTCCCGAGTTAACTTAACGAGGGATAAGAAAAAAAAGTAAAACTGAGAAAGGGGAAAAAAGATGTTTTTCCCACCATTTCCTCCCAAATCGGAAGGAAAGAAAAACTAAAGAATTTAACCTAGTTTTCCTTTCATTTCCTTTTTTTCCTTCCTTAAATGAGACTCTGGAACAGAAAATATTTTACTTTCTTTTTGTTTCTTTTCCTTTCCTTTCATTAGTAAACTCTGGAACACTGTGATAGTGTGATAGCGTCTGATGTCAAATCAGCATGAGGCGTTAAACACCACCTCCTTTAGTGAATGGGGGCGTCAAATCGTCAATACCCTTTTCACCAACCCTTGAGATATGGAGTTCGCCTCCTTTTAACCAATCACATTATTTTTTTTTTAAATTAAGTATTGGTTATTTCACTACCTAGTTATTAGTTGATTTAGTTATTCTCTCATTACTTACTTGGTGTTGATGTACTAACACTTTTTGAATGGTTTAGTTCTTCAACCACACATATGAGATAACAATTTAGGAGTGAGATAATTAAATAAACTAGAAAATGTAAGAATTGGTTAATTAAATAGATTTTAAAAAAATGATATTACACTAGTTTGAAATTAGTTAATTATGATATTATTAAATGAAAAATATCTGACAATTTTAACAAAATGATGTATTACACTAGTTTGAAATTAGTTAATTATGAAAAACAAGTTAATATAAAAAGATATATTAAAATGTTTTCTTAATATACTTTTCTTTCTAATACATACGTGGTAATTTTCAATCTTATGGTTCATAAAGAGGTGGTATGATATTTTAGGGTCAAGAAATGTAGCGACAAAAGTATATCAATGTTGGAGACGGTGGTCAAGAGTCGAGAGGAGTAGTGCGGCGAGGGAGATATAAGGATCCAGCCATCTAGGGCAAGACGCAAAAGGTGTTAAGGAAGAGAAAATGTAATCATGATGGGGATCTCGTCTAGCTATGGGTAGATCGAGAGGAGTAGAGCGGCAAGGAAGATATAAAGATAAATAGACATGTATATATATTAACTTTTTAATCAGGATTACATATATTGTCCTGTTGAAAAGTTCTGTTTAAACATAATGGAAAACATGAACAACATACCTGTTACAGCAGACAAGCCAGCAGAGAATCCAGTCAGAGATGCAGCCATTGAGTTTGACATACTTGTCAGGATGATATGGTTCCTCCTTAGGGTGTAAGATTATGATGGTGATGAAACTGAAACAAGGGTTGGTTTCGGTTAGGAGAGAGAGCCGAATTGATGTTATTAGGGTTGTGTAAATTGTGTAATTGTCTAACCCTTAAACTCTCTAATAATCTCCTTATATATACACCCAAGAGGAAACCTAATTAGTTAATAAGGGTAATATGGTCCATCAACAATTACCAACTAATTATTAATAGGTTATTAATATATTTTGATCTATATAATATAAATGATTATAATGGCTACAAGATTAAATATTATAACAATAATATATTTAATCTCACATTCTCCCACTTAGCCGAGTAATCATTTATCATGAGTATTAGATGAGCCTGGCCAGGAATTAACACTCATTTTAGCCTTAAACCAAGAACTATAGCAGAGAAATACAGCCATTGAATCATCATTCGACTCAGGACCCCCATTAGTCATACTATAGCCTCAATTTAAAACCTAATAATTATGATCAAAATACGCATAAGCCCTTTAGCGTCTGATTTGTATTTATATATTTGTCTATATGTCATTACACCGGCAGAACATATGTTAGAGACATACAAAATCAAACTGAGGAAATTTCATTAATTAAAACATAAGCTAGTACAATATGCCATTAAATAAGATCTTTAGTAAGTCCCATATTCGATACATGTTCTTCAAAAACTTTAGGTGGGAGACTTTTAGTCATCGGATCCCCAAGCATATCTTTAGTACTAATATACTCAATACAAAGATTATTTTCCTCAACTCGTTCACGTAAGAACAAATATTTTGTATCGAGATATAAACCAGCTCCAGTCGAACTGTTATTGTTCGAGAAACTAACGGCAGCTGAGTTATTACAGTAAAGCTTCAATGGTCTAGAAATGGAATTAACAATTTTGAGTCCAGTGATCAGATTTCTAAGCAACATTCCATGACAGGTGGCGTTGTAAACAGCGATGTATTCTGCCATCATTGTGGAAGTTGTGGTTAACTGTTGTTTATGACTCTTCCATGAGATAGGTCCGCCTGCTAACATAAAGATATAGCCCGAAGTGGATTTCTTGTCATCTTTGCACTTGGCAAAGTCAGAATCAGAATAACCTACCACTTCTAAGTGATCACTTCTTCTATAAGTCAGTTTATAGTCTTTCGTCCCTTGCAGATATCTAAGGACTTTCTTAGATGCTTTCCAGTGATCTAGGCCAGGATTAGTCTGATAACGGCCTAGCATTCCAGCAATATAAGCGATATATGGGTGAGTACAGACTTGAACATACATCAGGCTCCCGACTACTGACGCGTAAGGTATCTGGCTCATTTGCTCCTTTTCAACCTCTGTTGTCGGACACTGGAATGAACCAAAAACGTCTCCCTTAACTACTGGAGCGACTGAGGGTTTGCACTGTTGCATGTTATAACGTGTAAGGACACGATCTATGTAAGTCTTCTGAGACAATCTTAAGATCCCTTTATGTCTATCTCGGTGAATTTCGATGCCAATGACGTAAGAAGCATCTCCGAGATCCTTCATGTCGAAGTTATGCGAGAGTAACCGCTTCGACTCATGCAACATGTCTAAACTATTACTTGCCAATAGAATATCATCTACGTAAAGGACAAGTATAGTAAAATTACACCCACTCATCTTGAGGTAGGTGCATTGATCCACTTGATTCTTCATAAAACCTTGTCTCTTCATGACTTCATCAAACTTGAGGTACCATTGACGTGATGCTTGTTTTAACCCATAAATGGATTTCTTCAACTTACAGACTAGATGCTCCTGACCTTTAGGTTTAAATCCTTCAGGTTGTTTCATGTAAACATCTTCGTCTAAGTCTCCGTTAAGGAAAGCAGTTTTGACATCCATCTGATGCAGCTCCAAATCAAAATGAGCTACTAGGGCCATAACGATCCTTAATGAATCTTTACGAGAGACAGGTGAAAAGGTCTCTTGATAATCAATTCCATCTTTCTGAGTGTAGCCCTTTGCAACCAATCTCGCTTTGTAGCGTTCAACATTCCCATTCAGATCCAGTTTTGTTTTGAACACCCATTTACATTCTACAGGTTTGACACCGTTGGGTAATTCTACCAAATCCCAAACGTCATTTTTCTTCATGGATTCAAGCTCATCAATCATTGCTTTGTTCCATTCGGAAGACTGATCACTGCTAATGGCTTCATTATAAGAGGCAGGATCATTGAGCTTTCCAGCATCCATTTCAGTCAGGTAGGTAATATAATCATCCCAATTAGTAGGCCGTCTTTACCTAGATGACCTCCTGAGTTGATTATCAGGTTCAGCGTTGTCTTGGTTTTAAACGTTTGATGTGCCTTCGTTATAAGGTATAATGGGTTCTGATTGTGGAGATGGAATTTGTGCAGTAGCTTCAGGTGCAGTTGTTGCATTGGGTACAAGAGGAGTAAACAGAGTAATGGTAAGCGACGAGTCTCTCCCCCCGCGTCTTGTACTTCTTGCAATTCTTCGTAAGGGTTGGTACTTGTAAGACCCTAACACGTAATATCTTTAAATCGACGCAGTGGAAAAACGAGCCTTAAAATTTCTTTCATTACACACGTCTTGACTTACTAGAAAGTTCATTTTAAAAATATGTGTTTTACAAAACAAAAGCATAACATTCGTTTGCTAAAGTACAAACTCAATTAATCCCATACAATCTCTCTTGTGACTCGGTCTTCGATCTCTATTCCTCATGATAATAGCCCGTGATTGCAAAACCTGCACTCACCACATACA
This sequence comes from Helianthus tuberosus, assembly GCA_030545235.1. NCBI lineage: Eukaryota > Viridiplantae > Streptophyta > Magnoliopsida > Asterales > Asteraceae > Helianthus > Helianthus tuberosus. The sequence continues at coordinate 29,053,403 of CM060372.1, read as the reverse complement.
ATCATAACATTAGCATACCATACTTAAACAAAATTTATGCCTGTACACTCCCCATTTCGTTATCTTTCTAACTTTAAGCATTTCATCTGCGTATTCGTATCCTGATGAGGCTTCAATAATGTACCGGCATTACTTTTCATCCTCAAGACACATCATTAATAATGTATTACTCAACGTATCTAGATTGTACATATTTACATTCTCACTAGCATACATCCACATCTACATACGTACATACCTTCCTATACCTCTACATATTTGTATACTCTCATACGCACCTTCATGCATACATACATACACATTTACATACGTGCCTACATTTCTACATCTCTACAATACATGCATATACTCCTACGTATCTTCATATATACATAAATACTCACCTACATACGTACATACACTCCTACGCACACTTTCCATGTCTTGCATACCTCTTACATACTCATACATTAATCACATGGGACTTAGATTTAGATTTATAATCCATATACATCAAAGGAACGTTAAAAATCATGTTTGGGAGGCTCACTGTAGTCCACAGATAATATACCGAAGCCTACGATGCATAAATTACATAAATAACGAAATTTCAGCTTTTAGGACATGGGGAGGGCGTCGGCGACGGCCCTTGCATTTACGCGTAGCCAAAAACCTCCATAGGCAGCAAAATAACCTGTCAGCAGAAACTGACTTTCTAGGGGGCGTCGGCGACGGCCTCTCGAAAGTCAGTTTTCCTGCTGTGTTGTTTTCGTCGTTCGAACGCACTAAAACTCGCATAACTTTTAAACCGTTTACCCGTTTAACCTCCCGTTTCTTCCTACATGATTGTAAATTAACATTCTATCATGTGAACTTGAAATCCAACATCTGGGTTAAGGAAATTCTTGACTTATACGTTTTTGGCTTATTATTCATTTACGAATTATTCGACCCGTTCATGCATTTATCAAAACAATTTGTTGATTTGACCTCAACTTCATATGAACTTAATAATTTCAACGACGAATGTCATAAGAGATTAAATTCTTGGATGCCTTGCATCCTCTTAACCCATTTTCGCTCAAAAGCTTATTTCGACCCGTGATGGGTATTTGTGCATAAAAAGGGGTCTATGACATACAAAACCCTATTCTTCGCTTTCGTGCTTGACCAAGACATTACTCAAACCGAATAGCTTGTTTCCAAACGACTTTTAAGGTCGATTGCCCGATATACCTATCAAGGGCGTTTTTGTCAACTTCGCTCCATCCTTTACAACAAAGGACTTCATTGCATATTTAATCAATCCTACTACTTAACTACAACTCTAATCACACATACCTGGCTTGGATCAAAGCTATGACCTGTTTTAATACTTCGTGCACTAAATAGCTAGTTAATAGCAACATAATTCCTTTCGCTATTCATCCTGTGAAAGCATAATACTTGACAAAACAATTCATTAGTCAATATCGCCAAATGGCGATATCTTCACCATTTGACCCGTTAAGTCTAAATGTGCATTTTATTCTTGTGGGATTTTAGTTATTCATTATCCCATCCATATAACTTATTCCTCCGTTAACTCGTAACCAAAATCACTATAATACCCTTTTTACCCTTTTTGACCATCAAACTTAGTTTCTTAACATCCTCACATGTTCCGACCCATATCAAAGCTTGTCGGAACATTATAATTCACATAATTACTTACCATGTTCGTAATCAATACATTGAATAGATATTTTACAAAAAGGGGTGTAAGCTTTACTTACATAGCATCCAAATATGCTTCCCGTGCGCATTAGTCCCGTTTGACCCGCTTCTTTCCCAAGCTTCCATGTCGTTTATCAAGCATCAACTATCATATATCATTCTTACAATAGTTAGCTTGTTCATCATTCATCACACGGATCTTATTTCAGAAATTATCATTCAAACTCAAAACATACTAATCTATCAAATCCTAGCCGAAATCCTTTAAACATTTAGACACACATGTGATTTCAAACATCATTAACAATAACATATCATCATATTATACAAAAACCACTTCATAACTTCATTGTTAATCACTTACTAGTGATCTAGGCTCAATTATCTCTAATTTCATCATACCCTTGGTGTGTGTACAACCTTCTAAACATAAGGTACAACTAATTCATGCACAATCTCCTAATTTCATACATAATTCATCAAATCCTCCTACTAATTAACATATATCATTCAAACATAAACATTCAAACATATTATCATCATAGTTCTTTCAATTCTTCTAACAAGACTCCATATTACTCACATAATACATCAATATTCAACATGAATTAGACATGGATAATGATTCAAGTCATCATTCTCACCATAACTAATGGGTTTCACCTCTAAGCATCAAATTAACCTAAATCTTGCATAACCCATGTTCTATATGATGATTATAACATATCCTCATACTCAATTTCATACCAATTCACGATTTACAACATAACCCACTTCGTGCATAATCACCAATCTAACTTTTACGACATACCTTACGATCCCCTTATGAAGGTGATCATTAATCCATGCTCGGTTATGAATTTAAGCATCATTTAGCCTTTCAATTTGATGAAAATGATGAAGTTTGGGTTCTTGGCTCCATGGGAGTCTCCTGCTCATTCTCGAACACATGAAGTGTGTGTTTGTGTGTGTGCAATTTTTCATATATTATCTCATCTTTCATTTTTAACCCAATTTAGTCCCTTGTGTTAGCCACTAAGACATAATTGGTACAATTTTCATTCCTTTAATTGTTTTTACCATTTTCTTAACTTAGTTAAATAACCTAGTCATTCATTTCTTGATGTACCATACAAGAACATTTAACAATTATAAACATTCGGATTTTGGGGCGTTACAGTACTGCTCCCACTGACCTTGAATTCCTCCAGGAACGCAGCACTCTTGGTTTCAACAATACGGGTGACATGGGAATGACAATAGAAACGATAACCCTTTGAATGATTAGGGTACCCGATAAAGAAACAGGTAACTGTTTTAGGGTCAAGTTTCCTTAGGAAAGGATTATAGAGTTTTGCTTCAGCAATGCAGCCCTATACTTTCATATATTTAAGACTCGGTTTCCTTCCTGTCCAAAGTTCATAAGGAGTTTAAGGGACAGACTTAGAAGGAACTCTATTGAGTATATGAACAGCTGCTTTTAATGCTTCAGTCCAGAGGAATAATGGTAAATTAGTGTTGGCTAACATACTGCGCACCATGTTCATAAGGGTACGATTTCTTCGTTCAGCGACACCGTTCTGCTGAGGTGTACCAGGCATGGTGTATTGGTTCACAATCCCCTGGCCCTTACAAAACTCATAAAATGGACCAGGAGCTTGACCCACATCAGTATGTCTTCCATAGTATTCACCGCCTCTATCTGATCTCACAACTTTAATCTGACGATCTAATTGCTTTTCAACTTCAGCTTTATAATCTTTAAAAGTTGTACGAGATTCAGATTTTTGCTTAATAAGACACAAGTACATGTAACGAGAATAATCATCAATGAAAGTGATAAATGAAGTATGTCCTGTTATGTCAGCAATTTGGTAGGGACCACTAATGTCAGTATGAATGAGTTCTAATAGATTAGAGCTCCTAGTGGCACCTTTCTTATTCACTAATGTCATTTTCCCTTTAAGACATTTGACACATGTTCCAAAATCAGTGAAATCGAGAGGATGTAAGACTTCATCCTTTACGAGACGATTTAATCGTTCTCTTGAGATGTGGCCTAAATGTTGATGCCACAACATAGATGAAGTCTCTAAGTCTCGATTCTGTTTCATCTTTGTGAGTGATTCATTAATATTATATGACAACAAAGATTTGGAAAAATTATTATCTAGTTCTAATCTATAGAGACCACCATCCAGAATGCCAGTACCACAAACAACGGAATCATAGAGAATAGAGAGTTTACGATGACCATGAGAAACGACAAAACCGTCCATGTCTAACTTTGGTCCTGATACAAGGTTCCGAGTTACCTCAGGAACATATAAGGTATCATAAAGTTTAATACATAAACCAGTTTTCAAAAATAATTGTAATGTTCCTATGGCCTTCACTTCTAATTCCCGATCATCCCCAACTTTAAGTGTTCTTTGGTTTCTTCCCAGCTTTCGGATTGAAAGGAATCCCTGAGTAGAGTTGGTTACATGAACCATAGAACCAGAATCAAACCACCAAGAATTAGCAGGAACATTTAATTTAAAGGACTCAAGTATCATGAAAAAATCGTTACCTTTCTTAGCCAGCCACTCCTTGAAGTCAGGGCATTCCTTTTGCTTATGTCTTGTTTTCTTACAGAACTTGCAGTAGGGTTTGCCTAAGGAGCTCTTAGAGCTAGAAGGTGCACTTGTATTGTGAAGAAACACTAGATCAATGACCGGAATCGAATAATCTAGAGGGTTTGGATCTGCATAAAAGGGGGGTTGTTTTCTCTCGTTTGATTCGGTACAATAGACCTTCTTCTCCGATGAACTCTGCAAAAAAGAAGCACCGTTAGCCTCGCCAAGGGGAGAAAGGGGTTCTCTCCTTGACCCGACTCCGGTGTGAGAATAAGTATGGGTTATGAAGAAGAAGATGTATTGTAGAAGTGTGTGTAACTTGAATTCATACCTGAGTTGCTTCTCATATTTATAACCGAGAGTTTTGGGCGGGAAAACCCGTTAGTGAAAAGTTGACGGAAGATGCTAACCCCTTGAGCGGTTACATTTCCTTCCGTTTAAGCTTCTTGATCCGACGTGAAAGCACACGGATCGCTGTTAGATCTATGGCTGGGGATATGCCACGTGGAAAGTGATCAAATGGAGATTACTCTCCGATTGCATGCTATCGTTGTGATTTCAAGGATGCCTGAGGTGGCGACACGTGTCTAGACGGTTATAACCGTCTTAGTGGTGCACGATTGAATTCCTTCTAGAAGATTACAGCTGTAATCTGATGTGACTCCTTACCGTGTGGAATCAGCTGAATAAATAAATCCCAAGTCTGGGTAAACAATATCCAAGTCTGGATATTGAGCGGAAGTGTTTTAGGGTTTTCTTCCTTTGCTTGTGGGAGAAAAGCGCAAGGACTTATGATTTCCTTTGGGCGCGCGAGTGTTGACTGTTGACCGTTTCTTAAGCCTTTCTTTTGTAAGACCAGTGCGTGGCCGCGCAAGGTAAAAAAGAGAACTTAAAGATGAGGTTGTGGTATGGTCCCAAGCACTTATTATGAGGTTTTTGGGACCTTACCCCTTCAAGTCCCTCAGTCTAGTGTTGTACTTATGCAAATAAGTGGAGCACTGGACTTATAAGAGGGAAATGGTTTTTGGCGCGAAAAACAGAGAATCTTCTATGAGAAGATTGAGTTTTAAAAACTTTTTTTTAGGGAAATTGTGACTTTTTGCCCTTTGGTAATCATGACCTGACTTGTGATGACGTCAGTTTGTTGTAAAAAATTGGTTTTGCGATATTTTTCCCTTCTTGTCTTAGGATTCGTAGTGGCGCTTGTCAGGTTTCATTAATGAAGATATGACCCTGGTTCCTGTAGTGCCGTTCAGATGGGACGTTTTTCCTGACAATTAATCATGGTGATCAAGCTTTTCCTTTTCCCGGAGTCTTGCTCCCCTTTATATATATATTTTGGGGATGTTCTCTTTCGTAATCTGAGGAATATGAAGACAAAGGGTTCCATTCATACTCGTCGTCTTCTGGATGTTTTGAGACTCTTCGAGGCTGCTGAAGGCCTCTTGCTTCTTGCCAATTCGCCGCCGCTGGTAATTACCGGAACCGGGAAAACAGTGTCTTCTGTTTATCCCTTAGTGACGGGGGTTAGTTCTGAAGTCTGTCCACCGGAGATTGCTAAAGAAGAAACCGGTGCATTGTCCGTTGAGGCCTTGATGGCTCGTTTCCCAATGCTTCAACCTGGTGGATGCGAGCTGGTATACTGTCGTCGGCAGAATCGTTGAGTTGGTCATGTGCCGGCTGCTGATGAGGATGCTACTGTTGATTAGGGTAGGTTTGGGAACTGTGTATTCCCCCTTTTTTATGTTTATGTTGGTCTTGCTACCAAAACTTTTTGAAGATCACTGCCGTGATCGTTGTGAATATACTGTTTTTGGTACTAAGAAATTTTGAAGATCATTGCCATGATCTTTGTTATGAAGTTTTTATGCTACAGTTGATAATATATACATTTTGATGTATTGCTGTACCCGTAGGTTTTGTTTGTTTTGTATGTTTGGATTACAATATGTTGCATGTGTTTTAATTGCTTTGATCAGGTAGAGCGAATGAGAGATGGTATTGTGCTCATGTGTGAACGTTTGTCCAGAATATGCGCTTATGTTGCGCTTTTTCCAGACTGTTCATGAGGTGTACAATGTTTACCATATTGTTTTCGCGCAAACCAAAAGAATTACATGCAATTTGTAACAAACAGTAACAAGTATGAAGATGATGTTTGTATTAATAAAGTGCGAGGCTTGCAATACAAGTGTAATAGGAAATACATTGCCTGTGAATGATTTGTCCTATATGTAACACTTGCGCAGCTCCTGCGCATTCTAGGTGTGGGGACCTAGAGTCCCATCAATTCTTTTTAGGGTGTATGCCCCTTTACCTAGGACCTCATTGATGATGTATGGTCCTTCCCATTTTGGCACTAATTTGCCAGGTTTTTCTGCGTTTGACGCTTCATTGTCGCGCAAGATGAAATCACCGGGAACAAAGGTACACACGCGTACGCGCGCGTTGTAATATTTTTCGAGTTTGGATTTGTACCTTGCTTCTGTGATGGCGGCGTTCTCGCGCCTTTCTTCAAGAAGGTCTAAATCCATTCTTCTTTCTTGCTCATTGTTTTGTTTTTCCATGGCTATCATGCGCGGTGACGGTAGGCCGATTTCGGCTGGGATTACGGCTTCAGACCCGTAGACCAAGCTGAATGGAGTTTCTCCCGTGCTAGTCTTTGGCATTGTTCGATGTGCCCATAGGATGCTGGGGAGTTCATCAACCCATCCTCTACGCGCTGTGCCCAGTCGCGCCTTAATGCCGTCAACTATTTGTTTGTTGATGCTTTCGACTTGGCTGTTTGCTTGTGGGTGTGCCACAGAGGCAAAGTTGTGCTCAATCTTCATTTCCTTGAACCATTTCTGTAGATCTTTCGAGGCAAAGTTAGTGCCGTTGTCGGAAATGATGCGCAATGGTAATCCGAATCTGCAAATAATATGTTCCCATATAAATTTGCGGATTACCATTCCTGTGGTTGAGGCCAAGGCTTTAGCTTCAACCCACTTCGTGAAGTAGTCGACTGCTACAATGATGAATTTTACTGCGCCTGGCGCGTCAGGAAATGGGCCAACAAGATCGATGCCCCATTGTTGGAATGGCCAGGCAGACGTAACTGGTACTAGTGGATTCTTTGGCCGGAGCGTCTTTGGCACGTGACGTTGGCATGCTGCGCATTTCCGTAATATTTCTACCGCGTCTACGTACATTCCCGGCCAATAATATCCTGCGCTCATTATTTTTGCTACTACCATGCGTGGTCCGGCGTGTATCCCGCACAAGCCTTCATGGATTTCTCTGACCAGATATTGTGCGTCTGTCTTGTCAACGCATCGTAGTAATGGTCCCATGAATGACTTTCTGTATAGAATGTCGTCCGCCATTCCGTAGTTTATTGCTTTATTCTGGATTTTCCTGGCTTCTGCTTTTTCCTCTGGGAGTTTCCCGTGTTGTAAGTATAAGATGATCGGGGATATCCAGGACGGACTGCCGATCTCTATGATGTTGACTTGTTTGAGAGGAACAGAGGGATTGGACAGTACCTCTATGCGTACTTCTTTTGCTAAGTGCTTAGACTAAAGGGTATGGAGAGGATTGGCTTGGAGGGGATGAGCCGCCACGTCAGCGCCACGTCACCGGCTCGTGTGGGATGGGCCTCCTTCATATTTGAGGGGGATGGAGGATGAGGCTACCCCACCTCATTATTTTATTAATTGTCTAACTTTTAATTTATTAACTTGATAAAAAATTTATAAAAGTTAAAAAATACAACATAAATAAAGTCACTTCATAACATAAAAAAAATTACATTTCCTAAAAATAATAAAAAAAACATTACCGAAAAAAAAAATTACATTTCCTAAAAATAATAAAAAAAAACCTACGACGTCCATTTCACTACTCGTCTTCGTCCGCTACGTTAAAGTTGTTCCAAATATGTTCTACCAAATCCTGTTGAAGGTTTGCATGCGTGAAGTCGTTGGTTAGCGAGAACGAGTTTAAATCCTGTTGTGGCGGATCTACCGGGACAGTATTCCCGATAGATGCATTCTCATCATACTCACAAATTGCCCGACCTTCGTCTTCAATTATCATGTTATGGAGCAAAATGCAAGCGTACATACAAAGGCGCAACCTCTTCGGTGTGAACGCACGTGCCGGTTGTTCAAGGATGGCCCATTTTTTTCGTAAGACACCAAAAGCACGTTCGATGTCTTTTCTTGCAACTTCTTGACGCTTGCCAATTTTTTTTCTTTTTTCGTCATCGGGATGTGGAATAGTCTTCACAATTGTAGACCAAAACGGATATATCCCGTCAGCAAGATAATACCCACGTCTATACTCAACCCCATAAACTGTAAAACGGGTGTCCGGACCGGTTCCATTAACGACATCGGTAAAGATCGCCGATTGGTATAACACATTGAGGTCGTTGAGTGAACCAGGGAGACCAAAGAAAGAATGCCAGATCCACAAATCTTGTGATGCCACGGCTTCAAGTATCACGGTTGGATAGCCGTGATCACCATGAGTATATTGGCCGCGCCACGCAGTCGGGCATCTATGCCACGCCCAATGCATACAATCAATACTACCGAGCATTCCCGGAAACCCGTGCCGTGCTTCATGAGCTTGGTACAACTGCTGAACATCATACACGTTTGGTTTACGCAAATATTTTTTGCTATACAGTTTCACCACATTACGGCAAAACCGATACAAACATTCCCGCGTAGTTCTTGCCGACATTTGTAAGTATTCGTCCAAAGCGTCGGCCACTGTCCCGTACGCCAGTTGGCGAATGGCCGCAGTACACTTTTGTAACGTGGTGAACCCTTCATAATTTCGAGCATCGGGTCGTTGCGTGAAAAACGGGTCTAGCCCCGCCAAATCATCAGCAATCCGTGTGAATAACCGACGACTCATTCGGAATCTGCGTCTGAATATCTCGGCATTGTAAAGGGGTGCATCCGAAAAATAATCGTTCACCAATTTCTCGTGCGCTCCTGTCGTAAAAAATATATAAATACGAGGAAATAAGGATAATAAAATTTATTAATGATAAACCTTGGCGGTCTCTGTTAACCCGTATTCGTGTGGTAATAACGCTTTCATACGAGACGTCTTCCTCTTCGTCTTCCTCTTCCTCCTGGATAAGAATCTCCGCCGCCCGTAGCACAGCGTTCGCGATAAACATCTCCTCTTCCTCATCCGAAGACGAGGACCACCAAGAATTAGATGGCATTGTGGATGAAAAGGTAATTTTTTTTTTTTAGAAAAGTGGAGAGAAAATGGTATAAAAATGAGAGGGTTGTGGGTTGAAAGTGGGGAAAAATGGTGAAAATGGGAGTGTTTTTATAGAAAAATAGAATTATTTTTTTTTTTTTTTGAAAAAGAGCCGTTAATAACGTTCAAATTTCGAAAATGGTGAAAGTGGGGCCCCGTCTGAATCGGCGCTGGGGAGTCGATTGGGCCGAGCGGACCCTCAGGGGGGCGGTGTGGGGGACCGGCGCCGGTCCTAGCCGGGCCTAGCCGGCCCCCATACCCTTTAGTCTTAAAGCTGGTAGCGGCCAATTTGCTCAATGCGTCCGCATGCTTGTTTTCACTTCTGTTTATATGGTTGACTTTGAACGTTTGGAATTGACCAATCAATATTCGCGCTTGTTCTAAGTACAACGCCATAGCTTCTCCTCTTGCATCGTAGTGTCCATTAAGTTGTTCAGCTACTAGCTTTGAATCAACGTTAGCTTCGAGGTTTCTTGCCCCCATTTTAAGCGCTAAACGAAGGCCTGCTAAAAACGCTTCGTATTCTGCTTCGTTGTTAGTGCTTCGGAAGTCTAGGCGTATGGTATATGTAAGTTCGTGGTCATCCGGGCTGACTAGTCGTAGACCTGCCCCTGCTCCGTCATCATTAGAAGCGCCGTCCGTGTGCAGGGTCCAGACCCTGTCGTCAAAAACAGGAACAGGGTTTTGGATCGCCTCACACTCTTGGACTTTGTCAATTGGAACTTCTGTGGCGAGATCTGTTAGAACTTACCCTTTGATTGCCGGTCGTGGTCTGTACAGGATATTGTATCCTCCAAGCTCAATAGCCCATTTGGCCAATCTTCCCGCAACGTCAGGTTTGGACAAGATTTGACCCAAATGGTAGTTGGTAATACTGTGATGACATGACCAGAGAAATATCGACGTAAGCGTCTTGATGCATGTACTAGCGCTAGGACTAGTTTTTCGATCATTGAGTAGCGCGTCTCTGGGCCAGTGAGCATCTTGCTTATGTAATAAATTGGAGTCTGAATATTTTCTCGTTCTACCATCAATACTGCACCTACCGCAACTTCCGCAGCAGATAGATATAAAATCAGTGGTTCTTTTTCTCTTGGTGCGGTTAGCGTTGGCAGCTGAATTAAACATTCCTTCATTTGTTTGAAGGCTGCTTCTGCTTCAGGTGTCCACTGGAAGTGGGTTTTCTTTGCGCAGTTTCGCAGCGTGCTGATGAATGGATAAGATTTCGCTGCGTGATTTGCCAAGAATCTGTTCAAGGCTGCTAGACGTCCGGCGAGTCTTTGCATTTCTTTTATTGTTGCAGGTGATGGCATTAGCTGGATTGGCTGCACTTTCTCTGGGTTTACTTTAAAACCGTCTCTTGTGACTATGAAGCCCAAAAATTTTCCCTCCTCCATGCCGAAGGAGCATTTCGTTGGGTTGAGTTTCAAGTTCACGCTGCGCAAAGAATCGAACGTGCGCTGAATATTGGCGAGCATCGTATCTTCTTCGTGGCTCATGATGACGAGGTCATCCATGTATACTTCGACTGTCTTGCCAATGTCACCTCTGAAAACTGTGTCCATTAAGCGTTGGTAAGTTGCGCCTGCATTGCGCAAGCCGAAGGGCATTTTTGTATAACAGAAGATGCCCTTATCTGTTCGAAATGCGGTTTTGTCTTCGTCTTCTTCTTTCATCTGGTCCTGATGATAACCTTTATAACAGTCAAGAAAGCATTTCCATCGAAATGATGCTAGAGAGTCGACTTTTTTGTCTATCTCGGGAAGCGCGTAGCAATCTTTTGGGCATGCTTTATTCAGGTCTTTGAAGTCGACGCACATTCTCCATCCTCCACTGTGTTTTTAGACCATTACTGGGTTGGCGACCCATGTATGGTATTGAACCTCGCGTAAGATTCCAGCGTTAAGTAGCTCTGTCACTTGCTCGTCCATAGCTTTTGCTTTCTCATCGCTGAAGCTGCGCCTTCCCTGAGCAACAGGTTCTGCTGAGGGTCGGATGTTCAAACAATGTTGCGCTATGTCGCGCGGTACGCCAGTCATGTCTGCTGGGCACCAAGCAAATATGTCTTTGTTATTGGACAATAACTCTTTTAATTGTGCTCGTGTTGCCGGGGAAATGGCGTGCCCTAGCTGAATGGTCTGTTCTGGATATTCATCGTTCAGAACCCATTTCTCCGGTTCATTCGAAGTTGAGGGTTTGGCTACTTTTGCTGGTGGCTCATCGTCCACGTACATGACCTCCTTACTTGAGTACAGAATCGCAACTCCAGTTTCTGTTGGAAATCCACATGCAGCGTGCGGAATAGAGGTGATCATACTGAATTCTCTCTGTGACCTTCTACCGAGCAACACATCATGGCGTGATGTTGCTGGCATGACCATGAAATTCACTGTGACTGTGCGCGAATGTTCGCCATCAGATAGAGTCACAGGGAATGCTATTTGCCCCAACGGGAATACAGCTTCATTGCAAAATCCGGTGAGAGGGAAATCTACCGGTTCTAAACGTGCTTTGTCTTCTGGATCGAGCTGCTTGAAGCACTGCTCGTATATGATATCCATTGAGCTTCCAGGATCTATAAACATATAGTCCGTTCGGTAATGGCCGAAGATGCCAGTAATAATTACTGGTGGCTCTTCCTGAGGGCCTCCAGGAACAACAGGAAACACCACTTGCTGTTCCCTCCAGTACTGATCATGATGTCGTTTGTTTGGCCTTCGTGAAGGACCTCCTTGTACCATGTATATTTCTTTTGATTCAGCTATCTGACTACTGGTACCTTCTGATTTTGGGATTGCCTTGGCATGACTGTTAGATTGGGTGTCCCACTGATAAGGTTTCTGTGGGTCCAATACTACAGTACCAATCGTACTACTGTTTCTTTGTGAAGTATCAGATCTGATGTTTGGGAACTCAGATCTGTTGATTTGTGTAAAAATTTGGTTTACAACCATTTGAAATCTGTCAAACCAATATTCTGTAGCTCTCTCTATGAGTTGATCAGAGAAGTCCTTTCCGATTGAGTGATTGTTGCTTCCGTTGATTCCCATGATTCCGTCGATCTGAGCATTTGAGGTTGTACAACCCTTGAATGCAGATCAAGGACCTGATGGGTGAGGTGATGAATTCTCTGTCATGTGAGAACAGAGAATGAAGGAAAATGAATCGAAACGAGATAAAACTAAGAAAACAGAGAAATCGGTGGGCGCCAATGAAGAAACACTAGATCAACAACCGGAATCGAATAATCTAGAGGGTTTGGATCTGCATAAAAGAGGGGTTGTTTTCTCTCGTTTGATTCGGTACAACAGACCTTCTTCTCCGATGAACTCTGCAAAAAAGAAGCACCGTTAGCCTCGCCAAGGGGAGAAAGGGGTTCTCTCCTTGACCCGACTCCGGTGTGAGAATAAGTATGGGTTATGAAGAAGAAGAAGAAGAAGAAGAAGAAGAAGAAGAAGATGTATTGTATAAGTGTGTGTAACTTGAATTCATACCTGAGTTGCTTCTCATATTTATAACCGAGAGTTTTGGGCGGGAAAACACGTTAGTGAAAAGTTGACGGAAGATGCTAACCCCGTGAGCGGTTACATTTCCTTCCGTTTAAGCTTCTTGATCCGACGTGAAAGCACACGGATCGCTGTTAGATCTATGGCTGGGGATATGCCACGTGGAAAGTGATCAAGTGGAGATTACTCTCCGATTGCATGCTATTGTTGTGATTTCAAGGATGCCTGAGGTGGCGACACGTGTCTAGACGGTTATAACCGTCTTAGTGGTGCACGACTGAATTCCTTCTAGAAGATTACTGCTGTAATCTGATGTGACTCCTTACCGTGTGGAATCAGCTGAATAAATAAATCCCAAGTCTGGGTAAACAATATCCAAGTCTGGATATTGAGCGGAAGTGTTTTAGGGTTTTCTTCCTATGCTTGTGGGAGAAAAGCGCAAGGACTTATGATTTCCTTTGGGCGCGCGAGTGTTGACTGTTGACAGTTTCTTAAGCCTTTCTTTTGTAAGACCAGTGCGCGGCCGTGCAAGGTAAAAAAGAAAACTTAAAGATGAGGTTGTGTTATGGTCCCAAGCACTTATTATGAGGTTTTTGGGACCTTACCCCTTCATATTGGGATTTGGCTTTTGGACTTTGGAAGCATCCTTTATTTGATAATTGTTCTTCCTCTTCTTAGAGCTGGAGGTGGTGAAGTTAGCAACATCAGTAGTGCGATCCATCTTCATACGCTCTTCCTCCTGTACGCATATAGCGACCAGCTCACTCATCATCCATTTGTCCTTCTGAGTGTTGTAATTGATCGTGAATGCTTCATAGGACGAAGGAAGCGAAGTGGTGATTAAGTGAACAAGAAAACCATCACTGATTTCCATCTCTAGCCCTTTTAGCTTATTGGCCTTGTCATGCATCATCATGATGTGCTCGCGAATGCCGCTCCTCCCATCATACTTAGTCGTCACCAGCTTGAGGATAATAGTGCTAGCGTGTGCTTTTGATGTCCCTTTGAATTGTGCCTCCACAAAAGCCAGGTAGGTTTAAGCATCCTCAAAATCAGGAATAGCTCCTCTAATTGCATTGTGTATAGACTGCTTCATGAACATGAGAGGCATGTGGTTACACCTAGTCCATTTTTCATGAACTATCTGCTCAGCAGCAGTACTTTGAGGAGTAAGGTCCGCTGGCTTATTCTCTTTTAAAGCATAATCGAAGTCTAGCAATCCAAGTGTAAGCATGAGGGCATCCTTCCATTCAGTAAAGTTATCACCAGTCAAAGGTGGAATCCCGCAATTGGGTGCTGATAGTGGAAATAAGATGAGCAAGTTATGATACTAAGAAAGAAGTCCTAATGTGATCTAAGGGCATGTTATACTAAGGCAGGCATAAATAATGACTATTTTAATTATGAAGCTGTGATATTGTCTATTACTAACATAAAAATAATAGACTTAGTTAAAATTCTACTTGAACGAAGACAAATCAGCTTTGGCCAGAAGTGTAATCATTTAAGTATGTGTGCAAAGTAATCGTGATAAATCAACTTTGGCCAGAAATGAGACAATCACTTTAGTTATGCACTTGTCAAACATGCTAGACATAAATGAATTAAATCAGCTTTGGCCAGAAATTAAGACATTTCACGTTTGTAATGCATACTCAACATAGCTTTTATAATACTTGAACAATAAATAGATGTATTAAATCAGCTTTGGCCATAAATGATACATCAGAAGCTCATTCAAGTTAAGCTATTTCGGTTTTGTAAAAAGTTATCTGATTCTGATTAGGTAATTAAGTGTTTACAAAACCAAGTATTTAATTGCAAACCACCTGTTAGCGCGGATCGAGGTTTCGAGTGAGGTCTCGAGTCAGGTCTCGACTGAGTTATGAGATCTCGAGTCAGTTATGAGGTCTTGAGTCGCAACCTTGGTCTCGAGTTGTAGCCTTATGGTCTCGAGTCGCAACCTTGTGGTCTCGAGTTGTAACCTTATGGTCTCGAGTCGCAACCTTATGGTCTCGAGTCGCAACCTTATGGTCTCGAGTTGTAAAGATTTGAGAACACTTATGATTCTGAGTAGAGACCTTATGGTCTCGAGTCGTTAAACAAATGATCTCGAAATCCTGTTAACAGCTGTTGTTGTGAAAAATAACTGAAAACTCGAAATCTTAGGGATTGTGGGATAATGTTTCCTGTTTTATGGTTGATCTAAACTTATCAAGGATTTCGAAATTATAATCTGATTATCTTTAATAGTTTTCGAAAATTTTAATAGATAAAATTCAGATCTGAAGGGGTAAGGTCCCAAAAACCTCATAATAAGTGCTTGGGACCATACCACAACCTCATCTTTAAGTTCTCTTTTTTACCTTGCGCGGCCGCGCACTGGTCTTACAAAAGAAATGCTTAAGAAACGGTCAACAGTCAACAGTCAACACTCGCGCGCCCAAAGGAAATCATAAGTCCTTGCGCTTTTCTCCCACAAGCAAAGGAAGAAAATCCTAAAACACTTCCGCTCAATATCCAGACTTGGATATTGTTTACCCAGACTTGGGATTTATTTATTCAGCTGATTCCACACGGTAAGGAGTCACATCAGATTACAGCAGTAATCTTCTAGAAGGAATTCAATCGTGCACCACTAAGACGGTTATAACCGTCTAGACACGTGTCGCCACCTCAGGCATCCTTGAAATCACAACGATAGCATGCAATCAGAGAGTAATCTCCACTTGATCACTTTCCACGTGGCATATCCCCAGCCATAGATCTAACAGCGATCCGTGTGCTTTCAAGTCGGATCAAGAAGCTTAAACGGAAGGAAATGTAACCGCTCACGGGGTTAGCATCTTCCGTCAACTTTTCACTAACGGGTTTTCCCGCCCAAAACTCTCGGTTATAAATATGAGAAGCAACTCAGGTATGAATTCAAGTTATACACACTTCTACAATACACCTTCTTCTTCATAACCCATACTTATTCTCACACCGGAGTCGGGTCAAGGAGAGAACCCCTTTCTTCCCTTGGCGAGGCTAACGGTGCTTCTTTTTTGCAGAGTTCATCGGAGAAGAAGGTCTGTTGTACCGAATCAAACGAGAGAAAACAACCCTCCTTTTATGCAGATCCAAACCCTCTAGATTATTCGATTCCGGTCGTTGATCTAGTGTTTCTTCAAGATCAAAAACAGTAAAAACATCCACCAATCCAAATCATATTCCAAAACTTAAGGAATTTTCAAGTTTTCTTAGAACAAGTGATGAACCCTAAAAAAATAAAACATAATTCTGGGATCCGAAACCTGAATTTTAAGACTTCTGTTCACAGATTTCGGACATTAATTTACCCATATTGGTTTCGGGTGACATGATTAACCACCCTTTTCTTAAAACACTGATTTCGGCACAAAGAAACTCGAAAACAGCCGTGATTTTATAAACTTTCAAAATTCTGTTTTCCAGATTTTAATCTCAGAATAATGGATACGAAAACATAACTGATTTATCAACATATGCTCTGATACCACATGTTGATCAGTTCTGTTTAAACATAATGGAAAACAATGAATAACATACCTGTTACAGCAGACAGGTCAGCAGAGAATCCAGTCAGAGATGCAACCATTGAGTTTGACATACTTGTCAGGATGATTTGGTTCCTCCTTAGGGTGTAAGATTATGATGGTGATGAAATCGAAACAAGGGTTGGTTTCGGTTAGGAGAGAGAGCCGAATTGATGTTATAAGGGTTGTGTAAATTGTGTAATTGTCTAACCCTTAAACTCTCTAATAATCTCCTTATATATACACTCAAGAGGAAACCTAATTAGTTAATAAGGGTAATATGGTCTATCAACAATTACCAACTAATTATTAATAGGTTATTAATATATTTTGATCTATATAATATAAATGATTATAATGGCTACAAGATTAAATATTATAACAATGATATATTTAATCTCACTTGTCCCTCAATATAAAATACACTCAAGTGCTCAACTAATAAAAGGATGAAGCATGTGATGTTCAATTATGTCTTTCCATTGTCTTGCTTGTGGTTAAGTGTGACAAATATTCCGCTTGAAATCTATCTAATTATGAAAGCTTAGTAAAAAAAAAGTAACATTATGCTTTAGTAATTATATCTATATTTATTAGAGCATCCCATTCCCCTCAATATTCCATGTGATATTATGAGAAAAGCACATATCTTTGTCTTTATCACCTTTACTTGGCTAATGTGACATGGTGGAAATAGTTTTATTAATATGGATATCATAAGCTACTTAACAAAAAAAACGTAAAAGTTATAATTGATAGAATACTTGTGTTTTATAACATAACCACACATATATAGGTGTAGGGTGAAGAGGACACTCAATGCAAACCAAAATAAATGAACCTACTAACGAAAAAGTGTCACCTCATTTTAAACCAAATTATTCAAAAATCAAATAACCAACATCATGAATCTACTAACGAAAGAGTGTCATCTCATTTTAAACCAAATTATTTAAAAATCAAATAATCAAATAACCAAAATCTAAGGGCCATTCCAACTTCCAAGAATGAACCAAAATTTCATATTTTCACTTTTTAAGTTAAAATTAATTTATAACTTTAACAACAAAAAAGCACAATTTAAAAGCCAAAATTCCATATTCTCCAAACAATATGGGTATGGTCAATACTATCAAACATCCCAGGAAGGCCAAATCTAGTTTTATGTGTGTTGTGTTTTATGTGTGTTGTATAAAAGTGCTATGTCGTAGTTAGTTGGTGCACAAAAAAAACTCTTTGCCGCATATACGTTTATAGATATTGTCTTATATGTAAATCATGATATGGTTTTTAATCGTCTCTTTCTTTCTCTCTCGCTATATGTGATTATTTTTTATTGCACTACATACAAGTGTCTATATGGTTATCACAATTTTTTTTATTCAAAGGGGGGTTATGTTTTGAATGTACAAGTGTCTATATGGTTATTACAATTTTTTTATTTAAAGGTGGTTATGTTTTGACAATGAAAATAGCAAAATTTTAGATTTGGTGTAAAAAGTCTAATTTTGTTATCGAAGGCAATAAAACAATGTTTATAACACAATGTGTTAGGTGAAATATGAAGAAAAAAAATGGCGTCATGTAAATGGTGGATGGTTTCACATTTCACACGCAAAAACATATGTTGTGAAGAGATGAAGTATGACATATGTTATTGAGTTGAGATGGTCGAATATGATCGGGTATTTGTGGTATTTAAGATGTGTTAGAACAAATTCTAATAACCGGTAGTAGTGGAACCTAGTCTATTCGGCTTTGCTTCTCTTGGAGATACTGGGTTCAAGTCCAGGCAAGGGAGTTTTAATACTAATTTGGTGATACTAACTACTAAACCGGTTAACGATATTCTAACCGTACGCCGTTAAAAAAAGTGGAACCATGTCAATACTATAATTTACAATAACGTATTAGGGTACAAAATTTGTACACACAAACTAAAATAATATATTAATCAAGCTAATTTTAAAGAATCGGGTATGCGGATGATCAATTAGTTATTTTTATTTCTCATGAAATTTACATATCTATTTGATAATATAATGGTTAGGATCCTGTAAAATGACACTTTTCGTGAGAAGTGTGAGAATGCATAAGAATTGACATGTAGGCATCATGTTTTGGACTTGTGCATAATGTTTTGGGTTGTTTTGGCAAGAAAACACCAAACATAACAATTTAAGACACAATGCAATGAATTATAGGCTTAAAAATTAAAACACTATGCCAATAACGTTAAGTAGTGTGTTTTAACAGTTAAGCAATGTGTTTTTGCTGTTTTTTAAATTTCATGCCCATAATACATTGTATTTTGTTTTAAATTGTTATCTTTGGTGTTTTTCTTGCCAAAACAACCCAAAACATCATGCCTAAGTCCAAAACATAAAGTCTACATGTCAATTTCTACGCCTTCTCACACTTCTCACGAAAAAGATCTTTTTTACAGGAACCTCACCCATCATTTACATTAGACTAGACGGTATGGGGGCCGGCTTAGGCCCGGCGCCGGTCCCCCACACCGCCCCCTCGGCCCGTTAAGTGAAATCCGGCTCCCACAAGACGATTGTGATGGGCCTTGAATTTGAAAATGTAGCCGTTGAACGGCTATTTGTTTAATTAAAAAATCCCCTTTTCCATAACATGATTATTGAAGACGAAGGTCGGGCGATTTGTGAGTATGATAAGAATGCATCTTACGGGAATACTATCCCGGTAGATCCGACGCAACAGGATTTAAACTCGTTCGCGCTAACCAACGACTACACGCATGCAAACCTTCAACAGGATTTGATAGAACATATATGGAACAACGCAAACGTCGGGGATGGTGACGAAGACGAAGACGAGTAGTGTAATTTTTATAAATTTTTAAATCTAGTCTTTTTTTATAAATTTTAGGTAGTGTAATTTTTTTAGGTTATGTAATTTTTATTTATGTTATGTAATGAATTTTATTATCTTCTTTTATGTCTTATTTTTATTTAATTTTTGAATTGTTTTAATAAAATTAAACAAATAAAAAAGTTAAACAATAAAAGTTAAACAAATACAATAAATTAAACAATAAAAAATTAGGTGGGGTAGCCCCATCCTCCACCCCTCTCAAAAAGCAAGGAGGTACATCCTCCATGGGATGGTGATGTAGCGCCTACGTAGCGGCCCATCCTCATGGGGATGATTATTCCCATACCCACTAGTATTTATCGGGTGCTACTTTCTACACCCCCTAATTACTTTTTACACCCCCTCTCACATACTTACAGGTGAGGCCCGCGTGGGACCGGCAGTTTTCCTCTCACAAGGGGGTATAATCAGGAGAGAGGGGGTGTGTTTAGAATCAGCCTTATCTTATTAACTGACACAATATTTTCAGTACATTTTTCACTTTATATTTTAATACTAATAGACTTAAATATATCTTTAAGCTGATCAGGTACATAACTTAATTTTTTTTTAACTGCAAAGTTTATTAAAAAAAAGCACCCAAATCAAGAAACCTCAAAGTAATAACGACACCAATAAGAGGTAGACCCACAAATTTAATACCGGTGTAACCTAATACATGTACGTTTCTTATATGCTATATAGTATGCGATACTCGATTTTTATATGTTATTTACATAGTTTACAACATAATGCACCGAACATCTTCAAAGACATAAACTAGTATAAAATTTTTCTTTTATGTTACTGGCGTGTGGCGTCGATGCATCCCCTGAAAACAAATTTTAAGTTCTAGCCATTAGGATCGGAGACTCACTTAGTTTTTTCGACTGTAGTCCCTTCTTGAGCTCCTATTACAAACCAATAAAAGTTGAATCGACTCCAAAGAGCCCGCATAGTGATATAACAAGTTGCTTGGAATATATTTTTAGTTGACAAAAGTTAACATACCACATTTAAAAAATATATATTCAACTATTAAATCATTTTTATTAAGTGAGTTACAGTATTAAACTTTATAATACTTTGCTCGTTTCAAACATATAAATATGCTTTGTAATATTTATCATTATATAATCCTTATTATCAATATTATCACTAGAATAGTTAAATTAGTTTAGGAAGTGCCAAAGTGATTGATTAACGCGTGGGTATTTATAATGATTTTATATTGAAAAAAAAAAAATTTCCACAGAAGAATCCTAACTAGTTGGTTTAGGTGGAATCCATTTCTCAAGAATCAACCGAAATATGCTCTTTTTAGACCGTGGGGTATGGTGGGTCTTGGGTTGAGGCATTTGCTGACACATGGAATGGGAGCCCTCCACCGCCTGGTTACGTGTCCGCGGGGTATGGCGGGGCTTGGGTTGGGTGTACCGCGTGGCAGAATATTAAAAAAAAAGTTACAAAAAATTTATAAAAATCACACAACATTTATAAAAAAAACCTACAACTTCACTAAAATTTTTAAAATTACATAATCCTAAAAATTAAAAAATAACAAACCTAGAGCGTTAAATAAATTTCAAAAAGGTCGATCTTGTCGAACGCCTTTTTTTCCTTGTCTCGAAACTCTATATTCGTCACCGCTACCCGGTCCTCGTGGCTTAACTCGCCCCCGGGAACCGCTTCGTAGTAAGCCTTGAAACACTCGAGCTTTGGCCGTAGCTCGTGCCATTTATGTTGGCACGCGTTGAGGTTGTGGCGGTCGTTACCGACATTATGTCGGTAGGCTGCGAAAGCTTCCGGCCAATATTTTGTTTGGCCCGGTGGCTGCCCCTTGATAGCGTCAACGACGCTTGTGACGAGGGCAAGTTCTTCTTCATGTGTCCAGGATGCCATAGCGGGGGGGGGGGGGGGGGGGGGGACAGTGGGTTAGCCGGTGGGGTTGGGTTCGTGGGATGGGGGGACCAGTGGGTTAGCGGTTTCGAGAGAAGTGGGTAGCCGGTGGGGTTGGGTTCGTGGGATGGGGGGACCAGTGGGTTGGGGTTACAATATATAGGGGGTGGTTGGGTGACCGGGTGGCGGTTTGGTGTCCCCAAACCGTTTGAATTTTAATTTCAAATTTTGAATGTCCGCTATGACGTGGCGGGTGAGCGAATGGGAGGCAGCCAGCTAGCATGGCCATACCGCCCCATGCCCGGCTTGAAAGCCAAGCCCCAAGGGCCACGCCCCAATCCAAGCCCACCCGGGATGGTGGCTTGGGCGTTTTCCCCCAACCCACGCCCCAACCCAAGCCCCATACCCATGGCCTTAGATATAAAATCGATCACTTTTGTAGGTATCCTTAGTGGGGGCAAAGACTAAAATATTTGGGTTTTTTTATCTTTCTTTAAAAAAAATACATATTTTGAATTACAAAATATTTTACATTTTATTAAGTTTTCCGTTCTAAATTACAAAATATTAACATGTATCTATATATTAATTTGCAACTTCATGATATGAGGTAAAGTCACTCTTCAATTTTTTAGAAGTTGTTACTGAACTGCAACTTCGTGATTGAGGTAAAGTCACTCTTCAATTTTTTAGAAGTTGTTACTGAACACGTAGGCTTAGGGATGAGCAAATTGGACCCGATACTGAACCGGTACCAATACCGAATTTACCGAACCGGGTACATTTTCGGTACCGATTCAGTACCGACTTTTGACATTTTCGGTACCGGTTCGGTAACGGTCCGGTACGGTACCGGTATTTACCGGTTTTTACCCTCAAATACCGGTACCGAACCGTATCGTACCGGGTATATTCGGTACCGGTACCCACTTTTGGGGATTTTCGGTACCGATACTTTCGATTCTGGTACCGGTCGGTACCGAGCTCATCCCTACGTAGGCTTAATTTACAACTTGTTGATGCACACTCATCAAACACAAACTCAACCCTTTACCGCCAAACACACCACCACCTTCGTCAGCAAAGCAGTCCTGATCTGTGACAGGGGATTTTTCGTTTTGAGAGGAAGAGTAGAGAGGCGGCGGGGGAGACAACGAAGTGGGGTTTTCGTTTTGCGAGACCGCGATGCAATGGCGGTGGCAGCGAAAAGAGTTTGGTGGGTGGAGGGTTTGTCTAGAGTCAAGATGGTGGTGGTGGTAAGGAGATTTTTTCAAACCCTCTAGTGGAAACATTAAGAAAATAGCGGTAAGAAATGATAGAATTATAGAGAAGGATTAGTGGTGAAGCCCATTATTAGTTGACAAAACCGTGAAAACCCTTGTATAACACCTTGTGTAACATAATGTTGCACAACGTATTTTTTATTAAAAAAACATTAGGCTATGTAATATACATGTTTTATAGCGTTTTGAAAAAAGCGTTGAGAATATTTTAACAAAAAGTAATATAAGTTTCATTTGTTACATATGTAACAACGTTATTGTTTAACACACATGTTACGTAGGAAATTTATTTATTAAAAAAGGAGTAAAATGCCTTTTTCGTCTCTGAGGTTTGATCAATTTTACGACTTTTGTTCAAATGTTTGTTTTTTCGCATCTTAAAAGTACATCCACCTTAGGAGAGGCAAATCAATTTGGTTCTATAAATAGTTAATCAATTTTTATGCTATCCAATCAAAAATATATTAGACTAATCCAGTTAAATTAACCTGGATTCTAGAACCACTTTTTAACTAATAAGCCATAACAATATTTTAAGGGGTCAATTTATATAAGCTCAATAACGAGTCCAATTTAGAAGGCATTTGCTTTCATGATTACTAATTTTGGGGCTTGGGCTGGGCATACTTTAGACGAAACAATTTTATGGAGTTATACCTAGCGTGGATGAGGCATTATATCATAAGATGTATGGAGTGCTGGTTCCGTACTCCTGTGACAAACTGAACTGATACCATTCGAAAAAACATTAGTACTAATTTAATTACATGTTTGTATGGTTTTAATCAATGTAAAATACGTACCGATTGCTATACCAATTACAGGTATTATACCAATCCTGTAAATAAATGAACCAACACTAGCCAAAAACACAGGGACTACCAATAGTTGATGACATTTTAAATGTATGAGCATTTAAGTATAAATCAGTCAAATAAAGTATGAAGGAGTGAAACAGTGAACGTGGCGTTCAGAGCAACTCCCTATTTCGCATGTGAACTCATGTGACTGATCACGACTCACAATATATTGGATTTCACGAAAGTCAAAACAATTTCTTTCTTAATGCTATAGGGAAGTTATTAGAATAAAAAGAATAAACTGCCATTTTGGTCCATGTGGTTTGGGTACTTTTACCATTTTAGTCCAAATCTCAAACTTTTTAAATCTGGGTCCCTGTGGTTTCAATTTGGTTGCCATTTTAGTCCAAATTTCAAATTTGGCCAGATTCCCAATTTTAAACCCCCCTGTTTTGTCCTTTTGCTTAGGGGTATTTTCGTCATTTTGGAATTATTATAACTCAATTATCTATATAATACTCTAAAACAATTAATATATATATATATACACACACACATATACAGACTCTGCTCCCTCTCTCTGAACTACCACCACCGCCCCCACCACCGCATCATCCCCACCACCACCATCCCACTGGGTGCTGGTGCGACGGTGCCGGAGACGCCGGTAAAACACCACAACCACCATCAGCGCCGGTAAAACACCACACCCCCTTTCTCTCTCTTCTCTCTCCCCCCCCCCCCCCTTCTCACCGCCGCCACCTCCTCCCCCCCTCCATTAACACCACCACTGTACCACCACCACCCTTGTCTTCCTCATTTCACCCAATTTTACAAGAAAACCCTAATCCAAACCCTAATTAGGGTTAACACTTAACACAAAGTAACAACTTTAAAGGCGGCTAAAGAAGAACCACCACCGGAACCACTGTTGGGACGAAGATCAGATGAACCAAAAGCCAACGAATCAAAACGAGGGCCAGAAGTTCTTCCTCTGTTTCCGCCACCAGGTCTCAAACTAAACACTGTCTTGAACAAATCCAACAACACCCAGATGGTCGAATCGGCTATTGAACCAGTAGAATCAAGATTCAAAAGAATCTTGAAAGATAGGGGTTGTATCGGTTTTTGAAGGTTTCGTGTTTATAGTTCTTATATAGTTGAAACCCTTCTTTAGCCACCTTTAAGGTTGTTTGGGGAAGATGATGTGGTGTAGTGGTGGTCTGGTGGGGGTGGTGGTGGTGTTAATGGAGAGGGGAAGAGGTGGCGGTGGTGAGAAGGGGGGAGAGAGAGAAGAGAGAGAAAGGGGGAGTTGAGAGAGAGTGCAGATCTGGTGTTTGGGATTTTATTTATATAATTTTTCTAATGACCAACATGACGAAAATACCTTGAGCAAAAGGACAAAACAGGGGGTTTAAATTGGGGAATCTGGCCAAATTTGAAATTTGGACTAAAATGGCAACAAAATTGAAACCAGAGGGACCCAGATTTAAAAAGTTTGAGATTTGTACTAAAATGGCAAAAGTGCCCAAACCACAGGGACCAAAATGACAGTTTACTCAAATAAAAATGTTAGAAGAGATTGTATAATTCTAAAAATTATTGATGACAAATATCCAAATCATTTGAAAGCACCTTTTTGTTAATCAATGCAATGTTAACGACAACTAATTTCATGCATTATGGTTTCTTAGGTCACCCGGGGTGGTCAGTGATGGATGATCCATCACGCGTGATTGTCCACAAAACACCACCGCCACTCCTTATCACGCGTTGATTTGATAACGCGTGGCCACCATCACGCATGATTGTTTGAGTTGTTTGAGGGAAATTGTTGAGTTGTGAGGGAAATTGTTGGGTGTGGAGAGTGATGAGCATTTCCACTAAAATTCATTACTAGTGATGGAATAAAGCTCGATGATATGGCGAAACTTGATTAGAAGTTTTGAATGAGTGATGAGTGATGACTACCCCTACTTCCCTTATTGTTTCACCTTCTGTCATAAATTCACTATCACATCAATGATATATCATTTTTATTTACTTTTTTTTCAATGCATAAATTTTCATTGTATTTCAATCATTTTTTAATTATTACTTACTTATTTAAAATATTATTATGTACAATGTCAGGTTGAGTTTCAGGTACAACTTGTTGTGATTAATACTGGGTATCAGGATGAGGCAAGTGTTGGGTTGGGTGTTGGGTGTGTTTAGAGTATTTGGTGTGTTTGGGGTATTTGGTAAGCTTCGATTTTGGTTATATATAATTAGAGAGAGAGAGAGAGAGAGAGAGAGAGAGAGAGTTAATATATATATATTTTTAAGTTAAATGGTCATGAAGATTGTTGGGGGTGGCCTTATAAACTCAAGATCTCACGCTCGTGAGGCAAACCGCGGGTATGGCCTTTAACCAGCCTCTAATGCCTTATGAGGCGGTGTTTCATGCCCACATGCCACCTCACTGAGGCGTTACCTAGTAACACATAGGTTAAAGTTTGGAAAAGTTATATAGCAAACACATATATTGTTGGTAAACTTTCTACAGTTTCAACGAACCGAACACACACAAAGATGGCTTGTTATTTTCATTCACTCAGTTTTAACTAGTCACTTCAACAAACATGAATAGTTAATCGAATGGAACTTTTTGTATGTAATTGTTCGTTAAGAAATTGAATGTGTTCATGATTGTTCGTTAATATTCTCAATGACTACATGAACAAACGTAAACAAATAAAAATTGAGCTCATAAGCTAAACAAATCTAAATTCTAATAAAGGATTCGAAGTAATATCACATGGTATTCTTTTCTTCAACCTAACAATTTTTATTTTTAATGTATTATTTAATAATTAATATATAAATATCACTTATCCTTACCTTATTTATTTGTTTATTTATATTTTTAAATAATTAATACATGGATATCACTTATCCTTATATTTTTAAATAATTAATACATGGATATTACTTATCCTTATTTATTTTTATTCTAATAAACAATTCCAAAAAACGTCACATGTCAGCATCAAATCTCTTCTCACGTTATATATATATAGGATCAAGGGAAAAACCCATGAGTTGTGAGAACTTAAAGAACTCGGCTTTCCCGTGCGAGTTTTGTCCCCAATTTTTTCACACCATAGATTAAAGTGTGACAAAGACAGCCGTAAAAAATAAAAATCGAAGTGGTGGTTTTCGGCCTTTTATGGCTGCATTAAAAGCTGATAACATAGGTATGACATCAATTTTTACAGCGTTTAAAGCAACTGTAAATGAAAAAAAAAAGTTTTTTTTTGTGGAAAAGTTAATTTTTTAGGATTATATTTGGTAAAAACAATTGTAAAATAAAACCTTTCGGAAGGCTGAGTTCTCTAAGTTCTCATACCTCGTATAAATTTTCATTTTACCCTAACCATATATATATATATATATATATACACACACGTTTCTTCTTCAAAGTTAAATATATATTATATTTTTATACAATATAAACCCGTTTAAACTTACAAATCTTTGAAATGACACGAAAAATAATATTAAAATCAACATTATTAATACATAAATAAAATAAATCATATAAAAATACAATATATATTGATGATATCTTTAAATAAATATCAATAGTAAACTAGACAAAGTGATTGATTATAATCTAATTTAATTTCTTATATAAATGGTTGATACCTAAACTCCTAAACTCACAATTCTAATTGAAATCAGACATATTTATACTATTTAACCGACTATTATGGTATTTCAGTGTTGCCGATTAACATATGCTAATTTTTTGAGACAAATTTAAGTTAGTTGAGTGAATTGTCATGTGATAATAATAATACGTCAGTCATATGAAGTTTGTTTTTACAAAATATATAATTATATTATACAGCCCCGTGTAATACAGGGATGTATAACCTAGTGATTAATAAAATTGTGTTAGACAGGTATCTTTGTTTTTTTAAACAACAATTATAGATAGGTAAAAAGACTAGTGTAGTTTTGATACTTTACAAGTTATCTTAACCTTAAGGTATTATCTCTATACAAAACAAAACAAGAGAAGTTGAATACTGTTTGTTTATTGGCTAATCTAAGCCTTGGGGTTTGCTAAAATGCACTTGCCTTTTTTTTTCTTTGTTGTCTTTCTTAGTTTTTTGGTTTACTCTTTTTACCTTTATTATTTACCTTATATTATTTTACTTTTTCTTATTATTTTAATGTCCAGAAACGAGTTATGACGCAAATAACATAACGCATTTAGATATAATTTTGTTTGATTTTACAAATTTATTCATCGGCTATTATGGTGTGCGACACGTACCGAATTCTAACCACGTCCTTGCGCAACGCGCGGGTAACTACGGCCCTAATTATAGATAAAACCAAAGTTATAAACAAGTAACATGAAATATATTTTTTAAACGCAAATGGGACTAAATAATAAATAATGATGCATCACTCTGGAAATATGAAATTCATTCAATTCTTGGCACGAGATTAAGGTAATTTCTATCTTGTTATTTTCTCGTTTGAATTTACAAATATATAAACACGTATTTTTGACATATAAACCGATTTTTTAACAATTATATATTTTTATTTAACGTATAAATGATTTTTAAAAGTATTATAATT
The DNA here is from genome assembly GCA_030545235.1 of Helianthus tuberosus. Taxonomy (NCBI): domain Eukaryota; kingdom Viridiplantae; phylum Streptophyta; class Magnoliopsida; order Asterales; family Asteraceae; genus Helianthus; species Helianthus tuberosus. The sequence continues at coordinate 29,025,253 of CM060372.1, read as the reverse complement.
ATAATTATAACTTTTATAATAGAAAGCTGAAAGCAATCAAGCATTGCGTGGTCGCGTGGAGTGGAGGTGGAGTTATGGTCTAGCAAAATGTTTGGGCTTTGATTTTTTGGGTTGAGGTGGTTGGAACTTGGGTTTGGGCTTTGATCGCCGTAGAACGTAATTGTATATTATCCCTTTAGCTAATGTTCTAATTTACGTTCCGTATTAGAAAAATGAACTAGTCAGAATCAGCTATAAACGTATTTGATATTATTTTCATTATTATTTTTGTTGTTAATTTAATTATTGTTACATTTATGTAATACTAGGTTAGAATCCCGTGTATTACACGGGTTAAATAAATATAATTTTATATATTAAATAATAAAAAGTTATATCTTTTATGAAACTCGTATATTATATGGGTTAAATAAATGTAATTTTATATATCAAATAATAATAAAAAAAGTTATATCTTTAAAAACTATGTGTATTACATATATTAAATAAATGTAATTTTGTATACTAAATACTAAAAATGTCATATTTAAAAAAAAAACCCATGTATAATCGGGTTGAATAAATCTACCAAATGATAAAAAAATTAAATCCTTAAAAACCCCGTATATTACACGTATTGAATAGCTCTAAAAAAGTTATATCTTTAAAAACCATGTGTATTACACAGATTAAATAAATGTAATTTTGTATAGTAAATACTAAAAACGTCGTATCTTTAAACACTCGTGTATAGTCGGGTTGAAAAATCTACCAAATAATAAAAAAAATATATTTTTAAAAACCTCGTGTATTACACGTGTTGAATAAATCTAATTTTACATAGCAGATGATAAAAAGTTATATATTTAAAAACTTCATGTATTACACGAATTATATAAATGTAACTTTGTATAGTAAATAATAAAAAAAAGTTAAATTTTTAAAAACCTCGCGTTTTACACGAGTTGAATAAATATAATTTTGTATACCAAATAATAAAAAAAGTTATATTTTTAATAAATTAAGATAACATTTAATATTAATTTATTATTTACATATTTAATATAAGATAAGTAGGAAAGAGATGTATTTGTTTTAAAAATATATTAAATTAACAAATTAGATTTGAGGATAATATTTTATTAAAGTATGATAAAATTTAATATTAATTTATTATTTATTTATTTAGTTAATATAAGATAAGTATAGATTTAAGGATACCTTCAATGAATGACAGATGTCCAATAGTTGGTTTCTTTTATTATAGTAGATAGATTATTTATCAACATAGATTGATATGCATATGGTGTTTGTATTCTTTGCATTATTACTTTATTTGGCTTGGATAGTACAGTCAGGTTTTGTGTTTGTTTAAATGGTTTATTTTTGCGGTCTCTTAGCCCGGCGTCCACGTGTTTATGTGGTGTGTTTGTTGTTGGCATGTGTTTAACTTCCCACTTTCTTCATATTTTGTTAACATCGCAACATGTCTCTCTCTCTCTCTCTGAAAACTGCACTGTTGTGGTCAGCGGCCGATCGTGTTATTTATGATCCTGTTAAGGTGATTCTTATGTCTGTGTTGTTTGTTCAATTATTAGCCTATGATCCTGAATTTGGGGTTTTCTTTAAACCTAGCTTTTGGGTTGTTACTTTGATGTTTGAATCTGATATATTTTTGAAGATGCATAAAGATGAGCCATTGGTGAGCCTTAACATGGTGATTCTTATTTTCCTGTTGTTTGTTCGACTCTTAGGCTATTGGGTTGTTATTTTAATATTTGAATCAGATATATTTTTCAAGATGTATTGGCGATGAGCCATTGGTGAGTGTTAACATGCTTTGAATGGGTGTTTAGATCTGTCATTGTTGTACGTTTATGGCTTGGATTGATTGGTCTGGCCTTTTTGGGTTGTTATTTTGACGGTTGAATCTGATTTATTTTTCACATGGATAGATGATAAGTCATTGGTGATCCTTGTATGTGATATGTTGGAATTTGAGCTTTGTATGTGATATGGGTGTTCGGATATGTCGTTGTTGTACCTTTATAGCTCAGTTTGCTTGCTTTGGGATTTTTGGGTTGTTATTTTGACGGTTGAATCCAGGCGATGAGCCATTGGTGAGCCTTAGACATGGTATGTTAGAAAACATGCTTTGAATGGGTGTTTCAATCTATTACTGTTTTCCGTTTATAGCTTAGATTTCTTGGTTTTTGTTGTTGCCTATAATGGGTCGTTTGGATCTGTCATTTATGTTTCTTTTTGCCACAAGTTGATTGGTTTCCGTTGTTGCTTATAATTATGTATTTATTCATTATTGGCCGTGCACGCCATTGATGATGCATATATATCCTTTGTCAGCGAAGATGCTTTGATGGGTTGTTAGGATTTGTGGTTGTTGTATATTTATAGTTTGATTGGTGGGCCATGTATTTGATATGTTTGAGAAGATGCTCTGATGGGGTGTTTGGATATGTAATTGTTTACGTATGGATTCATTATTGGTGTGAACCTTTGGTGAGCTATTTGGGTTTCCGGTTGTAACCTGTGTTTAAATCTTGATTCATTGTTGGGGATTACCAACACGTGAGCCATTTTATGGTGTGTTGTACAAAAGATTTGTTTATCATTTGTGGTTTTGTAAGTAATGGGGTTGTGATAGTTGTGTGAGCCTCAATGGTGCCATAAGTAATGTATGCGTGGGTTGGTTTTATTAAATGTGTTTGGAAATTTAGGCAGTGAAGCTTTGTTGAGCCTTTGGTTGTGTACACCCTGAATCTAGGCCATGATGATGCCCGTTTAAGGTTGGCGGCTAAGACGAGTTTTGAAGGGCAACCACGCCTCCTTGAGTCTGAGCCTATACTTCTAATTACACACACATGTTGATAATTGATATTATATAAATATCAACCTTTTATGCATTTGGTGTTTTTGCACTATGCATTGTAAGCTTTGTTCACTGTATATAATATCAATTATAAAAATTGATATACATAGGTGCTTCTACTCTTTGCACTATTGTTTTATTTGGCTTTGACATGTTGTATGTTGGGCTTTTGTGTTTATTTAGATGTCTTATTTATTTCAGTTCTCACCTAGACCTCCATGTGTTTATATTAGACTTTGTTATTGGCACGCGTTCAACTATTAAAAGGGTTTCATGGCAATGATGATGAAAGATGTTTGGTCGTTATTTTTATGGCATGTTGAACTTATTTCATTCGCAGCCACAAGAACGAAACTATTCTGAGTCTGATGCTAATATGAAATGAAACTATAATGCACAATGTCTTTACCTGGCATGGCACTTTGTTGCAGCTACGAAAGAGATTTGTTTAGGGCTATTGGTAACATTTCAAATTCATTTCACCTTGGCGATGATGTTATCTGAGCCATTTATGGGTTCGGAAAATGAAAAACAATATTCGTTTTGCTTTTGTAAGACTTTTTTTTCGTGTTTTTGTTTATAGTCTTCAACATGGCAAGTGGAAATGAAGCCCAACTTCTAGCACGCTTGCATAAAAATTGGTTGACAAGGTTATCGCTTATGCTCAACAGAGACCTTACTAGGAGAGCTTCATCACAAGCAATTGGAGTTGTAGTCTACAACTGATGCTATATGTGTGCTATGAAGGTGCAAAGGATATAGAACAACTAGATTAGTTTTTAATGTTTAGATTTATGTTATTATGTATGATATATAACTAGAACTGATAGTACAATTGTAATTTTTGTTAACCACTATGATATAGTAATCTGAAAGCTTATTTATTCTAAAGTATTTACTTTACTGTATTTACCGTACTACGTAAGTTGTTCACGATGATGGGTGTGCGACAACGTGTGCGAGAATTTATCTAGTTTATTTTTATTTAGTAGTATCATGTTTATTTGGTTTTAATGTTATTATTTGTATTAGTTTTATAACATTTATTTTATTTTTATTTTTTGTTATGTTTTAATGACAACTAGTTGTAACACCTTGAAAATTCACGTCCTATAATGTATTGACACGTGTCATAAGCTTGAACGTGTGAAATAATACTCTAGAAGGACTAAAGTTGACAAACATGAAAAGCATGTGAATATACGTGTTCAAAATGTCAACAGTGAATAAATATACTTCACAATAACCCTACATAATGTTTATACCTTCAAACGAATAAATCATGGATCATACGAGGCTAAATATGAAAGAAAGTGAGAGATTACAAACCACAGGGGTTAAATGTGTCAACATGTTTAAAGTATACCTCTGAGTGACCTTTTAGCAAACCCAAAGCTTTGTAACGATTAATTATGCTCACTAGAATGCACGATAAAAATTTCATAAAGTTTCGTTAACGTATGAGAAAGTTATGATCAAATTCGTATACGAGTGGTTAAAGTGTCAACGTTGAAAGTTATGACTTTTCGGGTGAACATGAAGTGACCAAGAACTTAACAAAGTGGGTATAAGACTTGAAGCCCTTATAAGTCAAGTTGAGGGGCTCAAAATGCAAGAAACAAAGTTTGGTTGACCTTTCGAAGAGCCAAGAGCCAAGGATGCAAACTGAAAAAGTTTAAAACCTGAAGTTAGGCTCCAGGCGGGCCGCGTAAGGTCTTGGCAATCCTTACGCGGGCCGCGTCAGGCCCCCAGATGCAGAAAATCGTTTATTTTGGCTGTTCAGCCTTGGAACCGACTTAAGATGATATTTTCTCATCCATGGGCGACCCCTAAACATTCCTAGGGCATTAGGGACACTTGTGGGTAAGTTATGGTCAGATGTAGACTTAGATGTCAACAATCTATGGTGTTTAAATCACTATATAAAGCTCCTAAGTTGCAACCATTTGATCACAACTCATTCCTGCACTTTGGAACATTTCTGGAGCTCAAGACTTCTCTCTAAGCTTCACAAATCGTGCATAGGACTTCAGTAAGTTTGTTTAACCTTCCTTAGTTAAGTTTTTGCTTAGTTTTAGCTTAAAAGTCAAACCGTCGTAATTAAAAGTAGACTTAACGATTAATCACTAATGGTCCAGTGATTAGTCGAATTGAAAGTAGTTATAAGTTGGTAATTATGTGGGTAATAAACCCTCAAAAGGGTTCCCCCTGATTCCCACTCTAACTAGGTCAAATGTCGGGTCAAACTTGTATTTAAAAAGTCAACAGGATGCTTATTTTTCAATTTATGCATAATTAGCAATGTAAAGCCCATACAACCTGTTTGATCATTATTATAACTTGGTAATTAGTGTAAGAACATGTCTAAACATGTTCAACCCGACAAATTTCTGTAAAGACCCGGTTCGGAACCGAAAGTCGCCTAGTTTGACTTGTGCTTTGACTTTCAGTTCTGACCTGTTTAGGCATGTTTTAGAAATGCCTTAGAGCTTTATTTGGACCAGGTTACATGCTAGTATAACCCTCTGTGATTATACACCATGGTTCATTAGTTAACCAATTAATATGCATGATTCCGTTAATTGCTCTTATGTTGACCATTATGCCCTTTTCACCTTAAAACGTGATTTTTGAAAATGTAAAAGAGTAGAAACCTTAATTACTGAATTATAAACTTGCACCCAAAATTTGAAATCAGTTTGAGGTGTAGATTGAGAGTTATGCTCATTAGCGTAATTAGAAAGCTTCTTTAGCGATTTAACGGCGTAATTAGCGTATAGCCTAATTAAGCCTACTTTTGATATCAAAATTATTACCCACTGATGTAATATATTATTTTGGGATTTTTGAAGATTTTTAATTAATTTTAGGCTGAGCATAACTTAGAGTCGTAGGCTTAATCCGGTAATTGTTGGTTTTGCCCTTTCGGGCTATAAAATGAGTTTTACATATCTATTTGACTCCAAACCTTTTGCTACTGATTAGATATGATAAATAAATTATTTTAAACCTTCTGGAATAATAAAAATATCAGTTTTCCATGTAGAACCCGGAAACGGCTTCTAATCGCCTAATTAAGCGTTTTTAACGCATAATATGTACTAAAACTATTTTAAACATACAAGGGTTGATACCTACTAATATTTTAGGTAAATTATAATATTTTAACAGTAAGCAAAAGTTGTTTAACTCAGACTTCAGTTTTGAGCTTTTCGGCTTATGTGAAATTACCAAAATGCCCCTACGGTGCATAGTTTAGTTATAATTGATAAATTTCACATATGTACTTTACCCTACTGTTATAACTTAGTAAAATAAGTATTTTTTCTGATTATATCAGACCTGTAACTCAGGTTAATACTTAAACTCTTTTATAACCTTTTAAATGACCAAATTACCCCTACGGGGCCTAGTTTGTGTTTAAATTCATTTCGGGCATAATAAAAGATATCATACTGATGTCACAACATATTTGAGGCATATTAACTTAGGAAACCTGTATATAGCTCTCATGAATACCCATTACGCTTATTACGCGTTCGGTTCGGTTTATGTAACTTGTTTGCATAAATTAGCCGAAACGGGTCAAACCTTATCGGTTTCATCTCAAAATCCAGAATGTGTATGAAATACCCATATTAAGCAAGTCTTCAAACTTGTCGGGTCTAAATCACATTCTATTTCGGTCTTCGCTAATCGTGCGTTTGAACTGTATCTTCTTTAAGACTAATCGGTCTAAGCTTAGGCTTAATTAAAGACCCGTTAGCATTCTAATTGGTTATTTATACCATCATTCCAGACTAGAGCTTTCCGGTAAATTGTACCTACGCTTACTTAAGTGAATATGGCTGAGTTATTAAATTCTTGCTATTTAAGACAGGAGTTAGCTCAGGTAAATACTCTTAACTTATTTTCCCTATACGGGATTGGGATACGGTATTATAAAAATACCGCTTGGTCGGGTATTGAATGTTTAGTCGGATTGTGACTAAATTATTGAGGTAACCCGGTTTAATCTGTATTATTTGAAATAAAAGCCTTTAGGAGTTAATGACCATGTCCTGGATATCCTTGACATCATTGTATTATAAAATGGCCACGACTTATGCACGGGGTGTAGGCATACACCTGACAGTTGCATTATGTAAAAAACGGTATCCCACTCTCTTGTGGGCCTATACTTGTGGTGTGTCTTTTAATCTCGACTCGGTTTCTACATCGGGCCCTAAACGTACAACGAACATGTAAATCTGTATACAAGATTATAAATATAATTGTCCCAAGTTATAAAAGATTAATTTTACCTCCGTGCATTTTAATCAAAGTGTCAAATTATTTTGTGCCTGGTGCATTTAAATCAATTTTCTTAAACTCTTTTCAAATGAGTCGGTTGAGTGTATTTACCAGTGAAAACTGACGTATTTTCAAAAGTCTAAGTGACAGGTACAAGTACGTAATAGGCTGGAAGCCGCTTAGGACGTTAATAAGGAATCTTGCAAGTTCTAGGCGTCTAAAGTCTGTTGAACAATGTTTATGTTATAAGATCCGCCTGTGGATCCTTTACTTTCCGTTGTAATACTTGATATTACTTTATATTCGGATTGTAATATATTTATCTTTTGCTTCCGCTGTGCATTTATATATTGTGTTGTTTGACTATGATGATATCAACTACGTCACGATACTCCCTACCGGGCCCACCGGTGACACGTGGAAAGTCGAGGTGTGACAGGTTGGTATCAGAGCCAAGACTGAGTGAATCAAACGCTAACTTTCATGTTTAATCTCAGTTACACAATTGCACATTCTTGAGTCTAGACAAGAACATAGGAATAATCCAAATTTGTTTTATTTTACCCTTATTTGGTTCCTTTGTTATTTTCTGATTAGCCCTTGCATGGGCAAGTCATTTTTTTTAGAAGTCCCGTTTAGGGCAACCATATACTTGTTTAAACTTTTAAAGGAACGATTATATTTAAAATATCATTCCTATATTATAAAGTCTACCATTATAATAAAATGGCAAAATCTAAAAAGGACAAGACCTAGCCATGTGTCACATTAAGACAAGGCCAAGATGGTAGTTCCACAATTAGATTAAGATCCTTGTTAACATTTCAATTTAGGATTGTTTTGCGTTAAATATTAAAGGAGTCTTAAAGGTAAAACCTAGCCTAAATGTCAATGCAGACATGGCCAAGATGGTAAAACCTAGCCTAAATGTCATTGCAGACATGGCCAAGACGGTAAAACCTATCCAAAAGATTCCAATCCCTATTAACATCTGTAAGTATGTTAACATTTTTGGTAAACTGTGAATCGTTAAAGTCACACAGTCCATCTTTTAAAAAGAGGGTTAATCTAAATTCCCTTATATGAAATAAACATCCATTAGTGATGAAGTGCCTATGGGCCAAACTTATTGTCTGATAAGACAACGACCGTGGTGGTCTCTGACCCCCGTCTAAAGATGTTGGACTACGTTCAAGCGTAATAGTTTGTATGATCAATGCGATCCTGACTAATATCATCAAATGAAGATGATCATATTATAAACATCCATAAGTGATGAAATGCCTACGGGCCATACTTATTGTCCTAAGGGACAAAAGACAGTTGATGTCTTTGACTCGCTGTCAAGAAAAGGTAATGAAATATGTTCAAACCTTAATGCTTCGATTCTCTGAAATCATGGCTTGTAAATTTAAAACTGTCCTTGTGACTAGGCCTTTACGCCACCTTAATATCCTTAATGTTTTATAACTAGGATAAATTATAATGAAGATGCTAATTAAATATAACTAACAAATTAACCAATATGGTTTATATTACCATGGTTAATAAATCGTTTAAGACGATAAAACTATATGGGCTTCTAAATAAACCTTGCCTTTATTTTCTTTGTGTAGCAATTAAAACTACCTACATGGCTGACTCTGACGAGATAAACAGTCATCCGCTGGAAAACCGCGATGATGATAAGATTAATATAACCAGAGGAGAACTTCGTACACTAATTGATACAGCTGTATCTAAAGCTGTAGAGGAGCAATTTAGGGAGTATAGTGGGACTCATAGTAAAGCCTCATCTGTACCCCACTCTAAGTCTGTCCCCAAGACTCATTCTGAGGCTCATAACAAGCCACCCCCAAAGAAAGATGAGCCAAAGAAAGATGATGATCGACACTCATCTATTCCACATAGTGTTCCATCCAAGGGGATAGTGTTCGATAATGAACCGCGTAGCAAGTCCTGTACCTATAAATACTTTGTTTCCTGCAAACCCCGGGATTTCACTGGGGAGAAAGGGGCAATCGATTGTATGACCTGGTTGGATGAAATGGACACAGTTGTCGATATCAGCGGTTGTGCTGAGAGGGATGTAGTTAAGTATGTATCCCAATCGTTCAAGGGAGAAGCACTAGCATGGTGGAAGGCTCTCATTCAAGCTGCTGGGAAGATCCCACTTTACAACATGTCATGGGAACAGTTTGTTGCTCTCATTATGGAGAACTATTGCCCACAACACGAGGTCGAAAGAATTGAATCAGATTTCTTATCATTGGTGATGACAAACTTAGATTGTCAAGCTTACCTCACCAGTTTCAATACCCTGTCCAGACTGGTTCCTTACCTAGTAACACCAGAACCCAAGAGAATTGCTCGCTTCATCGGGGGTTTAGCCCCAGAAATCAAAGCCAGTGTTAAGGCTTCAAGACCTACTACATTCAGGTCAGCGGAAGATCTGTCGCTATCTCTCACACTCGATGTGGTCAGAAACAAGGCTGCCAAAGTCTCTGAAGATGGAAAACGTAAAAGGGAGGATGAGAATTCTCATCGCTCCGATAGGAAGAGGAACTCTGAGGGTAAGAAGACTTCCGGGTTTAAGAGAGACAGCCAGCAGTCGGATGAGAAGACCAGGTGCGAAACCTGTAAGAAATACCACCTTGGAAAATGCAGATTTGAGTCTCAGCCTCTACCCTGTGGAATCTGCAAGTCTACGGAACATAAAACCTTGGATTGCAAGAAGTTGAAAGATGCAACCTGTTATGGTTGCAACGAGAAGGGGCATATCAAGACTAACTGCCCTAGGAATCAGAAAAAGCCCGAAGAGGCCAAGAGAACCAACGCATGAGTTTTCAGGATGAACGCCCATGAGATGGTGCAGAATGATATTTGTATAGCAGGTACCTTTCCTTATCAAGCAGTTTATGCAGAAATTCGTTTTATACTGGCAAATATGATTCTAAAAGGAACGATAAATATTGTGAGCTGTTGTCTCCGCTGATTAGGACTCCGGTCATTTAACACGAGATAGAAATTGGCCGTTGACACTATAGAGAATGCTCCAACAAATCTTAGATTGATATTTTATATCTATTAGGAATCACTCTTTCCTGATATCCTTATGGCAGGCTTCCAAGCTATCCAAATTCATCACTATAATAAAGAAAGATGTGACATTTTGATCCCCTGTCAAAAAGATGATGGATTAGGACCAAACTTTAAATGCCATTAATGGTCTTTTGTGACCTAGGCTAAATAAAATTGATATATATTAAATAACGTTCATTAAGAATGTTAATGCTATATTGGCCTGTATGGTTTAATGAAACCATGGTTAGTATATAAAGCCATGAGGATGATGAATAGCAGTTGCCGGATCGCAACCAAGAAATTGATTCATTTAGTAATAAGAACCATTTCTTCTGTTCCTGTAAGAAATCAAAGTCATAAAAAAAAATTCTAATGTACCCTCTCTATAGATAAAGGACATTCGCATGTAATTGATATCTCTTAAATCCCTATTGATTATGCATACCAAATGGTATGGCAAAACCACCGTATGAAAATTGAGGTATCTTAATAAGTTTCATAGATTGCTTCCATGCCTGATCAGTATGGAGGTTTAATGCATGGAACCACAAAGATATCCCAATGATCATATGGTACTAAAGTCAACTAATAGTATTCAAAGGAGATATCCAGAATGGAAATTTGTCTATGTAAACGTTCCCGATTAAGGAAGTCGTGGACTAGTAACATAAAAGGTGTCACTTATTTGACACAAGCAATAATGGGTGAACTGGAGCCTGAGATATGGAAATCTCTGTAACCTCCTTGTATCTTAATTACCTCCTCCTAAGACTACCCTGCTTACCTCTCGAGAGGCAAGTAGAGTTAAGAGTTATATCCCATTTAGGGCTGTACCATTATGAAATCTCCAAGATGGCTAGTACCATCATTGGGAGAATCGAAACCCCGATTTACTAAGTTTTAGAAATAGAGGGTTCATATAGCCTAACTCAATATCCTGAGAATTCAGGATAGTTAATTATGAAAGACGGTCCATTTTGCTTATGCATTCATTACCGCAACCCTATTTAGACAACGATTAAGAATCGCCATCAACTACCCAGGATCGTCGATTTGTTCGACTAACGGTAAGGATTAGCTACTCCTTAAGATTGGTTAAGCAGTGGTTGGAATAACCATATCAAGAGAAGCTTTTCTATAATAGTTGATATATAAGCATCAAGGCTGCTCCCTTGGAGACCTTGTATAGATGGAATGTTAAACATCTATTGTTGAGACAATAGATTGGTAAGTCCAATTATCAGGATCTGAAAATTGCATTAGAAACAACAAATAAGATCACGCAAATTCATAATCATCTGTAAGATGCCAGTAATCGGCAGAAAAATCAAGGATTAATGAAAGTAGCAAACCTCCTAACTTCTTGTTAAGGAAGGGTGTGCCAAATTGTTAAATTATCAGGCTAGTTAAGCTCTGAATATATAGAATCATTCGAAGGAAATCGAATGTATCAAGATCAAGTAGCCTTTAAGCTAAAACCTATTTAAGGAGCTTGGCGGAGCTCGCAATACATTGCACACCAGTAATTGAAGGATGTGTTTCGCCCATAAGTCAAGAAGCATTATCACATAATGATATGCAGATTTATGATATGATGAGAAACCTGTGTCGATTAAGGATCGACAGGATTAGAAGCTCCAAAAAGATACAGGTACCTATTATAAAGGTCAATTGGAGTGCCTTAGAGGCTCAAAGGTACTGGGGAAGATTAAGCCCAATATAAGGAAGAAAATACTTCCTTTACTTTAACAAATCTCGAGGTCGAGATTTCTTTTAAGGGGGTGAGGATGTAACACCTTGAAAATTCACGTCCTATAATGTATTGACACGTGTCATAAGCTTGAACGTGTGAAATAATACTCTAGAAGGACTAAAGTTGACAAACAAGAAAAGCATGTGAATATACGTGTTCAAAATGTCAACAATGAATAAATATACTTCACAATAACCCTACATAATGTTTATACCTTCAAACGAATAAATCATGGATCATACGAGGCTAAATATGAAAGAAAGTGAGAGATTACAAACCACATGGGTTAAATGTGTCAACATGTTTAAAGTATACCTCTGAGTGACCTTTTAGCAAACCCGAAGCTTTGTAACGATTAATTATGCTCACTAGAATGCACGATAAAAATTTCATAAAGTTTTGTTAACGTATGAGAAAGTTATGATCAAATTCGTATACGAGGGGTTAAAGCGTCAACGTTGAAAGTTATGACTTTTCGGGTGAACATGAAGTGACCAAGAACTTAACAAAGTGGGTATAAGACTTGAAGCCCTTATAAGTCAAGTTGGGGGGCTCAAAATGCAAGAAACAAAGTTTGGTTGACCTTTCGAAGAGCCAAGAGCCAAGGATGCAAACTGAAAAAGTTTAAAACCTGAAGTTAGGCTCCAGGCGGGCCGCGTAAGGTCTTGGCAATCCTTACGCGGGCCGCGCCAGGCCCCCAGATGCAGAAAATCGTTTATTTTGGCTGTTCAGCCTTGGAACCGACTTAAGATGATATTTTCTCATCCATGGGCGACCCCTAAACATTCCTAGGGCACTAGGGACACTTGTGGGTAAGTTATGGTCAGATGTAGACTTAGATGTCAACAATCTATGGTGTTTAAATCACTATATAAAGCTCCTAAGTTGCAACCATTTGATCACAACTCATTCCTGCACTTTGGAACATTTCTGGAGCTCAAGACTTCTCTCTAAGCTTCACAAATCGTGCATAGGACTTCAGTAAGTTTGTTTAACCTTCCTTAGTTAAGTTTTTGCTTAGTTTTAGCTTAAAAGTCAAACCGTCGTAATTAACGGTTGACTTAACGATTAATCACTAATGGTCCAGTGATTAGTCGAATTGAAAGTAGTTATAAGTTGGTAATTATGTGGGTAATAAACCCTCAAAAGGGTTCCCCCTGATTCCCACTCTAACTAGGTCAAATGTCGGGTCAAACTTGTATTTAAAAAGTCAACAGGATGCTTATTTTTCAATTTATGCATAATTAGCAATGTAAAGCCCATACAACCTGTTTGATCATTATTATAACTTGGTAATTAGTGTAAGAACATGTCTAAACATGTTCAACCCGACAAATTTCTGTAAAGACCCGGTTCGGAACCGAAAGTCGCCTAGTTTGACTTGTGCTTTGACTTTCAGTTCTGACCCGTTTAGGCATGTTTTAGAAATTCCTTAGAGCTTTATTTGGACCAGGTTACATGTTAGTATAACCCTCTGTGATTATACACCATGGTTCATTAGTTAACCAATTAATATGCATGATTCCGTTAATTGCTCTTATGTTGACCATTATGCCCTTTTCACCTTAAAACGTGATTTTTGAAAATGTAAAAGAGTAGAAACCTTAATTACTGAATTATAAACTTTCACCCAAAATTTGACATCAGTTTGAGGTGTAGATTGAGAGTTATGCTCATTAGCGTAATTAGAAAGCTTCTTTAGCGATTTAACGGCGTAATTAGCGTATAGCCTAATTAAGCCTACTTTTGATATCAAACTTATTACCCACTGATGTAATATATTATTTTGGGATTTTTGAAGAGTTTTAATTAATTTTAGGCTGAGCATAACTTAAAGTCGTAGGCTTAATCCGGTAATTGTCGGTTTTGCCCTTTCGGGCTATAAAATGAGTTTTACATATCTATTTGACTCCAAACCTTTTGCTACTGATTAGATATGATAAATAAATTATTTTAAAATTTCTGGAATAATAAAAATATCAGTTTTCCATATAGAACCCGGAAACGGCTTCTAATCGCCTTATTAAGCGTTTTTAACGCATAGTATGTACTAAAACTATTTTAAACATACAAGGGTTGATACCTACTGATATTTTAGGTAAATTATAATATTTTAACAGTAAGCAAAATTTGTTTAACTCAGACTTCAGTTTTGAGCTTTTCGGCTTATGTGAAATTACCAAAATGCCCCTACGGTGCATAGTTTGGTTATAATTGATAAATTTCACATATGTACTTTACCCTACTGTTATAACTTAGTAAAATAAGTATGTTTTCTGATTATATCAGACCTGTAACTCAGGTTAATACTTAAACTCTTTTATAACCTTTTAAATGACCAAATTACCCCTACGGGGCCTAGTTTGTGTTTAAATTCATTTCGGGCATAATAAAAGATATCATACTGATGTCACAACATATTTGAGGCATATTAACTTAGGAAACCTGTATATAGCTCTCATGAATACCCGTTACGCTTATTACGCGTTCGGTTCGGTTTATGTAACTAGTTTGCATAAATTAGCCGAAACGGGTCAAACCTTATCGGTTTCATCTCAAAATCCAGAATGTGTATGAAATACCCATATTAAGCAAGTCTTCAAACTTGTCGGGTCTAAATCACATTGTATTTCGGTCTTCGCTAATCGTGCGTTTGAACCGTATCTTCTTTAAGACTAATCGGTCTAAGCTTAGGCTTAATTAAAGACCCGTTAGCATTCTAGTTGGTTATTTATACCATCATTCCAGACTAGAGCTTTCCGGTAAATTGTACCTACGCTTACTTAAGTGAATACGGCTGAGTTATTAAATTCTTGTTATTTAAGACAGGAGCTAGCTCAGGTAAATACTCTTAACTTATTTTCCCTATACGGGCTTGGGATACGGTATTATAAAAATACCGCTTGGTCGGGTATTGAATGTTTAGTCGGATTGTGACTAAATTATTGAGGTAACCCGGTTTAATCTGTATTGTTTGAAATAAAAGCCTTTAGGTGTTAATGACCATGTCCCGGATATCCTTGACATCATTGTATTATAAAATGGCCACGACTTATGCACGGGGTGTAGGCATACACCTGACAATTGCATTATGTAAAAAACGGTATCCCACTCTCTTGTGGGCCTATCCTTGTGGTGTGTCTGTTAATCTCGACTCGGTTTCTACATCGGGCCCTGAACGTACAACGAACATGTAAATCTGTATACAAGATTATAAATATAATTGTCCCAAGTTATAAAAGATTAATTTTGCCTCCGTGCATTTTAATCAAAGTGTCAAATTATTTTGTGCCTGGTGCATTTAAATCAATTTTCTTAAACTCTTTTCAAATGAGTCGGTTGAGTGTATTTACCAGTGAAAACTGACGTATTTTCAAAAGTCTAAGTGACAGGTACAAGTACGTAATAGGCTGGAAGCTGCTCAGGACGTTAATAAGGAATCTTGCAAGTTCTAGGCGTCTAAAGTCTGTTGAACAATGTTTATGTTATAAGATCCGCCTGTGGATCCTTTACTTTCCGTTGTAATACTTGATATTACTTTATATTCGGATTGTAATATATTTATCTTTTGCTTCCGCTGTGCATTTATATATTGTGTTGTTTGACTATGATGATATCAACTACGTCACGATACTCCCTACCGGGCCCACCGGTGACACATGGAAAGTCGGGGTGTGACACTAGTAAATCGAGTCGGAAACATTGCCAACACGCATATAGGGGTAGGGTAATTATATGAAAATGCTTATTGCTTATTTGTTGGTAACGCTAACAGTGTCCAATAGTTCATTCTTACTGGCTTCATCACTTCTTATCCGGTCCCACTCTTTTACGCGAATGTTGGTCAAGTAACACAACGGCTGTTGATACATTTGTTTCATCAATTTTGGTAAACCACTCTAATGATATAAACGATATGACCTACCCACGCTGAGCTAGAATCGGGTTTTGCTTGATGTATTGTTGATACATTATTGCACTTCTTATCAGTAATTCTGCATCAATAATTAATTCAAGAAACATAAACCTCAATGCTATAGTGATGATTACCAAACACGTGTAACAAATTATCTTCTACTGCTAATTTTTTTTTTTTTTTTTTGCCTAGATTGATAAGTGTAAGCTCAGTTTTTGGTCTCTTGACAACAAGATGTTTGGTTCTGTTTGATGGTGCTGGATCATCCCTAAAAAAGAAAATCAGGACAACATTATATATATATATATATATAGAGAGAGAGAGAGAGAGAGAGCGGTTAACATACATTATGAGTAATCGTACTTAATGTACGGGACAATCCTGACCGTCAGATCAGGGGATTAAAAGCGTGATTAATTAGATGCGTGATTATTTAACACATGCGTGATTATTTCAGTGGTTAACATCCATGCGTGATAATATACATCCATGCGTGATAATATGATAAATGAGTCATTCTTAATACATGACTTATATCCATGCGTTATAATCACCAAAAATCTGACGGTCAGGATAGTCGCGTACGTGAAGTATGATTATGGCTTTTGTACATTATACTTTCTATATATATATATATATATATATATATATTTCCTCATTAAATCTCTCCTTAAGGTAATTCCAAAAACCAGGACCACAATGATACCTTGTACCCTCTTCTCGTAAGTCCTCGTACCTAATGTGTACAAAATATTATCGGGTCAGGTTCGGAACCAGTTCGGTAGGAACTGATTTTTGAAACATATAAAGAACCGGGTAGGAACTATCGGGTACCATATGTTCTTAACCGGGTATACATTCCACTGCCGGGTTAGGTCCAGAACCGGTTTTTTTGTGCATCTCTAATCGGTTATCGAAATCGGTTTTTTTTTGGTGGGCCTCTACTTGGACCTTACTAAACCCTGATATTATTAGGCCCAAAAGATTGGGCCGGTGGTAATTTCCCCTGAATTGAGCGCTACATATAATCAATTCCATCAAATTGAAAGCCATTAGCAAGCTACGAGCACAAGAGTGTAGCCGATCTTTCTTGATTTTTCTCTTCCTCATCCCAAATTCTCCATTGCACTTGCATCACTCCACAAATTAACCATCGTACGCAGTTTCAGGTGTTTTTTTTGCCTTTCATACTTGTTTATTATCATCTTGTTATTAATAGAGGCTAATGAATAGTAATTTTAATATTATAATAATATATAGTTTTTTTAATATTTTTATTATTTTAATATTATAATAATAGTTATTTTCTTTAATTTTTAACTTTAATCATTTTTTAATATCACATGTTGGGATAAGTTTGGTGTCAACCGGTATCGAGCAAGTACTAGTATCGAACATACCGGTACGGTCCTGTTCGGCATCGGTACATGAAGGTAATAACCGACACTAATACAGAAAACACCAAAAGTTGGTGCCGAATTGATATGAAATCTTTTGGTTCGGGAAATTCAGTGCTGCTGCCCAGTAGCATTTGCTCATCCCTGATCACGGGTACCGTACGAACAACAACGGTATCGTACAACTTTTTTTTGTTGATTTTATTCAACTTTTAATTGTTTTCTTTTTTTAGTTTCAGGGGTAGGGATGAGCTCGGTGCCAACAGATACAGAATCGGTACTGATACCGAAAATACCGGTTACGGTACCGGTATATGAAGGTAAAAAATGGTAGTGAACCGGTACCAGAAACGCCAAAAGTCGGTACCGAATTGGTACTTAAGATCTTTCGGTTCGGCAAATTTGGTATCGGTACCTAGAACCATTTGCTCATCTCTGACCACGGGTTTCATACGAACAACATTGTTACCATACAACTTTTTTGGTTGATTTTCTTTCGGTTATCTTTTAGTGTTTTTCTTCTACATTTTCTTTTTATTTTTGTCAGCAATTCCGTTCGCAACACGCTCGTAGTGATTTCAAAACACATGTAAACGTGGACTAAATAACAAAGAAAATTCGCCGCAACGCGACGAACTTCTTTAAACCTAGTTTACATTCATAGTCAGGGAAATAAGTTGCGACTATATATTACATTATCTTTAAACAAAGCAAATTAAAAGGCAAGCAAGAGCCAAGATGGACTTACTACTTAAGGCAATTGAGTGGCTCTCCATAAAAGCTTGGAGGCTTAAGCACCTCTCATTATGAAAACTTTCAACCTCCATCATAAACACCACTTATTTATCCTCTGTTCTAGATTCATCTTCAACAAAATGCTTTACAGAAACCATGTAGATTCCTAATATCATAATTCACAATTGCACAACAAATATCTCAAATTGGTGAATTTTTGCTTAAATATATTTTCTTTGAAAACACATCAAAAAGTGCTGAAGCCAATATATATTTCTTAACTCCAGTATTCAAATACTCAATTAGCTAACCGGAAAGCCATATTTGAAATCCTTAAGTGTCTCGATCACTTGTATATTTGGGGCTTCAAGACTCCAATGTAAGGCAAATTTCTGTATTGTTCTGTAAAATCGGGACCGTACCCCACAACAAAGTAATCCGGGCACTGTCACACAAAAAATATATATCTTTTTTAGGTAAAATTGGTTAAATCTTTAATCAATATAACGATCACAACAAACCGAAGTAAAATGAATATATTTTTGATCCACAATTACTCGACTATGGGAACATTTTTTGCGATAAGAAGGTTCTTTGTGGTTTTCATTGAGCATTACATACAAATTTTTAAATTTGATAAAAACTACCTCCATACCACCGCTATAACCTATATATCATATAGCGGACCTTGACGTAAAGAGTGAACTGGATGGGATATGTAAAGAGTCTTCAACGTAGTCGAGGTTTAATCAGGGCCGGTCCAAGGTTTTTGGAGGCCCACGCAAGCTAAAAAGTCAAAGCTCTTTTATAAAACAATTTATTATAATCCCTACTCCTTTATGAGTCATATAATTGTAAAAGTTTAAGAATTTGTCTTAAAAACTACTAAGAATGATGATGCGATTGATGATAGTGTGAAAGTGGTGGATGTTTCAAGGGATAGTTATGGTGCCCATCTGTTCTAACCCATACTCATCTTCAGCTTCCTTCAACAACTGCACGAATAGTGGAAGGTTGAACCAAATAACCGGAACCACAAATCTTTGTTGCTCACCACCAGCTTCACCAAATTTCATAGCAAACCAACCTTTTCGCACCTGCTTTTGTTGTTGCTTCCTCCGTCCACAGATAAAAGCGGCGGTGGTGGTGCCCATAAATATTGTTTTTATGAGCAAAACATACTGGAGAGTGAACTTAAAGGGATACACAAAGAGCCTTCAATGAAGTCGAGGTATGATAAGGGCCGGTCCAACGTTTTTGGAGGCTCCAAGAGAGCTTAAATGGAATTTCCCTTTAAAAAAAACATTAAGCCCTGCTCCTTTATGAATCATTTAATTGTTAAAGTTTAATAGTTTGTCTTAAAAACTAAGACTGACGATGCGACTTATGATAGTGTGAAAGTGGGGGACGTTGCAAGGGATAGTTATGGTGCCTATCTGTTTTAACCCATACTCATCTTCGACTTCCTTCAACAGTTGCACGAAGAGGGGATGGTTGAACCAAATAACCAGAACCACAAATCTTTGTTGCTCGCCACTGGCTTCACTAAATTTCAAAACAAACAACCTTTTCGCACCTGCTTTTTTTCTTCCTCGGTCCACGGTTAAAGGTAGTGGTGGTGACCATTAATAATGGTTTGATGAGTAAAATGTACTAGTGAACTCAAAAGGGATACGTAGGGAGTCTTCGATACGGTTAAGGTTTAATCAGGGCCATCCCAACATTTTTGAAGGCCCTAAGCGAGCTAAAAAGTCAGGGGCTTTTTAAAGGAAACATTTTATTATAAACCCTACTCCCTTATGAGCCATTTAACTGTTAAAGTTTGATAGTTTGTCTTAGAAACTAGAAAGATTGATGATGTGACTAATGATTGTGCAAAAGTGGTGGACATTGCAAGTGATAGTTATGGTGCCTATCTGTTCTAACCCATACTCATCTTCAGCTTCCTTCAATAGTTGCACGAAGATTAGATGGTTAAATCAAATAGCCGGAACCACAAATCTTTACTGCTCGCCACCGGCTTCACCAACTTTCATAGCCAAACAACCTTTTGGCACCTCGTTTGTTGTTGTGTCCTTCGTCCACGGTTAAAGGCGGCGGTGGCGGTGACCATTAATAATGGTTTGGTGAGTAGAATGTACTTGAGAGTGAACTAATATGGATACATAAAAAGTCTTCGATGTGGTCGAGGTTTAATCAAGGTTGCCCCAATGTTTTTAGGGGCCCCAAGCGAACTAAAGTCAGGATCCTTTTATTTATTTTTTTATTATAAACCATACTCCTTTTCCCGGGCTTGGGACCGGCAATAATAAATTATAAGTTTATAGTTAATGGAGTTAAAAAAAATTAAGTTATTTGTTGCATGTAAAAGATAATAAGCAATTAGGCATGATGAGTAATCACAAAGGCAATGAACTAACCGGAAAGACAAAGATTAGTAATCATATATAATGACAGTCAATAAGGTAACAATCAATGAACTTAAGGTAAATTAGGATGAGAAAAAAAATTAATATTTGGAAGACTTGAACAAGAAATCAGATTGAGAACTAGAAATCCAAAATTTCACCTTGAAGACTTCAGCGGAAAAAAAATTAAGAATTAGAATGCAAGGACCAGAGCCACAAATGGACCATGAAGATTTGAACCAGGAATCGCTAAATAAAAAAAATTAAGAAATCATAATCGTAAACTAGAATTCAAAATCACTCAATGTTTCAAAAACATATATCAACCGGCAATCGCTAACAAAGATTAGTAATGATATATAACGACATTCAACAAGGTCACAATCAATGAACTTAAGGTAAATTAGGATGAGAAAAAAATTAATATTTGGAAGACTTTAACAAGAAATCAAAAGAAGAACCAGAAATCCGTAATTTCACCTTGAAGACTTAACCGGAAATACAAAATTAAGAATTCGAATGCAAGGACCAGAGCCATAAATGGACCTTGAAGAATTGAACCAGGAATCGCTAAATAAAAAAATTTAGAAATCATAATCGTAAACTAGAATTCAGAATCACTCAATGTCTCAAAAACATATATTAACCGGCAATCACTAATTCGAATTCTTACTTGTTAGAGTGAAACCAACTTAATATTGGAATATTGCAATTTGCACAAAACAGATCTAACGGTACCATCTAATGGTATATTGAGCAAAATTGGGAAACAAGTTGCCAATTCCATTGGACGATTTTTCTTTCCAAAAACCAATTCTAATTCTTGTGGAGTGCTTAAAAAATTTGATCAGTCCGTATTCTATCTCTGCCTCTTCAATTCTCCATAGATTGTCAGTACCGCCTTGCATATGCCATAGCCATATAAAATAAACAAGTTGTATCCCGTAGGCCTAGACAAACAATGAGTCCGAAAATGTATCCCGCAGGCCTAAACAAACAATGAGTCCGAAAATTCTAGCCTAACACATACACAAATGATTGTTTTTTAATTTGGGGCCCCAATTTTTCGGGAGCCCTAAGCCATAGCTTTGGGTCATAATACTATTCGAGCGACCTTGAGTTAATTGGCAAAGGAGATGGATTACACGTGGGTCCAAGGTTTCAAGATAGGTGGAAGATTGATGCTTGGTATCAATGTTTTCAGCTTTGGACCGGACGACGAACCGGTCGCCTTACCAGTCCACTGGTTAGACTAGCCGGCTAGATCTGGGGAACAAAAGAATTCGCAAATATTATGAAATAAATAAGGTAAAATAGGATTAAGTTAATAAAAAATTTGGTTCAACCTCCCGGTTTTTCAGTTAAACCGTCGGTTTTCCAGTCCAACCTCCGGTTCGCATCAAAACTGGTTCTTACGCCGTAATCGGATCAGCTAAGGTCCCAGTTCCCGGTCCAATCGGCCAATCTGGGTTTCAAATCATGGTTTGGTACTCATTAGCATACGTATTTCCTATGCAAAAAAAAGTTTAGGATGACATAACAATGGTCTATATTTGTATATTATTTAGGCCAATAATTATTAACGTATGAAAAAAGTTATAGTCATTTAAAAATCGTGGAGGTTAGTTGATTTAAAAGTCAACAATATGAAGTGTTAATTTTGGTAAGTTGAAAGAATTAAAGGGTTAAGTTGTTCATTGGTTAAAAGTTTATTTAAGGCCTTTGGGTATACTTTAACCTAACTTAACTCCACCTAAGTGACACATCAACTTTTTTTTTCTTATTTCACTTTGTCTCACTCTAAGGAAATGGTTTAACATGTTAACACATAACTCATTTAATGCACTTTAACATTGAGTTTTTGTCTAAAAAGAAAATAATATTTAATTTAATCTCTTAACATTGGGTTAACATGTTAACACATAACTCATCTAATGCACTTTAACACAATAAGGGAGTGGTTTGCAATGTTGGTTAACATGCCATGTCATTGTTAATACTCTAGATGTTAGAGTACACCCCATAGCCTAATAGGATTTTGAAATATTAGAATAGATTTATTAGTCGTATTAATTTATTATTTAAAGGGGTTTGAATCATAGTAGGATTAGATTTGGGTTACATGGGGACTAGGGGTGTTTAAAAAAATCCGGATCCGAAACTAAATCCGAAATATTCGAAAATCCATATCCGAAATATCCTAAATTTCAGATATCTGAATTTTTGGATTTGGATTCGGATATGAATTTCAAAATTTTCAGATAATCTGATTATCCTATATCCGAAAACTAATTTTTTTATAAATATATATAGTATATGAGTATTATATTTCAGTTGAAATATTGTACAAAATAGTAAATAATTGGATTCGAGAGTGGATTTATGAATGTCTTTAGTTTTCATTGTTGGAAATTCGGAAAATCGGATATGGGTTAGTTTTAATCTATGCACGATTTTTTTTTTTTTTTGGATTTTTTAGAAATTTGGATATCCGTTTGGATATCCGAATTGGTATCCGAAATTTCGGATACGGATTCGGATATTAATATTCATTATCCGAAAACCGCATAATCCGATCTTGAACACCCCTAATGGGACCAGTATTGTTTGGTACAAATAGATGATTTACGGTTATTATAATGTGTGGTCTTTTTTCATAATATAATATAATATAGAGTTCGTAACGAGTGACTTGTTACATTAAATTATTGTGTTTGTGTTGTTTAGTCGATTCAATTTGCGACACAATATGTTTTAAAGTATTGTATCATATGTGTTAAAGGATTGTACCATATGTTTTAAAGGATCGTACCATATTACTAGTGGGGGACCCCGCGTTGCAGCGGAGTCGACAATTTACGACGTTGTACTTGTTTTTCGTTTGTTTATCAATTGTTTAGTTTTTTAGGTTTTGAATTATTTAAAAGAAATAGTAATAACATGAGTAATAGTGTATTTATGACATAAAACATGTTTTATTTTGGTTATACGATATATGTAAGACATGTTATGTTTTTATCACAATCTTGTGGACATTTTCTATTAATTTCTATTAATTTACCCAATAAAAGGTCTCCACACCAAATTTATACGTGGCATTTACACCTCTTTCCAGCACACCCCTTTTATTTATGTTTTACCTTCTTCATTTGGCTACAGAGAAAGAGAGGACCGCCGATGAAATCCGCCGCCCCGCTGCCGTCTGTGCCCTGTCGCCGTCGGCCGGTGGCGATGGTCTCTGGTTTCAGACGACGATGGAATGCCGATGAACACAGATTCGCCTCCCGCCGCCGCCTTTGTCCTAACGTTCCGGCCGTCGGTCAGTGATGACGGTCTCTGGTTCAGACGACGATGGATGGTGGCGATGGTGGCCGATCTCTGTATCGTTGTCACGTTTAACAGCGAATGGAGTAATGCCGACCACCCACCTCAGACCAGCTTTAGTCGACTTCGTTCAGACTTTCTTCTCTTTTCTCTGTTACAAGTGATTTAAGAACCAACAGAGGTATGTTCCTTGCCACCTCCAAACTTTTCACGTCATTTTTTTTTGGTCAATTTAGGGTTTGGTGCCAGTGATTCAATTAAGAATTGAGGTATGTTTGGTGGAGGTGGGGTTTATTTGTTTTTTTTGGGTGTTGGATTATTTAAAAAAATGATTTAGGTTTTTGTTGGTTGTTTCATAATTGCAGAGATTGAGATTGTTAAAAAGCTTATTATCATTCTTGCGTTAACCAGGAAGACATTTTCTTTCAAAACAAGATGTAATTGTGGTGAGTTGTTTTTCCATCCTTTCCAGACATTTCGCCCTTCTTGAAGGTTCCTATGACTCATAAATTGCTACCACATAAGTTGCCATTGATAAAATATTCAAGCATTACTCAGTAAGTGAAGATTATAATGATATAGGTTGGGATAAATTGACCTAGATATAGTTTTTCTAAACTTATATGAATTCTATAAAATTAGTGTCTTGAATAAAAAGCTTTATAATTCTAATCATAATGCAGTTATATTAATATATACTTTAGTGTACCCACTTTACCTGTTCCATTTTTAGGAAAGTTTTTGAGTTTTTTAATTATTGATTCCAATACTTAGAGATGTTTATGGATGTGATTTTGCGGGTTTTCAACTTTTTAGTGTTATTATGATAGACCATTGTTGCATCATTTGTTTGGTTTTTTAAGCATTCTATTGAATATCACCATAAAATGCCTTGGCGTTATAGATTAGAGTTCTTTATCTTCTTGCAAAGGTTGCGGGCTGTGATGACATTTAGTTTCTCGGTCACTTATTCTAAGATTTTATTATTACATTTTGGTTTACATCTCTAGGCATAGTTTAAACATGAAAAAAAAAAACACTACAATTTAATGTGTTATCAATTGAATGAACTTGGAGGCTTGCAATCCTCAAATCTAATATGCAAACGTGTCTCCATTCTTGCTAAAATGGCACGTGAAAAAGCATGTCTTTGAATCTCCAAAAGTCCATTTGATACTAAAAATGTTCGTTCAATTGCATCTATAGAGCTATAATCTTCAAAACTTTCAATTTAGTTACATGATGTTCTTTGGCCTCTAATATGACTTTAATTGAAAGCATTTAGTTAAAAACATAGTAATTAAATTTAATGTGATTCCATATATATATAGGGGATCTAATGTAAATAGTTCCTCCTTTCACTGCTATACTTATACCTAACAAATGGTTTGGGTCAAAACGACACACTTTATATCATAAAAGTATCAAACAATTAAAACAAACATTATAATTTATAATCATTAGAAATGAAGTTTTATTCCTAGCCCATTGTATTCGTTAAGAAAATATTTTTTTAAAGGCCGAAACAATTATATTTATAGCCAGTTATCATCAAATATTGTGTGTTAAGTTACATTATGCATTCATAAGTTGTATGTTTTTTTTTCCTGCTCTGTGATTTTAAAGAAACAAAACAATGATCATTAAATCATTATTTTATTGTTCACAGTTACAGCTTAGTATTGTTATACACATAAACCATCATTAACCCAAATTTGTTGTGTATTTTGCAGGTTTTGTTGGATACTATTAATTTGTGAACGAAATGAACAGCGATTCTTCTGATTGGTTGATGCACCCAATGAAAGATATCCACCAAATCTGTATGGTGCAGTTACACCTTCCCCAGGCCACCCCTTTTATTGCCCTTATATTCTTCATTTGCCTGATCAATGGGTTTTTTGATTGGCTGTGATGAGTTGAAAATCTTTTTTCAAAAATTGATGAGGATGGCATGGCAATGATGATGGATGGTAGGTTTTGACCTGCAACCCGTCTTGCAGCCCTGATTTTCCGAAGCCCTGAGCCACAGAAAACTCGATTTTCGCTTGGGTGCGTATTTTTGCTTTGTTTTGGTGTTATTTTTTTAAGATGGTTTTTTGCACCCAAGAGACGGTTTGTGATTTCCTTGATTTGTATGCATTAGTCTAATTTTCACTAGCTATGATGTAAAATCTGAGCCATAGTTTGGTTTGAGCCACAAGTAAACCAGATTTGCTCGCGCAACGCGCATGAGGGAATAACCCTAGTTTTATCAAAAACAAATATTCATTTCCATGTAGTCTAATTATTATTATTGTTATTATTATTTAGTAATTACACACTTAAGTATTTAAATTAGGATTATTGGATTTTATCACACTCAACTATTGGCTATTGGCCGTTGCCACCCCCAACTATCACTTTGACGCCCGTCACCCCTAACTTAACACTTAGTATGTTATGTCACCACGTCGTTAACTGATCAGTAACTTTTAATCATGTTACTATACTTTTGGGGGTTTTAGGGATCTTAGGACACCCCCAAAAGTATAGTAACAGGATCAAAAGTTAGTGATTAGTTAACGACATGGTGACATAACACACTAAGTATTAAGTTGGGGGTGGCGAGCGTCAAAGTGATAGTTTGGGGGTGGCAGCGACCAATAGCCAATATTTAGAGGTGTTAAAATTTAATAACCCTTTAAATAAGATAATACTTACTTATATTTGGGTATTATTATTATTATTATATTATTTGGTAATTATATACTTAATATAATGAATTAAATAATCTTATGTGTATTAAATAATGTATTAATTATGATGAGTTTATTTAATGAGGACAAATTAGGTTCTATTACATAAATAACTTGTACCCCTTGTTTTGAAAGTTGTAACAAACGTCTTAAAGTTTAATTAAAATTATATCTAGTCCAAAGGAGATGTTTTATATATAGTAATAAAGATATAGAGTTCGTAACTAGTAGTTACTTAAATTACTAGGTTATTGCATGTGTGATCATGCGGTTTCACAAATGAAAATAATAATAATAATTTCCTAACATTTAAAATCCCCTAAAAAACTAATACATGGGAAGAAACAAATAATTTAAATTTCAGTAAAAATTTCCTTGTAGACCACAATGGTTGTCTTATTAGTAACATTTTCGTCTTTATTTAGTATAAGTAACTTCATACCAGCTCCGCTTTTTACTCTTAGATAATGCGACATAAAGTTGACCATATGTGAAACGGGATATTTCAGATTCAATCCAACCCTTGATAAAGACCATCCTTAACTTTTGTGTATTGTTACTTCGAAACATAAAGATAATAGAAATTGCCGTAAGACACGGTTTAATAAAGTATAATACTTCGAATATGAAATGTATAAGATAAAAGATATTTGAATTAAAAATTCACTTATTAAAATAAATGAATTGAAATAATTAAGTAAATAAATAACATAAGTGTCACACCCCGATTTCTGGTGGACCCGGTAGATGAGTTTATATGTGACGATTGATAACAGTTTCACAATATGCAACGAAAGATAGATTTATAAAGTAATAATCATAAAAGCTTTGAAATTTATTAAACAAGATTCATACTTTGTTCCATACAAGTCTCACAAGGTAGTATCCCAAATAAAAGCGAGCTTAGGACATCATAGGCCTTTAAGCAGTGGAGTCGCAAATTCCAATAATTATTCTTTGACCGAAACAAACAAAAAAAAATCATTTTTTTTTTAAAATACGTCAACTTTCGCTGGTAAATACAATTAACCGACTCGTTTAAAAAAAATCATTTTCACAAATCATTTGATACATATTATGATTACCCGTAGGTTAATCATTTAGTATTCTTTTGGGATAGATTTCTTGTCACCAGTTTTACATGCTTGTCAATACAGCTGGGTACCAGAAATCTATGCCGCTATGTGATGATGGTACACACCACCTTTAATACAACGTCTTCTGGGAGTATGCCTACTACCCTGCGCGTATTTTATATGGCCATTGGTTGTATGTTGGTAACGAGTGTATTGGGGCTACTACCGGAGTGCAACCCTTGCCTTACACCCCCTTATTCTCCGGGTTCAGGATCACTATAATCTCTCTTTTCATGCTTGGTACTTGGATGATGGGATGATTATCAGCAACGCGTCTGAGGTTGCTGTGGCCTTATACATCATCAATGAGGAGGGGCCATCTCTAGGGCTTTGTCTCAACAGTAAGAAAACAAAGGTTTTTTGGCCGACATGCGACGAGCGGAAAGTTCAGGACGAGCTTTTCCCGTGAGGGATTGGTAGACCAGAGAGGTGGTTAAGCTCCTTGGTGAAGTTGTTAGCCATGATCCTAGATTTATTGGGGAGTTGGCAGGGCGGCGGGGCCTCCGGGGCGGTTAACCTCATGAAACTCTTGCCCTGCCTTAGGGATCCCTAATGTGAACTCCTTCTTCTAAGGTCGTGCATGGGGGTTGCTAAGTTACTTTTTGGGTTGTGGACTCGTCAACCCCATTTGATGGAGGATGCGATATCTCGGTTCGACGATGGCCACAGGGAGGCTATAGAAGACATCATCGTGGGTGGCGGCCCCTTTTTTGGTGACATCTAGTGGCGTCTGGGATATCTGCCAATGCGTCTAGGTGGTTTGGGCCTCCTCTCAGCTCGAGATGTTGGGGCTTATGGCTTTGTGGCGTCTAGAGCTCAGTCTTGGGAACTACATGATCATATCTTTCGAAATAGTGGGGTCGTTGGGCTTGACCCGGACTATCAGCAGGCGCTCGAAGGCTTAAATGTGTCTCTCCCAGACTTGAATATTAGTGGTTTCTCTAATAAAGACACCGCCCCCTCGAAGCTACAAAAAACTTTGGCGAATGCTCTGTTTCGAAAACCTTATGTAATAAGTTGTTTTTTTTTTTTTTACCAATTTTAGAGCATGTAATATACATATTTTCAAGCATTTTGAGCAAAAAAAAAAAAAGCACCGAACGGTTTTTTAAATAAATAAATATATTGATTGATGTAAGGTTTTTTTTCTTTCGATTACTATAGCTAGTACTGATACCGTATTGAACCAAACCAATACCAATCGAATTCCCGCCGCGAACGCGCAGGGGAATCTCGCTAGTATATATTAATAACTATGTTAGTTACCCGTGTGTTACACGGGTTGAACAATTTAGACTATATAATAAATATTTCTTGTATAAGCAATTCAAAGACGGAGACATTTATATACTAAATTGACATAAATGAGTTAATATAAAGATCATGTCGGTTAATATTATAATATTTATCAGAGAAGCATGTAATCAAACTGTCGTTGAAAATAATACAATAATATATATATTATATAATACTTATTATTGTATTTACGTATTACATTACATTTAATGAGAAATAGAAAGTTACAATTATAATTCGCACATTACCGAAAATAATTTGAATCCAAAAAATATTCACATAATTCATAAATTATATATTTATTTGTAGTCAACATTACATCTTTTATTTATAAATTTACCATCTGTATCTATAATTATTAGTTTTACCCCGTCTTTACTTTTAATTCTTGATAATGTCACATACAATTGACCATGGGTGAACCGAATAGTGTTAAAAACAAACCAGCATTTGATAGTGGCTGGCATTAGCTTATATTAATTGTCATGGCAAAACCGACCGATAGTGGAAGTGGAAATCTGTGGATATGTGGTCACAATTCAACATAACAAAATTAGGTGTTGATAGTAAAACCGACCACTGCTTACACACACTCCTAGACCAGCCCGTAGACTTTTCCAGTAGCTTGATTAAAATCTCATACACAAATATGTCAATATCAGAAAGGTACAACAATAATAACAATAACAATAAAAATAACAATAATAAGAATGGTAGTAATTATAAATAATACAAATAGCAGTGATAATAATGATATTAATAAAACAATACTACTTTTATCATATATATATATATATATTAATAATTATATTAAAAAATATAATATTTATGTATAACAACATTAATAAAATGTAATCAATTAGAATTTACAAATATAAATACACAATAAGATTCGGTATTGAGATGCTACAAATAATATGGAACGGTGAAATTAAAATAAAGATGGGATAAAATAAAAATAGATAAATGGGAACATGTGATTTAAAGAAAACATGTATTATTAATGACAAAAATTAAAAAAAAAATATATATAAGAGGGTTATTGGATTTTATCACCCCAAACTATCGGCTATTGGCCGCTGCCACCCCCAACTATCACTTTGACGTCTGTCGCCCCCAATTTAACACTTACTATGTGATGTCACCACGTCGTTAACTGATCACTCACTTTTGATCCTGTTACTATACTTTTGGGGGGTGTCATAGGAATCATAGGAAGGCTTTAGGGATCTTAGGACATTCCCAAAAGTATAGTAACAGGATCAAAAGTTAGTGAACAGTTAACGGCGTGGTAACAAAATAGACTAAGTGTTAAGTTAGGGGTGGCAAGCGTCAAAGTGATAGTTTGGTGTGGCAGCGGCCAATAGCCAATAGTTATGGGTGGTAAAATCCAATAACCCTATAAAAGAAGAAACTATGAGTGATAATATCCTTTTATTTTATTTTTTGAACGGTGACTTTCTTTTTGAGTGACCTAACGTCACACGGCCTAAACGGCGGCCCTAGCCAAGATCTGTCCGGTCTACATTATCTTAACCGGGTCCGCACTAGGTTGGTCAGGCTTGGTTACGGTGTTCCCCCAAAAACCGTACTGCCTCCACACGAGATGTCTCGCTGAAGTAACAGCCGGATGAAAACCGGGGTGCGGCTCAGGATCAAACCCCCCTCGGTGGGTTTGTCACCATCATTGCACAATATCCACCCCAATATGACATTAGTGAGAATTGAACTTGAGTCTTCATTGGAAAACTCAAGTCTTCTACCACTAGGCCAAAAAGCAGTTGGCAATTAACATCGATATAAATTATAAAGACATCCAATGTTGAATTTTTTTTTTATGCAAATCATTTGAAAAAAAAAATGAAGGAAAGAAATTGTATGGCTGTTAAAAGATAATTTTTGTGTAAGTTACTATAAAATCAAATTCATACTTATCATCACTTTATGGGTTTTGCAATGTTTTATAATACTTGATTCTCTTACTAATTAAAATTAGCTCATACCTTGAGAAATTAAAAAATTAAAGATAGTCATCGTATTAATTTCAGTTTGAAAATTAAGATTGGGATAAAAAATATTAAGTAGGGATTAATCTTTTTTACCGAGATTTAAGGATTAAATTAAAAAAAAATAGGATTAACTATTACTAAAAGGGTTATATTTTAGGCGGGAAAATAGAATTTCAGATAGCCCCAGTAATTCTCAAATGTCTTAAGTTGGTTTACTTTATTATATGTATAGAAAACTATTACAAAATTATAAGATAAATAAACTACTTTTACCCATTAGATCATTTTTTTTTTTCAAATTCCCTCTTTTTCATTTTAAAAACTTTAAAGTAATAATATTTGAAATTACATCGAGATAGAAGGTAAACGAGCAACAAGCTGCACCGCTACCCTTTTTTGAATAGCAAAACTAAATATTTTAAAAACTACATCCATAGATCTCGGTGTCATAACATTACTGTGCACAACCCTTTGAACTCGGTTAAGTAGGTCTACAGCCTCTTACGCAAGGAACCTAAAAGTAACAAAAGCAAATGAGATAAACACGTGCTGGTGGTTAAGGCACACTTTCTCATGTTTGTTCACTTTGCCTGAAGTAGCTTTTAAAGCAGCCTGACCCACCGTGAAAACACTACCCCCTAAGCCCACAAAAGGGGAAACCCCTGTTAGATTTACACACGCGTGTTTTCCTCCTATCCATCCGAAGACCAAAATGTCGGCTGGTCTAAGGGTAGATCTAGGGGTGTAAACAAGCCTAGAGGCTCGAGAGCTACTCGTGATCGGCTCAGTTAAAAGCTCGAACGAGTCGAGCCTTATCGAGCCCGAGCCCGAGCTCGAGCCTGAAATAGAGTTTGTTTTGTTATCGAGCTCGAGCTCGAGCCTCAAATACAAAGCTCTTTCAGGCTCGCGAGCCTAAACGTGCCCATGCAAAATTTTGGTTTTTTATATATAATATATTAATAATGATGATAATATTGATGAGCCGAGCTCGAGCCGAGCTTTGGCTCATTTAAGCGATGTTGAAGTGAGCTCGAGCTGAGCTTTTAGCTCGTTTAAGGTTGTTCTCAAAATAGTTCGAGCCGAGTCGAGCCGAGCTCGAGCTTTAGGTTTTACTCACTAGCCGAGCTCGAGCTCGAGCTCAAAGAAGTAGGCTCAAAACGAGCCGACCTCGAGCTCGAGCTTCATAAAAACATAACGAGCCAAGCTCGAGCATGGTCGAGCTCGGACTCGGCTCGGCTCGTTTACACCCCTAGGTAGATCTTCCTTCTAATTGATCAGTTAGGAAATTTACGGGTGCCTCTTTCTTAGCAAAAATCCCAGCACGTCTGGATATGTCAAAAAGGACATCCCTAACCAAATCATGTCAGTACTTGAAACCCGGGAGCTCTCTATAATGAACTGTATGCTCCGCCAAAAAAGAGACCAAACACGCCTTATGACAAACATGACATATCTCATCAACTGGAAATAAAGGAATTATGAGGCGATACTTAAGGATAGTACGAAACTCCACCGGCGACATATGCTGGCCTAACCCATCTATAGGTATAGCAAGAAGAAAATCTTGGACATGTGGTACTCGTAGACACTCAAAAATGACTTTTTGTCTAACGGTTAAGTCAAACTATACTTCAATGTCCTAGACAATTTTACTAGAAAGACCACTCGCCAATGCTATTGGGCTTTAGAGGGGTGTCCTTTTTAGTGAAACCGCCGAAGTCGAGGCTTGGAATCGTATCACGAAGACAAGCCAAAGCACAAATATAATCAGAATTCATACCACATATGCCACTGTCTCATAAGATGTGGTTCGTAGCACCCAAGATTGGGCCCTCAAGGCTACAAAGGCATAAGATGAAGCCTCAATAGTTGAATACAACCCCAAACCCCCAAATCTAATAGGTAAGGAGGCAAGTTGCCACAGGAAGTCTCCAGAGAAAGGACCTCCACAAACTACTAATTCCTCAATCACGCAAACCCTTGTCAAAGAATAACGCTGCATCTTCCATGTGTACCGGTTAGCATGTCCTCAAGCCAAAGAAAAGTTTGGCAATGCCCATACAGGATCGAAGCAATAGTAGTTCACTCTGCTAGTCGCCTAGTTTGGGTAGGAGATGCATTAAATCCACAACATTAACATCTCTTTTCAAATCGATGAGTGGGATATGAATAAATTATGTATCTTCCAATTTATTTATTAAGATTATATCCTCTTCTAGCCGCTTATGATCAATTAGAGCTATGTTGTAAGATTAAATATATTATGTATTAATATTTAATCTATAGCCATTATAATCATTTACATAATATAGATCAAAATATATAATAACCTATTAAATATTAGTTGGTAATTGTTGATGGACCATATTACCCTTATTAACTAATTAGGTTTCCTCCTGGGTGCTTATATAAGGAGAATTATGTGGAGGTTAAGGGGTTAGACAGTTACACATTAGAAACACCCCATAAGCCTAACATCAAATTTTGACCTCATCTCCTAACAATTGATACCCTTTTCGGTTTACTAAGTCCTCATCATCAGTCAGCACCCTAAGGAGGAACCAGATCAAGATGACAAGCATGTCGAACTCCATTACTGGATTCTCTACTGCACTATCTGCTGTGACAGGTATGTTTTACTGTTTTCCCTCATGAATAAACATAACTGAATCCAACATGTGGTATCAGAGCATATGTTGATTAGTCAGTTCTGTTTTCGTATCCATCAATTCTGGGATAGAAATCTGGAAAACGGAATTTTGAAAGCCACATATAATTAACAGCAGTTTTCGAGTC